>CM060987.1:194887088-196137088 GCA_030765065.1 Deroplatys truncata
TCATTGTAGTCACTTTATAGCTACATTGAAACCTTCACCATTAAAATTAGAAAGATTCCCATAAGTAAATTTGATAAAATGTCCCACCCATTTAATTCAATTAATGCTATTTTAACAAGAATATTTTGATATGAACTCTTATTCAAGTAGCTGTTCTAACTACATATTTAATTATTATTAGTTTATTATATCAGAAGGGCCCGGATTTTATGTAATATCAATTTCAGAATTATTACACAACTATGTAACCAAAATTGACTGAATATGTACATAAATATGTAATAAAGCAATTATATGTAAAATCAAATATTTTATTCCTTTGCTAAAAGTAGAGGTCCACAGGCAGTCAAACTGAGATTGCTATATGAACCATTATCAATTCACTTCTACTACTAAGTATTGCAAGACAAATGTCTGAGAGAAAAATTTAATTCAGCTACCTGAAGTTTATTCCGGGAGGTGTTCTCTGCAACCACTAACACTGTAAATTTCACTACTATAAAATGTAGGTTGCCCCTGCAACTGTGCAAGTAGTACCTGTTTCTCTGAAGAAACCTGTTGTTTATTCCTAATTCCTTCGTATATGTTGTTCAGTATGAGATTTATTGTACACCCTAATCATTTATCACAAGTTTGGCAGAGGGCTGTTTTATCATCTGTTGTGAAAGCACTGTCAATCAAAATCTATGTTTTCATCTTTGATGCCATCGTTAGCTTAAACACAACCGACTGCTACACTTTGTGATGCATTTTGAGAACAAGAAAGAAAAACGTTTAAAACGAGTCATTGTTGTCCGCATCATACTTGTGCAATTGAGATTTGAATATAACAGAACTGTAGGGAATTAATAACTATGTATGAGTAGCACAATAATAAAATGTTCAAATTGTTTCTTTTTGATATTGGATAAATAATAATAATAATAATAGTAATAATAATAACAATAAAAATATATTAGAAGTACAAAATAAAGCAAAAATGTATAATAATAATTCTGCAATAATATTAAAATATGTAAGTTATGTAGTGTGGTGTGAAATATGTAATATTATAATAAATATGTAAAAAAATGTAAAATAAAATCAATGTACAACATTCCTAAATCTGTATCTCATCAACATTTGCCTTATCCACGCATAAATATGTAACATTAGCATATGTAATAACATATAATCCGGGCTCCATATATCAGTTAGTCCTTTAACCCTTTCAAGAGAGATTTATTTTCAACCAAAACTGGTTTTTTGACTCGATAGACATCATAACTATTTGTACTCTTAAAACTCTGCTTACATTTTGTCATGTTTATAGCTAAGTCTATTGTATTAATGACCATGGTTTCAACATGAAAGCTTGACTAAATTCTAACCCTTGCTGCTCTGATAAACGTTGACCTCACTCTTTTCTTCTCATCATTATGACGAAATTGTACCCTCACCTTCATTGTTATACAGTGTTTCATAAATAACAAATATTACCAATAAAACTAAAATTAACTCATGTTTTTAAAAACAAAACTTCAAATTCAATATTTTGAGAGGAATATTTTACAAAAACAAACCAACATTTTCAGTCATTACTTTACATACCAGGATGTCATTGATTATATTATGAATGATTTAAAGTACCACAGGCTTTCACAATTCAGACTGGGAACTTTCTGAACAACCCTAGTAATGCATTTAAAACCACTAGTTTATGGATGTCAATTCTCTGTATTAAGAAACAAGACTATTGAACACTATTGACACCATGCCAATTGAGATATGCAGTGTATTTAAAAAAAAACACAGACAATGCTTAGTATGTTGGGTGGGACATTAAAGTGAACATTTTTCAACCAGGAACCCATGTTCAGAAATACATGGATTGGATGTTGTGAGGCGTCAAAGTTTCATTGGAATGTTGTTGGTTTCCTAATGTAGTTATACAACCCTTTCGCCCTCAGCGTAAGATGGGTGGATGGATGAACTATGCCTTAACTTTCCTGTGCACGCACTATATCTGCCCATAGACCAAGGTTTGCATCCTAATGGGGTAGTCTGTTTTGTGTATCAGTGCAGTAACATTGCTGATAGCATTAACATGTACCAGTACACAAATATTGAAATGACTAATATGTTTCCTGCATATGGTAGAGTTGATGGCAAAGGCAGATCTGCTGCACGATTGTATGTGGAAAGATTTCCCAACAGACATGGATTGGTAGAGCGGAACCTGTGCCATGGCCACCACAGTCACCTGAGTTTACACCTCTTGAATATTTTCTGTGGGGTAGCATGAAGACTACGGTGTATGTTATCCCTGTAACATCAGAGGATGACCTTATCACACAAATCCATGCTGCAATGGAAATACTGAGCACACAGCTGGACTTATTTAACACGTGCATCTGTCTTCGCATCGCTGATGTGCGCTCTGCATTCAAGTAGGAGGTCAAAAGTTTGAACACCTTTTGTAATTTACTGCATGGATATTGTTGGATTTCTTAACAAAATGTGGAACACACACACCCATCAACAAATTTAACTGTTCACAAACTTTGACGCCCCACAGCATCCAAGCTATGAATTTTTGGACATAGGTTCCTCTTGAAAAATGTTCACTTTAATGTCCTGCCCAACATACTAAGATTTTCAGTGTTTTTTCTATATACACTGTATATTCATTAGATCATTAAATCTCTAAACAATGAACTTATATATGAAGATGAGGCCATTAATGGTGCAACAACTGGCAATTATGTAATAATTAAAAAAAAAAACCTGATATTATGATGCAAATTAAAACTTATAAAATGCTAAGACATTTATGGTAAAACTATTCAAATTCAGAGCAACTAAAGCTCTCCTTTTCTTGTCTCCTCTTCCTTTTGCTGTAACTGATTCTTTTGCCATCTGATGTCAGGGGTACAAAGTTTTAACACTTCCTTTAAAGGCGGTATTTCAAAATTAACGACATTCTTGCAGTTTTTAATATCTTTTCCCAGATATTCAGCTCTATTGATGTGGTAAGTGGTTTCAACAAGAAACTTTGTGCCCTTGACACCAGATGGCAAAAGAATCAGTAGGAGGAGGAGGAGAAAGAGGAGACAAGAAAAAGAGAGCTCTGTCACCCAACAGCTCATGATGAGGACAAATGTTACATTGGTTTACAACTTTTAAAAGTGAAGATGAGTGTAACAAATTTAAGTGACTCAACAAAACATTCAACATGAAGAATACTTCACTGTTAATAGTGCTTCTGTTTTTAATCTTTACAGTTTATAGATAATTATTTTAGGTTTAATTTCAAGCACTAAATAATATTGCTTAATCTTTGGTGGTGACAATACAAGAAATGAAATAGACAAAAAGGGATTTAAACAACATGATTTCCTTTATGAATTATTTCATTTCCAGCCCCATTCTACCTTATGTGTTCAATAATCATGACAATTAAAAAACAAGTTATTTAAAAAAATATTAAGCTAATTGGCATAAATCTATTAGACTATATAACAAAGTTTATATTAATAATAGTCCAAAGCTTAAAATTTAGTTTTGTTCCTCTGTGTCAACTATTTTTTTGATTCTCTATTTTTCCACAGAATGTTCTCAGCAGAGTTGCCAACTTTGCTGTACTTCATAGATAGTTCCACACTTTGTCTTAGTTTTGACCTTGCTGTCATACACAATTTTACAGACTATCAAATTAAGACATACCTTCAATGATGTCGAATACTTTAATGAGGGTGCAATGCTAAAAGTTGGGAGTCAAACATTTTATTTTTATTTTCAGCTCTTGAAATGAAAAACACGTATTTACTCCTAGATTAAACCAGTGAGATACCGAGTTTTCCTTGAATGATGCAACTGGCAGCCTGCCACTCCCACAGCACTGCTATATGAAGCCATTCATGCAGTAGCAGCAGACTGGCCCATCGTTTCTAACAATGTCAAACAATTGGAACATGTTACACTTTCCTTTCATAAAAGATGTTTGAAATGATGCTGTTCTAGATTTACACAAGCCTGGCATCTATTGAACACATTATCGAACACTTGTGCAGCCAAAATATTGGACAACACATGCTGGATACTGTCTTGTGTATGGGGATTTGTTGCATAAATTTTATTTTTAAGCATTCTCCACAAATAATAACAGTCAATTATTCTGTAATTAAAAACACGTTTTAAGCAAGGCTGTGATTTTCTTGGACTTCTTTCCACAAGAGCTCATATTTTTCCAGTTTTTCCTCAGTACTGCTGGCAGTCTATGTCTTTTTTTCTAACATGGACCCAGTCTATTTAGATTTTTGTAACAACTTATAAATTTTGGATTTGTTAAGAATGACACCAGACAATTTCTGCATAAATTCAAGTTGACAGTTCACATGTGACTCCATTTGAGCAAAACCTAACACAATAAGCACACTGTTCTGCAGTCGTATCATGATAGCTATACACAAATTCATCTAATGTTATTCCCTTATACACCTTGCCAAACAATGCTGGATTGACTGCAAATGTTGTTATTCTCCATAGGCACATGAGCTAGACTATCAGAGCATGGTAATTCAACCCGATACCACCTACAAGCAACACACAGTGGTTGCCAATTGCATCATTCAAGATAAATACACTAGTATAGAAATACGCTCAGCATGTAATCCAGGGAATGTCCAGAAAAACTGTTTTGAAGGTTGGTAATGATTAACGTATTCTTAAACATCTCAGAAAATAAAAAATTAAAACATAAGTGAAATATCTGTGATATATTTAACAACTTGACATTGGTTTTTATAACAAACTAACGGTTTTTTCAGGTACAACCATAAATAAAACAGTTCAAACAAATGTTGAAGTACTGCTATTTTGCACCCTTTATACCTATTTCCATCTGCAAACATAGTAACGATTACAAAATGATATAAATAAAGGCATTTTATCTACATAAACATTTAAGAAAATTTGACATTTTAAACTCTATATTTAAGATAACAGGCCATATTATATTCTTCTATAGATTCTGTATTACTAGTATATGAATATATACAGTTGGTATGAATAAATTACCTTCCTAAACAGAGTAGAATCTTTTTATTCAGTATATTTTTGTTTTAACTGCTAATATTTATGTAAAGACTGTAGCAGGGGGGTCATTAACTGCATTTTACAATGCCCACAATTGAGATCTGCAGCATTGCTCCCATTAGATACGAAAAATTTCAATACATCTTTAAAATTACGTCTTGGGAAAAAGAAACAGAATTTTGCTTGTGTAAACACTTCCCTGATTCAAGATGCACGCTTTAATACTTTTTGGAAATCTTGTACATTCAATAATTATTTAATACTGGATTAAAAGTGAAATTTAAATTACAATAAAACAGAAAAAGGTTAGGCATTTAAGAAGTATGCATTTATATTTCACTAAAAATGGTCAAGAAATCAACTTATACACTCTTTTTGAAATAAAGGGAACTTGGCAAATAAAACCAACTTAATTGTGTCGACTGAACATAAAATAATGCACCTGCCAAACATGTTTGTTTCTCACTAAAACTTATATAAGGAGCCATTTATACACTATTTCATTCTCACCTATTTTCCTAAATGGATGTTTTCTCAGGGATATATTTTCCAAAATGACAATTTCTGGAATCTATTATTCTGAAACAAAGTTTCCGAATCTATGGTCCTGAGCTTTTTTTAGCATTCAGTTACCGAAATTTAATCAGAGAAACAGTTTCCAAAACTGTATGAAACATGACACAAACTACAGGAACAGCAGTTTGGTTACATACAAATTTGGGACAAGTAATCTCAATAAATTTCAGTTTTGTGTATCACAGTTTAGATGAAGCTACAGTTTTAACTTCAGCCCAAGGAGGTAAAATACTTCTGCTGGAAGGCTATGTATATTTAAAGAGCAAGAGTGAGCCCAGAGAGAAAATCTGGAATTGTGTAAAATTATGTCCCAAAGAATGTTCTGTGTAATCTGCAAGAGCATCTCACCACACATATGCTCCCAATCAAGAAAAATACCTGGGTGGAGCATTTGATCCATAATCTAAAAGCTGAGGTACGGGCACACCCAGTTACCAAGAAATGGGTTACTGACAGTATATTCAGTAATAATTGTGTACCTACCAGAATGGAAGAACCTTGCCAAGCAAATGAGAAGAGAAAGAACCTTCAAATTACCAGCAAAATCTAATACTCTCCAGCAGCTGTTTTGACAATTATATAACAACACAGAATTTAGAAGTGATATCTGGTTAGTAGGTAGGACCTTTAAGTTAAGTCTATACATTTCCTGCAATTGTTTTGTACTCTAAGTTTGATAAGAAGATGATACGGTAATTTGTATCACAAATTACTTAAATGTAAATAATGATTGTAATATGAATATGCATTTATATGTGACATTGATTTCAGATGTTTATTAATTGTAATTATTATTGGGAAATAATAATATACGGCTTTACTGAAACTGTCAATAATAACGCAATAATGCAGCGAGGGGGTGAGCTGTTTATCATTACCGGGAACAAGGAAGTTACGTAATGTTTCGCGCGTTTTCGGTAGAACATTCTAGAATATTTCCTAAAGCAATATGTATTCGTGGTTTTCATTGGATGTTAAAATAGACGCTAATGTTGGCGCGTTTTATTAGCCAATAGCAGTTCATTTATAATCTTTAGGCATGTCGAGGAGTGGGAGTATATAAAGTCGAGTCCGTGGTAGATCGCCCCCAGTTCAACAAAATTCTCAATACCTTACACGTCGGTCGCCCAGTTCATCTAAATTTCTAGCACGTTACACGTTGTCTTCAGTCAGTCAGTTCGTCATAAGTTACGCGCAGCAGAATTACGAGAATCTAAAATATTATACAGTTAAATATACACAAAGTTGAAGTATGCGAGTTAAAAGTGATAAGTAAGAAGTTATTACAAACAGTTTCAGTTTGGCGAGTATCTAAATCAATATGTAAAGTGTTCGTGAACGTGTTCGGCAATAAAAATTATAAAACAAATTTTCTTCATCAGTATAATTTCTGGATAAAAGATTCCTTTCCGCTTCACAACCTGCAAAAGAAATACATGTTCGACCCAAATAGCTAGCTGGAGGACATTTAAAGTGAATTATTTCAAAACTGATGCAAATTGCTACGCCAGATGGAGCTACAAACCAAACAAATGAATGACGTCACAAGATGGCTTCAACACACGTGATGTAAACAACATTACGTAAAGCAATTTCTCTAGCAAATTGGCTCCACAACGTGGGACTACAAATACACAAAAACATAACGGTAAACAAACATTTACCGTTACAAAGACCAGCAGGTGCACATGGGGATCCCAATTTAGAAATGGTTGTATTTGATGTACAACATTTAAACAACAGCAATCATATGAGACTATTTAACAGAAGATAACACAAGAAGCTGGCACACTCTTCCTTTACTTAACACGGCTGATTCCACCAAATCACATTGTCTTAGATTTTGGATTAGCAATAATCAATAATGCTCACCCACTGCATAAATTTTGTGTTCCCTTTTCCTCTGGGGCAGTCAGTATATAGGAAAACACAGACGAAAGGACTTCAGGCTCAGTACAATGATGCCAATGACTGTATTACTAAAAAAGAAATTCACATGTTACTGGCAATTATGACCATTGGAAGTGTTCTGCAATGTTTCGAGGAACTCCGTCATGAAGCTTCAGAAGAGGTACTTCCTAAATTTGATTGCTTTGACATCAAATACATCAGTGGTACACAAAACTCATGGCGGAAGGCAAGCTGCATCTCCTTGATATGATAGGTTTTGTGGAACCAGTACTATTCCATCTTAAATTATGAACATTGAACAAAAATCTGATGTGTTGCACTCACATGATTTTCTCTTATTCACTCTTGTATAAACTATTCTTACAAATGCTTATTCTTTTATCTACTTCATGTTAATCAAGATAAACATTTGCAGAAATTCTCTTATTGCATATTTCCTGGTAGATACAAGGGGACTTGGGAAATATACAGTAGGCTTTAAGCAATAGTCATTCTTTTAAGAGCGGCTCGCTATGTGATGGCTTTGAAATTCTGTACTCTTTGCATTGCCAAGAGAAAAAAAATGAATAACAGCTTCCCATTTGAGAAAAGTATAAGTATTGGAATATTCAAATCAATAACAAGAAATATCTTGGAAATGGTTCACTTGACCCAAAGCCAAAAAATAATGTATATGAAAAATTGTGTGCTTTAACAAGATCTACATTTTTTGTGTAGTAAGATTTTGCCTATCTCTTCAGTTTACCAGTTATGCAAAAGTCGTTCAGAATGAAGAGGGCTTCAGAGATTATTCACAGAAAATTCAAGATATATATTTCATTTGTCATAAAAATATCTTAAATGTATGGTATTTTAATAAAAAATTGTTAAAGCCATTTTTGAGAAAATCAATATTTTTAAAACATGTTCTATGTAAAAAGTAGTTTGGGGTGCGAAATTTTCTTGAAAATCTTTGTGTCGCATCCTTGGAAGATGGAGAACTTAAATACCAAGTTTAGTTAATTTTAAATCGGAAGACGAGTGATGCCTCGAAACCAGTTCTGAGGTATTGAACCTATTTTAGTGAAATTGTATATTTGCTACCAAGTTTGGTATTTAACTGACTTTTCGTTTTAGAGTTATGCTGTTCACAGACACACACAGACTTTTTCTAAACATGCTTCATTGGGTTCAGGCAGGTCTCAAAACATATGTTTCTGGTGAAATTTTGATATTGAAGTTTTGGGTGGAATAGACTACTTCCCCTAATTACTATATGTAATAGAGAAAATAAAAATCTGTTGGAAGCTTTCACAACTGCCTGCAAGTAGTGTTTGCAAAACAAAATCCAACCTTTTGCCCTGCTTTGACTGACTGCAAAGAATAAAGTGACATTCAGAACATGATTGTAGAATTTGCATTGAGTAGACAAGTACAGTCACAACCAGAGAGAGAGAGTACGTACAACTGCAAAGTCAAATAGAAGTTATCATGCAAGGCTATGAGATCTACGCAGCCAATAACAGACACCTTGATTACCTGAGGGTACTTGGATATCATTTCACTCTGTAAATGGAAATTCAAAATAAATTTGCATGATGATATCCATTATGTATTGTATTACATTATAGCACAATTCAGGAAAATGTACTAGCTTCACTTACCAGTTTCCCTTGCACATGTTTTACATGCATTTACCTGCATCATGAGCTACTTGTTGACAGTCAGGGACTTCCAGACAATTCCTGTTTTGATTTTTTATGAACTTCATAGGGGACTGAGAGCTTCAGTTCATTAAGCGTTTTCCCAAAGACTTAATTCTTTCGAATTTTATTTCAGTATTGATGTTGCAGTTCTTTTCCCAAAAGTGGGCTGCCCCAGCAGAGTTTTGTATATATCTTATGTTCCTCCAGTGTTCTCTGAATCTAAATTTCATTTTGTTTTTCCTATGTGTCTTTTATCACAATCAAAACAGTTTATTTGGTAGATCTCTAATTTTTTCTTTGGTGGTTTGTGATATGTTTTGTTTGATCTTATGGTTTTTCTAATGTTGAAATTGTTATACAGCATCCAAAAGATTTGAAGCTTTTTAGTATAATTTGGAAATTGTGGAAACATCATATGTGGTATGTTAATTTTCTTAAGTGCATCTATTTGTTGCATTTATCTATTTTCTAGCCAATTGCCTCCTTAGAGCTATGCATTTTTCACTATAATCTGAAAGGAGAAGTAAACAAAACCATGTGACAAGACAGCACCTCATTGGCTGGTGGACAAACTACAACCTTTCCCACTTAGCATGTTGTCTCTTCCTCTACAAAAAAACAGTTCGGTTCATATCGTAACATTTTGTGATTATTCTCGTGCAGATAAATTAAAAAAACTCATTACTGTAACAAGTCAATTTATGAAACTAAATGTGTTTGTTCAGATTCCCCTATAACTACATGAACCGTTATATCAGAGGGTTTAAGAGGCTATGCACAGGTGCTGCAGTTCGTTTCCGGTTTCCAGGTGAGAATTTTCTGCCACTGTAGAAAACATAAACGAGGGAAATGGAAAGAAGACAATTGTGTTAAATGCTTTTAACAAATTCTGTGAAAAGTATCCACCTTTAATCGACAATGAATATGGTTGGCCTTTCTTTAGCAATAATTGAATTTCTTTGTTAGTGATGCAGAATTGTTGTCGCGTTTGTTTTCTGTTGTGCTTTAAACTACAGTGCTAATCGTTATTTAACTTGTTGAGTCATAAAAGGTTAAAGCAAAGGTGGTATACAGATATTAGTCATTAAACGAATGATTTCTAAAGCCTGAAGTTAAGAACACTTTAATCCAGTAGATACCTTTAAACACAGATGCCGAACTGTTCAGGTACAACTTTTATTTGTCTACTCTTAGTATTGTGTGTTATAAGTTTAGGATGTAATGCAAAATATAGGAATAAGCCATACAATGTTTAAAAGCTAATGATTCCCAAGCCGTGCAATATACTGTATTCTCATTCTGTATGAAGCAATTTCCTCTCACGGGTTTTAGTTCCCGTCATCCTCCACGTGGTGCTGCCATGTGCTTGGCGGAGTGATACATTTAAGTTTTGTTTACTTCTCCTTTCAGCTTATAGTGAAAAAGGTTTAGTCATTTAGAAAAAAATCTACATCAGGAAAACATAAACTGCCACTTAATGAACTTCAACACTCCAGAAGATTTCAATCCTCAGAACCATCACAGACCCCCAACGAGAACAGGAACTGTTCCTAAAGTCCCAGACAGTTAGCAAGTAGTTGATGATGTGTGCAAATGCTGGTATTCAAAGTGAGAAAGTGTATAAGTTGACATCTTATGTAAGTTTTAGTGATCTACGTGTGTGTTTGATTCCACATTGAAAAAGCTATGTTTGTTTTTACCTGGACACTATCATCTCTGATATGCTGTTAACCATCTGTTTTGACACCCTGTTTACAGTTTTATGTAGTAAAAAATCTGACATTTCTAGCAACTAAGTCCTTTAATATTTTCAGTAACAACAGCTCTTTTTGGTACTCTAACTTCTTATTGTTGTTTTAAGACAATAAGTTATTTGTTATGATTCAGAACTTCACAATTAAATAATAATCAAAATCAGAGGTGTATCCAGGATTCTTTTAGGAGGAGCAAACACGTTTTGAAATACATCTTACCAATGGGCAAAATCCACTTTTATATTCTAAATTTTTAAACTTCCTGTAAGTGATACACAGATCATTCTTTGGAGCAAACATTAATTTAAATTTTTGATAAAAATTATAAAAAGATTTAGTAAATAAACATACTTTTTAAATATCATATTTAAGCAGTTTGATTGCTTGTTTTACTGTAAGTTTCTCTCCTTTCTTTCAAAGCTTAATTTTTGTTCAGAAGTTATTTACTAGTAAATATAAAGCATATTTATTTTGGCCAATCTGCTTCTTTTTCTTCCCAAGATAGAACATCCTTTGAGATGTAATCACTAACTGAACAAATAGATGCTCATCTGGTTTAAGCAAATAGGGTAGAAATTAGTTTTGCTTTTACCAAAGCAAAGTAACACCATAACCAAGTATAACGACTGGTTCATAATAACCAGAACAAGAATGACAAAGTTAAACACAGTGTGAGCATTCACAATGAATGCGAAGCTTTCCCAGGTACAGGAAAGAAGACTTGCCCAAATTTTAACATTCTCATTCCCAGGCATGGCATATTTGATCTACATTGTGCGCATTAGACTCTTCACTGAAGAAATTATTCAAGGCGGCCATGACATGAAATAATCATAAGAGCTCTCTCTAATCACAAGCTGGGAAAATGAAATTCTAGCAAATGTGCATCCTAACCTCACATCCTGATACCCACAGATCTATTGAGTGAGTGTTGGTTCTTCTGGTGAAAGTTTGCTTACATGCAACTCAAAACTGCCTATTGCCTCAAAAACTACAAAGAACATAAAAAACCGGTAGAAATTAACAAAAAGCAACAAAAAATTAGTATAAAAATGCATAAGCTAGTAACAGTGATGTGAATTTGAAATTATTTAGAAAAATTTGAGTCGTAGTTGAAACACTTAACATCACTTACATGTTTTTCATTTTGACCGGTTTTAGAGCTAATTGCTCCCATTCTTAGAAGTGGCCAACTGGTTCCTCGTAGTGTTGTCCAGCGTGAGTCTGTGTTGGTGGCTTCTGGTGGTGCAGTGATGGATTTCCATAGTGAGTTTGGTGGCAGCAATTCAAAATTCATTACACAGTGTTTTTGTTTTATAATTAATAACTTTTCCGAGGTATCTAACTCTGCTATGTGTGTTTTGCTGGTTTTAGTAGTGTAATATTTAGTGTGATGTTGTGATTTGTCGTCCAAAAGTGATGTGTAACCACAGATTTGTCCATCTGTCTGTATTTGATATGTCTTATATGTTCTTTTAATCTGGTCTCTAAATTTCTTTTTGTTTTACCTATGTAGGTTTGGTCACATTTTGGGCAATTAATGTGATAGATTCCTGCTTTTTTGTTCTGAGGTATTTTGTCCTTTGATTTGTTGCAGAGTGATTCCTCTAGACTGAATCTGTTTTGTGGAGCTAGGCAGGTGTGTTTTTTGAACATGTTGTGGAATTTGTAGTGACTCCTTGGGTGGAAAGTGAACTTCTTGAAATCATTTTGCTTTTTTTTGGGCGAGTTTTGTGGTGCCCTTAATGTTTTTCTGTTTCTTGAAATGTGCTTTTTTTTGTCTATGATTTGTTTGGATCTTTCCTGAATATCTCTAAAAAGTATGCATGTTGTTCTCACATAAATGGTAAACATTTACTCACATCCCGGATGTTATTTAAATGGATATGTTTTGAGGAGTTCCTGGAGGTTGGTATAGGTAAAACAAAAAGAAATTTCGAGACCAGATTAAAAGAACACATGAAATACAAACAGATGGACAAACCTGTGGTCGCACATCACTTTTGGACAGCAAATCAAATCTCACCAAATATTACACTACTAAAATCAAAAAAATACAGAGCAGAGTTACATACTTGGGAAAAGTTATTAATCACAAAACAAACACTGTGTAATGAATTTTGAATTGCTGCCACCGAACCCACTATGGAAATTCATCACTGCACCACCAGATGCCACCACACACAGACTCACACTGGACAACACCACGAGGAACCAGTCGGCCACTTCCGAGAATGGGACCTTTTAGCTCTCAAAACCGATCAAGATGAAAAATATGTAAGTGATGTTAAGTGTTTCAACTCCAACTCAAATTTTCTAAATAACAGCAAACAACTTAATGTAGCTATTAATAAAGGAATGAAAGCTTGATACTACTAGAGGGTTTGGAAATAGTAATGGATCTTTATTTTGAAAATGTTTACTCTATCGAATTCTAACCCACATTACGCTGGTTGAATTGGAAACAGGTGAAAAAATATCATTGGTCAGTCAGAAACAAATTAAATCCCAATGCTTAAAATTGACTTTCCACTTGTTATAGATATGGTCATCAACATGCATTCCCATACTCATTACCAGCCTATTGTGAAACAAATTGTTGTATATGTATTGTAATGAAAAGAAGCTAGAAACAGTGATGTGTATTGAATTTATTTAAAGGTGAGTCGAAATTGTAACACTAACATCATTTAATGTTAGTGTTACAATTTCGACTCACCTTTAAATAAATTGTTGTATGCTATTTTGCTGTCCATTCTCATTTCCATTTCGGTTTTTTGTTTCAGGTTATTGTGAACCAGCGTTAACAAATGTCATTTGTTTTCTTTAATTATGGGGAGGGAGGCTAGATCTAAAGTGATCAGAATTATTGATTTCCATATAAGCAATGTTCTACAGTATTTTAATCTCTAGAAAAAGTGATTCAGTTTCCTCCAACAAAAGATATTGACGCTGACCTCTGACTCATCAGCTGTGGTGTTCCTGGCAGTTGCTTCAATGGACTCAGAGTCCTGGGTTCGTTGGTTGGATGGCAGGGATTTGGGGTTTGATTCGGTAGAGCATGAGGTTCTTGTTTTTCAGGGGTGATGACACTGCCTTGATGATATTAATAATACTGCCGGAGAAGTTTGGGTTATGTCTTTATTTTTGTTACGTAGATTCCTATCTGGTCAACCCGCCACCTTCGTCGTCGAAGCCACGATTATTCTTATCACTTTCGAAGTCGCTACTTATGTGTTTCTCCGACTAGCCCTCGAATTGCCTAGATTTCATAACTTTATTTTTACACTATCAACTTTCTGATTATTTTCTTCTAATTTCGTTTCGTCGACTTCCTCGTGGTTAATTTGTACCGGAATGTGCCTCGGCCACTGTCATGGTTAGTTTGTCCCCGACTGTCTCGGCGTGTCTTTCCTCCTTCACGCCTTTTGCCAAACTCTGGAATTTTCCCCTCTCCCTTTCTTAAGTTTCGTTCTGTTTTAAGTTCAAACGTATCATGTGATGCCTACGCGATCTTTCGATTGGCTATAATTTTTGTTTCATGATTTTTTTTGTTATTGGCTACCCCCACATGACAACTTTCACATCTGCTTCTCACAGCTTATTTTGAGTTTTAAAATCTTCTCCCGAACATTCTTAGATCGTAGATAAGGCACGTCTACTTCCTCACCCTTTTAAGCCTTGAAAACCGTTGTAAACCCTGTCCGAGCCAAAAGTATAAAGGCGAGACTTCCGGTATGCAGGTTCGTTGACCATCGCAGGTAAAATACCTCTGCTTCGAGGAAGCAAACCTTGTTTCTCTGCCTTTCCTCCAAAACCCATTCCTAACATGAATTCAGCACATTTTCGTCGCTATGTTCGATCGTATATTATTATTATTATTATTATTATTATTATTATTATTATTATTATTATTATTATTATTATTATTATTATTATTATTATTTCTCCTGGGTCTCGATAACCAGCTTCATATGCCCTGACGGTAAACTTATCATCGGACCTTTAGGTTGGATGATGGGTTTATCGTTAATGTCCCATCTAAGCTAATCTAAAGTCCCTCTCTCCCTCTATTCCTTTCATTTATCATTTTATTTATTTATTCATTCATTTATTTAGTCAGTGGCTTACGACGATTTGATGGCGAGCCCACCGTTACACATTTATTCTGTTCACAATACATTTCAATCACTGAACACAATACAATTTCAAATTTGACACAAGTATTTTTTTTTTTACTAAATACAGAAAAACAATCTACATAATATCTGGCCGTCAACAACCAGGCTACAAAACATTTATATTTTAGGAATCTGTTTATACACACAATACATTCTGCAAACAAAATTTTTTTTTAATTTAATTACACATCTTAGTTCCATCTTTCTCTCTCTCTCTCTCTCTCTCTCTCTCTCTCTCTCTCTCTCTCTCTCTCTCTCTCTCTTGCACTTTACATACAATACTGGTTTTCTGGAAGCTATTAGCAGCCTCCACACTCAAGACCCCTTTTGGTACCTTTTTTTTGCCAGGTATACATTCTGTCCGGTTTTCTTACTCTATGTCATTAACATCGTGAATGTCAAGCACACTGTTTTAACAGGACATTGCTATCCCGAAGCTACCAATTTGTTTGTAAACAATGTTCGCATACTATGACTTTTCTTACTCGTGTTCCGAGTGCGTTTGTACATTTTCCCTATCCGACTCTACTAAATTTCATTGACCCTGCTTAAATGGACGATTGGAGTTGATATACCCTGTCCCCGAAGGTTTGTGATATCCGATAAGGACCTTTCCAACACATATGCATACGTCTGTATAACTTTTTTTTTCTCTTGATGGTTTAAGCAGTCTGTTGATGCTACATATTCGCGTATACCTGATAGGGTCATGTTTTGATCACTGACTACCTGCAAGTCGTCCGGTCTCTCACCGAAATAAACATTTTCATTTTCTGTGTTTAACTCACAATACTGGGGTGCTTGACCTACTTCCGATTCATCAGCTGACTGCAGAGGCGTGTCGTTAAGATCTCTCCCTTCGCACAGTTGTTGCGTGAAAATTCTTACCACGTTAATGCCTTTTCCCAATGTGCAAATATTCAATAAAAATGGTTCTTCTGGTATTTTTTTTTTTTCTCGTTCCCTGTGTAATGCGAGAACCTGCGCGCATTCTCCGAGGTTGAGCCTGGGAACGCTACAATTCTTCCTGTCTCCAGTTTTCCGACCGTCGTGGCCACGATCCTTGACTGGGGCCTATCCCTTGGCCTATGCTGTGTCCTGCCATTGCCCCGCTTCGGTGACCTATCGCGTCATCCATTTCGCGGTGGACATTTTGCGGCTGTCGTGTCTGTGATAGATACGCGCTCGGCGTCCATGCGTAGCTGTACGTAGGCATGCTTGAGAGCCCATGGTCCTCATCTCTACGTCGTGGGGTCGCTGGCCGGCTTGGAGGTGTTCTTGGCCTGTTCGGAGGTGTCCTTGGCCTGTTCGGGGGAGTTTCTGGGCAATTCGGAGGCGTTCTTGGCCTGTTCGGAGGTGTCCTAGGCCTGCCCGGGGTGTTTCCAGGTCGGTTCGGGGGAGTTTCTGGGCGGTTCGGAGGCGTTCTTGGCCTATCCGCTGTTCCACCGTGGAGGTTATTTCCCCAGTGTTGTCTACTATTCGCCGGGTACCTGGAGAATCTCAGGTAGTGAACGGGATACTCCTCATGTTGCCTCGGTGGCCTACCCGTGCCCGTTTGGTTCCAGGGCCTATAGCTTCTCTCCCGATTTCTTGCAAATGGCTCTTGATAACGCTGTCGGACTGTGGAGTAGTTGTTCAACGCACCTTGTGCCCTCGTCCCATCATTACGATGCGAATTTATCCGATCACTGTGTCTGCCTTCAGTCCTGATTCTGGGCCTATCTTCTTCCCGCGTTCCGTACCCCTGCAGAGCGGTAAGTAGTTCAATGGCTTCGCCCAGCGTCCTCGGACGTGCTACCACGAGGTGATGACGTATAACGTCTGGGAAGTGTCGTGTCAGGAGGGATACAAATTCACCTTCGGGCATCGGTGGGTCCAGGAGTTGGCTTAATTGGCCGAGTCGCAAGAAGTAGTCAACCATCGACTCACGCTTCTCTTCCCTGTATCGGCCATTATTTATTTCTGCGCGCACTCTGTACTGTGCAACGCCACTCCAATATTTTTCCAAAAATGCAGACCTAAAATGTTCATATTGTGCATGCTCGCCTACCGTCAATCGAAACCAACTCAGGGACGGGCCTATCAAGCTCCTTTTTATAATTACCATTTTAAAACGGTCGGGAATTCCCCTAAGCGCGAAATAAGATTCGAGGTCATTAATGAACTGCTTCGCATTATCGACTTCACTGTTGAACTTGGGGATTGGCAGTTCATTCAAAAATTGTATAGGTATATTGCATTGTTGCAGAGGCCCTACGGTGCTTGACATTTCACTTGCCGGGTGCGGTGAGGCCGAAGGAGTGCAGGCAGGTTCGTTCGACCTCGGTTCGCTACTCGGGTTGTTACACTGGAACGACGAAAGCGCGGAAACCTGAGAGGTAATTCGCGCGTCCGTGGCTCCCTGGGGTCGCGGTTCGATTTCCGCTAGTGCGTCCCTGCGAGCATTGACGGTCTGTGTCAGTTCCTCCCTTAATTTAGCGATCTCGCTTATCTGCGAGCTACTCTGTGCCTCTATGGTCTCCCTTATTTTGTTAATTTTATCATTTACCCCTGCTTCCACTGCCTGCTGCTTATTCTGTAATGCTACACAGACTGTCATTGCTTCTTCCCTTGCCTTATCACTAATTGTACATATTAAGTTTTCATTGCTTACAATTTGTTGTGCCCTGATGGCGTCTATTTCCACGACAAGTTCCTTCCTTACTACCTCTACACTATTCTGTGTTGCTTTTAGTTCGTTTCTTATATATTCTACATCCTCGTAGATTACATTTTGACTTGCTCTAATTTCTAACAAGACACCCTGTATTTTACTTTCTAAGCCCTGACTGATTTCCTTATGTTGGATGCTTAATTGTGAGGCTATCTGCTGCTGCAATGTTTGTTCTTGGGTGGACAATTGTTGTTTTAGTGTTTGCTCCTGTACTGTTAATCGCTGTGTTAGTGTTTGCCCTATTGTTTGCTCTTGTTCTGATAATCGTTGAGTTAGTGTTTGCTCTTGTTCTGTTAATCGTTGAGTCAGTGTTTGCCCAAGTGTTTGCTCTTGTTCTGATATTTTAGTGTTTAGGAGGCTCAATTGAGCCAACATTTGTTGCAGCATTTCGCTCGCGTTAAGTGATCCGGTAACTTGGTGTTCTAATGTTTCGATATCTCCATTTTCTACACCTACCCGCGTGCTATTGTTAGTGAAAATTTCCCCTTGTTCATTGCTATTACCTTCCATATCGTTGCCGGTTAATTTCTTGTTTCTTAACAGCATTTACAAACATACATAACCCAGTTTACTTATATCTATTGCATATACACTCCCTTCCAAAATTTTATTAACCTATGTATCATGCAGTTAACACTTACTCGGTGCTGGGTTGAGCTGCTGCGAAGTGTTGTAATAGTTCACAAAACACTTCACTACACTTACACTTTTTGAACACTGATGCTGTCTGCGCTGAATGTCTGCTTCCTCGTTGTAATGGAGCGGCGTCGATGTCGCTTGTTGCCCCACGTCTATCGGTACACTCTGCTGCTGGTGGTTGCTGATGTCGTCATCGGCGTCGTCTTCCTTCCGTTGTCGGTTCTCCGGGTGCGTTATCCGCTGGCAGTATTTCGAGCCCCAACGTAGTGGGCGCCAAATGACGCTGACCTCTGACTCATCAGCTGTGGTGTTCCTGGCAGTTGCTTCAATGGACTCAGAGTCCTGGGTTCGTTGGTTGGATGGCAGGGATTTGGGGTTTGATTCGGTAGAGCATGAGGTTCTTGTTTTTCAGGGGTGATGACACTGCCTTGATGATATTAATAATACTGCCGGAGAAGTTTGGGTTATGTCTTTATTTTTGTTACGTAGATTCCTATCTGGTCAACCCGCCACCTTCGTCGTCGAAGCCACGATTATTCTTATCACTTTCGAAGTCGCTACTTATGTGTTTCTCCGACTAGCCCTCGAATTGCCTAGATTTCATAACTTTATTTTTACACTATCAACTTTCTGATTATTTTCTTCTAATTTCGTTTCGTCGACGTCCTCGTGGTTAATTTTGTACCGGAATGTGCCTCGGCCACTGTCATGGTTAGTTTGTCCCCCGACTGTCTCGGCGTGTCTTTCCTCCTTCACGCCTTTTGCCAAACCGTAGAATTTTCCCCTCTCCCTTTCTTAAGTTTCGTTCTGTTTTAAGTTCAAACGTATCATGTGATGCCTACGCGATCTTTCGATTGGCTATAATTTTTGTTTCATGATTTTTTTTTGTTATTGGCTACCCCCACGTGACAACTTTCACATCTGCTTCTCACAGCTTATTTTGAGTTTTAAAATCTTCCCCCGAACATTCTTAGATCGTAGATAAGGCACATCTACTTCCTCACCCTTTTAAGCCTTGAGAACCGTTGTAAACCCTGTCCGAGCCAAAAGTATAAAGGCGAGACTTCCGGTATGCAGGTTCGTTGACCATCGCAGGTAAAATACCTCTGCTTCGAGGAAGCAAGCTTTGTTTCTCTGCCTTTCCTCCAAAACCCATTTCTAACATGAATTCAGCACATTTTCGTCGCTATGTTCGATCGTATATTATTATTATTATTATTATTATTATTATTATTATTATTATTATTATTATTATTATTATTATTATTATTTCTCCTGGGTCTCGATAACCAGCTTCAATATCCAAAAATTAGAGTTTACAAGGTACTTTATGTGTTAAAACACTAAGGTCTGATTAAGAGCATCTTGGAATATAAATTGACCATCACATTGTGAGAGTCATTCCCTTGCAAAACTCTTCTGATGGTAAACTTTGCTGAAGATCTCCGAAAAGAATACATGTTGCTCTCGCAAAAATGGTAAACATTTACTCACATCCCAGATGCCATTTAAATGGATATGTTTTGAGGAGTCCCTGGAGGTTGGCTACTACATGTATCGTAATTATATAAATAATAATTATTATAATTAATCATCTGTTTTGACATTGCTAACAACCTTCAACGTTGCAGTAACCATAAGTCTTACCAGCTAAACCTTCACTTACTTGTAAAAATGTATGTCTCCTCAAAGATGTTTGAGCTCTTCTATCATTATAAGGTTGCAATAAGCATAACATGGAATATAAACTGTACATCTGCCTGACTGCTAGGAACGAGTAGAAATAAAAGCTACAGTACTCTAGAAACATGAGCATGGGCCAGTGTTGTGCCACTTCTAGAAAACATACATTTTGTTTCCACCAAAGTAGAAAATGTCATTTTAAAATATAAAATGAGGTCTTTTAGATATTATGGAATTATGTCATTATTCACAGCACCTGTTAGTAGGTATTGACCAATCTTAGTTCCGGAGATATTGATTAAATCAAAGTACTGAGGATACAAGGAAACCAAGGCTAACAAACAAAATAAAAGCTAGAAATTCCTTACGTAGGAATACACTCATGTGATGCCTTCGCCGCAACTCTTTGAGGGGCAGCACAACATGAAGTAGGTCAGGAATCATGAACCCCAAGTCACGAAGAACCTAACACAGAAATGAAAATGTGATTAAATTTTAAATCATTCTCAATGAAGCTTAAGCATAATGTAAAGTGTAGAAGCTTATTTCATGTAATCTTAATGCACAAATTCACATCATAAGCATGGTCATAAACTTATAATATAAACATAAAAGTTTGCAAGCTCCAAGCCAATCAGAGAGTGATTCTCATCACGTGATCATTCTGCCATCTCCACTCACTAACTGACTTTCTGTGTAAGATCATGGGCCAGGAATCACTGGGATATTAATAACAATCACAGTAAAATGAATTATGATGGTAGCTAGAGTTTTCTTGTGAGTTAAACTTCCTTTACCTGGGTAACTAAAGTGGTTTCACTTTAATTTTAAAGGAGTTGTAAACAAAACCAGTGACAAGAGAGCACCTCATTGGCTGGTGGGCAAACTACAACTTTTCTCACTCAGTATGTTCTCTCTTACTCAGTTCAGATTGTAACATTTTGTGGTTATTCTTGTGCAGAGAGATTTAAAAGACCATCATTGTAACAGTTCAATTTATGAAATAAAATGTGTTTGTTCAGATTCATCTATAACTAAATGAACTGTTACAGCAGAGGGTTTAAGAGGCTATGCGCAAGCACTGCAGCTCATTTCTAGTTTCCGGATAAGCTGCCAGTGTACTCTTTGCCATGTGTTGAGAAAATATTAGGTGCTGTCGAGTGTGTCATGACTATGCTTCGGACACGGTTGCTGTTTCGTTGCACTTTGACTGGAAAACAGTTACGTGCGCACAGAGTTTCATTGAGACCTTCCCCTCCCCAAGCAATGCCAGTCATTCACTCTAAGGAAGCGATCCATATATGTACAGTCTGTTCTGAAATTATGAAGTTGATAGCTGACAAAACATGCCGAAAATAACCAGTAAGTAGAATGTCTTACTTGTAAATGAATATGGATGTGAGTATTTTGATGTAGGAGGGGAAAATATATTTTGTAAAGTATACTTGATTGAAATCAAAGGAGAGAGGAGGGATTTTATTGCAAGACAATGTAGATCTAAAAAACACTCACAAAATATTACGTTGCTTCCTAGAAATGACGTGGTGAGGATATATTGTCCACATCAGAAACCATGAACTCATGTAGCCAAATCGAAGCTTACAGGGATTCGTCTGATTTGATGGTAAGCACAAATATCCCATTTAACAAGCTGCAAAATTCTGCTTTTAAAACGTTTCTGGAGAAATGTACAGCTATGAAATTTCCTTGTGAGTCTACTTTATGCAAATGTTATTTGTCTTTATCATAGATGGCAATACCAGAGTTCTTGAAACTTGTCGATAATTTGACACAACACTTTACAGAAGTAGGCAAATGTTCTCCTGCTGAAATAGCACAGCAGGAACTGAAGAGTGTGTTAGATAAAACCCAGGATATGCAATGATGTGCCATATTAGGCATTAATAATAATAATAATAATAATAATAATAATAATAATAATAATAATAATGTTATTATTATTATTAATGTAAGAATAGCACATTATTCTAAATAATGAAAATGCATGCGTTTCCCAGAGGTGTGTGACGTTCATCAGTTTTGTTTTGCACTAGTAACATCATGTGATGTGGAACGGAGCTTTTCAAGATATAAACTCTTTTGAGTTTGAGAAGATGTTTTGGTTTTGATACATTAAGAAAATATATTGTAATCCATTGTAATAGTTGTCCAGGCATGTAAATCACACATGAAACTGATTATTTCCTCTGCCACAGTTCAGATTTATTATTTTGTTCATCTTATTTACACTTTGCAATAAAAGCTTAAGTTTACTACAAAAATTGTACACTTACTTCTGTGTCCACCTATACCTATAGCGTACATAGTACTCAGCACAGCACAAACTCAGTAGTGCACGAGAGTACTGCCTCTCTCCTCTCCACCCGCAAGTGGCAGTATAATAGAAGTTAACTTAACCTAAAGTCATGTCCGAAGCCTAGTCATGACTGAGAATCCTCTGCCACTGTGGGAAACATAAATGCAGAAAATGGAAAGAATACAACTATTTAGATGTTTTTAACAAATTCTGTGAAAAGTACCCACCTTTAATCGACAATGAATAGGGTTGGCTATTGTTTAGCAATACTTGAACTTCTTTGTTAGTGATGGAAAGTTGTTGCTCGAATTGCTTGGGTCATATTTGTTTTCTGTTTCTTTTCTAACTTATAGTGCTAATCATTTTCTTAACTTGTTGATTCATAAAAGGTTAAAGAAAGGTGATATAGCGATATTAGCCATTAAATTAATGATTTCTAAAACCTGAATTTAAAAACCGTTTAATCCAGTACCTTTAATAACAGATGCTGAACTGTTCAGGTACCACTTTTATTTGTCTACTCTTGCTATTGTATGCTAGAAGTTTGGGATGCAAGGCAAAATATAGGAATAAGACATAAAATGTTTAAAAGCTGAAGCCCTAGCTGCGCAATTTACCGTATTTGCATCTGTCTGAAGCAATTTCCTTTTGTAGGTACTAAGTTCCCATCATCCTCCACATGGTGCTGCCATGTGATTGGCAGAATGCTACATTAAGATTTGTTTGCTTCTACTTTAAACTTAAGAATGAAAAAAGCATAGCTCTTGTTCATTTTGATGTATGTGCATAACCTCTTTTGTCATGTGAACTATCGGTGGTCACTTCGCAGGCCATTATATTGGCTCAGCTGTTTCATGCTCTCTTGCAATTGGCTTCTGTTTATGTTAATTTAGAAATTTGGAAGTTAGAAGTTGGAAAGAGTTAAGTGAAACAATGAAAGTTTTTTCTGTTGGTTTGTAACATCAACTTAATTTGGTTTTGGAACCTGTTTAAGAAGCAATTGCTTCCATCTTCAGCCTTGGTCCGACTGGTAACACTAAAGACATAATTTTGGTGTTGGTTGCAGAGGTGGCATCATCTGATTTCCTTGTGATGAAACTGCTGAGGTTATTTAAGGGTAGGATTTCAAAATTCATTATATGTTATTTCCTTTTTATAATAAGGATGTTTTCCCAAATCTTTAGTTCAGCAGAGATACTGAAGTTTCTCAATATTGTCACTTTTAGATTTCACGTCATGGTTGGCAGTCCAAAAATAGTTTGCAAAAGCCAATTTTTCATCTGTTTGCTGGTAATGCAACTGAAATGTTCTTTTCTTCTGGTTTCAATGTTTCTTTCTGCTTTAGCTACATACACCAGGTGTTCACAGTTGATTAAGTAGATGCCTGATTTTTGTTCTGTTGGTATTTTGTCTTTCAATGGAGAAGTAAACAAGTTCTACAGGATATACTTGTATGTTGTATTTCTTGAAAATTTTGCTGAATAATTATGTCTCCAGTGTTGCCAAAGGCTGAAGATGGAAGCAATTAATTCTGAAACATGTTCCAAAACCAAATTTTAAATACTAAACTTAGTTCTACTTTCTTGAATGGAAGTTATATAGTGATGTATTAAACAATTTAATAACAGCATTGTGAGTCGGTTTATTGACACTACATCACTTATTTTATTATAAAATGGGACAACAGTGCAGCAATTTTCAGCTAAAGAACATCATGCTCCGGCAGTCGGCATTAGGTTGATAAATAAATATTTTATCATTGCCAATAGAGCTTTACAAGCTATCTGACATGGTCAGTAGGTAATTACAATTGGTTGAATCTGATTAGATACACTTACATATAAAAAGTACAAGACTTACAAGTCCAGAGTCATAAGTTGTATACAGTACAATGAAATAGAATGGACCAAGTTGATTAATATATGCACAATTTACAAATGATGGCAGCAATTGACTCTGAAACATGTCTCATTTTATAATAAAAGTTAGTGATGTAGCGTCAATAAACCAACTCACAATAGCATTATTAAAGTGAAATTAGTGTTAAAAACTTATCAACAACCTTTTAAGTTTCTCTTTACATTTTTGTTTGTTCATTGTAGATGACAACATATTACATTAAGTTTATTCTTAAGTTTTACGTTGTTACGTTAATGCTCAGTTTTCATTGTGAATGACCCTTAACAGTAAGATATATAAAGTATCAAAACCAGCATTTTTATAAAAATTTTAATTTGTCATCCAAGTTAACAATTATCATACATGTTTTTAAAAAGAAGTAGTTACAATTTGAATATAAACTTCATATTGTATACTTTATCTTGTATATTATCATTAATGACTTGAAGCAATATGCAGAAGAGAAAACATTGGTAGGGTTATGAAATGTAATGCCTTACACAGCTACCATTTGCAAATACCACACATATTTTAACAAAACCAATAACTATTTTTCAAAAGCAATTGAACCAAAAGAACTGACAAGGATGAGCAAGACCATTACAGCATGGGGGAATATGGGATTGGTGTTTTAACAGCCATTCTTACTGCATACGGTGCCATAGGCGGTGGACACTGGTGATTAGACAGCGGATTTAAAAAGTGCATTTTAGGAGCCTAAAATAGTTCTTTCAGTACCTCATTTACGCTATATAAAACCTAAAATAGGCTTAAAAAGTATTATGCAGAAAAACTAAACATAATGTAAAATACACAGTGTTGACATGACTATATTTTTATTCGTTAAAAACAATGAAAATGAAAATATGCACACTCGCACAACACAACAAACATTATACTACTTTAATGTACAAACTGATCCCAAACGTTTTTTGTTTTTCCAAGATAAAAATGCAGTATAAAACACATATAGCCACATGTTGAAATACGTGTAATATGTAATTTAATAAAAGCTGGATAAACCAAAGGTTTCAAACATTTAGACCATAGTTGCCTTCACAGTAAATAACTAATACCTTTTCTAGGTTTTTCAGAGAAAAACTATGGCGCTTGTCAGTCACTATTAATTTATATGCCAAAAAAGAATGTTCTACATCAACGGATGTGACAGGGGCGTACTTCACTTTTGGCACATGTTGGGCAGGAATGCTGCAATCAGGAAGCTGGATTTTCCCCTGTGTATGTCTGCTGCTGCACGCAAGTCCTTCAGGTGGTGTTCTTCTGCAAAACCTTTTGCATTTTTGCCCATACTTTTTCTCCCACTTCACCTGGCGCTTCATTAATTTGCTTTTTAACTTCCTCCAGTAAAGGAAGGTTCTCTAGATAGATCTCCCTGAGCCTTCTAATTTGGAAATAATTCTTGCCATAAACGTGAAGCCCCTTGGATTGAGGTGTCTTTGAGTAATTGTTATGACGTTACAGAAGCAGCATCCTCCGGTAGATTTTCAATTACCTTCTGGACTGCTGGGAGATGCTTACTGTAGTACCCCGCTGCTGCTAACCATGTGCCCCAGCAGATAATAACAGGTTCAGGTGGCAAGGTAACATCTGGAAGTTGTCCTTTGAATGCTGTATCCTTGATGGTACCTTAATAAAAACTCCCTTTACTGTAAAGATTAATTTATTACCTTAAGGAATTCTAGCCTACTTGCTCTGCTATACGGATGATACCATGCGCTACACAAGTTACATGCAGCATCAAAGAGTAGAATACTTGAAGCAATTGAAATGCTGCAACCATATGTGCAGCAGCATCTGTGAAGGCCAGAACCACCTTGTTTTCATCCACGCCATTTCAGCCCATTGTTGACAAAGTGTGCAATTATTTGCTGTTAGTCTTTGGGAGTTGTTTTGAACAAATCAAATAAGCACTGGATGGCGCATCTGGGTCCAACTTGCCAACAATCAGATTTGCAATGTCCCGGCCAAGACTGTCAGTAGTTTCGACAACAGAAATCCATATGCAAGACTTCTCAATACCTTATCGGATTCTGGGCAATGCGTCAGTGTAAGTTTAATCCACATCATTTTTATGCAACATTGGCTCTGCAGAAGTACTACTGACAGCAGTACTTCTCAAGAAAACCTTTGAAAACAGGGTTTTCTAGTTTTCGAAAAGGGATGTTTATTGCCACAATAGCATGACACAAGTCACTGCAGATTTTTTTTTTTAATTCATCAGATGTCTTTGCTAAAAGTGTTTGCTTCAATTTTGATTTTTGTTCAACATTTGCTTTTGTAACATTCCATCTGCATGCTGATTTAAGTGGGACTTTTTATCACTCGATACCTAATACAAGAAAGAAACAAGATCTATATAGAAGTGCATATAAAAGAATTTGGTATTGTTAAGGGACACCAGTACTGTTGGACAACGAGAAGAAGGTGAGCGGGGCCTGAGGGGCGAGCAAGGTTCTGTAACTGTTTATCTGCAAATGTGTGCAAATGAACCACCCATGCTGCCAGATCTGATACTAGTAGAACAGCAACCGCTGTAATAGGTGTTAACTCATTGGCTCTTGCCATGGGTGAGTACTTGACAACACTGTGTAGTAGTTTATAACCTCCTTAACATGCTTATCGTATCCACACGGCGAGCGCAAATATGATACGGACACAGGAAAGTGTTGATGTTACACATTCCTCTCGCTTGTCTTCTTCTCGTGCTCTATCAGTACTTAATTTTAGAAAAAAAAAAATAAAAAACATACAATACAGCTTAACGATTTTAGTTTTCAGTTTTCCAACTCTGTGTATGTGTGTGTGCGCGTGCGTGCGTGTGCATGCGCACAAAAAATATAACTTAAAACTTAAACTTGGTATTTAAGTTACACATCTTCCAAGGGTGCGACAAGAAGATTTTCAAGAAAATTCCCCCTCCCAAACTACCCTTTACATGGAAAATGTTTCTTTATTTTTTATTTTCTCAAAAGTAGTTCTAACAAGTTTGATTAAAATACCATATTTTTAAGAAAAAATGTAATGTATATCTTGAATTTTATGGGAATAGCCTGTAAGTCCTCTTCATTCTGAATGACTTTTGTATAATTAGTAAACCATAACAGATAAACAAAATCTTACCAAACAAAAAAAATGTAGATCTAGTTAAAGCATATAATTGGTGGCCCCTACTGGTATATTCTTTGCTGTTAGTTTGAGTTTTCAACTACTTATAACCTTTTACTTTCTTTACCATGTACCTAGTAGGTAGAGAACTACATTCCACCCAAAACTTTGATAGCGAGATTTCACAGGAAATACATGTTTTGAGGCCCCTGAATAAATGAAAATCATTTTTAGAAAAATGTTGGTGTGTGTGTGTGTCTGCGAACAACATGACTCAAAACCAAAAAGTCAGATAAATGCCAAACTTGGTATTTAAGTTCAGTACCTCTCAAAGATGTAGCATAAAGATTTTCAAGAAAATTCCCCCACTCCAAACTAACCTTTACATGGAACATTTTTGAAATGTTTGTTTTCTAAAAACTGGCTAATGATTTTGATTAAAATAGCATATATTAAAGATATTTATTGACAAATAAAATTTATAGCTTGAATTTTCTGGGAATATGCTGTGAAGTCCTCTCATTCAGAAGGGATTTTGTATAATCTTAAAAAAGCTTTTTGCGGCATAAGCCATTTCTGAGATATCCATTATTAATGATTCCAATTGTTGAATAATTGGCCATTCTCTTGAGGTCAACATTCAGTTGTTTGTCATGATTGCATGAAAACAATATGGAATTTTAAGGCTAGCATATAACGTTCAATTCTAAAACATATGACTATTGCTGTTCCCTTTGTGTCTATAACAAAATGTGTAATATAGCTATTTCTACAAAGGTGTATTTGGATTAAAATGTAGTAACAGAAAAATAAGATTTAGTAAGAATAGTTTGTATACCCACTAATAAATGATAAGAGGGTAGAGAAAGTCATGTGAATGTATCACATCAAAGTTTTCAAGGGTAAGTCACTGTTCATTTTTCTCAAGTAAATGCAAAGAGCATGGACTTTCAAAACCATCACATACTGAACTGCTTTTTAAAACTCTGACTCACTTTAGCCCACTGTATTCTTCTTACAATACAATGAAATGAGTAAATATGTAATGAAAGTTTATCTGTATTAATAAGTAGTAGATAGAATAATAAGAGTTTGTAAGAAAGTCTGTAGAAGAGTGAGCAGAGAAAGTCACGTGAATATAATGCATCAACCTTTTTTTTTAATGTACAAGTATTTGTAATGAGAACTCAAGCCAACTCAACGTTAACTTACATTTACACTTTCAAAATGCAATACGTTCACTCATGCAAGTGTGTGTATAATGAACCAACTATAATACATTTGTGAACTGTGGAATACCTGGTGTGAATATCCCTCTCCTCTGACGACATTGGCCACAAACTGATCAAACCCCCCAGCAAGGACATGTACGAGTGCAATTCCAGTAATTGCCAGAGCTTTGCACACTGTTACAGAGTTCCTTTGGTCAGCCAAGTGCACCACAAGTGCTGTAGACAAAACTTCAGTCGCTGTGAAGAACATCTGGTGGTACCACTGAGAATAATAGTCATCATTCCAGTAGTTGACGTAGGCCCACCACGAATAGTAATGTGCGAAGATGGAAGAAAGGAACAGCACCAACATAGACAATCTCACTTGCCGACTGAACAGCAATAGAGTCAGATGTCTTATACACTCGTATAGAGCAATCATGGTAAGCATCGTTAACACCCATATCTTAAATGTGTTCCGTGTGGCGTTAAAGTATAAATGTTTGTAGGCCGCAACTCCTGACTCATACGTCCCTGAAAACAAAAAAGCAAACCTGCATTAAGTGATAATATAAAAATTGAAGGTAGGAAGTGTGAAGCATCCACACATTATAATTATAACCCTAGATTCCAAAAGTTCCCAGAATTGGTTAATAACACATCATTTCCATCAAAATAATTCCCTTCCGCAATGACACACTTCTCCCAGCACGTGTTAAGTGACTGGAAGCATTGCTAGAAGCCATTTTGCAAAACTAGTCATAGTGCTCTCATCACCCTTGCAGTTACTTCATCAGTGTTCGCCGATCTTTGCCCCTTTAGATGAGTTTTCACCCACAGAAAGAGAATTAAGTCAGGTGATGACAGATCTAGAGCGTATGGTGGATGTTCCAAACCAGTGATGTGCCTAAAAGGTAATTTTTGACTGTTACTGGTCAGTATGATGAGCTTTGTGCCCATATTTCCTTCTTAATGCATCCCTGAGGCAATGAAGGATTTCCACATACATTACAGTATGTATGGAATAAACTCAGAGTGGAAGAGACAATGCTTGGTTCATTCATTGCAGTTGTTGGTCGACTGCTTGCAGATCATCTTTGGTGCTATCATAACCTCCACTGTGATGTTTAAGCCAGGTGTAAACAAGGGCTACTTTTTTTGTTGCTGCTTCATCGTAAGCTTCTTCAAGCAGCCTTAATGTTTCTGAAGGAGATTTGTGTACGAAAGCACAAAATTTATGTTTGAGCATTGCTCTGTAGCCAACATTATCAAATGTGATAAACAAACAACAGCAAACTGATTGCTATGCAAAGACAATAATTGTTATGGTCATGAAAATTCTACAGAAATTACATCATCATCTAACTAATAAAATAATATCCTGTACTATCAAGAAAATATTACATTCCGGGAACTTTTTGAAGCTAGTGCATACACATATTTTGTGACATTTCACTCATCTGTTTTAAGATAGAAATTTGAACATGTTTTGCAATCATTCTACCACTTCATCAGATTCTTTTTCCAACAAGAAAACTAGGAAAAGGAAGCTGATGTTGTGATCAAATGAGTGTGAAAAATGTTTTTTGATTTCTATTTTAAAAAACATAAGTGAAGCATTGTCACAAAATATATATATATATATATATATATATATATATATAAGTAATTTATCATTTATGTATTAAGTGAATTATCAAACTTCCGCATCTACAGATTTTTACTCAGAGACCTCTTTATCAGGCTTGAGGTTCTTTTATGTGCCATAAATCTACGACACGGGACCACCGACTTTACTTCCTTTCCAAAGGAAGCCATGCTAAGGATTTTTACGCCCGAAAAAAATCCATCGCCCTCAGCTGGGTTTGAACCTGCGACCTTGGGAATTAGAGGCTAACATGGTAACCACTACACCACGGAGGAACATTAGCAGATATAAAACTAATTATGGCTTAATGGGATTGTGACCGACTGATGTGGAATTGAGTGACCAAGCTTTTTGCCCTCTATACTATAAGGCCTTTTTTCAGGGCAATGATAAAATCAAGCAATCTTATGAAGCCATAATGGCAAGAAATCTTCAAATCAAAAATGATATATAATATTGGTAATTTTGTTTAATCACTTAGTATAAAAGTCTTGAGTATATTTGGGTTTTTAATTTTAGCAAAATAATAAAAAACCCTTGCATACTCAGGCATATCATTTCCAAGAGCATATGTTTTAAAAGGCTGAATTTACCCGTTCAATCTGTGTGTGTGTGTGTGTGTGTGTGTGTGTGTGTGTGAAAATTGGATAAATACCAAACTTGGTACTTGAGTTTACTATCTTCCAAGGATGCAACACAAACAACACAAAGATTTTTAAAAAAATCTCCCTACCCCAGGCTACCCTTTACATGAAACATTTTTTGAAAATTTTATTTTCTCAAAAATGGTTTTAACGATTTTGGTTAAAATATGATATGTTTAAGATATTTTCATGGCAAATGAAATGTATATCTTGAATCTTCTCGGAATGTCCCCAAAAGTATTCTTCATTCTGAATGACTTTCGCATAACTGGTAAACTGTATGAGATAGATAAAATTTTACTACACAAAAAACCTAGATCTCATTAAAACACAACATTTATGTCATTTACATTTTTTTTTTTTTTTTTTTTTTTTTTGTAGGGTGAACCATTTCCAAGACATTTCTTGTTATTTTTTTGCATTTTCTAAAATGGGTTTTTTTTTTGTCCTGGACATGCAAAGGGAATAGAATGCTCCACATAGCAAACAGCTCCTAAAAGATTTGACTATTGCTTAAAACCTAACATGTTCCCCTTGCACCTACTTGAAAATTAGGAATAAGATTAACATCTCAATATCTCGATTAACATGAAGTAGATGGAGAGTAAGCATTTGTAAAAATAGTTTCTACAAGAGTAGGAAAAATCATGTGAGTGCAACACATCAAAATTTTTATATGCAAGTTAAGGGGAAAACAAACAAACAAACAAACAAAGTTTAAGCATATGCCAAGTATACTAGAGATTTTAATCTAGTGGATATTCAGAGATTAAACATTCATTGTTAAACTCTTAAAAATGATGGAAATAATGAGTTTAATTGTTACTCTCATTATTGATGCATATTTGATTTTCACATTAAAAAAATAGGTATAAAAAACATAGAAAACATAATTTTATAAATAATAATCTGATGTTAAGATTAACATTTACAGAAAGACATGTATTTACTTGAAACGTTTTGTATGTTATTGATTTATTTCTCCTCAAAACTTACATTCCTTTCTATAAATATGTAATTTGCACGCTTAGGATATGCACTGTGAGTCTCGTTCAATATGAATTAGTTGCATACCAAAGATGCTATACTGATGATTAATTATGCTTTGAAGATGATCGGATTAACAACCTGAGGACATAATAATAATTAACAATTCCTATTGTGCATTCAATAATTTATGGTTCACTAGTTTATTACTGAATAAATAATTACAAAGAGTCTGTAAATTAAAACTCTGATTAATGAATTTCATTTTTTCTAGGAAACAGTATCTAGGGGCTATGTATTTAATAAACAAAGCTCATTAACTTCGAACAAAACAAAGATATCTGTGAAATTGTAATTAACGCTAAAGAAGCTGCAGATAAGCTACTGCCAGTGACATTTGTATAGTAAGGAATATACTAGTTTTGAAAGCTGGTTGAGACGAAATCCAATGGATAGTATTAATGAAACAGTATCTCTGGCTTACTTCAATGATCTGGTTAAAACATTTTCTCCTGTGGGCCAAGTATATGATGCTGGTGTCAACAAATTGTGAACATTAGAAATTACAGTAAGTTATGTGAGTTTTTGTAGCAATTGAATGCTTAGTTTTGTGCCATAATATTTTTGTTAAATTGCATGAATTGAAAATATGAGGTGGTACATAAAATATTCGGGACTGATGCTGTCATCATGGCAGCAATTGCAATAATGTTCTGGAATGACAGATGTTAGCACTAGCATATCTGATGAATCCATGTGCAGAGTTTGATGCAACTGGGTGGATATGCTGAGATTTTACAATTGTTTACATGAATGATAACTTGTCTATGGGTAAAGTGATTTCACAATGGATCCAAGAATGCAACAGTGAGTGTGCATCAAATCCTGTACAAACTTTGGGAAAAGAGCTATGGGCACTGGCAATGATTAAACAACTACTCGGGAAGAAAACATTTGTTTGAGTGATATATTTGGCTCAGGATCACCATACATCTGTTGAAGATCATGACCATACAGGAAGAAAGGCCACAAGTGACGAGCAGTCAAGAGCATGCTCCTCATTTTCTTCAATACCTAAGGGATTGTACAATAGAATTCATCCCACAAACCAAACAGTCAATTCCAAGTCCAACTGTGAAGTTTTGCAACAGCTCTGTGAAAATGTGTGAAGACGTGTGCCCAAATTTTGGAAACAAGGGAACCAGCTGTTGCATCACGACAATGCATCCTGTCACACTTCCTTGTTCACCAGGAACTTTGACTAAAAACAACATGACCGTTGTCCCCATCCACTCTACTGAGTTGAATTGGTACCCTGCGACTTCGCTCTATTTCCCAACTGTAAATCAAGTTGAAAGCCAATTGGCTCGACATGATTGAGCACATCCAAGAAGAAATGCTGACAGTGCTGAACACACTCAGAGAATATGATTTCCAGGATGCATTTGAAAAACTCCACCAACACTGGGACCACTATGGTGATGGCCATCATTGGGTCCAAAGCAAGTTTTTGACTAGATGGCAGCACTAGTCCCAAATATTTTGGATACCACCTTGTAGTTTGTATTTATGTTACAATGGTAAAACCTTTATGCCTATGTAAGCATCAAAAATCCTAAAGCCCAGGAGAATACCAGCAAATTTGTAACATCCCATATTAAAGCAATAAAAAGTCAATAAGAAACTAGTGTATAGGCACGTACAATTTCATTTTTAAGAAAATGCATGTTAAAATATTGCAAACTCACCCAATACAGTAAATGCTCAGATCTCAAGCATAATGCTATTTAAAAATTGTTGCCATGCAGGGAATACGTATTGTATACAAAAAAATTACTGATACTACTTTCTAAAAGTTAAAAAGAGTACTTGTATACAAAAAGTCTGCTTTTGGCAAGCTTGTTTAGCAATACTATACTATGGCATTAATTTGCTAGCATGCTACAGATTATTATAAAGTGTTATCTTAAATATGAAAGAAACAAAAATGCTGCTTTATTGCAAAGATGGATGCAATAGGATGCAGAAGAGCCATTTGCCCCCTCTATGGATAAGTTTTAAAAGTAAATTTCTATTTAAAATTTGTAGATTAACCACATATTATAGTTTAATAGCAACATTCAATAAAAACATACTTCAGATAAACAACCGTCATATCCCCAATTAAAATCTTTACATGTCCTCATCCATTATTATTATTATTATTATTATTATTATTATTATTATTATTATTATTATTATTATTATTATTATTATTATTATTATTATTATTATTATTAAAAACTTCCCTTTCCAAATACCTATGAGAAATTGTGGATCTTTTCTTGTTTAGTTGGCCAAAAAATGGGAGTTTGGTTTCCGAGGATATATTCAGCTATTCTAACTGCCAATGCACATGGATGCAATATAAATGTAAAACTCTGATGTGTTACATTCACATAACTTTCTCTACCTATCATAATTTATCTTTCTATAACTGCTACAAAATATTCTTATGAAAGCTTATTTTTCTACCTACATCATATTAATTGAAATAAACCTTTGCAGAGACAGTCTCATTATGCATTTTGTTGTAGCTACAAGGGGTATAGAGGAAACTAATCAATTCAGATGTTAAAAAGCTACTTGCTATATGCTGGACATTAAATTACAATATTTTCCATGACATCACAAGAAACAACTATGTAACAGCACTTTAAAAAATTACAAATTATTAAAAAAATTCAGACCAATAATAATGAACATCTCAGAAATGACTGAATTTTGTATAATTGGTAAGCCATAAGATTGATAAGCCCACAATTAATAACCAATATGTTGTGGCATTAAACGTTATTTAGGTATTTGTGATAGGATAAATTTTCCAAACTTTATCACAGATTTGTTAAAATGTTAAATCGACATTCAATGGTTTCTTGTGATATCATGCAAAGAGTGTAGAATTTTAAAGCTAGCATATAACAATATGCTTTTTAAACATTTGACAATCACTTCAGTCTCGTGTATTCCTCTTTTACCTACAACAAAACATGTAATCAAACCATTAATTTTGTAAGAATAATTTATAGAGGAAATCAGATTTTTTTTTTTAGATTGTGTGTAACATATGGAATATCTAAGAAAGTATCAATTCCAAGATTATCTATGGCTAAGTGATCAACATTTAACATGTAAGGAAATGCATCACTTCCATTAACAGTTGTATATGGGTATCATTGAGAAAGAAACTGAAGCAATAATATTCTTGGAGATTCTTATTTGATTTATTTGTACATTTTATATTATGTACTTACGATAAGTAGAGGATGTATTATTGTATTCCACCTTAAAATTTGATGTCAAAAATTTCACCAAAATAGGTACGTGTTTTAAGGCCACCTGAACCCAAAACAGATGTTTAGAAAAAGGTTCATGTGTGTGTCCTCCAAGGATGTGACATCAAGATTTTGAATGGTAAGTTTTTTGTTGTTTTTTATTTTCTAAAAAATGGCCCTAACAATTCTGTTTAGAATACCATATGTTTAAGCTATTTTCATGACATATAAAATGTTTGTCTTGAGTTTTCTGGGAATAGCCTTTTAAGCCTTTTTTATTCTGAAGCACTTTTGTATAATTGGTAAGAGAGAGAGACAAAATCGTATTATACAAAAAATTTAGATCTAGTTGAAGCACACAATTTATGTCTAATAAACATTCTTTTTTTTTTTTTGTGTTAACCCTTTCCAAGATATTCTTTGTTATTGGTTTGAATTTTCAGATACTTTATACTTTTCTCAACTGCAGATAGCTATTCCCTTTTTTTTCTTTCTTTTTGTGTTCATGTGAAGAGAACAGAATTTCAAAGTCATCACATAGTGACCGGCTTTGAAAAAAATTGACTATTGCTTCAGCTTATTGCATTCTTCTTATACCTACAATGCAATGAGTAATGACGGTTTATCTGCATTAATCAGAAGTATATTGAAGAATAAAAGTTTGTAACAATACTTTGTAAAAGAGTGAGAATGTCGTGTGAATGCAACACATCAAATTTGTACTTTCTCTTCCATGTACATAGTAAACAGAGAAGGTATTGCATTCCACCCAAAAATTTGATATCAAGATTTCACCGGACATACATGTTTTGTGAACACATGAATCCCCCCCCCCAAAAAAAGCATTTTTAGAAAAATGTGTATGTGAACAGCGTAACTCAAAAAATAAAAAGTTGGATAAATACAAAACTTGGTATTCATGTTCAGTATCTTCCAAGGATACAACACAAAGATTTTCAAGAAAATCCCACCACCCCAAACTACCCTTTACATGCAACATTTTTTGAAACATTTTATTTTCTAAAAAATGGCTCTGACGATTTTGATTAAAATACAATATATTAAAGATATTTACATGACAAATAAAATGTATATCTTGAAATTTCTAGGAATAGTAAGTGAAGTCATCTTCATTCAGAAGGAATGTTGTATAATCTTGTATAACTGGTAAATGTTAAGTGATAGACGAAAACATACCACACAGAAAATGTAGATCTCTTTAAAACACACAATTTATTGGGCAATCTCTTAAAGTCCCATCAACATTCAGTTGATTCTCACGATTGCAAGGAAACAGTATGGAATTTTAAGGCCAGCATATAGCGTCCAGTTCTTAAACATTTGACTATCGCTGTTCCCTTTGTATCATAACAAATGTGTAATGTAGCTATTTCTGCTAGGTTTATTTGCATTAAAATGTAGTAGATAGAAAAATAAGCTTTAATAAGAATAGTTTGTATACCCACTAATAAATGATAGAGGGAGAGAAAGTCATGTGAATGTACATCAGATTTTTTCTGTCAAAAACAAATTAATACTTCTAACTAAGCTTGAAAAAGTGAATGCTAAGCAACAAAAAGCTTCTTATCTAATCCTATTACTGATAAGGCAAAATGGGAAAAAGGCTTGCACTCCTGAGTGAAGATAAGGAACCTGTTGTGCAATACTCCAGTCAATCTTATTTCTGATAAACTTGTATCTATTTAATCAATATGTACTGCATGGCAGTTTTCAAATAATATTCTTGTTACTCTCTCTACCACCTATCTATAATGGGAGAAGTATTATATTCCACACAAAAATTCCTAGGAAGGTTTCACCATAATTACATGTTTTGAGGTCCCTAAATTCAAAATAAAAGTTTTAGAAAAAAAATCTGTTGCTGGTATGTGTGTATGAACAGCATAAGTCAAAACCAAAATGTCAGCTAAATGCCAAATTTGATATTTAAGTTAAGTACGTCCCATGTATGTAACATGAAGATTTTAATGAAAATCCCTCCCATCCCAAACTATCTTTTATATGGATCTTTTTTGTTCTTTTCTTAAAAATGCCTCTAACAATTTTAATAAATTCCATATATTTAAGATACTTGTATGAAATTTAAAAATATATCTTGAATTTTCCATGAATAGCCTATGAAGTCTTCATTCTGAGTGAATTTTCTAAAATTCTGTACAATTGGTAAATCATAAGCTTGCAACGTAATAAATGTAGGTCTCATTCTAACACACAATTTATGCCAAATTTTTACGTGACAATAAACATTTCTGATTGGTTTGAATTTCAAATACTCAATCATACACTTCTTGAAGTACTAAGTTACCATTCTTTTGTTTCTCACAATGTCATGCAAAGAGTATAGAATTTCAAAGCCAGCGTATATGGAACCACTTTTTAAAAATTTGACTATCACCCCCTGTATCCTCTTGTACCTACAACAAAATGTTTAATGAAGCAATTTCTGCAAACATTTTTCTTGATTAAATTAAGGAGATAGAAAATAAGCTTTTGTTTAAGATTAGTTTGTAGAAGAGAGATAAAAGTAAACAAGCGGGTAGAGAAAGTCATGAAATACAACACATTAGATTTCTGGGGGAAATAACATGTCAGTGTAATTCAAATGAGCTCCCTATCTGGCAAATGCGATATCAAATGAAAAAACCCAATTAACAACAAGTTCTATGCAATGTGTTTCATAGATAGTGTATGTTTCTTTTACTAATTAATTACTGTGATTGTTGTTATGTACTTGGGATTCCTGAAGTTATCAACTTAATTTAAGAGACATAAAGTAATCAATACTGTGCTTTTCCACATATCACTGTACAATGTGATCTTTCAGCCCCTCACAGTACTGCACGCCAGAAGTCCACTCCCAAAACACCTGGTTACAAACTATTGTTTAGTACCTATCAAGGATATGGAGGTCACATTCCGTGCCCAAAGCACCATCCCTATTGTAACACAGGTTGTGATGATGGGCAGTATACAAATGTAATTTTCATTTAAGTTAAGTTGAAAATGCTTTCGATTGAACAGCGAGAACGTTTTTAGAGAAGGTAGTAAATGTATACAAAAAGTGAAACAAAAGTTTACAGAGGGTTTCCAAATTACAAATTAGCGTTTCAGGATACTGTTTATGATTTGATAAATAAATTTGGCGATTCTGGTTCTATTCTGATGCTACAAGAAGTGATAGATCCAATTATTTCTTTTAGGGTGCTGTAAAGTCAACAGGCATAAAGATAATTTGGAAACAATAGACACATTGAAATGTGCAATAATAAATTACACTAATTCAATAACAAAAGCAAATTTAATAAAAGTGTTTAACAAAAACTTAAAACATCTGAATCTGTGCCTTCAACAGAAAGGGGGAGATTTTCAACATCTTCTGTGAATGAGTAAATTAATTATGATTTGTATTCATTTGTTTTATCACTCTACTGCTTTCTCAAAATTTATTCCAATCTGTCCATCACTGTAGCATCGAATGTGCATGGAGTCAGGGTTACCACTATGCTTTCGAACCTGGTGGTGGATGTAGGCAACTCAATGATGCCAGTTTTCTTACAATTGGATTTGCAAATGATATTGCTATTATTGTCAAAGAGAAATTTCCTAATCCTGTTGCTGAGTTGCTTCAATCTGGACTCAGGAAAGTTGAGACATGGTGTGACGGAACTAAATTTTCTATCAACTCAAGTAAAAAGTGGTGCAGCCTTTACTAGAATGAGGAATATTGGAACCTTAAAGGAAACCTACGCTATTTGATAAGACCATACCATATTCATCACAAGACAAATACCTTGGTCTTCTTTTAGAGAAGAAACTGACTTGGAAAGACCATTTAGTCACTTAGTTGCCAAGTGTATAGGATCTTTTGGACCTGTAGAAGCCTATTTGACAAGACATGAGACTAAAACCGAAAGTAGTGTATTGGATATACACCATGATGGTTAGGCCCCTTTTCTCTTACACTGCACTGAATTAGAGGCCAAAAGTTAAATCAAAGCAGTGCAAAACTGAACTTAGCAAGTTGCAAAGGGTGATCTGCATTGTCAATACAAGGACAGTGAGAACTACCCCAAAGAAGCCATGGAAATGCTATTGGGACTTGCCCCTTACCATTTGGGTCGAGGCAGAGGCCTCTGGGGTACTCCATAGGATAAAGCATCAAACTGAAGTTCCCCTTGATGGGCACTTAGACCACTTCAAACTACCCTGGGACACAAAGCTGTTTAGGATACTCAGTATGAGGACCGACCTTTTGAAACCTAGGTTTTTGTTTAATAAAACTGTCTCTTATCCTTAACACAATGAATGGGAAGGGTAGGTTAAATCTGAAGAAAATGAAGGCCCAATCTAGTATACTGATGGTCCTAAAACCAGATTTGATACAGGGGCTGGACTCTAAGGCAATGGTACCAAGCTTTCACTTAGCTTGGGCGAATATGTCACTGTCTTTTAGGCGGAGAATGCTATCTTAGCTTGGGAAAGTGTAATAAAACGCTACAGGAATAGACAGATTCTTATACTCTCTGATAGTCAGGCAAGCCTGCAGGCCTTCCTCAATAACTGTTTGGTTAAGTCCATGTTGGTTTTATAATGCTGCAAGTCCCTCACAGCACTGGTTACTCACAATACAGCTGAGGTGGGTGCCATGGCATATGGGAATTCTGAGCAACAAAAGAGCAAACTAATTTGCCAAGATGGGAACTAAGCAACTTTTATTGGACCTGAAACAGCACTAGGGCTGGTCATCGGGAACAATTAAGCTGCCTATCAGGGACTGGTTGCTCAGAGAACACAAAAAATACTGGAACTCATCTGTAGGTATCAGGCACTCCAAAGTTCTCCTATAGAGGTTGGACTGATGCAAGTCACAAGAACTGCTAAATCTAAGCAGAGAAAAGTTTTCATGTGCAACATGGGTTTTCACAGAACACTTCCCTTAGCAAATACTGCACAGGGTGTAACAGCAAGTATACCCTGCCTGCAGATGGTGTCAACAATCAGATGACACAGCTGCCCAGCACCTGCTCTCCAAAGAGCCCTCATTTTTGGGAGTCAATTTCCAAAATTGGAGGAGTTTTCATACACCACGGTCCAGAGCCTGATTCAGTTCATTGACAATAAGCCTGGGGATGCACAATAGGGTTGTAAAGGTCGCAGTGCAGGTCAGTGTTGCCCAACCCTATCGAACTAAAATAAACTAACACATTCTCATATCTCACCACTTGTTCCACCACGGTGGAGGGACTTATAGACAATGCTGAATAAACTTAAATTATATTCCCATTTAGTATGCATAGCAAACTAAATACCTCAGTGCTATGCCCAAGGAGGTCCAAGGTCTACGACATCAGCAGTGAATAGTATCGGGGCTAGCATAGCATATCGGCTTACATAGGCATATTAATTTACAAATCCTAGTTTGTCTCCTGAAAAATACATTGGCCTGATATGAATGCACTTGTGACCTCTTTTTCAACATATATATGATCAAAGCATCACATTCAAAATCAAAACTGCAGTGTCATCAACAACATAGCCATTGTTACATTTATTATCAAAGAGAACAAAGATGCCAACAAGATTACACCATTAGTCTATTAGTTTTAACATTTTTACAAAATACAGAAAGTAAAGCTAAATCCCTGAAATATCATTCTCTTACCTTTAAAAACTGTGTCCCAGCATGAGCATGTACAAAAGTGTTTATCCACACTGCGAGAGAAATCTTCCCAAAAATAATACAAGATGCCAATGTGCATTGGAGGGAACAACACTGGTGCTATACACCCAATTACAATAGCAAGGCAGCTTGCCCATTTATTTGGAGATTTATTTTCGACTGACAACACAAAAGGCAATCCATCTCTACTCATCTTTGCTGCTACTGCTGAAAAACGCCTCCAGTGAGTTAATAGGCTTGCTGCATTTTGTTTGTTAGCTGTAATGAAGCTCAACTTTAGCGTACTCAGTGACAATGCTATTAAAAGCTGTAGGCCGCAAACAGATATTTAGTGGACATCACAAAACACGGCAAAAGCGTTCAGCATATAAGCAAATCAATTATCCATACCTAGTCGAACCACACAACTTGCAAGCACCACAAAATGAATTCGGTCTTCCACACTTAAGTTTAGGTTCTTATCAGACCGGCAAGAGCATTACAGTAACTATACGTTACATAACCCATGAAGCCTCGCTTTTACCTTCAGGTCTCGTCAAAGTATAACCCATTTCGCATTCTCGTGAAAACACAACCTGTTTCTCCTGCGGTCGCCATATTGTTTATGTGTTACTAGGCAACACAAGAGCACCACCACACCTAAGCTTCATATCACCGTAAGATTAGATTAGATTGTTTATTTACCAGAAATATTACATTTGTATAAATGGTTTCATCATATTCTAATTATATTAATACAGCATTAATAAAACATAACATAAGAACAATTTAATGGTAAAGTATTTATAGAAAGCCACCTGGAGTAGGTACATTAAGCAATCGAAAGGATGTATAAAGGAAGGCCTGAATAGAACATATTCACCTTGTCCCCGGTCCCTGTGGCTCAATGCGTCTCAAATCGTGAATACATAATAAGCTACAATAATCTTTAACAAATAGCCTAATTTCAACAAAGAAAACCTGTTGTTTAATCATTCATTTAATTAAATGTCCCAGCTTCCTAAGAGTAGATGTCTACAACTAATTTAACAATTTAGAAGACTCGCTAAATGTTAAAATTTAAAATGAATATATCAGGATTACTTCAAAGAATAAGTAAAATATGTTTTACATTATATTTGATATTTTGTGAGTTATTAACGTCCTTCAATCAGGAAGGTCAAGCTAGGCGGTGAAGGAATTAAAAGTTGGAAATGATGCTCAAAATGAGCCCACAGTCCATTGTGCTTAAAATTACCAGAAATATCATCTGAAGTAGCGGGAAAACCCCGGAAAAAGAACAAAATGCAAACAACTCACACAAGCCTAGATTCGAACTCCAGACATCTTGAGGGTTTCTAAGGACTGTGGTTTATTGTGAGAATGGTGTGTAAAATAACCAAACTGAACTCTACTCGTGTATCTTATTTCTAAAACGCTCACTCGACTTACACTTATGAAATTCTATTTCAGGGTACTTAGTATCCAGCAAATTTAATGTTCAGGATCCAATAGAGGGCAATGAAGATAACGATGTAACCATAGCAACGAAAAAAATAACTTTATAAGCAGGTCCTTAACTCTGTGTGTGTGTGTGTGTGTGTGTGTGTGTGTGTGTGTGTGTGTGTGTGTGTGTGTGTGTGTCGCCAGTCACACTCCCACACCAGAAAATAACATTATTCCAAGCACATCATTAAATCTCTCTATTTATATGATGCTATCACTACTAGTCATATTGACAGCTTGATCTTTAAAGCAACAAAAATACGCAATAATTTCTTTAGCTACCAACAAAAAGAACTATACTCGACAAACGTAACTATCCCTGTCGTTGTAACATCGCTTGTAATTACTTTTTGTATGCCATGAATTCCTTGGAATTGAGTTCCTTGCATATAGTGATTTTGTGCTTTCGTGAAGTATGTCCTAACCGTGTTCTTTGCACCCTTGTGTTGTTCAATTAAATGCCAGGGTCCATTATTGTTGGCTGAATAACACACAACCTTTCTCCCTCCTTCTCCTCCCTCTCTCGGTCACACACACACACACACACACACACACACACACACACACTCACACACACACACACACACACACACACACACACACACACACACACACATTTCTAGACTCTTTGGAGGGGACGGACTAATTCTAATGCATACGAACGTAGGTACTTCCCACTAGGTAGAAATTGAAGACAGAAACTCTGGATTTATAGGCTAGCAATAGTCAGTGGACTACACAGGCACACTGTTAAACCTTATGTAGTTATTTAAGTGTGGAACGAATCTTGAAATTACTTTTTAGTCATTACTGAAAATAATTTTAACTTCTTGCCTTAATTTTTCACTCACGTTTCTCTTCCAGTTTTTGAACGCCAACTAAAGTCGATAAGATTGACATTAATGACCTCACCAATAAATTTTTGTTTCTCGGTTCTGCGTGTTCACCCTTTCGCGCGCAACGTTTAGAGGAAATAGACCTTACAGTGTCATTTAAACAACATGCGACATGTCAGTTGCTGGGGGGTACGTTATCAAGGCAACTTCCCCTCCGCTGCTGCTCTAGCCAGTAAGGTGCCACAACTCTCCAATCCCTTCGCTGAACTTTGAGGAGTAGCGTGTAACTGATTTACACTACATTGTTCCTATAGTGATTTATATAATTAAAACATAAGTAATTTCATAAGCGAATGCGAAATACACAACAAAAGATTACTACAATACATAAAATTCAATGCAATGATACAGCTAGCTTGCTACATACAAAAAATTGTTTTTCCGTGGTCTAGGGGTACCATGCTAGCTTCTGGTTCCCGAGATCGCGGGTTCACACCCGGCGGAGGGCGATGGATTTTTTCGGGCGTAAAATATCTAGCATGGCTTCCTTCGGAAAGGAAGTAAAGTAGGTGATTCCGTGTCGTATATTTACTGCACGTAAAAAACCTCAAGCCTGATATAAAGGTCTATGAGCAAAATCTCCGGTCTTTCACGCCTAATATGGAGCGAGACACTAGGAACCATAGTAGTTAAAGAGCGTCCATAAATAAAACTCAATTTATTTTAATACATGTAAAAATTTAAAGGTGATAATACATAATGGTAAATATAAACCAAGTGAGTACCTTGTTTGATATAGTTGCCAAACGTAATGTAACTTCTTCTACTATAAGAAGTAAGAAATAGTACGTAAGGGCTAGTTAGTAAGTCATAAACTAAATAAACAAATTCAACAATACTACTTAAGTACTAATACTCTAACCTAAAATTTGATACAACAGTGTCATATAAGGAACAAGAAAGAAATACAGTGCTTGTATCCTCTCTTCCGCGTCGCTCACTAAAATGTCGTTTTCTCTTTTCCGAGTCACTCAGTATAACGTAGAATACAGGACTCGTCTTCGCTCTTTCGCGTCGCTCACCACAGTATTGAGCACAGGTCTCGTCTTCCCTCTTCTGCATCGCTCACTATAATATCGAACACAAGTTTCATTTTCTCTCTTCCGTGTCACTCACTATAATGTCGAACATAGGACTCGTATTCTCTCTTCCGTGTCGCTCACTACAATGTCGAACACAGGTCTCTCTCCTCTCTTCCGTGACGCTCACTACAATGTCGAACACAAGACTCCTCTTCATCGCTCGCAGAGCAGCCCTCACAGCACGCCACAACCCCACTCATTGAAAAACTCAACGAACATGCTCGCTTATGTATAGGTGCAGAGCTTTCTGAAAAGTCTGCCGTTGGGGGGACGAAAGATTCATAAGCATCGCCTTGTCTCTGAATATCTCTTTGGGATTTATGTCGGGCGAGAGCGCTGTGTCACAACATACATATTACTTTACACTTTGCACCTATGTATACCAGACCAAGTCATAGTTTAATCTTGATGTGAACAAAGACTGTGCCCATCCGCAGGAAGTCTGCAATCTAAACAATAACACAAATGTCAATTATTAGATGCAATTTAGAAGTATTAGCATATAAGCACATGTATAAGACTTGTTCAACTGAAGTTACTTGTTACTTCCACGTAAACCAATGAAGCGTGGAAGACTTCCTTCAGTGGAGATGTGGAGGGGACATTCATGCGCAGTCGTGGATTTTTCCCGCTCGCAGAAAGCGTCAGTCGGCCCACTGACTTGTAATGAGCGGTCTTAGGATTTCAGTTTTTATAAAATTATGGAATAAATTGAGCAGTGATATTGCATCAAATTTTGCCAAAAGCTTGGCGACATCCAAGTGTAAACCTTTCACAAGATTCCACAGGCTTTCGGGGGTGATGCCATGAGCATCTCACGGATAGAAAAGTGGTGCAACCAGGGGCGGCTGGTGACTCTGAACTTTGGTGGTTCACAAAATTATCCTTGCAATTTGAAATGTTTTAAGTAATAAATTCTAAATAAATTTCTCACTATAGGCTGATTAATTTACGCAAATAAACAATAAATGGGAATTCACAATATATAACACATGCACATTACATAAACAGTGTAGCATATAGCACTCACCTATTTATAGAGAAAATCAGTCCTTCTCTCCGTCCTGCCAACAAACTTATCGAATACCAGTTCTTGATCTGCATGATGAAATCCCTTTCGATAGAAAACATGGCCAACACAGAAAACCTCTCCTCAGACATTGTGTTACGCAGAAATGTTTTAATCCTTTTCAGAGTAGAGAAGCATCTTTCTGCCTTACACGTTGTCATGGGGATTGTTAGAATGACACTTAGTAGTTTGACAGATTCACTAAAAGTGGAACATAAATTATTGTTCCTGAAAAACTTCATTAGTGCAAAATCCCCAGTTATGTTTCTAAATTCTTCAGTACTATACATTGTGGAAAGTTCTGTAATCAGTTTCTTTTCTTCAATAAAATAATATGTCTGAAGGGCAACCTTAATATACTGTTCCGGGAACGAAATGTTATATTCTGAAAATCTGTCAGGCTGAAAGAGAACTGCTGCTCCCATATGAACAACAAATCTGAACCTGTCTTTCATTTCAGTAATGATTGCATCACGCACTTTAATGGCCTCTCTTTTTCTTTCCGTGTGTTCCACAATTTTTCTTTTCTTCGTCACATTCACATCAAGTGCAGTGGAACTTCTGGTGCTTCTAATTTTGAGAATTTACACCTCAAAATAATTAAGTCTATCCTGGATCATTGCAGGAGTACAGTCGCTCCTTTGAAGTTGGTTGTAGAAAATATAGACATGGGGCATAATTTTATGGAAGGATAACCAAAATATGAAATTTGCATCATTAAAAATTCCAATAAAACCAGATGCTTGAAGAACAGATCTTGAATTTGTGATTCTTTCGCCTCTCCTTATGATTTTCATACATTCTATTAACTCCTTCCTTTATTCGAAAACTGTGTTGACAGATCTAGATTGAAAGTTCCATCCCGTTTGCACTGATCTTGGCAGCAGCTTCTGCACTACTTCTTAAAAACCGATGTTCTCTAAGGAGAGTTAGAGAAAAAAGCACAAATTCTTTGAAGATTTGTGAAGAAAATCCGTACACTACTATTCGCTGATGCTGCATTTAACATAATTAAGTTTAACTGATGCGCATGGCAATGAATGTATTCTGCAGACCTGTACTTCTGTTTTATGATGGATTGAACCCATTTTTCGACCCAGACATAACATTAGCCCCATCGTATGTTTGAGCAATCAATTTATCTTCACAACCTAGCAGATGTCGATCAAGCTCTGGCAATATGTATGCAGCTAAGTTATCTGCTTTGTTCCCTATAAGATTCACAAAACCCCAGTACCTTTCCACTGGCTTATGGTTTACCAGATATCTATAAACAATTAATCATTTGATACTTGTATGCTACGTCGCTGGTTTCATCTGCTATGAGAAATAAAAATGGCGAGTCTTTTATTTCTTTCGATATCTGCTCATGACAGACTTCAAGCATGCATTGCAAAATCTCATTTTGAATCATTTTTGACTTCCCTTAAACACTGTTGCATTTTTCAAATGTTTTTTCAGAACATAGTCTGGCTCTGCACTGGAATTTATCAGTCCATGAAAAATACCAGGGTTACTTGAAGTCGCCGACTCATCATGTCCTCGAAGAACCAACTCAAAAGCCCCACAAAACCTAATGCAGTTAATAATAATGTATAAAACATATCTATTTTGAGCCACTTTCTGGTTGTGCTTTTCAGTTGCTCTCTGATATGCACTGTCCATCTGTTTTGCTATATTTACATTGCCAAACATAACAAGACTGACAGTATTTTTCATGTGCAACATGAAGAAGAAAAAAAACGCTACATGTTTTTTGGCGCGGTCATGAAGATGCTACAAATCATTCAAGCCATGCTTTGTCCATGTATCTTCACCACCAAACAAAACGCAAGAAAAGCAAAACAGGGCGTTTTTAATATCACAACCGCACATCCAATCATATTTTTCATATACATCGCTGTTAAAATTCCTGTTAAAACTTATTGTTTTTGTTTGAACTACCCGAATGTTTTAGGTATAGTGTGGGCCTGCCAATGCGTTTAATTTCATTCTTTTCCTCCAAGTTTAGCGTTGAAAACGGTTGCGTCAAAAGAGGCTGAACGGAATTCATTGTTTCTCCTTATCCTCTACAGATCCACTACAAGATAAATGTGTTAGTGATAATTTTTATAACAGATGTAATCAATATATCCATAGTATTAGGAAATAACAATTTTTTTTTGAAAATTTTTGCAGTAGTATTTTCAAAATTTGATGTATCATAAGTGGTCTTGAGGGAGAGCAACGTTACATATAAATTAAATAATCAAAGTAGCTATTTATCTTTATTTTGGAATACAAATGGAATAGAAATACAATATAAATGACATGAACATTTTATCAAAAGGTTGTTTCAGGCACTATTTCACCTTTTTAAATAGAGATTATCATCCTAAAGCAGGTGATATGCTTTGAAACAATTTCTGTCTTTTACAAGGCACAAATGAATATTACATTGAGAACAAAACACTCTTGCCCTGACACTTTTGCAGCCAGGCATTCTGCATCGGTGATTCTTCTCGTCATTCAATATTTCAGGCATGTGTACTGCTCCACTTCTTCGCTTTACCTGACTTGGATGAGGTGTCGGAAGCTTTTTTCTTTTTGGAGTAATGAGTGATGCTTCTTCTTCGTCTTCTTTTTCTTCAGACTTCTCTTCTTCATGTAGTCTATCAGTTGCTGAATAAAGAAGCCATTGAGAAACACTGATTTTAAATTTCAAGTAATCCAGCATATCCTTTTGCTTTGTTTTTAGAACTGCACTATCTCTCCTGTACTCGATCCATGCACTAGCACAAACAAAATCAAACATATGAAAAATTAATCTTACTGTCCATTTTTACTTTCTCTACTACGTATAGTAAGTAGGGGAAGTATTGCATTCCACCCAAAAATTCGATACCGAGATTTCACCGGAAATACATGTTTTGAGACCTCCTGAATCCAAAAAAAGAATTTTTGGAAACATGTCCGTGTGTGTGTCTGTGTGTCTGTGTGTGTGTGTGTCTGTGTGTGTGTCTGTGTGTGTGTGAACAGCATAACTCAAAAACGAACAGTCGGATAAGCACCAAACTTGGTATTTAGGTTCAGTATCTTCCAGAGATGCGACACGAAGGTTTTCAAGAAAATCCCCCCACCCCAAACTACCCTTTACATGGAAGATTTTTCGAAAATTTTAATTTTCTCAAAAATGGCTCTAACGATTTTGATGAAAATATCATATGTTTAAGATAATGTCATGGGAAATGAAATGTATATCTCGAATTTTCTGGGAATGTCTCCAAAAGTATTCTTTATTGTGAACAACTTTTGCATAACTGGTAAACCATAAGAGATACACAAAATGTTACTACACAAAAAGTGTAGATCGCGTTAAAATACACAACTTATGTCATATACATTTCTTTTGTTGAGTGAACCGTTTTGGAGATATTGCTTGTTATTTCCTTAAATTTTCCAATACTTATACTTTTTCTCAAATTCGTTATTCATTTTTTTTATGTCCTGGACATGCAAAGAGAATGGAATGCACCACATAGCAACCAGCGTTAAAATATTTGACTATCGCTTAAAAGCTACCATATTCCCCTTGCATCTACAAGAAAATTACCAATAAGATTGACATATCGATATCTCGATTAACATGAAGCATATGGAGAATAGGCGTTTTTTAAAAATAGTGTGTACAAGAGTAGAGAAAGTCATGTGAGTGTAACACATCAGATTTTTTTGTCTTGTAATTTTGCCTATAAGTTGCAATCATCCTATCCAAAAAATCAACTCCCCCCATATATGCATTATAGTTTTCAACAGCATGTGGCCTCGTCACATGTACATACTGCTTGTCTAGTTCTGACCAACGCTTGCATTGACCTAAAGAAAGTTTTCTCTCTGCAGAAGATGCAAGAATGACTGATTTGTTATCATACCATTTTATAATCGCTATCTTACCATCCGCTCTTACATACTGCACAGCAGTACCACGGCCTTTTTTCTTCATTTCGGTATCTGAGAGCAGTTTGCTATGTTTGGGAATCCTACCTAATTGTATTGTTCCAGTTCCCTGGCAACTTTGCTCTGCATGCAGAAGTTCAAGAAGTTCAATAGATGTGAAATATCTGTCCATATAAATGATAGATCCTGGTGCTAGTGACTTGACTAAACGTATTACTACTTTTCCACCAATATTCAAAGATTCATAACCTTCCAGTATAGAATCACCGTTTCCCTCATACATAAAAAAATCTAGTGGAAGCCCATCAGGTGAGGTACATACAAAATTTTTTCAGGCCACAAGGATTGGGCTTACCCCGAATGTATGGCCTCATTGAAGCATGACACCAAAAAGGAACTATCTGTTCATCAATGGGTACTTTTGGGGTTCGTGGGTTGAGGAGGCAGCCTTTCTTATTGAATCTAGCAATGGGCGAACCTTCCAAAATTGATCTTTCATTCGTACATCATTTGACACATCATCATCCACCACCAACTTCAGTGAACATCTAATTGAAAAGAAGCGTTGTCGTGACATCTTTTCAGCAATTTCGGCTACTCTGGTACCCACAGCCCAGTACATGTGTATTCTTGGATAACCCAAGTACGACATTTTTAATGAAATGCCAAAAAAAGAGCTTTACCTCTTTAGGAGAAGTAAATATTGATTTGCCTGTGCGAGCAAATGTTGATCGGTTAGTACAGGAGGATATTAGTTAAAAAATATCATTAGGGATGTATTTTAAAAAATACTCCTGCACTTCAGCATTTACACCTTTCCATGCTCCTTCTTCAAAAGCAGGTGCAGGAAGCAATGGCTCAAAATCATCTGTATGCCACCAAGGGATTACTCTTGGCTGTTGCATTATTTGTCCCTCTTCGTGCGAAATACTTGACTGATTCTCTTGTTTGTCATCTGAAGAGTGTTCACTTGTCGAATGTGTTTGAATAACCAATGGCTCCTCTTGCCCTTCATTATCTGTTTCTCCTTCAATTTCAGATATATTGCCATCAAAGTCAAAAGGATTCTCCAGCTCGGCAAGTATTTCTGCTTCTGACGCTAAAAGAGACATTATTATTTTAGTACCATTAATTAACATTAAAATGATTAATTTGAATTTTAAGAAATTTACCCCATAATGACCACCATTTACTAAGAAATTCTTATAGACAGAAGGTCAAAATATGAAATTACATATTTACAATTGTCTCCTAACCTCAACTACTTTTACTGAACTGAAAACCAGTGTGTCGTAGGTGACGCATGTGTGTAAATTAACTCCTAAATGTATCTGTAGAGCTACTCCTTGAAATATTAATGCATATATTTAAGGTACGTATTATTATGATTATGTTACTATATGTTTCATTATGATAGGTAATAAATATATTAGTAAAAACGTTTACTTACATCCCTTACGTCTTTCTTTGATGCATAGCTTCAAACAGTATTTTTTTTCCGTGGGGGAAAAATGCATTATTGCATTTGACCCCCAGCCGGTGTGCAATGGCTGGGGGGATACGTGGGGCTCGCCGCTCAGAAGCGGAATACCCACTAAAAACCCTACCACGTGTTAACTGTATATTGCTGAGTAGTATCGTGCATTTATGTTTGCATGCTTTTAGTCGGGTCCCGCATAGCACCCCGGTTAGTATGTGAATGGTTACTTAGGTGGCATGCATTGCATGCGAGCGCGTCAAATGTTACTTGCTGGTATTGCCCATGGAACCTGAAAAATACCAGTGGGTTATGTGCGTGTGTTTCTTATATTGTTAGTATTTAATTAATAATGCCTAAGATCTAAAATGTGTGTTGTTTGCAGGGAGTGCCTGCGTGTCACATGACTTAGCATTAACTTACTGCTAGGTTGTATAATTATTGTGTTATATTAGTTTTTGATAAATTGAAAGTATTTGATTGTGTCCTGTGCAGTTCTTCCCAGGTTTTCCTGATCGTCAATTGGGCACAGGCGTCTGTCGTGAGATCCGGCGTTCTAGGTCCTTCGTTGAGCTCGTTGTCCTGATGGTCGCCGTTGTCGTCTGTGTGAACGACTGCATAATGCAGCGGCCCGTCTTACGCTGCCCACGTCGTTCACGTTGGGAGGCCCCTTCTCCCGGGCCGCCTCAGCTGTTGCTGAGGACTTGAGGGCTCTGCGACGGGAGTGGGCTGAAACAAGGGTAGAAAGCAAGAGAAAGATTAGTGATGGGAAATAAGATAGGAAGTCCTGTGTCAATGTCCTTGTCATGTTTGGAGTAGATTGTTTAAGAACTGTTGGATTTGTTCTTGCGTGTTGTCTTGGGAAAGCGTTCTATCGAATAGCGAGAGTGGTCTGTTATGCTTGTAGTTTACGGAATCGTAGTTGCCTAATGCTTTGACTAGATCATTGTGGTTGCGATGGTATTATTATTGTTGTTTGTGTATTTGTGTTTACTTCACGCGTTGAAGCCATCTTGTGACGTGATTGATTTGTTAGGTTTGTTAGCTCCATCTGGTGTTAGCAATTTGCGGTAGTATTAGTGTTTGTTTGAAAGAATGCGACTGTTATTTGATTTAATTTTTGTTTACTGTCCTCCGGCTAGCTATTATCTTTTCTTGGGTCGAGCACTTCTCTTTATACAGGTTGTGTAAACGGAAAGGAATCTTTTATCCAAAGATAACACTGATGAAGAAATTTATTATACACTTTTATTGTCGAAACACAGTCACTATCACATTTACATATTGATCTTGACACTCGCCAAACTGAAACTGTTATAACAACTTCCTACTAATCACTTTTAATCCACGTACTTCAACCTTTTGTATAATTAACTTTACAACACTTTAGATTTTTCATAATTCTGCTACGCGTAACTTGTGAATCTATAGCCGACGTGTAATATTTCTGCTGGACTGAAGGCGACGTGTATTATATAAAATATTTTCGACGAACTGACGGGAATGCGACGTGTAGTATACAAAGAATTTTGATGAACTGACCGACTGAAGGCGACGTTTACTTTACAAATATTTTCGATGAACTCAACATTAGCGTCTATTTTTATATCCAATGAAAATTATGAATACATATGCTCTAGGGAAAGGTTCCAGAAGATTCTCAAGAAAAAGCGCGCCAACATTAGTAACTTCCTCGTTTCCAATAATGATAAACAGCTCACCCCCTCACTGCATTATTGCGCGCTATTATTGTCAGTTTCAGTAAGGCAGTATAAACTTACTTCTCAACAATAATTACAATCAATAAACATTTCAAATCAATGTCACATAATAATGCATATTCATACTATAATCACTCTTTACATTTAAATAATTTGTGATACAAATTACTGCATCATATGCCCCACTAGAAACATAATTATAAATATTTACAACTTGTTTGGAAATTTTATAATTGGGTTTTTAGTCTGCTAAATCTTGGAACACACGCTATCACTTTCACTTAACACTTCACACGTATTAAACACACGACATATGTTTTTGTTTTGTTTTTTTTATCTCGCCACTACTTACTGGCTCTGGTTTAAACATATTTACCAAAAATATTCAACCTTTACATAAATATATTTACATCTCTTAAATCTAAGTACTGTTTCACATGTTTTATTTGCTACATAAATATTTGTTTTAATGACTTTTACCCAATTTTTGTTGTTTTGTACTGTATATTCACAATACTCTTGGAATTATATCTACGTCCTTTACTGTAATATAACATCATGCTTTATTTCAAATGCTGTTACAGTTACTAAAAAAATGTTATTTTTCCCTTTTAAACATTTAGTTAGGTCCAAAATTTTATTTCTCCATTATCATGACGTACATATTTATTTAACCCTCTTACAATCCAATACATTGCTCTGCAAGTCATCTTTAACTATCCAGCATTTACTTTACATCTCATTGCTATTTACCCTCCTGGATCAAATTGTGTGTGGCTAAACATTACTCGTAGCCGTATCCTAACCTTCCAACATTTGTTCAGGAATAACCTCTTGTATTCATATGAAATTTCGTCCCATGATAACATTTGAAACCAATCTAAAGTTTCCTGAACAACACATCTTTTAACAACTGTCATTTTCAATTCTTCTACTATCTCTTTAATTTGAAAGTATTCTAACAAATCCGTACTAAATTGTACTGGATTGGAGTTTTCATTCTGAACAGCTTAGTACTTGTTAGTTTCAGAAGTTAGCTTTTGATTATTTACAGGCAAAAGTTTAACTTCTTCGTACAATTTATTTCTTTGCATTACTGACTCCTTCTGTTTTTCATATATTTCCCCTCTGAAATTAACTTGCACCTGAATTAAATCTGCATTTGTAGCCTCCATCATCTCTCTTAACTCATTTGAAATGCTACTCATTCGGCTACCTAATTCTGTACATTTTACATCAACATGTTCGATTTTATTATTAACCTCACTTTTTTGGTTTGATATTTCCCTGCTCATTTCTGACATTTTCTTTGAAACTTCACCTATTTCATTTGCTATCATTTCCTGATTTTCATTTCTCATTCTCATCATACTACTATCTAGCTCCATGAATTTCTTTTCAATTTCTTCCCGGTTTTGTTCTAAGCTTTTACCAATATCTTCCCTTAATTCCCTATGACTCTTTTGCATATCTTCCCTGTTTTGATCTATTTTCATTTCTAATTTCTCATTATTCTTTTGCATATCTTCCCTCAATTCCCTACTATTCTTTTCCATATTCTCATTAGTCTTTTTCATATCTTCCCTGTTTTGATCTAATTTTTCACCAAATTTTCTCAACATTTCCATAATCATACTAGTATCAGAATTAATATTTCCTGCTGTTTTATTCTCACTTCCTGCACTAACATTTCCTCCCTCCAATACTACATTGTTTGAGCTATTTTCTGTAACCTGTATTGAATTACAGCTAACTGTTACACTATCCCCCTCCATAATTATTTCTTCTGTATTATTAGTGGACATTGTTTTCTTTATCCTACCGCTCCTAAGGTACATTTAAATTTTTTACCCCTTTTTTTAGAATTAACATAACACTTTTCTAACCTTTCTGATGCTATCTGCTGATGTAGCTTTGATGTCCAGCTTTCTGCCCCTCTCTCCTAGATTATATGTCGCTTCTGCGTTGTATTACGATGAATCTACGTCGTTTTGGTGTTCCGTATTTGAATTAATTCCCCTGTTGCCTTTTAATCTCGGAATTACGATGTCCAATCATCCGCGTAGTCTGTCGTCCCTTTTGTTGTTTCTGGAATCTGCGTCTTGTAGTTCAGTTCACTTCTCCATTCGCCCCTTCCTGGTCATCTCACTTCTTCCTGGTTAATTCTGCCCCTTCCTGGTTATTCTGATCCTTTCCTGGTCATCGTGTTCCTTTCCTGGTCACTCTGCCCCACGTTCTGGGCGCCAATTTGTAGTAGCTTAATGTTATTTATTTATTTAACATTATTGTAGCCCCACGTTGTGGTAGCCAATTTGTAACGGTATAACTTATAATGTTTGTGTATTTGTGTTTACTCAGCATGTTGAAGTCATCTTGTGACGTGATTGATTTGTTAGGTTTGTTAGCTCCATCTGGTGTTAGCAATTTGCAGTAGTATTAGTGTTTGTTTGAAAGAATGCGACTGTTATTTGATTTAATTTTTGTTTACTGTCCTCCGGCTAGCTATTATCTTTTCTTGGGTCGAGCACTTCTCTTTATAAAGGTTGTGTAAACGGAAAGGAATCTTTTATCCAAAGATAACACTGATGAAGAAATTTATTATACACTTTTATTGTCGAAACACAGTCACTATCACATTTACATATTGATCTTGACACTCGCCAAACTGAAACTGTTATAACAACTTCCTACTAATCACTTTTAATCCACGTACTTCAACCTTTTGTATAATTAACTTTACAACACTTTAGATTTTTCATAATTCTGCTACGCGTAACTTGTGAATCTATAGCCGACGTGTAATATTTCTGCTGGACTAAAGGCGACGTGTATTATATAAAATATTTTCGACGAACTGACGGGAATGCGACGTGTAGTATACAAAGAATTTTCATGAACTGACCGACTGAAGGCGACGTTTACTTTACAAATATTTTCGATGAACTGAGGGCGATTTACCTCTGACTTACTCTTTTTATACTCATACTCCCCAATATGCCTAAAGATTATAACTGAGTTGCAATTGGCTAATAAAACGCGCCAACATTAGCGTCTATTTTTATATCCAATGAAAATTATGAATACATATGCTCTAGGGAACGGTTCCAGAAGATTCTCAAGAAAAAACGCGCCAACATTACGTAACTTCCTCGTTTCCAATAATGATAAACAGCTCACCCCCTCGCTGCATTATTGCGCGCTATTATTGTCAGTTTCAGTAAAGCAGTATAAACTTACTTCTCAACAATAATTACAATCAATAAACATTTCAAATCAATGTCACATAATAATGCATATTCATACTATAATCACTCTTTACATTTAAATAATTTGTGATACAAATTACTGCATCATGGTGTACGCGTAAGCTTTTGTACATGTCGTAAGCTAGCTTTTTAATGAATTCTTCTACTGTATGCATTTTAAGTTCCTCGTGGAGTAAATTAGATAGCGCTACGTAAGGTACCTTAGCCCATGCGCAATGTTTTGTTTTGAAATTGTTGTAGTTTTTTATGTAAGTTTTGGCGGCATACCCCCAGACAGGTGCAGCATAAGTAAATATTGGTCGTATTAGTGTTTTATATAACGTAAGACCCATGTTGAGATTCAGCTGGGTGTCCATGTTGATGAGCGGGTAGAGCTTGCCTAATTGGGCTTTTGCTTTTCCCCGTATTTGTGTGCTGTGTTTCTTCCACGTTAGGCCTTGATCCATTTTGAGGCCAAGCCAGGTCACCGTGTCCTTCCACTTTATGTTTTCACCGAATATGGTAAGCGGTGGAAGCTGGTGTTTCGGGAATCTGTGGTTGTTGCGTTTTGTGAATATTATCGCTTGCGTTTTAGGGGCGTTTACTTTAATGCGCCAGTTTGTGAACCAGTCCTCCAATCCATTAAGGGTGTTTTGGAGTCTTCTGTGAATAAGTTCGGTTTTGCCCGATTGTGTCATGATTGCAGTGTCGTCCGCGTAAATGTATAAGTTTGTGTTAGCGGTTTTTGGAATATCGTTGATGTATATATTGAATAGCGTCGGCCCGAGCAAACTCCCTTGTGGGACTCCTGCTCTGATTGGTCGCTTTGTGGAAAGATGGTTGTTGACTTTCGATTGAAATTTTCTGTTGTTTAGATAATTCGCTATAAGTTTGATCAGCGAGTCATGAATGTTAAGCGTTTTAAGTTTCTTTAATATCCCGGAGTGCCATACTCTGTCGAACGCACGTTCAACGTCAAGAAACAGTGCGCCTGTGGATTTTCTTGTATTGAATCCGTACGTGATATTTTCCGTTGCCCTGAGTAATTGTAGGTTAGTTGAATGTTTGGCGCGGAACCCAAACTGTTCTGGGATTAATGTATTTTGTTTAATTAAGTGAATGTTGAGGCGTTTGAGTATCACTTTTTCTAGCAGTTTGCCTATTGTGCTGAGTAGACTAATTGGTCTGTAATTGTGCGGGTTGGACAGGCCTTTCCCTTTCTTGGGGAAGTGGGCCACTGTGGCCAGCTTCCATCTGCCTGGAAAGTGCCCGCTTGTTAGCACGAAGTTAAAGATTTTCGAAAGTAGTTTTATTGCATCCTCAGGCAAATTCATGAGCACTGAGGTAGGAATGCTGTCTGGGCCAGGGGCTTTTCTCTTCTTGAGATGCCTGATTAGCCATTTAATTTCGCTTGGGGATGTTTTACGTATCGTGTTATGTGTTTCTTGTTCTTTGTAGTTTTCTGTTTCCGCCTCCGTGACTGCCGTGAAAAATGGGAAGATGGAGTGGGATTGGGAGTTAATGTTTCTTGTAGCGCATCCGCTAGCGTGTTCGCTTTTTGTTGGTCTGTTGACGCGGTTTTTTGGTTGTGATGTAATGGTGGAATGGGGGCCTTATCTTGAGTTAGATAACGGGCTAATCGCCACACTTTGTTCACTTTGTAACTGGCCTCAGTACATGCTGGGATCTACCGGACACTGCCAAAACTACTACAAAATGTGTCATTGATTCCACAATGGATTTGTAAGCTATCATAAATTGCCAATTTTGTGTGTCGTATATGACACACGGCATCTGAAGAGGTTATAGCAGCGTTTACCTGTATTCAGCTAAATAAACCACTTTGATTCATAAATTAAAACCCGATACACACAACACGGCACAAACCACATGGCATACAGACAACGTAATGCTCAGAGATGCAGTTCAGTAGATAGAAGACCGGAAGTGAGGTAAACATTTACTGTGAATTCAATAGATGACTCTGTGTATGGGACGAAACGAAAAGTATTGTTCCTGTTGATCATCCTATTCTATGCTCTCTGACTATTAGGTTAACCAACAACATGCAGCTTATGCCCTGCGTCCCCCATACCCTCTGCGCTCCCTTGGTTCGTCATTCCTTATACTTCACCATTATACCAATGTGGGTTGCAGCCGGGAGTGCACTACTTGACACCTGCAAACAATACAACGCTTGCCGAAGTCCACTCCGCAAGATCATGTCAGAATGATAACCGAAATGTATGAATCGTATACGTTATTTACATTAAAGGGAGAGCCAGGATTTTGGTTGTAGTGCAAACGTGCTACCATATTAAGAGTATTACCATATTGGGTACAACCACTTCAAAGATGGCCGAACATCAGTGGGCAGTGAACCACGTTCAAGAAGGCCCTCAACAAGCCGAAATGGCAATGCCATTGAGCAAGTGCGGACTCTGGTCTTGAGGACCGTCGTATCACAGTCCGATAACTTGCGAACGAGACAGGGGTAAGCATTGGATCGGTACATTCAATTTTGACCGAGGATTTGAGCATGAGGAGAGAGTCCGCGAAATTCGTACCGAAGCTGCTAACAATGCAGCAGAAGCAATGTCGTCTGGACATTGCACAGGGCATGCTGGCCAATGCAAACAGTGATTCCAACTTTCTAAACACTGTGATGACACATGGCGATGAGACCCAGAAACCAGGATGGGGTCGTCACAGTGGCAACATCCATCATCCCCGAGACCAAAAAAGGCATGACAGGTCCGCAGCAAAGTCAAGGTCATGTTGACCGTTTTCTTTGACTCCCGTAGTGTGGTGCGCCATGAGTACGCACCACAAGGCCAAACGATTACTGCCAGGAGATCCTTCGCCACTTTCGTGATGCTGTGTGGCGCAAACGATCAGATCTGTGGACAGCAGAGCTTGGCAGCTCCATGATAACGCCCCCCACCCAGTCCGCGCATTTAATTCAAGGCTTCTTCGCCAAACACAACATTTCTGTGGTTCGTCAGGCTCCCCACTCACTCAACATGGCTCCGTGTGATTTTTGGCTATTTCCCAAGCTTAAAATACCGTTGAAAGGGATGCGAATTGAGTCAAGAGAAGGCATCACAAGGAATGCGACGTCCCGGCTGCTCACCATTCCAGAAATTGCGTTCCAGAAGTATTTACAATAATAGCGGGAGCACTGGGAGAAGTGTGTGCATCACCAAGGAGAGTACTTTGATGGGGATTAGTGTTTCGGACCTCGAAATCAATAAATGAATTTTTCCGACCAAAGGTTCGATACTTTTTGAACACATCTGGAAATATTCCGTAAGTAGGTAAGATCTTGCCTGTTTACTAAATAGTGGTAACTTTCAGTGGTGGCACGTGATTTGCAAGTTTGAGAGCACGGCATGTGATGTTTTCGTATTAAGCATGCCTAACACGGCAGGTTTTATTCTACAGTTTACCGCAAAATATAAGCACACTAAAACACTCATATAACTCAAAACATTCTGCATATAATTTTCAGTTTGTACAAAATCCTATGTATTAGTGGAATTCGGAAATAAAAGGTGCAATAAAGCGCATCTACCAAAGAAGGCGGATAATTATTGCATTAATCCTTTCAGTAGCAGGAAGTCTTTTGCCATTTATATTATACGGTGCACCCGTGCGTTAATGAATATCAGTTAAACTTTCAGCGCAGAACGCGCGTTTTTATGACAAAAGGATCTTATGTGCTTTGTTTTCACAAATAAATTATTTACAAATATTAATCATAAATGTTTCCACATCGATAAGCGTGTGTTTCCTGAACGTATATCTTCTAAGTTTTAGTTCCTACCTTCTATAATAGTATTTATTGAGCCGTCAGACAACTTTCAAGTGCGTTTTCATCCGAACAGAGAGAGACCATTGTAGCTTAAGATACATACGCTCTTTAATTCGCATAAGGTTGTTTCAGCAGAGTTCATCACTATATTATTAAATTCCCAAGTAAAATGCTGATGAATGTTATTTAACGTTGGTACGTAGTGATACTTTGAAAAATCGCGTAATGTGGACACAATGCACCTTCTGTTTAGTAGAGTGCACTAGCCCAGATGTGTAATTATAACACTGATAAATTAGCACATAAACGCATATTACTTTCTCTACTACGTATAGTAAGTAGGGGAAGTATTGTATTCCACCCAAAAATTTGATACCGAGATTTCACCGGAAATACATGTTTTGAGACCCCCTGAATCCAAAAAAAGCATTTTTGGAAACATGTCCGTATGTGTGTCTGTGCGTTTGTCTGTCTGTGTGTGTGTCTGTGAACAGCATAACTCAGAAACGAACAGTCGGATAAACACCAAACTTGGTATTTGGGTTCAGTATCTTCCAAGGATGCGACACGAAGGTTTTCAAGAAAATCCCCTCACCCCAGAGTACACTTTACATGGAAGATTTTTCGAAAATTTTAATTTTCTCAAAAATGGCTCTAACGATTTTTATTAAAATATCATATGTTTAAGATATTTTTATGACAAATAAAATGTATATCTTGAATTTTCTGGGAATGTCTCCAAAAGTATTCTTTATTGTGAACGACTTTTGCATAACTGGTAAACCACAAGAGATAGATAAAATGTTACTACACAAAAAATGTAGATCGCATTAAAATACACAATTTCTGTCATATACATTTTTTTTGTTGAGTGAACCAATTTCGAGATATTGCTTGTTATTCCCTTAAATTTTTCAATATTTTCTCAAACGGGAATTCGTTATTCATTTTTTTACTTTCTCTACTACGTACAGTAAGTAGGGGAAGTATTGCATTCCACCCAAAAATTCGATACCGAGATTTCACCGGAAATACATGTTTTGAGACCTCCTGAATCCAAAAAAAGCATTTTTGGAAACATGTCCGTGTGTGTGTCTGTGTGTGTGTGTGTCTGTGTGTGTGTGTGTCTGTGTGTCTGTGTGTGTGTGAACAGCATAACTCAAAAACGAACAGTCGGATAAACACCAAACTTGGTATTTAGGTTCAGTATCTTCCAGAGATGCGACACGAAGGTTTTCAAGAAAATCCCCCCACCCCAGACTACCCTTTACATGGAACATTTTTCGAAAATTTTAATTTTCTCAAAAATGGCTCTAACGATTTTGATGAAAATATCATATATTTAAGATAATATCATGAGAAATGAAATGTATATCTCGAATTTTCTGGGAATGTCTCCAAAAGTATTCTTCATTCTGAACGACTTTTGCATAACTGGTAAACTATAAGAGATAGACAAAATTTTACTACACAAAAAATATAGATCGCGTTAAAATACACAACTTATGTCATATACATTTCTTTTGTTGAGTGAACCGTTTTCGAGATATTGCTTGTTATTTCCTTAAATTTTGCAATACTTATACTTTTTCTCAAATTCGTTATTCATTTTTTTATGTCCTGGACATGCAAAGAGAATGGAATGCGCCACATAGCAACCAGCGTTAAAATATTTGACTATCGCTTAAAAGCTACCATATTCCCCTTGCATCTACAAGAAAATTACCAATAAGATTGACATTTCGATATCTCGATTAACATGAAGCATATGGAGAATAGGCGTTTGTAAAATTAGATTGTACAAGAGTAGAGAAAGTCATGTGAGTGTAACACATCAGATTTTTTTGTCTTGGATATGCAAAGAGTTATAATCTGTGGCAAAGGGAATGGTGCTGCACCTAGCAACCAGCTATTAAGAGATATGTATGTGCTTAAAGGCTACTGTTTTTATATATTGCCCTTGTAAATATATTTTCCCCTACATCTACAAGAAAATTAGCAATAAGATAGGGTCTACAAATGTTTATCTCGATTAACATGAACTAGATGGAGAATAAGCGTTTGTAAAAATACTGTGTACAAGAGTAGAGAAAGTCATGTGAGTGTAACACATCAGATTTTTTTTTGTCTTGGATATGCCAAGAGTATTAATCTGTGGGAAAGGGAATGGTGCTGCACCTAGCAACCAGCTATTAAGAAATATGAATGTGCTTAAAGGCTACTGTTTTTCTATTTTACCCTTGTAAATATGTTTTCCCCTTACATCTACAAGAAAATTAGTAATAAGATAGACTCTGCAAATGTTTATCTCGATTAACATGAAGTAGATGGAGAATAAGCGTTTGTAAAAATAGTTTGTGCAAGAGATGAGAAAGTCATGTGAGTGCAACACATCAGATTTTTTTTACTTTCTCTACTACGTATAGTTAGTAGGGGAAGTATTGTATTCCACCCAAAAATTCGATACCGAGATTTCACCGGAAATACATGTTTTGAGACCCCCTGAATCCAAAAAAAGCATTTTTGGAAACATGTCCGTGTGTGTGTGTCTGTGTGTCTGTCTGGGAACAGCATAACTCAGAAACGAACAGTCGAATAAACACCACACTTGGTATTTAGGTTCAGTATCTTCCAGAGATGCGACACGAAGGTTTTCAAGAAAATCCCCTCACCCCAGATTACCCTTTACACGGAATATTTTTCGAAATGTTTAATTTTCTCAAAAACGGCTCTAACGATTGTGATTAAAATATCATATGTTTTAAGATATTTTCATGACAAATAAAACGTATATCTTGAATTTTCTGGGAATGTCTCCAAAAGTATTCTTCATTGTGAACGACTTTTGCATAACCGGTAAACCATAAGAGATAGAGAAAAGTTTACTACACAAAAAATTTAGATCGCGTTAAAATACACAATTTATGTCATATACATTTTTTGTTGAGTGTACCATTTTCGAGATATTGCTTGTTATTCTCTTAAATTTTTCAATACTTATTTTCTCAAATGGGAATTCCTTATTCATTTTTTTTTGTCTTTGATATGCAAAGAGTATTAATCTGTGGTAAAGGGAATGGTGCTGCACCTGGCAACCAGCTATTAGGAGATATGTATATGCTTAAAGGCTACTGTATTTCTATATTGCCTTGTAAATATATATTCCCCTTATATCTACAAGAAAATTAGCAATAAGATAGAGTCTGCAAATGTTTATCTTGATTAACATGAAGTAGATGGAGAATAAGCGTTTGTACAAGAGTAGAGAAAGTCATGTGAATGTAACACATCAGATTTTTTATTAAAGGATCATACTTAAGAAGCAAGATGCAATATGAAAAAGTTTATTTTGCTAAGGATGTATAGTTTGAAAGTTTTTAAGAAAAAAACATACTTTCATTTAATTTTGCATAAAATTGTATACTTTACTAGTTTTACTTTCTCTATGACGTACCTAACAGTAGGGGAAGTTGGCATTCCACACAAAAATTCACTACCGAGATTTCACTGAATATAAAAGTTTTGAGGCCCCTGAATACAAAAGTATTTTTAGAAATAGGTTCGTGCATGTGAACAGCATAGCCCCAAAACGAAAAGTCGGATAAATACCAAGCTGGGCATTTAAGTTTACTGCCTTTCAAGATGTGACTTTTCAAATAAATTTCATCCTCCCAAGCTATTCTTTACTTCGAAATAAATTCCATGTTTTTTATTTTCCCGTAAATGGTTCTAACAATTTCTATTGCAATACTATACAATTAATAACTGCAATAACTACAGTTAATAATAACAGGAATGACAAATTAATTTACTATATCTATATTTAGACCCCATTAAGTCTACTCCATTCGGAAGGAATTTCGTATAATTTTGATGAACGGATAAACCATAAGAGATAGAAAAATACTTACTGCTTGAAAAATGTAAATCGCTTTAAAATACACTATTTATTTCAGACTGGCTGGTGCCCGACGTTGAGCGTCTCGCCTTAACTGGAGTGTGGAATTAATTAATGTAATTTACCTGCCCCGCGTTCTTTATGAAATATTGTATAAAGCTCTAATTTATTTCAGATAACCTTTTTGTGGCATCATCAATTTTCGAGATATCCGTTAATGTTGGATTGAATATTTCAAGGCTTCAGTAATTTTTTAATTGTTGTTGCTATTCGCTTGTTTTTCGCGATGTCATGGAAGGAGTATGGAATTGAGGTTGTCCCTACGGTTTGCGATGCAGAATGTATAAATATAAAGCCTCTGTTGCGAAATTAATCATTGGTTTTCAGTGTATAGGCTTGGAGTTACCGAAATTTCATTAAATACATTTGTAAAAGTCACTTATTGCAACAGAAGTTATTAAAATAATATTACAATATCCCTTATGTCCTGTTGTTTATATACTCTTCAATTTTAGTCCAAATGCCTTACATGATTTAAAATTGTAGGAATTTTAAAAATTGCGTTGGCTACATTGCGTTTGCCAGAATAAGCAACGCTGTAAAGTAGAATGTAAACACGTGAAAGTCTCATTCTCAAAATAAATGTTTAGCAGCTTCATGATAATGTGATCTTATTGTTTAATTTTTTTATGTAATGACACTATTGGATTAATCGTGAAATATACAGACTAGATCATTATAGGGAATTTGATTGCTATTAATAATGGGTCCAATTAAAGACAAAAGTATAGGTTATGTTAAGCACCACAAGAAGGAGAAAAAGAAATGGAAAGAAGAGCAGTTATTGCGCAAGTTAAAACAACAAGATGCAAAAGAAGTCCATCAAGAAGAGCAGGATGAAAGCAGTGAAGTTACGGTACAAAATAAGATTACCACCTTAAGTATTGCTGTTCCAGGATCTATTCTAGACAATGCACAATCCCCAGAATTGCGAACATATCTAGCGGGACAAATAGCGCGAGCAGCCTGTATTTTTAGGGTGGATGAGGTAATAATTTCAATTATGGTTTTGTTGTGTGCAGGTATGCTTTTGCAACCTACCGCACTTCCGAGACACTATTCAGCACTGGATCTCTCATTTGCATACTTTCTTGTTGCCAGTTATTCGTGGTATAAGTTTGCTTTATTATTTCCATTTCAGGTAATTGTCTTTGATGACCTAGTTTCTGGAAATATTGAGAATAATGAGATGTTGGAAGAAGGCAGTACAAGGCACTGTTGTGTACAATTAGCTCGCATACTCCAGTACTTGGAGTGCCCACAATATTTAAGAAAATATTTCTTCCCAATTCACAAAGATTTGCAGTATGCAGGACTGCTAAATCCATTGGATGCGCCTCATCATTTACGTCAGCATGATGATTTTCCATTCAGGTAAAGCACTTCATTTTAACATATTACAATTTGTATAAATAGAACGGGTAATAACAGGTGTTGTCTGTGTGCAAACCATTGTCTGGGCAGTTTCTATTAGCCGCAACCACTTATTTCAACGTAAATAAGCTCTGTATTCAAAACCGCATTTTGCTGCCATACATTCTAATATAAGAAAATTGTATTTTTCTCAGAAACATGGAAGAAATAAATGCATCGATATATTTCCTCATTCTGTATATTAACATTACTGTTTGAAATACACTGGAGATCACCTATCATATTTACACTTGACTTATTGTGCAATGAAACATCGTTGGTTAATGCATGGATTATCACTTAGAGCTGTCAGAAATACAGCTCTAAGAGAAATGTTATTCAAAGATAGTTAAAAATGCATGAATTTGTCATATATTCTGTGTAGTTGCCACATGATAGAATCCTCAGTACCCCTGAGTTCAAACATTGCAGCTCTAATGTGGAGGGAGGAATCATGTTTTAGAAAAACTGTACTTGGCAGATGTGACAATTTTGTTAAAACTAATGTATGGATGTGTATTACTTTTGCCAAAAATAAAGTATCACCAGTGTAAGTCAAGATTCAAAGTTACCTAATTTCAGCAGATCTACTCTATGTGTATTGTAGCACCCCTCTCAAAGGAGTGGCTGTACATAGATTTTGAATATATTAATATTTGTTTGTGTTTGTTCATTTGACTCCATGTGAGCACGCTCAAGGACATTGAACATGACATCAGTTATGAAATATGCAACATAACGTTTTTGTTTTTCCCCTCCATCATGCATTATGTAAGAGGAGGTTAAAATTTGTAAACCATCACCATTTCAATTTCTCAACATGCAATACCAGGATAATAAAAAATAAGTGTAAATCACCATTACATAGAATCTACCCTATGTATTGTATATGAGGAGCATCATTTCAAATCACGTTGTGTCCAAAAAACAAAATTTTATAGGAGAAGCAAAAAACTGATTACTCCTAACTGGGAAATTTTTCACAAATTGTAAACTGTGAAGTTATTGCATTTGAAGCTTACTTCTAGAAACATGAAAAAGTGAAATGAATTTGTGATTGTGTTCTTCAAATTTAAGGAAAATGTGTTGAACTTAATATACTTTGATCCAACAATCAGTAAAATATACAACTAAAAATGATTAATAAGGTAAATACCAATTGTTTTTGTTATCGTAGAAGAACATGCGTTAATACAAAATTACATTTTTTGCAATAAACATACTGATGCATAGAGTGCTCATAACATCCTTCTTGCTGCCAATTGACTTTATTTTATTTTATATTATTATATAAGTTAGACTTATGTGTAAACACATCATATCAGGATCTTTATCAGAGTTCCTAAAAAAATAATTGGAAGAGAGTTATAAATAGAGGCCCACATTTCTGGTATTAACGATACAAGTGACACATTTAATGTTACCAAAATCACATATTTGTATGAAATAAACTTTTTTTTTTTTAAAATTTAAACCATGAAATATCACAAAAAATTTTTATTTTACGAAACCTACTTTAAAACGTGAAATGTAGCGAAATGCTGCAGATGATGTCAAGTTTCTATTGTTTATTTGTGCATTCTATGGCTAAGGCAGCCTACAAGAATGCTAGGACGAGGAAACACCAGCATATCACCTTTTTGTATCTAAACATGCTGGTGCTAAAGTAACAAAGATGTTTCCGATTCCTGTGTTAACTCGGTGGGATTCGTGGATAAAATCTGTTCTGTATGTTGGGGAATACTTCTCGAGTACTTCAAGCAACTGACTGACTCTAATCCAGCAGTCAGCTACTATAAAGAGCTTTCAAATGATGACAGAAATTGTATTTGTTTTGAGGCTGCTTTTTGAAAGAGCATTGCTGCACCAGTTCTGAGATTACTCAATTTTTGGAAGAGTGTCAATATCTTGCAGCGCACAAGCTTGTACCAAGAGTGACTACTTCGATGGTGAGGTGCAGCTCATAAAAAAGAAACAAGATGTCTGGAGAGGAAACATCCTCAACCCTGCATAAGCTGATGGATGAAACCAAACAGAGGGAAGACGCCCGAGTGATGAAATTAGCCAAATGCAGCATTGAAAAGCTGTTGGCAGAAGATTCTGCAGGAAAAACATTTCGCTCAAATGCCCAGCTTTTTCATTTATCTAATTTATTGGTAGCACCAGTATCCAATGAGCTCATGATACGTGAATCAGATTCCCGTTGTGAAGTGCCTCTCTTAAGAGGCATTTCTGATGTCACGGTATCTCTCGTGTTATCTTATTTACTGAGCGCCTGTTATTGTTTTACTATTTTGAATTTAGGGTTCTTTGTCCTCCAGCTAGCTATTATTACTCAGTCGAGCAAATCTCTTGAACAGGGGTGTAAACAGAAAGGAATTGTTACTAAAAGATAACACTGATAAAAGAATTTGTTTTTACACTTTTATTGCCATCACACTGAATTAATTTCATATATTTAATCTTGATACACGCCTGACTGAAACTGTTATATTTTCGAATGTAACTACAGTCACTTATTTGCCGCGCACTATTAATTCACGTATTTCACATTTGTAACTAACTTTACGATGCGAGAGATTCTGTAGAATTGCGTAATGTGTACTTTGTGAATGCTTCCATATATCTACCTGACGTGTAACTTGCGAGAGAGATTTCTTAAAGCTGCTCGACGTGTAACTCAGTGATTCTGTTGAACTGCGCCATACCTGTCTTTGGCTCTAGAATTTATACTCCCTCACCCCGATATGTCTAAACATTATAATAGAGCGGCTATTGGTTAATAAAGCTCGCCAACATTAGCGTCTATTTTTTTATCCAATCAAAATTACGAACACATATGCTCTAGGGAAGATATTCCCTCCATTTCTAAAGAAAGGCACACTACTCTGACGTCATTTGTTTGTCTCTTCTAATTGATAAACAACTCACCCCCTCGCTCATGGTTCGCTCCTATTGTCAGTTTCAGTGAGGCCGTGTAAACTTATTTCCTAACAATGCTTATAATTAACAAACATCTCAAATCATTGTCATACAATAATGTTAATTTACACTACAATCACTCTGGCATTCACAGTGTTGTGATATAAAATACTGCCTCGCTGAAAAGGTACCTAGCATTGCAGCATTACGCAAAGACAATTGGTGTGAAGCAGAACGTAGAATTTGGATTACTAAGGGGCTGATGCAGGAATATCCTGATTTTTCAAAGCGCTGCTTGAAGGCAGTTTGGTTTCCAACTACAAATGTGGATAGCAAGAGAGGCTTTTCAGCATATGCAAACTTATTGTCAGACAGGTGAACAAATTTATGCCTAGAAAATGTAGAAACAATGTTGTGTTTGTACTTTGGTGACACTTTCAGCTGAATTTTATTCTTGCTATTCATTTCTATGTGATCTTTAATCAAGATAATTGTAATTATGACTATTTAATTAGAAAAGCAATACTTATTCCACTTGTGTTGTTATTCCTTCACCTTCACCGCTCTGAGTATTTTATTCCACCACTTTTATTCATTTTATTTCACCACATATCCTGGTCTCTAGTCATAACCTAAATGTTGAGTAATACTGTATTAAATTATAGGACTTCAATGTTCATTAAAATTTTGGCAAGTTCTGATTAACATTTGAAGTGAGACTTACAATCCCAGTATTCTTTTTTAAAGTTTATTTTTACATCAGATTTAAGTTGATGGGCATGTTTGGTTTTTTCACCCTCTTACGGCTTCCTCTTGAATTATCACCTATCATTGAAACAGCTGTTTCTTCACACACAACTTGCAAGTAAAAGATAACTGTCATTATTGAACTCTTAGCATTGTTGAGAAAAGCGAGCTGGTTGTCAGTATAACCAACTGAACAAAGTAACTAATCAGTTTCATGTAGTATTAATTTTGGACACAATACAATTTGAAACATACACTATAGAGCACTGAATACGACTTAAAACAACTAGTTTTTGCCAGCTATTTACATACAATTTAAAATCTGACTTCATTGCATAAAAGAACACTTCTGAGACTATATGAAAATGTATCAAATTCAATTCTGTCCATTGGTGGACATAATATAATTTGAAACGATGCTCTAATATTTGCCTCTTGCATGCCATATTAAAAACTTCTCCCATAGAATATGGGGATGGAGTATATAAGACAGACTTTAAATTTTTCTTGAAGATTTTATGTTGTTTAGGATTGTCTAATAGTTTTAGGTAACATGGAAGGTTTTATAAATTTTTATTGTAGAATACTAACATTCTTTTTGGAACAGGTTTAAGCTATTTGCTGGTTTATGCAAATTGCCTGCATGCCTTGTATTGTGGTCATGTACAATAAGGTTTGTTGTGAAGCTATTATAATTATCTGTAAGATAGCTCAAGGGAGAATATGTTTCACCAGTAAGAGTAAGAATTTTTTGGGTGTTAAATAAACTGGAATGAAGGAGCCTAATGCCACAACAATGTGTGTGGCCATTTTTGTAGTATAAATGCTTGCTTGCTGTGTGCCGAATTACCTCAGAAGATTATTCCATATCACAACAGGGAGTGAAAGTAGGCAAAATATGCTGTTCTTAAGGCATTTTAGTGGAGAAGCTTCTTAAGGCAAAGCAAGCTGAGCTAAGTTTTGGTAGCATGATTTTTATGTTTTCTCCAGCTGAACTCTCCTACTTAAGCACAAGAAATTTTGTCAGATACTTTAATTATGGTGTAATTGTTGTACTAGATTGTTAATTCATTTACTTGTTTATGCTGTGTTTGAAATTTAATAAAGTTTGCTTTTATCAAAGTTTAATGAAAACTTATTAGCTTCAAACCAAATGTTGAGTTGTTTGAATACTTTGTTGACAGAATCTCTTAATTGCTGATGTGACCTTTCAGATAAAATACACTGGTATAATCTGCAAAAAGCACAACTATTAACTCTGTGCTAAGGTAATGTGGCAGGTTATTTACAAACAATAAAGGGCTGAGAATAGAACCTTGTGGCACATCTTTAGTAATAACATCTGGTTTAGAATGACAACTATTGATTATGGTTTTCTGGATTCTGTTTGTTAAGTAAGATCTGAAGTAATTTATAGAGATCTCACTGATACTATAAAATGTTAATTTTTGCAGCAAGAGCAAAAGCACGAGGATAAGGTTGGCAAGGGACAGGCGGCAAGACAAAGGCTGGAACAAAAGAAATATACTAAGTTATTAACTCATGTTATTAATTAAATTAAATACCTGCTCCAGTCACTGTTTTAACAGTTGAGGAAGATGTAGATTCCTCACATTTTTTACATCACACACATTATTCCTGGTTGACACTTTTTAGTGGCTTATGACCAATTTCCTCTAATGCATTCATGCACTGTATCCCCACCATGCACGTGACACTTTACAGAGTTTATCCAGCATGGCAACATGTGGCGCTCCCTAATGGACTTTATTCCTCATCCACAATACTAACAACAGAAAACAGTATTCCCACCCTAATAATCCATTTACATTACAATGTTGCTTAAAGAAATATAAAATTCCAAACATTTAAATTTTAAAGTGCCAAGTGAATAGGTATATACAGGGTTATTCATAAGTCAGTGTCGCATTTGGAAAACATCTTGTGCGTGAAGTATGAGACATGCAAGTCTGAATCACGTACGTATGGAAACAGAAACTCTCCAAGTTTGTGTCACGTGAAGCACGCATGTTGTGGTGATGTGGTAGAAGTTTACAAAATGGCATTCGCAGATAACGAGAGCGCATTTTGCATGATACAATTTGCAAAAACAGAGGTTACTGTGACTGTTCAGCATCAATTTCACACTCGTTTGCACAAGGATGTGCAGATCGCAGGATCATCAAGAGGTCGTATGAAATGTTCGAGTGCACTGGTTGTCTGTGTCCACCCAAAGGACCCGGAAGACCAGGACCGTCAGACGCTAATGTTGCAGATGTTCATGAGTTGTTTGCATGCAGCCCTTAAAAATCGACAAATCATGCAAGTCTGCAGCTGGGAATGTCTGTCAATTGTGTGGTGGATTCTTCGCAAGCAACTGAAGGTGAAACCGTACAAACTGGAACTCCTGCAGGCACTCACACACGGTGACAAGGGGGTTCACACACAATTTGCCATCGACATGCAGGCTGCATTGCTAGATGATGATGATTTTGGCGACAGACTCGTCTTCAGCGACGAAGCAAGGTTTCACTTGTCACAACCGCACACCCACATGTGACAGTTGAGCATGTGCGCAGCTCCCCAAAGATCGTGTTCTGTGCCCTGTCAAATGACAAGGTTTACGGGCCTTTTTTCTCCGTCGAATCCATAGTGACTGGCATCATTTGTCTGGACATGTTAGAATAATGGCTTATGCCCAACTGACAGACAGAGGTGACTTCATTTTCCAGCGGGACGTGACCCCACCCCACTTCCATTGACTCATGCACGTGTACCTGAACCATACTTACCACGGCGTTGGATTGAACGAAATGCTGACAATGACATCGCATTGTTTTGGTGGCCGCCCCGATCCCCGGAATTAACACCATGTGATTTCTCTCTCTGGGGGATATGTGAAGGATAGGGTGTTCATTCCACCACTTCCAGCTGACTTGAAGGACCTCCGAGATCGCATTACAGCAGCGATCGACTGTGACATGCTGGTGTGGGTGTGGGTGTAATTGGACTATCGCCTGGATGTCTCCCGTGTAACCAGAGGTGCACACATTGAACACTTGTAAGATATACCAAACAAACTTTGAGATTGCCTTTCATTTGGTATATCATTCTCACAGATACGTCATGTACTTATTTTACAACAAAGTTCCGAAATGTGACATTGACTTATGAATAACCCTATACTCTGGTGCTTCTTTGATTTGTAATTGTCAGTATTTACACCTTTAACCTTGCATGTCAAAGGAAAAGGAGGGATGAGCAGAATTATGGTGGGGCTAAATCAATGAATTTGACACCACAAAATCAGACACCGATATGGAGGAAATTACTCCACTACCAAACACCCCTTGTAACTTCAAGTTGAATATTCTTTATTAATATTATACACCTGCATGTTTCTGATACTTCATTTCATGAATATAGATACATACTTGTTGCATTTCGCTCATAACTTGTCATCCATTGGTCCTATTTCCATGTGCTAGGAAAGGTTTACTCATACGGCAAACAGCTTTAGTCAAAGGAATGTGGAGGTACTCAATTTGGTATTTTTGCTTGTAGAGTAAGCTCAGAAAATACAGGATATAAACACCAACAAATGCTGGAAAGGTAAAATCAGACTTCAAAATTCATTGCCCTAGCCAGGATGTGAACCACGGATTTTCGCCTTTCTGTGCTGTAGCTGTAACTAACTGAGATACCATAGCAACATGCCAGCACGCTGCATTCCCAACTGACTCACATTTTTTCTGGTAAATCACAAGCCATTCTCAAATTCAATATTGTAATGTGACCAATTAATTTTGATTGATATAATAGTGGTTAACTATGAAGCCTGGGACTTAAAGACTTTACGATGCTGTAAGTCGTCATTGGGATATGTTATCTTAAAATGCATTTTAGAACATCTTCTGGTTTACCAGAGAGATGTGTCAGTTGGGAAATTGTGTATCATACAGGCATGTTGCCATGGTAGCTCAGTTAATTAGAGCAATGGTATGCAAAACTGAAGATCCGTGGTTCTAATCCCGGCTGTGGCATTGAATTTTTCAGTCTGATTCTACCTTTAGCCTATAAAGAGCACATGTAGAGAAAAATTAGTTATCATTGAACACTGCTTAAGAAACAGAAATCTGCACAAAGTTAAACAATTAAATTTTAACTAAGCAGTGTCTAAAGATTAAAACAGATTATCCTTTCTGCAATCCACATTTAAAAGCTGGTTCACAATTACCAAGAACAGTAACAAGAACAAACTTAAATTACATGTATTATAATGTGAGTATCCACAATTAATGGGAAGTTTTCTTGGGAATGCGAAAGAAGATTTGGTCAAGTTTTAGCTTTCTCGTTCTTGTCCCCTGGCACAGAATATTAGGTACATATTGTGCGTATTAGAATGTGGAAATTATTTAAGGTGGCCATGGTATGAAACAGCTGCTAAAACTCGTATTCACAAGCTGGGAGAATGAAATGGAAGAAATTCCAGCAAATGCGCATCCTGATTCCCTCAGATTCACTAAGCGTTGGTTCTTTCAGCAAAAGGGTCATTATGTTGACTGATTGTAAAGTGTCTTGGCTAGGTAAGTTAAAGAAAACCTTGATGTAGATAGGTTTTGGGGAGATTTGGAGAACTAAAGAATTATTACAAATAGGTTTCTGGAATGAAATTAGGACAAGAATAGAGAATATGGAAAAACAAAATTTATTAGCGAGTTTTACTTTTAAGAGCTCACTGAGATTATACAGAGAAATGAAAGTAGTATGAAGCAGGGAACAGTATGGTTATATATGTGATAAAACAGCAAGAGCAAGATTTGCATAGGCTAGGACAGGGGTGGTGAATTTGAAAGGTTTGAGCAAAGAGATTGATTTGGAGAAATGCCCACTATGCCACCAGAAAGTTAAAAGAGTGGCATATAGTTTTAGAGTGTGAAGAAACGCAGTTGCTTAGAAAGAGGATAGAGAAGAGCGAATGGTTAAATTTACCAATAGAAATTCAAGCTATAAAGTTAGTAAATGTAAAATCTAGGAAAACTATAATAGAAGTAGGAAACTTTTTGGGCAGAGTAAGAGCAAAATGGATGAGGAAAATTAGCAAGGAAGAGGTAAATGAGTATTAAATTACAGTAGTTTTTATTTGATATGTTGCAAGTAGGACTCAACAACTCGACAACATCAAGGTTTGAGTTTGTGGGGGTCCAAGGTAAAGCAACTCAAGGTAGAGTTAGAGTTAGTATTGGAGATTAAATAAATTGATAATTGTACTTTTAGATTAAGAGGAATGCTGGCTACCAGTAGTTAAGAGGTTAATTTTTTATATATTTTATTTTATTGTTATTTTTAGTAACTGAGTTAAGAATAAATTTGTAAAATTGTTGTTGTGGAGTTGTACAATTAACTGTGTTAACAATAAAATTACTAAAATAAATGTTGACTGATTGGGAGCAGGTGAAAAGATATCATTGGTCAGTTACAAACAAACGGCATCCCAATGTGCAAAATCTACTTCCACTTTGCTATCGATATGGTCGTCAATATGCATTCCCATTCTTGTTATCGGGATATTGTGAACCAAAATGTTGTATGCTGTTTTGCTTTCCATTCTCATTTCTGTTTTTGTGATCCAGCCTTTAGGTTTGAACATGCTCAACACTCTCTAACCCACAGATGCTTTAGTGTTTGTGTTGCTCACAGTTGATTCCTTGCAGCAACCAAGCAGATGATGGTTTATGGGTTATTTTTACAGGGAAGGAGTTACAACCAACATGCCAGTAAAGGCCGGCAGAGGATCTGCAGTGAATGTGGGACTTCTGAAGGACATAATTGTTGACAAACACCTGGCACCTGGTCTCAGAGTGACTGTAAAAATCCGTCGTCCTGAAGAAGGAAGTAAAAAGCTTCGTGGAACAGTTGTTTCTCCTTCTCAGCCCCAAATAGAGACCGGTACATACTGGGGCTATACCGTGCGCATAGCCCCGTCACTTAGTGCAGTGTTTTCCCAGTCTCCATATCCTGATGGATATGACATTTCGGTGGGAACATCCGATAAAGGACAAGACATTGATAGTCTTGATGAAGACAATATTCCTCAGTATCACCATGCTCTTGTCGTGTTTGGCGGACTGCAGGGTTTGGAAGCTGCACTGGATAACGATGATCAGCTGAAGGTAGACGATCCATCTCTTCTGTTTGACTTATATCTCAACACTTGTCCAATGCAGGGCTCAAGAACAATTAGAACTGAAGAAGCAATTTTGATAAGTCTTGCAGAGTTGAGGACTAAGCTACTAACTAAAAGAAAATAAAAACATAAGTTTGAAGGTGCAGTTATTATTTGTTAATCCTTGAAGCAGTGATATTTAGTTATTTAAGGGAACACAATAAAAAACAAATTTTTTCATTAGGTTATACTCTTTAATATTTCTTTGAATCTTATGAAGTTTAAAATGCAACACCCACTAGAGAAACTGAATAATCAGCCATTTTTAAATCTCTATACTATTTCAATCTCCATCTGAAAGAAACTTTTATATTTTTGAGTTCCAGGCATTTTTTTCAGTTGAAAAGCCAAGAAAACATTAATTTCATCTTCTCACAAAGGATGGATACAGTGCTGTGTTTGTAAAATATATTCTTCCAGTCAATCTTAGTATTCTGTATGTTCTCTAGTGTTGAAGGTTTGTGGAATGGCATTTTATAAGAATATGTTCCAGGTCTTCTTCATGGTTATTACACCAGCAGCACATATAGTCAGTTGGTGAGATTGAAATGATACAAGTTTATCTGGGTAAAGTACAACCTGTTCTTGCTCCTGTTAAAAATGTTTCTAAACATTAATAATTTTTTTTATGTAGTGTTTGAAGTGTTTCGCCTTTTTCAGAAGGCAACCATGTTTTGACCCGTGGATATGGATTACAGAGATGTAACTTGTAAGGGTTTGCATTGCAAAATTGTTTACTGTTTTGCAACTTTATCAACTGTTTAATATCCAGGGGGAAAAAATTGTTTTAAGATTTAAAATATTTAAGAGGTGCCTACACAAAATTGTTAACACCTGATGCAGTCCCACTGTTATTAATCTTTATTCTCAGTGATGATGGAAAAGTGGCTCTAATGATTTTGATAAAAACATTTAAAACTAGCTGACTGGCCAACATTGCACAGCTATCTTTTTAAACTCAAATGACAAATTAATTTCATTTACCTCCCCCGTCCTTTATGAAATTATTGTGCAATGCTCTATAAAATTTTATGATGAACCGTTCCCTTTAGCCCTTATAATTGTAATTTCATACAGACCCCACTATACCTAATAATGAATGAATTATCCCCTGATACGCGAAAGGATGTGAAACAACATTAGTGAAAGTCTGAGTTTTTTAACCTTCCCCCTGGCATTCTTCCAAGTTCTGAAAATGCTGCATAGCCTATAAGTGGTGGAAGAATCCTTCGACAGATGGTTGATGAACTTGTTAGATAATTATAGTAGGTTACACTTTGAAACCTTTGTACCTTCTTTTTGGTCTAGTTATTTAATAACAAAATCTGCACAATTTTTGCACATGCAGAAACCCTTAACATATACAATGAAAAAGATTCTACACTTCCAGAGCACCAAGTTAATCTGTTTGGAAAAGACACATGGTCTCAGTTAGTAATTATAAAATATCTGTTCACTGGTTTCTTATGTTAGCAGTTTTCTCTCTTTATACAATTATTAGCATGCCGTGCTAACAAACTTCATTACAACATAAATACAAAGGAAATAAAGTAAGACTTTCCTACATGAGGGTTATTATAAGGTTTTGGCATCCAGAAACTTCAGTACACATCTGCAGTATTTTATGAATGGAAATTAAAATCTGATGTGATACATTCACAAGACTTCCTCCACCCTCTTATCTTTATTGGTGGGTACACAAACCATTCTTACTAAAGCTTATTTTTTTATGTACTACATTTTAATCCAAATGAGCCTTTGAGAAACACCTACATTGTAGATTGCATTATAAATACAAAGAGAACAGCGATAGTCAAATGTTTAAGAACGAATGCTATATGCCAGCCTTAAATTCCATACCTGTAACCATGCAGTCACGAGAAACAATGTAAAATCAATGAGACTTTGACAAGTATTGAACAATTCTAACCTTTTACAACGGATATCTCAGAAAACTTATTTTAAGTAAATTGTATGTTTTAAAGAGATTTTGATTTTCTAAAAAATGGCTCTTGCAAATGTTAAGCGATGGACGGAGACATACCAGACATATACACAGACACACAAAAAAAAAAGTAGATCTCTTTAAAACACTCAATTTACTTAAAATAAGTTTTCTTGTGGCATAAGCCATTTCTGAGATATACATTGATAAAGATTCAAATTGTTCAGTACTTGTCATTCTTTTAAACTCCCATCGATTTTCAGTTGTTTCTCGCGATGTCATGGAAACAGTATGGAATTTTAGGGCCAGCATATAGTGTCCAGTTGTTAAACATTTGACTATCGCTGTTCTCTTTGTATTTATAATGCAATCTACAATGTAGGTGTTTCTCAAAGGCTCATTTGGATTAAAATGTAGTACATAAAAAAATAAGCTTTAGTAAGAATGGTTTGTGTACCCACCAATAAAGATAAGAGGGTGGAGGAAGTCTTGTGAATGTATCACATCAGATTTTAATTTCCATTTATAAAATACTGCAGATGTGTACTGAAGTTTCTGGATGCCAAAACCTTATAATAACCCTCATGTAGGAAAGTCTTACTTTATTTCCTTTGTATTTATGTTGTAATGAAGTTTGTTAGCACGGCATGCTAATAATTGTATAAAGAGAGAAAACTGCTAACATAAGAAACCAGTGAACAGATATTTTATAATTACTAACTGAGACCATGTGTCTTTTCCAAACAGATTAACTTGGTGCTCTGGAAGTGTAGAATCTTTTTCATTGTATATGTTAAGGGTTTCTGCATGTGCAAAAATTGTGCAGCTTTTGTTATTAAATAACTAGACCAAAAAGAAGGTACAAAGGTTTCAAAATATAACCTACTATAATTATCTAACAAGTTCATCAACCATTCTGTCAGAGGATTCTTCCACCAGTTATAGGCTATGCAGCATTTTCAGAACTTGGAAGAATGCCAGGGGGAAGGTTAAAGAACTCAAACTTTCACTAATGTTGTTTCACATCCTTTCGCGTATCAGGGGATAATTCATTCATTATTAGGTATAGTGGGGTCTGTATGAAATTACAAGTATAAGGGCTAAAGGGAAGTGTTCATCATATAATCTTAGCTATGGATGTCATAGCAAAGGATAAAATTGTTAAGGATACTGAAGGAATACAGGTGGATCCGAATCAACAAAGAAAATTCTCTAACAGTGCAGTTCAAGTAGTCAATAAACCGTGACCTTGACTTTTTAAGAGCAGATTTTAAAAAGCACAATATTGGTCGCCCATCAATGCTCTTCTGCAGCCTTTACATGAATATGGTATTGAAATAAAATGTGAAAAGTGGAAAAATCTTCAGGAGATAAAGGAATACATCCCTCCAATTTATTATGAATTTTACAACAATATAATCCATTGCTAGACATCAGTTACCATGAGTGTAGGAGAGGGTGTGAAGAAAGAAGGGGACGAAGACATGTGAAAAATGCAGAACACAATGGTACAACATCACGAGTGTTGTCCCAGGAAGGACATTCTTCAAGAGATACAGCAGAAAGAAATTATTCTGTGAACACTAATTGTGAGGGGTTATAGAAAGTGACTATGAACAATCTCTTGTATGTGTTGGAACAACACCACATAAAGTGCTGTTATTATTCAGTAATTTCTAGCCATTTCATTTCAAGGTCAGCATATACCAATTAGCTTTTGAACTTCTGACTATTGATTCAGTTTCCTCTATCTCCCTGTGCCTACAATGAAATATGCGATGAAGCTATTTCTGAAAAGATTTATTTTGATTAACATAAAATAGATACAAAAATAAATGATAGAGGGTAAAGAAAGTCAGTGAATGTAACAAAATTTTTATATGCATATATTCCCATGGAAATTAGGTAGTTTTAAAGTAACTTTCAATTACTACAATATTTCCACAAATAACTCCATTAAAAATATAAATGTCTCTTTGTTCAGTTTAAAATGCATTGAATACAACAAATTATAAAATCACAGACTTCACATTACAGGAAACTGGAATGAGCACAACTGGCACACCAATGAATTCCTTCATCTTTCTAAATGGTATTTCTGAATAGCACCTTCTACCACATCCCTCATTGTTGCTATTACTTTACCAGGGTCCTCAGCACCAATTACTGCAGTTCCAGAGACAATCATATTAGCACCAGCCTGAAAAAAAAAATAATGTATCTCACATAGCACTAATGAAAATGTTATTCATACTATATCAAGTCATCGTGGAATCTCCTGTATATAGACAAAAACTCTTCATGCCACTGTCCACAATTAGGCTGTAAATAGTATGTTCTTTCTGGGACTGAAGTTTTAAACAGCTCATTCTTTTTACTTTCTCTACCACTTAAATGTTGTAGGGAGAGAAAGTACTGTATTCCGTTCAGAAATCCAAATTTGGACAGTGTTTAAAGCCTGATTTTACTATATACAGTACCACTGGCAGTGACACTGATGATACATGAAATGAGATAAGGAAATGTTCCAGGCTTAAGTTTATGTACCTCCCTGGTATTTGCCAAATAAGAGCACTGAGGAAAACCTGAAAAAGCCTCAGTCGTGGAAGGATTTGAACTGCAGACCTCCCGTTCACAAGTCTACGCCTTAACAACCTCGGCTGCCCCTGTCAGTTTTGAGGCTTACTGAACCCTCTCTCACCCAAAAAGATAAGTACTAAATTTCATAATTAAATCAGAATAGTTCAAGAATGTCAAGTGAAGATTTTCAAGAAAATATCACTAAGGGCTGGTTCTACAACTTACCGATAAACCTATGTACCAGATTTCTTAGCAATTGGCATTCTAAAAATCTCTGGATAACACTACTCAGAAGGTATCTTTATTGATAAGCTCTCGGCTAATTGGAGTAGCAGATATGACCATTATCCAATAAATAACAAGTTTTCAAGTTCAAGGTAGTCCTCAGTGGTCTAGGGGTACAATGCTAACCTCTAGTTCCTGAGGTCGCACATATAAACCCGGCAGAGGGCTGGATTTTTTTGGACATAAAAAATCCTTAGCATGGCTTCCTTAGGAAGTGACGTAAAGCCGGTAGCCCCATGTCTAGATTTACGGCTCGTAAAAGAACTCCAAACCCGATAACAAAATTTCCAGTCTTTCACACCCAATATAGATGGAATGCTAAAACTCAATGTTTTTATGTTCAGTACTGACACAATTCTTATCACCAAGCAGTAGTAATCACGGCAGAATTGCATTTATCAGACGACAAAGAAATCATGTCTCTTATTTAAGAGAAAGTCTAAAGGCATAACAGAGAAACAAAACTATTTCCAAAAATTGGAAGAAACAAAATTTATAAGCTTGCTTTTATAAAAAAACTTGCTGGCTGGCTTACCCAACATGGCTTTTTAAAACTATGACAATGTTTTAATTTCATATACCTCCTGCCATTCTTTATGAAATCACTGTACAATCATCTAGAGGATTTTATGGTTAATCCTCCACTTTTGTAATTTTGTACAGCCCTGGCTATTCCTAATAATGGATGAAAAATTCCAATGTTTATGCAAGCGGAACACTTGACTTCCTTAACCTCTTCCCCGACAGTCTTTGCAAATAGGTATGTTCTTTTATAACTCAATGTGTTCCTATTCTAATAAACAGATTTGCAAACCCTTATTCGTATTTTAGTAATTTATGAATTAAAATTTTAAGATGTTTTATAGGCTGTCATAAAGACTTGTGTTTTTCAATGGTGAAAGAATTACCAAAATCGGTTGAGTGGTTTTTAATATTAACCCGCAAACACATGTACACAATTTTCTCTCTTATAATAATGTTGTTATACTATAGATTTTAGCTTAGCAGAAGGAGCATAAGGAAACTAGAAATAGCAGCAAATAGTCACCAACACAGAGGTAAGGTTATATGAACTATGGCACGATTTTCTCCCAACATTTTCCCTCCCTCCGGGTTACCACATCAGACTTTTTATTCTTGTGCAATCTTGTATATTTCTATGAGGTTTAACATTTTCGCAGCATTGTGAGTGAGGTTTTGAGTCCTGCTTCGCACTTCCATTTTATTCTAAAACGATGACAAAAGAAAACACAAACTTTCATTATTTTTTTTTTTTTTTTTTTTTTTTTTTTTTGTTCTCTGCTTCGCACGGCAATTCTCGTCCCTTTTCTAGTTTACAAATTCCCCAATGGTGGCATTTCCTTTGAATTCAGAATGGCAAACTTAACTCATCGCAGCATATAGGATTGCTATTTAGAAGAAGCCGAGTGATTGTAGAATGAGTGTGTTGCTTATTGGTCAGAAAAGTTCATTCAAAGAGTAACAATAGGCAAGCTTATTGGGAAATTGTGTAAATAACGCTATGCCCAAAACAAAACATTACATGCAAAATTTTTATTTTATCAGAAATAATTTTGATTAAACTATGTATATCAGAGATATTTGCATAATAAAATGTGTATCTTGAATTTTTGATAGCCTACGAATTCTTACTGAATTTTATATAACACAAAAACATACATAACAAGGTTAAAAGACATTTAAGTATACAATTTGTGTGAAGAAGCTTTTTCATAATATTAACCTTTCCAAAATATTTGTTGTTAAGTTTCCACAAAGTGAGCTTAGATATGACATCCATGAAGCCACTTAAATATATTTGTTTTCACTTTCTCCATTACCTAACTATAGTAAGTAGCGGAAGTATTGCATTCACCAAAAAATTTGATACAGAGATTTTCTGGGAATACACGTTTCAAGGTCCCCTCAGTAAAACAAAGGCATTGTTGGAAAAAGATCCGTGTCTGTGAACAGCATAATCCCAAAACAAAGTCAATTAAATACCTAACTGGGTATTAAGTTGAGCATCTTCCAAGGCTGTGACACAAAGGATTTTCAAGAAAATATCCTACTCCAAACTACCCTTTAAAGGAAAACTTTTACTTATTCTTTATTTTCTCAAAAGTGGCACTAATGATTTTGATTACATTCCATATGTTTAAGATATTTTCATGACAAATAAAATGTATGTCTTGAATTTTTTTGCATATAGCTTGTAAAGTCCTTTTCATTCTGAATGACTTGGGTATAACTGGTAAACTGTAAGAGAGGGACAAAATCTTACTACACTAAAAATGTAGATCTTGTTAAAGCACAAAATTTATGTCAAATAAAAATCTTTTTTGTAGTTAGCCATTTCCAAGATATTCTTTGTTATTGGTTTGAATTTTCAAATACTTATACTTTTCTAAACTGGGAAGCCTTTAGTTTTTTTTATCGTGGTGATACACAGAGCATGAAATTTCGAAGCCATCACAAAGCAATCTGCATTTTAAAAATCTGATTATCCTTTAGCCTACTGTATCCTTCTTATACTTAAAACAAAACTTTTAAATGTAAAATGAAAGTTTATCTTGATTAACAAGAAGTACAGTAAGTGGTGCTTTTGTAAGTGGTTTATAGAAGAGTGAGTAGAGAAAGTCATGTTAGTGCAACACAGAAAATATAAAATTGTGTTTTATTTATGGACACTAACTGCTGTGGTCCCTAGCGTCCCATTCTATATTGGGTGTGAAAGACTGGTAATTTTGCTCAGAGGCCTCTCTTATCAGGTTTGAGGTTCTTTTACATGTCTAAATCTATGACATGGGACCACCAGCTTTACTTCCCTTCCGAAGGAAGCCATGCTAAGGATTTTTATGCTCGAAAAAATCCATCATGCTCCGCCAGGTTTGAACGTGCAACCTCAGGAACTAGAGGCTAGCATGCAATACAGATTGTTCCCACATGGGTTCATAAACCTGACTTGTAAAATATACAGTTTATGACCTATTGTTATTTTTTCTATGTCTAATTTGAACAATTTCTGGTTGCAGCCATAGATACCTGCCAATGCCTCAGATGTGTATTGAAAGAAGATGGCATTTCAATTGTACAGAGTATAAACAAAATCATATTTTTACCTCATCTACCACCTACCTTGTAAAATAAATAGTGTATTGCACCTAAATACATGTTTTTAGGTTCCTTGAACCTAAAAAAAGCATTCTTGGAAAAAGAATCCTGATAAGCATGTGTATGTTTGAACAGCAAACTCAAAAATGAAAAACAGATACATATCAGGCTAGGTATTTAAGTTCAGCATATTTTAAAGATAGAATCAAATATTTTCAAAAAGAATCCTTTCACCCTGAAACTACCCTCTGCATGGAAAATTTTTCATTATTCTGCTTCTCTCAAAAATAACACAAATATTTTTACTTTCTCTACTACGTATAGTAAGTAGGGGAAGTATTGCATTCCACCCAAAAATTCGATACCGAGATTTCACCGGAAATACATGTTTTGAGACCTCCTGAATCCAAAAAAAGCTTTTTGGAAACATGTCCGTGTGTGTGTCTGTGAACAGCATAACTCAAAAACGAACAGTCGGATAAACACCAAACTTGGTATTTAGGTTCAGTATCTTCCAGAGATGCGACACGAAGGTTTTCAAGAAAATCCCCCCACCCCAGACTACCCTTTATATGGAACATTTTTCGAAAATTTTAATTTTCTCAAAAATGGCTCTAACGATTTTGATTAAAATATCATATGTTTAAGATAATGTCATGAGAAATGAAATGTATATCTCGAATTTTCTGGGAATGTCTCCAAAAGTATTCTTCATTGTGAACGACTTTTGCATAACTGGTAAACCATAAGAGATAGACAAAATTTTACTACACAAAAAATGTAGATCGCGTTAAAATACACAACTTATGTCATATACATTTCTTTTGTTGAGTGAACCGTTTTCGAGATATTGCTTGTTATTTCCTTAAATTTTCCAATACTTATACTTTTTCTCAAATTCGTTATTCATTTTTTTTATGTCCTGGACATGCAAAGAGAATGGAATGCGCCACATAGCAACCAGTGTTAAAATATTTGACTATCGCTTAAAAGCTACCATATTCCCCTTGCATCTACAAGAAAATTACCAATACGATTGACGTCTCGATATCTCGATTAACCTGAAGCATATGGAGAATAAGCGTTTGTAAAAATAGTTTGTACAAGAGTAGAGAAAGTCATGTGAGTGTAACACATCAGATTTTTTTTATGTCCTGGACATGCAAAGAGAATGAAATGCGCCCCATAGCAACCAGCGTTAAAATATTTGACTATCGCTTAAAAGCTACCATATTCCCCTTGCATCTGCAAGAAAATTACCAATAAGATTGACATCTCGATATCTCAATTAACATGAAGCATATGGAAAATAGGCATTTGTAAAAATAGATTGTACAGAGTAGAGAAAGTCATGTGAGTGTAACACATCAGATTTTTATTAAAATAGCACATGTAATGCATTTGCCTCACTAATGAAGTATACAGGTGTCCACAAAATGAGTATAGATTCTTTGTATAATGGTAGGGAGCATCTGTACCAGCACTTTTATACAATCAACCATGGTACTATCATGGAAACAAGTGCACTGCAGACTCAAGTGACTTGCTTAAGTCTCCTGTATCTCTCATATACCTACAATAAAACATGAAATGAAACTACTTCTGCAAAAATGTTTATCTTAATTAACATGAAGTAAATAGAAAAATAAGATTTTGTAAATAGTTTATCAAAAAGATTTTAAAATAAATGATTGTTGGGAGTTATGTGAATGTAACATATGAAACTTTTGGCCTTAATGAACTTATTTAAGTAGCAATGTTCATACCTCTGCACATGCCTGAATGGTAGAAGGCCCTACGCCACCATCGACCTCAATGTCCATATCAGGATAATTTTGTCTAAGCCACTGCACTTTTGGCATCATATCCTGCATGAACTTCTGTCCTCCAAATCCTGGCTCCACAGTCATTACAAGTATCATATCAGCTTGGTCAATATAGTCCTTCAAGGCATCAACTCCTGTTCCAGGCTTCAGTGCTAGTCCTACCTGATAAAATAATAAATACAAGAAAAGCCAAATAATGGACGTTTTTGAAGAAGGGGAATGCTAATGACTACAGAGAAATAAAGCCTTCAATTGTGCCCAGTTTCTCATTACTTTACTCTGCATGTCAACCATAGCATTTGCTTCTAATGTTCTTATTGGTTACTGGAAGCACAACCACTTCTTTCAGTATAAATAAGTTCTGTATTTAAAACAGCAATTTGCTTTCATATGTTTGATGAATATCAAGAACATTTTATTTTTAACAAGCATACACAAGGAATAACTACATGCTTATATTGTAGGACTACCATATGTCCAGGTTTACCCAAACACATCCTGTTTTCATGGTCTCAATTTTATGTCCAGGCAGATTATTTAAATTTTTAAAAATGTTTGGAATTTTGGCTTGTCTTTCTTTGCCTGCCTTATATTTAATTTTCTCTGCCAATTTCAGTAGGTGGTTTATCACTGGGATCAATTGTAGAGTGCTTCAGCAAGTGGATGCATCCCATGAAAAAATGTTCACGATCCTTAAGGATCTGTGAAATACTTAAATGGGATGACATTGAACCAACTGTCAAAATTCTAGCTGAAGAAGTCTCCATAGATGATGTTAAATGCTTTGACAATGCCTACAATCTGAGGAAATTCATGGTGCTTGCAAGAAATAGGGACTTCCAAAAATTACACACACACCAAAAGTGGACAAAATATTTTGAGAATTCAAAAGGTATTGGTTGTTGTTCTAAACCTGTGAAGAGATTCAATATTTCTTTACAATATACCTCCACAATGCAAACACTGAATGAGTCTCTTCATTAATGCAAAGTCAGTGGTCCAAGGAAAGAAACAGCTTGGTTGTGGAGTCTATCAGAAGCACACTTTTTGTCTGGTATTTTTTCAGACACGTTCTTATTCTTATCTGAAAAGCAGTCAACCCTTGCTGAAAAAATATGATCTACAATGAAATATACATGGGGAAAAACAGGATGTGGCAGAAAGTGCAACAAAAGGTGACTAGCAACTTATAGTATTCATGCTCACATGTTCCTTATAAATTGTTACCATTATCTGTTGGTAGCATTCCTTAATACTTGCAAAACTTTTCTTTTTCTTAAAGCAATGCTGTAATTCTTTTTATTTTTATATCAATGTAACCCATAACAACAATAATGACCAATCTCTAGGGTGTTTTTTTTTTTTTTTTTTTTTTTTTGAAAATCCAATATGGTAGCCCTAATATATTGTTGACTTGTCTGTGTTTGAAGTACATTGCAGATTACCTCTAATATTTAAACTGCTGCTTCAAACTGTGTAATGGCATGTGATAGTTGATTAATGCACTTTCAGTTTATCACATGGAGCTGCAGTTGCACTGCATTAAGAGTAAAGTTACTCAAAACTGGTTGAAATGCTCTAGTTTTTGTATACCATGCATTGTTACTACATAATGCAGAATCTTCATGTACTCTTTTGATTTAAAAAAAATAAACTGAGTTTTATTTATGGATGCTCTTTAACTACTATGGTTCTTAGCATCCTATTCTATATTGGGTGTGAAAGACCGGAAGTTTTGCTCAGAGGCCTCTTTATCAGGCTTGAGGTTTTTTCATGTGCCATAAATCTATGACAGGGGGCCACCAGTTTTACTTCCCTTCCAAAGGAATTTAATGCTTGAAAAAAATCCATCACCCTACCCAGGTTTGAGCCTGCTACCTCGGAAACCAGAGGCTAAAATGGTACCATGAGTTTAAGTATAGCAGCTGTAACACTGAGAAAAAACACGTGTTTTGCAGTAGAAAAACTGTACTTGAATGATTTGACAATTTTGTTAAAGCACACTTCAGTGGTGTGGGGGTACCGTGCCTGCCTCACATTCAAGAGGCCCCGAGTTTGAATCTCAGCAACATTTCCCATTTCATTCATTCATCACTATCCTGTAATAAATACTTTAAAGGATGAAAGCATTAAAAAAAATTGTTAAAACTAATGTGTGTATGGATGTGCATTGCTTTTTCTTTAATACTCAATTACCAACAATAAATAATATTAGCTGTGAAAATCTAATTCCCAGTAATCTAATTTCAGCACTCTATTCTGTACCTATCATTTAAGCATATGTAAAATTTCAAATATTTAAATTCCTAAAGCCTGCTTAAAGCTGTGAACATATATTTTGGTGCTACTTTGGATTTGTTATTGAGAGTATTGACTTTGCATGACAAAGGAAAAAGATGAATCAGCAGAAGCACAATAGGGCTAAATCGTTGAACCCGACATAGATGCAATGGCTCCCCCGCCAAACACTCTGTAACTGTAAGTTGAATATTCTTTATTAATGTTACACAACTACGTGCTTCCAACACTTCATTTGCATGAGTGTGGCTGCATGTGTTTATTGCATTTCACTCACAGCTTGTCATGTCATTGATGGTCGCATTTTCACATCCTAAGAAAGGTACACTTATGGAGCAAACAGTTTTAGTCAATAAGACAATAAGGAACACAATTTAATGGGTTTACATGTGGAGTAAACTTAGAAACAACAGGTATACATTATGTCCAAACACTAAAAACTGGAAATGATACACAGTGAAGTTTAAAGTCCAAGTTGAAATCTGCTGACAATGTAGGCAACATTGCCTATGAAACATATTCAGGCAATTAATTGTTAGTGAAGCAATCCAATCAACTCGCATTGTAATTTAATATTAATACATTATGTCATTTGTGTGTTACTATGCATACAATTTACATTAATGTTGTTCAAATTTGAAATGCCTTGACAAATTTTCTACAAACTCCCATTTACAGGGTGATTTTAAATGATGGACCCATTTTATAAAATTCGTATTTATTAAAGCACAAATCCAACATGAACAATCTGTATAACAATGAAAAGAGGAAGTTTCAAAGTTTTTTTTCGGCGGGCGGTGATGGTTTTAGAAGTGGCCGGTAGAGTGCTCGTGCAATAGGCCGTCATTGCGTTTCACTGTCAGTACATAGTGAGATGGCTACTGTGGAGCACAAGGTTTTCTGCAAAAAGTGAGTAGCAAATTGTAGTGCAGCAGGCATTTCATAGCAAATTCGGTAATGAACCACCAACTAGAAAAAGCATTAGCCGTTGGTTTACGCAATTTAAACAAACTGGAAGTGTGTGTAAAGGAAAAAGCACAGGCCAACCACGTATATCAGAGGAGGACGTCAGACGGATTGAAGACAGTTTTGTTCGCAGTCCACGTAAGTCTACCCATAGAGCTAGTAGAGAACTTGGAATACCCCAGACAACTGTATGGAAAGTTCTGAGACAGCGTTTGCTGTACATGCCCTACCGATTACAACTTGTGCAGGCTCTTAAACCTAAAGACAGAGAAGCATCTCGAATTTTGTGGTTATGTGCTAGGAATGATGGAGGATAATGCGTTTCTACAGCGTATCATTTTTAGCGATGAAGTGACTTTCCACCTTTGTGGAAAAGTCAAGAGACTCAATGTTCGCATATGGGGTTTGCAAAATCCATTCAACATTGCAACATGAAAGAGGCTCACCAAAGGTAAATGTGTTCTGTGCCTTATCCCGTACAAAGGTTTATGGACCATTTTTTTTGTGGAAAATAAACTATCTGGAATAACATACCTGGACATGTTGGAACAATGGCTGTTCCCTCAAATTATGGAAGATTCACAGGAACTCATTTTCCAACAGGATGGAGCTTCGCCCCATTGGCACAGCGATGTACGAGGCTTTTTGGATGAATCCCTTCCTCAACGCTGGACAGGTCGCAGGGTAAATGAAGACCTGACTCTACACTTCTGGCCACCGAGATCTCCTGAACTCACCCCATGTGACTATTTCTTATGGGGTCATGTTAAGGAAGCTGTTTACGTCCCGCCTCTACCTACAACTCTGGACGACCTGCGGAACCGTATCACTGCTGTCGTGCACTCAGTAACAGAATATATGCTTGCTCGTGTGTGGGACGAGTTTGGCTATCGCATAGATGTTTTCCATGCAGCAAACGGTGGACACATTGAACATTTATAATGTATTAAACAAAACTTTGAAAATGTCTCTGTTTATTGGTATAAAGATGGTTCATGTTGGATTTGTACTTTAATAAATACAAATTTTATAAAATGGGTCCATCATTTAAAATCATCCTGTATATAATCTCAACTTTGTATGTGCAATGGCTCTCGAGTTGCTTCATGTGTACAGACGGATGGACAAAAACATACTAATATGTGCTCTGTAGTAGCAAATGCACCTAAAATGGAGGATAACAAACAATGACATTGTTTGTTTTGAATGACATTCATCCCTCCCCTTGAGAAAATGCTGGTGATGCCACTTTCTGAATAGCAATCATCATTAATGTTGTTGCATTCCTAACTGGGATATATTGTATATTATGTATCAACGATTTGCAGATGCTGGGAAACTGACAGCAAGCACATTGCATTAGCGTTGGTGTGTGATGTCACATTCGACTGTGCTCTTGTGCTTTGTATGGCTATAGGTTGCATTAATAGGTAAGAAATTAAACGACAAATTCATTACAAAGAAAAATCTATCAGACTTCTATCACAATTTCCATCATGTTAAAGCATGCTAAGATTTCTATACTTGTACTACAGAACCTCCATTTAACTACATGATCATATTACAGGGAATTGCTTGCCTTGCACTGCAGTTTCTAACCGGTTCTTCCCCCCTCCACTTTCCCTCTCTGTGTGCCAGCTAATCAGTTGATGCAAAGTCTATGGAGTACAGAGGTTGATTCATTGTGAAACACATGTTTCAGTATTAGTGTTACTGCTGTTATAAATTCAAAAGGTCTGTATACTTTAGAACAGAGAATCTTCATGCATGATTCCTATGTGACAACAAACACTTGTATAAAACTGATATGGCGATTTATAGACAGATTCCCTGCTGTTTGTGTGCCCTCAAAGAGAAACAATTTGCAATCTTGTGAATAGATTTACGGAAACAGGATCTATTCTTGATAAGAAACTTACAGGTTCAGGGTGCCCAGTATAAGTTTTGACAAAATTCCAGTATTGCTTTGAGTTATATTGCAGTAAAAATGCTGCAGCATTCAAATGTATATTGTGGCTAGGTTCACATCTTTGCTGGTTTTATTTGTTTCCACAGCCATAATATGAAGCCGTGTTTATTACTAGTTGCTATACCCGATCTTGCACAGGTGACTTTTTAAATCTCAAAAGACAATTTAATTAAATTTACTGTCAGTACTCAAATTGTTGTACAATGATCCAGAAGATTTTTTATTCAGAATCCTCCCCATTACCTCTTAGAAATGTAACTTCATAAAATTCCTGCTCTATTCATAATAATGGGCCAAAATTCAAGAATATTCACAGAAATGAGAATGAAATATCAGCAGATATTGTATTTCTAACCTGAGCCTCCCCCACCCTCTCCCCTGCAACTACTTCATGATGGGAGATGATTGATAAAGTACATAGATCGTTCTGTAAATGTATATTAGGTTTATCTATTGCATAACCTAATGGAGCAGCAATGTTGGAATTGGGAAGAGTAGGTAGCAAGGGCATGATAGTAGAAAGGATACTTAAATATTGGCATAGATTGAAATCACTGGACGAGCATAATATCTTGAGGCAATGTTTAATAATACAAGAAAAATCCAGTGATGAAATGAACTGGGCTCAAGGAATAAGGAGAATTTTACAGGAAATAGGAATGGGTAACTTATGGGAGGAGAGAGAGTGGTTAGTTAAAGGTTTCTGGAAAGAAGTGAGGAACAGAGCAGAAGATATAGAGAAACAAGAATTATTTCAAAGTCTGGAACTATATAGACAATTAAAGGTGGACTGGGGAAGGGAGAAGTATGTGGATGAAGGTAATAGGCTAGTGAGAGAAGGGTGGGCCTGGTCTAGATTAAGTGCACATAAGCTAAGGGGAGATAGGAAGGGAGCGAATTTGGATAGGTGTCCTCTTTGTGGAGAGGCAGATAATGATTTGCATTATATAATTGAATGTGAAGAAACTAAGTTGTGGAGAGATCAGTTTTTACCTAAAGAATGAGAGAATGTTAACAAAGAAGTATTAAAAGTTAGGATAATTAAATACAAAAGGAGAGGGATATAAAAAGAATAGAAGAATATATGGGGAGAGTAAGAGAAAAATGGTTTAGAAAAATAAAGCAATATGAATTTGTTATGACCCACCATGCATAAATAACCATGGTGTTAAAATGCATGATGGACTAAAGAAAGAAAAAATAGCAATTCAAAGTAATGTGTTAAAAATTGTAATAATTTTGTATAGCATTATGGAAATACATGATAAGAAACCGAAATTAACTTTCCATGTTCTTATACCAGAAAAGATTCACTATTCATAACTAATAATATGGTGCATGAACACAATACTAGGGAAAATACACAAATACATGTGACCAGCTGCAACACCTCGCTCTACCAAAAAAGTATCTTATTCTCTGGCATTAAACTTTATAATAATTTACCAAGTAATATTAAGGCAATTAAAAATGTAAACCAGCTGAAATCCAGTCTCAAGGCACATCTAGTTAACCACTCCTTTTATTCTATTAATGATTTCCTTGAACACAAATGTATATCATGAACCATAGTATTTAGCATGTAAATACCTATTGTATAATGTAAAAACATATTGTATATATTGCAAAAACCTATTATTGTTTATGTTTATAGCTTGACGTGTCCAATAGTGAATGTACATTGTACCAAACCACTTTAACGGATGAATAAACTAACTAACTAACAATGACAGTGGAAAAAAGTTAGAATGAAGTTCAAAGAAATCACAGAGGAAGCTTTCACAGGAATTCTGCAAGCCTTGGCTTGGAATGCCACTAACTTTTAAAATTAAAACCTTGTAAGATACATGTAGTCCAGGAATTACAACCATATGATATTGTGAGTAGAGCTAATTTTTGCTATAAGGTGTTGGATAATGTTAATGATTGCTCTATTAATCCGCATTTAATTTTTTTTACAGACAAAGCATGGTTTTATTTACATAGTCATGAAGAATTAATGGGTTTTAATGCAAACGTTCGTAAATGGTGTGAGATATGTGTGACAGCACAAGGACATCATTTTCTGTGACAAAGGTATGTGATTATTGTAGTTATAATTTGCATCATAAATCTATGCACTTGAATTTATGGGGCTATGAATATGACTATCCTGATAAACAGTGTGCTTCCCAATGCCAAGAAATTCAGATATACTGTAGTATCAGATTATGGGCAAAATGTTTACAGACATACACTGCACTGCTTTTATTTCTTTAATACAATCAATATACATAATGAACAACAATGAACCTGATGCTTTAGGTATTTTTATGTATTTATGGTATATTTTGTCACTTTTGTTCCATATTACTACAAATAATGTAATGTAATATTTATTTCATCATTATTACAATAATACAAATAAAGCTTACATCTAAAACTTATGTCTAGTGCACCAGTTTTCTAGCTCCCCCATATTTAGCCCCTAGGCTGTATATATTGGGATAAAGCTACTATACCATCTCTCCACTTTACAAACTATGCTCGTTCAGCTGTACCTTTCTTAAGCTCCTTATCCACTTATCCCTCCATATTACTATCAGAAGTCCCATTGCAAGCATCTTACCCATGCCATCATGGGAAAGTTGGTTGCCTTGTCTTTCTGCTGCCAGCATTTGAAATTCCAATGTAGCTATAAATGTGATTGAGGGTCCTAAGCTGCAAGGTGTAGCCAAGGGATTGAAGGTCCTCAACCTCAAAGCATAGCTGAGCGATCTGCAAGTCTAAAACTCGAATGATTCACATTGCCAGCACTTGCTTAAAAATGTCACGAATAACCACCATATAAGAATGGTCGCATAAAAGGAAGGGTGAGTGGGCCTAACATTACTGCCACAGCAACACCTAACACATCAAAATGTTCCTCATAACACAAGGATTCCTCTGGATTACAAAAAACCCAGATTTCTTAAGTAGAACACCTATATTTAGCCATAATCCAATACTGCAGTAGAACTGAAAATTCCTGTTAGACTGAGCCAAATTCAAAGAAAGGCTCTGTATCTTTACCAGAGTGTGAAAAACTGTTCAGCCTGCGTTATTCTGCTGCTGGCAGCTAGTGATTAACCTGGGAGGTCATAAGATACGATGAATGAAGGCTTAATTTATTTAATATTCATTCAAAACACCATGGGAAAACTTCAATCAAATAACTTGATCCACTGGATTTCATAATAGACTAGATGTAACAAGGTGCCTCTACCTAACGGCTAACATGCATCTCCAAGTTTACCTTCATTCCAGCTTCCTTAATCTTTCTGCAAACACGAGCAACATCATTACATGGCTCCACATGGAATGTATATTGGTCTACATCAGCATCAGCCATTGGTTCTATCCACTGCAAGAAGTTCACAGGTTTCTGAGCAAAACTACTATTTCTAAATGTCATTACAAAAAGCAAACATATTTATTCAAGGGTTATCAATGATGAAATGTTCTAGTGAAAGGAATATCATAGCTTTATAGGGTTTCTTGAGCAATAATCAATGATTGCTTACACTTGTAGTGACCTTATATACGTTCATAATTTTATCACAAGTTTGAGTTTCCTTTGCATCAAAAGGTTTATTACCTGTTCTGGCTTTGATACCATCATGTGGGTTTCAAAAAATGCATCGCTTATTTTTCGTCTTAAGCATTTAACAACTGGGTGTCCAAAAGTTATATTTGGCACAAAATGACCATCCATCACATCTAAATGCAGATAATCAGCTCCGCTATCAAGTAACCTTCGAGACTCACTATATAGCTCTGCAAGATCGGCATTTAAAACCGAAGGCCCTATTTTACCAACTAGTCTATTTTCGGCCATCCCTTTTAAATCGTTCAAAACTTCGTGTGTAACAAACCTAATTACAAAATATCACCACGTGCTTTCTTTTTTAATTTCGTCAACATCCAGCCACCTGCTGATTGTGAAACAAATGCCAGGAGTTCAATGTTGCCAACTCTGTCAGATAAAGTATGCCACAAACAACCTCAAATTATACTAGTGCCTTATTTTCGATTCCTGCCCGACAGTTTGGCGGACATAGCTGCTTGCGCACAGTGTTCTAACCGGTTGTGGCTCCCGCTGTTCTCCCTCCACTCCACGCGTCAGTGCATATGCGACAGTTGCTAGCGCAAGTTCCTGTTTTGTTCTTTGTGGTTAAAGTGTGATAGTCCTGTTATAATGACAAGGAGTGCGTTTACTTTAGAACACAGCATATGCATGTATGATTTCTATATGCGAACAAAGTCTTGTAGACAAGGACATGGCTATTTATAGACAGAATCCCCGAAATCCGTTCGCCTTACAGAGAGACAGTTCGTAGTCTTGTAAACCGATTTAGAGAAACGGGTTCTGTTCTTGATAAGAAACCCAAAGTAACTCGCCGCGTTCTTACAGAGGAAAAACTTAATGAGTTAGGGCAGAGGTTCGAACATAGCCCCCCCCCCAAAAAAATCTAAGTAAGTTATCGCAGGAAACGGGAGTTTCACAATTCTCGGCGTGTCAATGGAAATTTTCTTAAAAGGTGTGAAAGATGCATGGCAGCCCTAGGACATCATTTCCAACATCTTTTGATAAGTGTGTCGTTATTGTATGCATGTAAACCTATACGCTTGAATTGCCGGCACGCTATGCGCTTGGGTTCAGGGTCTGTGAATATTCAATTCGACCGATGGCAGTGGGCCCGAAGCAGCCGGACAGGAGTCAGAAATAAGGCACTATTCTTCAATAATAAAACTTGTCAGATCCCAATAACTGTTAATTATGATAGTTAATGTAACTGTTTACTATTTTATTTCTTTTTTTAGCGGGACGACTCAGGCGGTAATTCTGTGACCCGCATTCGATAGGTCTTGGGTTCAAACCCTCTGACTGAAGATTTTTTTCGCCGTTCTCCTCCGTCGCTAGGCGAATGCTGGATGGATAACTTGATCCGCGAATTTTCCTATCATCCTTTTCATTATTACATTTCATTTCCTTATTCTTCGCCGTCATAACAGAAATTGGATTGATCGCCCATCCTAGACATGCTATGACCCAGTTTGATTGCTCCTCTACAGACTACTAATTGAGGCCGACAAGAAATACAGACCAATGTGCGAGAAAGTCAGGGGCATCGTTTCAGGATATGTGGGGGGGAGGGAAGTCAATTGCCCCTCAAGTTGTAATTGTAATTTATTTCATGCTCAAGTCATGTTGACACAACGTGGTAAAAGTCAAACATTATTTGCAGTAGTATTTACAAAGATCAATGAGTTTATAATGCAATCATTAACAATATTGCCAGTTTTTAATTATTACTAAGTATTTATAGTAGTTAAAGAGCGTCCATAAATAAAACTCAGTTTATTAATTTATCTGGTTATGACTTGTATCTTGCAGTAGTTAAATAGGGGAATAGATGACCACATTCGCATCGTTTTAAGCCTATTTCTATGTAGTGATTACTGAATTCATTGGCTGAACAAAACTGATGAATTAATAAGAAGTGGATAATTTCTTTTTTTAATCTTGGTTCAGAATTTAAATTTTTCAAGTATATAGGAAGCTGATTATATAACTTAGTACCTGTATGTTTAAATGATTTCTCAAAGAGGCTGGTTTTATGAAAACTAGCATGCAAATTATTTTTATTTCTGGTGTTGCGATTATGTACTTTAGCATTGGTTGTTAGACTTGCCCTGTTTCTCTTAATGTAAACATATAGCTGTTTCAAATATTCATATGGTAGTACCAGAGTGTTTAATTTTATAAAGTGTTCCCCGCAACTTTTGGTGTTTGGATCCCCTACAATTATTCTGATAGCCTTTTTTAGCAATTTAAATATCATATTATATTAACTGAATTACCCCACAATACAGTCCCGTAAGATATTTTGGAGTGGAAGTATGCAAAGCAGCATGTTCTGAGTACATGTGTAGAAACTCTTTTCTTTAATTGATACAGAATAAAATTTATTTTACTCAGTTTAATAGTCAGTTTTTCAATAGGATATCCCAACTTAAGTTATTATCAATCCATAGGCCCAAAAACTTTGTGTAAGTTTCGCTTTCCATAATTAGGCTACTGGATATTATTGCTCTGCTAAAGGAACAATTACTATATTTCACATTTAAAAGATGATTTTCTCTAAGGTTGAATGTGTCGTTCAAATTTATATGAAAAATTTGACAATTGCTTGAGACAATCTTGCCTCTCCCCCAGGCAGAAACTGAAATGACGCTCCTGAATGCACTTAGCGTAACGAGAATAACTCTCGATTGGTAGTTGGTTTTATTACTTCATGCTACTGGTTCACGCCAATTGGTTCTAATTACCAGTGACGTCAAACTTAACGTAACGGGAAGGATTGATTAATTCTGCAATGAGCAGCGACTTAATGGAGAAATTGTCAGATCTAATTAATGCCAGTGACAGTAACTTATCAACTTATTGTATGACAGTAGAGCAATGTACTTAAGAGGCATGAATATACATCCTGTTAACATTTCAGTTTGTTATCTTAACTAGCTTCTGAGATAATGGACCATAAATTTAGCAGGTTTAATATTGGCGGGATAGGGTATTTAATTTCCCCTGAAGTAAATGGTACTTCAACGAAAACTTCTACAATAGTACTTGTGCGAAGAAAATCTATCTCCATTCAATATCTTGGTGGATGTGACAAAAAGCTGAACATAAATTATTATGATGTCCGTAATATAATAAGTTACCAATTTCATATCTGTAATGTCGGTAGTTGAAAACAGCTAATTGTTATAAACTGTGGTATGTCCTCCCCTTTCTCGGAAAAGTGGATTCACCAAGCATGTTTAGTTCTTTAGCGGAAATATCGCTGTCTCAGATTGGCCTCACTGATTATGTCGCAACCTTGAACGCTGACTAATGCCTCATTCGAGTGTTTGTCTTTGATGTGTGAAGATGGTGTGATGTTACTATCCGTTGTTGTACATTTACCAAGAAGGTTTCGTAAGCTTGTATTGCTGTTAACGTAAGTATATTTGCGTTACTTTTGAGGTTGTTATTTTTCAAAACAAGTCATTGTTGTTTGTAGTGTATTACAAGTTATAGTTCACCCTTTTTAAAAAGAAATCAAAGGTATGCGGCATATCGGTGTTTTCATTGAAGTTGGGATGGAAATGTTGAAAGAGAACCAGAATATAAATGTGTAAAGCCGAAGTTGATTCTGTTGGGCTTAAAACAAGTTGATGATGCTCATATCTTGTTCTAGTCATGACACAATCTTGGAAAGTGATAAAAATAAGAGTGAAAATAGTGAATGCGATGATAATGGGAGTCCCGATTCTGATGCAATAGAAGACAATGACATAAGTGTGAAACATGTAGTTTGTGCTGTAGAAATTTAATGTATAAAATATCATGTTACATTAAAACTATCAAACAAATATATTATATAAGAATTAAATGAAATAATATAACGAAGAATGTGCAATGTCCCCCCAAAGGAAGCAAATAAAAAATTGCAGGATCTGAGGGACCGATGATATTGACAATATAGTAAAAGTTGTGTTACCACATAAGGGATAGAATAATGCAGCACCTGCTTATTATCCCAATCAATAAGTAATGCACACGTCAAATGAGTGTTTAGTAATAAAGAAAGATTGTTTTGGCCAAATGATAGGAACAAAATGTCATCAGAGCTGGTAAAGCCTGAGATTTGTGGCCAAGTGAATTTAAAATCTGATGTCAAGACTTCTACAACATTGTTCTGGAAAATAAGTCTCTTCTGAAATGCGTGAGAAGCTCCAAAAAGTACCAGTAAGGTATGTTTATTAATAATTTGATTCATTCACAATTTTATTTAAACTGCTTTCGCTTTTCTATAAAAACAATTATATTAAACTGTTATTATTAACGAGGTCCACGGGTGTATATCCAATGCAACCTGTGAACCCTAATGCACAAATGGAACTTTTTCTAAAAGTACTTTCATGGGGATTCAGCGCAACCCAAAAGGTGTATTTTGGGTGAAATCTTATACCGAAATTTGGAGTGTAATCCAATTCTTAATCTACATGGGTAACTCTCAAGCAGTTGGGAAAACAAAAATTAAAAGGTGTTAATATAAGTGGAAATGCGCAAACATTGACTCATATAATTGTTTAAGATCACTATTTGTAAGAGATTGTCGCCAAACTAGACAAAATTTACCAGATTTAGCGACTTCTTGTTGTGGTTGGCAACTATGAGGGACAACTTCGAAACGCTTTGCTAATACTACCAACGCCTGAAATGCACAGTAATCCGAATTGTTGGCAACAACAAAAGTTTGGCGGGTAGATGCCACAAGAATAGGTAGTGGGGGAACCCTTTAGCAGACGATTGTGTGTGGCGTTGCTGTAGGCTGTGGTAAACAGGACGCTTGCACCCGCAGGTTGCTGAAGCACATTTTTTATTAAAATGAAGTACATACTTGTAACAGGTGGAGTAATCAGTGGTGTAGGGAAGGGAGTAATAGCAAGTTCTTTTGGAACAATACTAAAATGTTGTAATATTGATGTAACTTGCATAAAAATTGATCCATACATCAACATTGACGCAGGCACGTTTTCGCCATATGAACACGGTAAGTAATTCACAATCTGTTATTTATGTTTACGTTGGTGGTGTAGCGTAAACATGCGTTAAGCATATATAATGCAGTTTCTCTAAAAAGTGAAGGCTAATATTTGTTGCAAAACCTAGAAGCAAATTATCAAGTCGAAAGGCGTCATTTAAGCAGTGTTAGAATTCAGTGCAGTAGTAACTAGCAGATTGTCCAGAATTATAATCCTTTCCTTCAGATGTCATGCTATTTGTCATGCCAAAATACCCACGTATCATAATATTAAAACCTTATAATAATTAAAGTAATAGTAGAACATTATTGTATGAGGTTCCATTTAGCCATAACATGTTATCGTTCACAGCCCGCTAATGTATTACGTAGTTGGAAATATAATAGTTCTGTCTATAAGTATGTAGTGGTGCAGAGACCACCTGCCTCTATGATGTGGAGTACACTGTGACATGTTGGTTCCTTATCAGTCACTCTAGACAAGCAGGCAAACTTTATGTAGTCAAGTGATTAACACGGTGATTTGAGGGGAAATATTTATGTAATTAAGATTATGAATATTGAGTGCATGGATATACTGGTAGCTTAGCATTTTCTTTTTTTATAAAAACGGATGTTCTGAGTGTTCCTTTTGGTACTCAAATGACAATCATAAATTTTGTTTATTGTCTTTTCCCAAAGAGAGAGGAAAGTGGTGATAAAAATAGTAAATGTAAATGATAGGCCTAAATAATGCATCACAATGACTTCAAAAGTCAATTAAAGTTTCAGTGTAATGGAATGGATTAAGTTCTTCTCAAATGTAAATCATGCTAGTGTATTTCACCAACGAAACATGTATAATAGTGAAGTTGTTGGGACCCTGTGATTACCTGTCACATCCAGGCATTTTCCGATTTCCCTCTGTACCAAATGATTCCCCCACCACTGAAGTGGTCCGGGTGGGATAGGTCATGTGGTCTTAGGTGTGGGAGGATAATTGGGGGGAGAAAAATGGAATTAAATTTGCAACAACATAATGGATTTATCATTGTTCACATTGTTTGACACTTCTATTTTGTTAAACGATGCATTGTTTTTAAGGAAGGGTCAAGGAAAGTAAAGTTTGCACATGAAAGTAATACATCATAATTTATTTATTTTAAAGCAACGGAACAAGGGAAGGATAGTTTGCATGTGGAAGGAATGCAATGGAGAAATTAAATAGCAGTGAAAGTGATCATGTTGTTGCATGGTTAGATATCATGGATAGTCACGTGCTAGGTAATGTTGGGGGCACCTTCTTGTTCAGAAGGTAATTGGAAAATGGCTGGATGTGATGGGAAGCTCAGGGTCCCGACAATTTCACTATTGCTGAAACATGTTAAAAACTGAATGAAGCAATAAATGGCACACAAGAGTTACAAGCATCATTTATTTTATTTCTGTGATGTGTTAGGTTATATGGAGGTACTAGCCATAAGGCTTGACTCCATTACAATGAAATACAGAACCTTTGTTTCAAATCCTGACCATATAATGGGGAATTGCTTGCCCTGCACTGTGCTGTTTCTAATTAGCACTGCTCCCTTTTTCCCAATGTGCAGGCTAATCATTTGGCGTGAAGTCTGTGCTGTACAGAAGTTGATACATTGTGATACCACATGTGTTAGTGCTGTTACAAATTCAAAATGTCCATATGCTTTAGCACACAGAATCTTAATGTCTGATTGTGTGACAAACTCTTATAGAAAAGTTAGATGACAATTTATAGAGGGATTCCCTGCTCTTCCTCCGTCTCACAAAGAAGTGGTCCATAATCTTGTGATTAGATTTAGGGAAACAGGGCCTATTCTTTAAGAAACCAAAAGTAAATTGATGTGTTCTCCCAGATGAAAAACTCATTAACATAAGAGAAAAGTTCGAACAAAGTCCAAAGAAATATCTGAGAAAGCTTGCACAGGAATCAGGAATTGAAATTTTAGTAAGTTAATCATTATTTGTTTTTTCAACTTTATATTCTTTTATTGTATAGATGTGGCTGACATTGCTGAAGATGCTCTTGAACCATATCCTTGTGAAGATCACACAGTGGACAATTTGATGATGAAAGTGTCCCAGTTTGATTCATATGTTTGGCTAACAGATCAGTAATTAAAATGCTGCTACTGCAGATTTGCGTGGATATTCAGAAATTACATTTCGAGTTTTCATGACAATTTTGCATTTTTTATTCTTTTAATTTTCAAGGAAATGTTGTGTAGACCTATTCTGAAATTTTTATTTAATGTTTTACTGATTAAAAAGATATGCTTAGTTGATTGGTTTCTTTGAATGTGGCTTCCTTTTGTGGCAAGGTAGTCAGTAGCTTCATTGCAGTAATCCACAGTTTGATGGTACCCACTGGAAATCTATCCTTTTATTTATTTTAATTAATCTTTTATAATTTTCCATCACTCTGTGATTCACTTTTAGGTGTTAAATTAGATTTTATATACGGCTCCGGAATCAGAAAATGTAACCATCTTTCGAAAATAAGGAATCCAATATAAAAAAAATTTGTGGTCATGTACAACTACAGTAATTTCTCCATAAAAATTTGTAGAGCGATATTCTAAAGAAAGAATGAAAAGATATGGCACATAGCACCTGTGTTTGTTCCATTTTGGTTATGCAAAAATGATCCATCAGTAGATATATATGAAACCAATGTTTTCAATACATCTTTTGGGTTATCACATTTCTTCAGAGTTTCCATTAGCCCTAGGAGCACAAAGTTATTTTAGGTTACATGGAGCACCATCCAAGGACAAAATTTTCCTGTGTTCCACTGTTGATGAGTTTATTAATGAAGTGCTCACTGACATTATAACTAAAAGTGTTATGTTTGGAACATATAGGGCGTCCAAAAATGTGGAAGTTAACATACTATTTTTCTCTGGTGAAATATAACAAGTAGCAGTGGTTAAAACTTGGACATTGAAAGTTTGTATAAGCTAGAACAAAGTCTGTACTTGAATACTGTACTTGTACTGTACTTGTCCAAAATTTCTATGCACTCTTTGATCTAATAACTGAATACATTTTTGTTCTTGATGAAAAGTTTCAGAAACGAAATAAGAACACTTGCACAAATATAGGCTAGTATATATTTAAAAGCTTCAAGAAAAACTCTTTCATTGTCTTCAATTGGAGAGAATACTGTCATTTATAGATGGAGAACATTTACCCCCTGCACACAAAATGGTTGATTCTGAATAACTCTTACACAGATGGCGACCAGAGCTTCCACACGTTAATTTGGTTTTTGTGATGTTATTTCTGACTTCTGGTTAGTTGTATTCTTCAAGCATATGTAGCATGTTGCTTTCCTAATTGGTTCTTCATTTGGACTAATTCTGATTTATCTCTAGTTTCTTTTCAAGGATGTCTCCCATAGCGTAAATGATAGGCAATTGGAATCCTTTCAAGTCCTTGGATTGCTCTTCTACATGTGGCTTCAAAAGTTCAAGGCCTAATTCATGCAGATACAATTTTCTGTTATTTGATTTCCGTTGAATTCACTTAGGCACATTTATGTTGAACAGTGTGCATGAGTTTATTGCAGCTATATCAAGTAGGCTATAGAACATTGACAGTGGCCACCTTCTTGTACCTCTGTTTTTAGAGCATGTCCTAGCCATTCGGTCTATGGCATCCACTCCTCCCTTAGTGGAATTATATAGGTTTATGTGGGTTTTCTTTCTTGGTGCATCAACTTCCACTCCTGCATCACAATGTGTAGACAACATCAGATTTTTCTTCGGTTTTTTTCTTTGTGATATAAGAGACACTGTTACTGGAGGCTTCTTAGTTGATGGATGAGTAAATGCAAACTTGAAGGAATACAGCTCTCTGCCTGTTGTCATCTTAAGTTCTTGCAGTATGCATTTTGTGTTGGATTAGAAGTCCCAACCAAGGTAAGTTTGTAATCTACATACAGAATGCCTGCCAATTCCACAGAAGCGTAGAAATGGTCAATTGTGATGTAGCTTGTATTCTTTATTGGCTCCACCGTGCTCTTCACAGTCTCAAAGGGACCTCGTTCACAGGCAGGTCTGTCTTTTTCAGCATACACTTCCATTTTTATTATGTATCATTCAGTTACACTACTGAGAACTGTAACAAGTATACCATATTTCCCAGGCCTGTCTTTGAGGAAAACTTTAAATAGACAACCTCTGAAAAGACATAGCATTTCATCAATTGTATTGTGAGGTCCGCTTCTGAAGTACCTTGGAAATATTCCATTCAATTCTTCAAATACTTCATACAGCGGCACAAATTTGTCACACATCTTTCTACCCTATGGTGCCCTTATCAAAACTAAGAATTTTCATTAGTTGATAAGCTCACATCACTCTAGTTCCCTCTTGGGCCGGAGGTGCTTCCGTTTGCAGACGTGAAATTTTTGGGGTTGATATTTGATCGAAAGTTGAGCTGGACTTCTCACGTATCCTTTTTAAAAGCAAAGTGTGACTGTTCTCTTAATATTTTACGTGTTTTAAGTGGCACGTCCTGGGGAGCTGATCGGACCGTCCTTCTGGGTCTTTATCGCTCTTTGGTCCGATCCAAACTTGATTACGGGTGTATTGTCTTTTCATCGGCACGTCCATCTGTGTTACGTCGTTTGAATCCCATTCATCATCGTGGCATTAGAGTCGCTACAGGGGCCTTTCCAACTAGCCCCGTGCCCAGTCTTTACGCTGAGGTGCAGAGCCTCCGCTGTCCTTCAGGCGTGAGATGCTCTTGTGTAGCTATGCCTGTCGACTCTCCAGCTTGCCTGACCACCCGTCCTTCGCGGCATTTTACGAGGATTCACTTGACCGGCAATATTTAGTTAGCTCCTCTGCTTTGCTCCCTCCAGGGGTTCGATTTCGTCAGCTTCTTCGGCATTTGGACGTTACGCCAGCGCCGGCCCTTTCAAGGGGGGTAACGCGTTTTCCTCCATGGTTGCGCGCTGAGGCCCTCTGTCACCTTGGGTTATCGTCGATGCCGAAGATTGAGACCCCTTCTTCAGTCTTTAGATCAGCGTTTTTAGAACTTCAGTCGCAATTTGGGGACTTTGATTTTATCTTTACTGATGGATCTAAGACTGATGCTGGAGTAGGATGTGCCTTTTTTGTGGTGGAAATAGTTTTACGTTTCGTTTACCTGGACAATGTTCAGTTTTTACCGCCGAACTTTTTAGCATTTATCAATCTGTTTTATACATTCAGCGGCACGACTTACGGCACTGTTTTATTTGTACGGACTCTCTGAGTGCCCTTCAGAGTATTAATGCGCTGTACCATTACCACCCACTCGTACAGCGCATTCATGACCTGCTCCACTCGCTTGGTGTCTCTGGCACCAGCATCTCCTTCATGTGGATCCCAGGTCATGTGGGCATCTCAGGTAATGAGGCTGCCGACGCCGCTGTCAAATCGGCGATTTTATTACCCAGATTTTTTACCTCTGTTGTTCCCTCGTCGGATTCGTGTGTTATTTTACGTCGCCGCATCCTCTCGCGCTGGCGCGATGAGTGGACGGCCCTCCGGGGGAACAAGTTGCGGGAGGTTAAGCCTTTCCCGTTGATCTGGGGTGCCTCTTCTCGTTCGTGTCGTCGGGAAGAGGTAATTTTAGCTCGTTTACGGATTGGACATTGTGTTTTTAGTCATAGGTATTTGCTCAGTGGTGACACCGCACCACTCTGTGGGCAGTGTGATGCGCCCTTAACGGTGCGTCACATTTTAACAGAGTGTCAGGTTTTAGCTGCATTGCGTGCTCGTGTGGGTCTGCCTGTTGGCCTAGCCAATGTTTTGGCAGATGACACGCGTGCTGTAGAATGTGTTTTACGTTTTATTCATGACAGTGATTTTAATCTGCGCATTTAATGCATTGAGCGTCTTTTAGCTTAGTAATTTTATTCTGTCTGTTTTTATGGGGACTCTAATCCCTAGTGGACAAAAGGCGCTCATGTCCCTCGCATTCTACAGTCCTTGACACGTTTGAATCTTTTATTGCCTATGCTTTTAGTGTGTTAGTTTTTGGCATTGTTGTATTATTGTTGTTTTAAATTTTTGGACATCGCGGGTTTGTGTCCCGTTTTTTAATTATGTGGTTCTTTTATATTTTTGACTTTATATTTTATACATTGTAAGGGCGCTGATGACCTTAGCAGTTTAGCGCCCTTAAACCGCATCTCATCATCATCATCACACTCTAGTTCCTCTGTATATTTCCCTATAAATTTGACCAAAAATCAGATAATCAAATATTGGTGTTCTAGTAAACTCCCATCAAAGCATATATTTCACAATCGCTGGCAGGAGATAAATTTTTTCTTTCAACTTCTTCATTTGTATGATCAAAAATTTTCCAAACAATTTCAGGAGTGAAAATTTTCTTGAAGGATTCACATATATTGGTTACTTTCCCAGTAGTTATTTCCTGAGGTTCATGGACTATGTTGGCAAAATCCCTTTTACATTGCCTTGGCTTCTGCAAGATACGCACTACCAGAACTGTAACTTATTTACTTGGAGCGTTACCTGCATGGTTTGTTTCTTCGTTGTCCTCCGTTTCTTCATTTGAATCTTCTTCAACTTCTGTGTGATCTGAATCCAAATCACTTAATTCTGATAATTCGTCTGCCAAAAGTTCAGCAGGAATTTCTGTCTCATTGAAGCCTCTAACTCATTATAGAAAATCTTTACTTTAGGTATATATTCATTTCCATAATGCTATACAAAAATCTTACAATTTTAATACATTACTTTGAGTTGCTATTTTTTTCTTCTTTGATTTATCATGCATTTTAACACCATGGTTATTTATGCATGGGGGTCATAACAAATTCATATTGTTTTATTTTTCTAAACCATTTTTCTCTTACTCTCCCCATACATTCTCCTATCCTTTTTATATCCCTCTCCCTTTGTATTTTCATTATTCTAACTTTTAATACTTCTTTGTTAACATTCTGCCATTCTTTAGGTAAAAACTGATCTATCCACAACTTAGTTTCTTCACATCCAATTATATAATGCAAATCATTATCTGCCTCTCCACAAAGAGGACACCTATCCAAATTTGCTCCCTTCCTATCTCCCCTTAGCTTATGTGCACTTAATCTAGACCAGGCCCACCCTTCTCTCACTAACCTATTACCTACATCCACATACTTCTCCCTTCCCCAGTCCACCTTTAATTGTCTATATAGTTCCAAACTTTTCTTCCTTCCAGACTTTGAAATAATTCTTGTTTCTCTATATCTTCTATTCTGTTCCTCACTTCTTTCCAGAAACCTTTAACTAACCCCTCTCTCTCCTCCCATAAGTTACCCATTCCTATTTCCTGTAAAATTCTCCTTATTCCTTGAGCCCAGTTCATTTCATCACTGGATTTTTCTTGTATTATTAAACATTGCCTCAAGATATTATGCTCGTCCAATGATTTCAATCTATGCCAATATTTAAGTATCCTTTCTACTATCATGCCCTTGCTACCTACTCTTCCCAACTCCAACATTGCTGCTCCATTAGGCGATGAAATAGATAAACCTAATATACATTTACAGAATGATCTATGTTCTTTATCAATCATCTCCTATCCTTTGTCACTTCCCCAAATCTCTGATCCATAGATCAGTTTTGCTTCAACTACAGCTTTGTAAACCCTTTCCAACCATTTAATTTGCATATCTGGTATTTTCTTTAAGCTTATTCTTATAGCAGTCATTGCTAATCTTCCCTTAGCTAAGGCACGTATCATGTGATCATTCCATCTCCCATTACTACTTATTCTCACTCCCAAATAATCAAACTTGTTTACTATTTGCAACTGTTCCGCTTCCACATACCACTTTTCCTCCTTCTTCAATTTATAGCTCTTTTTAAATACCATTATCTTTGATTTTTTTAAATTTATTTTTAAAGCCCATTTTTTACAAAATGAATATATGATATGTAACACTTTTGTTAGACCTCCTATTGAAATAGAACCTACCACTAAATCATCTGCAAAAAGTAATCCTGGAATTTCTCTACTATTTACTCTGGGTAAATAATAAGTTATCCTTATTCAACTCTTCTAAGATATCGTCAATAAATAAGTTAAACAGTACAGGGCTAAGTTTGCAACCTTGTCTTACCCCATATTACTATCAATTTTTCCCATAATTTCATCGCCATTCAGCCTAATATAAAACTTACTATTCATATGTATATTCTATATTGCTCTAATGGATTTTATTCTTAGTCCCTTACTTCTCAGTTTAATCCATACTGCCTCTCTATCTATAGTATCAAATGCCTTCTCTAAGTCAATAAATGCCATATATACCCTACCTCTTTTAATACTGAAGTATTTATCTATAATAGATTTTATAATGAAAATATTGTCCACTGTTTTCCTACCTTTTCTGAATCCCCTCTGAAATATTGATAATTTATTTTCTTCCTCTGTCCATTTCTGTAATCTAGTTGCTAAAATTCCTAAATGGATCTTTCCTAAGACTGACAGCAAACTAATACCCCTATAGGAAAATCTTTACAAGAAATACGTTTGCTCTACTGTAACAAACTGCAAATAATAATGGTTAGTCTATAATTCAACAATGAGAATATTGAGACTAAAAAGTTACTCTCAAAAATGCACAGTAAAACTCGCATTTAAAGTAGACACAGTTAGAATTCTAGTCATAGGTAGTACCAACTCGGGGCAAAATATGCCCTTGAGCCTAAAAATTGTATTTTTTGTTTCCAATTTTTCAAATTTTAACCAGATGAGTGTTCAGTATAGTACTTTATAAAGTGAAAGACAAATAGAAAAAGGTCCATAAACATAAAAGGATATTTGTTATGATTTTTTTTAATAAAAGAAGAATATATGGGCAATTTTTGCCCATGCTAGTTAGTTTTACAGTTAAATTTAGGTATTGTTTTACTTCTATTGTTTGTAGTAAATTAATCTTAGGTATTAGATTTTTATTAATTGTAGGAAGGTTTAATTTCCTCTTAATGTCATAAACTATAGATAAGAATTTTTTTGAGATTTTAAATGAAGTTTGAAATTCTTATAATAATGCTCATGCCATTGAGTATGAATGTGCTTGTGTATAATTTTGATATGCTTGAGGTTTACAATTATCCTTGTCTTAAAGGGGAATGAAGCACAAAAATCATGTTTCTTCCTAAATGAAGGATATGACCTGTAAAATGCAATGGTAAGATTGTTTATTTACTCTGCCACACTATTATCGCTGCGCAAGCGAAATAATAACCACCTTATACATCATCAGAGCCAGCCATGCGCTGGAAGCAGTTGGGAGATCACAAGTCTGTCATATAATACATTTTCAAAAATTGTTCTTGTTGGTATTTAAGTTCAAGAGTAGTGTATTTTTTGGTTGTGTTTTGGTGATGGTGTTACTTGAGTCATTTAGTTTCTACCCATACAAACAACATAATATTGTGAAAAATAAAACGCCTCAAAGTCGTGCATATGGCTGTAATGTGAGAAAGGAAACCACAAGGGAACTCATTTTCATGCATTTCCAAACACAGACAAATCTCCCAAAAGATATAGGATATAAGTAGAATTTTGCAAAATAAAATATTTTTTGCCTGGTCCTGGTGCTCGTTTATGTTCCTTCCATTTTAAGGAAGATTATGAACAGACATGGCTATTAAAAAGAAGCTTATGCCGAATGAAAATTTCAGAGGGCCTTTTTATTAAAACTTGGATCTATTCCTACTATAAGGAAAGATGACAATTTCCAGATATCAAGTTCTAGTAAGACAATTGATCCCTCACCATCTTCATCCAAGAGCAAACGACAAAGAACAGAACAATATGGGCCTAGAAATCGTAAAAGCGTAGTTTCTGAGCTATGCGATAGCGCTACTTGCAATAAGACTGACAAAGTGATGATAAAAATAGTGGAAGAGAATTCAGAATAGAAGGCGATGAAAAAACCAAGAATTCAGAAGTGTGAGCAATGTGAACTAGTTACTGAAATCGTAAGGAAATGTATATTCTTGGAACCTGAAAATATCTTCGAAACAAGCAATGAAGATCCAGATAAGATGAATGAAAGTTTCTATGAACCTGATACTTCAGATTCTGATACAAGTGATGAGGAGGAGGAAGGAGGAGACTTTAACCATACATGGAAATGAAGCTACAGTGGACATCTCTACTTTTAGTTTTCAAGGTATGTTTTATATAGAAATGAAATCATTACATTAAAGGGACAATGCTGTGTGTGTTATTGAGGTAATACATTCTCTTTATCAGGAAAGAAACAGGAAGGAAATACTTTCATAGCAAGTTCTGTATTGTTTATCTGGTATATTGTTTCAGCAATTTAAGTCCTGCAAATCGCTGGGTTTGGCAATGTTTTCAAGGCATACATTCAATAAAACCATTTGAAACATGGCAGCACCAGTTGTTAAGAGCATTTTGGGTTCAAGAAAGGAAAAACAACTTGAGTTCATTAAAAGGTTATGGCATACCTAATATGGTTGGCAGGGGATGGGCAGTATGACTCCCCAGGATTTTCAGCCAAATATTTAGTCTATTCTTTCTTTCTTTCTTTCTTTCTTTTATTTTCATCCTTTTAAGTACAATTAAAGGGACACGTCAATATTTAAATATAGCCTATTTACATAATATAACCTTATATAATCTAACCTTATAAACTATTTACAGTAAAGCATTACATACATCCATGTTTAAATTCCTCTATACTATAGAATGCATTTTCAGACAAGTATTTTTTTATAGTTTTCAACATTACTTGTATTTGGTTTATGTTTTTTATTTCATTTGGTAGTTTGTTAAATAATTCTTTTCCTATAATTTCTACCTCACGGTTATTCAATGTTCCCCTCAATGTTGTCCTATAGTAGTCGTCATTATTTCTCAAGTTATAGGTGTGTACATTACTATTTTTTTTGTGTCCTTTATTTACAGTAAGTTTTATACTTTCATATATATATATGCATGGAACAGTTAGAATTTTTAGGTTTATGAACAAGTTTCTACATGTTTGTCTATTATTTATCTTACCTATTATTCTGATGGCTCTTTTCTGCAGTTTAAAGACTGTTTCCATTTCTTTTTGTGTAATATCCCCCCATAGTGTAATACCATAGCTTATGTGTGAAAATATGAAGGCATAATATTCTGTCATGGATTTAAATTGCCACAAAATTATTGATTTTGAACTTGTTCTAAGATGTATGGTCAGAGGCGATTTTAAAAAGACTGCTTGTGACAATATAATGACTAGGCATGCAAAACAGGAAATGTGTAGAGTTGAAGTTTTTCTCTCCAACAGACATAAAGGTGTAAGATACATGTTAAAACTCAGTATCCGCAAGTTGAACATGAATTTGACATGTGGCCTTTATCTAAAATTCTAGTGAGAAAAAATTAAAGTGGTAGGGAAAAATAAATACCCTGAGCTGATGGCATGGAAAGCGAGTCGAAATAACCATTTATGATGGACTGTGTAAAACTGTGATGAGAACGGCAACATATTAATTGAAAAATTTACATCAATTCATCACATCAAAAATGAACATAAATAGCTAGAAAATGGTGAATGGAAATCTTGTGAACATGATGAATTGTTGGAAGAAGACCAAAGAAATAAATTATCGATTAAAGGCGAATCAAATGCGTATCATGTTCTGAAGAAAGTTATTTTGGACAGCACCTTCTTAAAAGATTTGGCTCATATGCTTTATCAGCAGTTTGCTGCTAAAGCATGAAATAATAAAATGTCTGCACGCCCATTGTGTAGATCCATTACCACAATTGATCTGTCACTACCGAAGAATATAGCTCCCATGCTTCAACCTCCATTAGAGTTACTATGATTGAATCGAATCGCATCTCACGTTTTCAGTCAGCACAAGGAGGTTGATTACAGACATGTTATACACTCTTAAATAATAATAATAATAATAATAATAATAATAATAATAATAATGGTTGGACTAAAAGCTTACTATTTTTACTTTCTCTACTACGTATAGTAAGTAGGGAAAGTATTGTATTCCACCCAAAAATTCGATACCGAGATTTCACCGGAAATATATGTTCTGAGACCCCCTGAATCCAAAAAAAGCATTTTTGGCATCATGTCTGTGAACAGCATAACTCAGAAATGAACAGTCAGATAAACACCAAACTTGGTATTTAGGTTCAGTATCTTCCAGAGATGCGACACGAAGGTTTTCAAGAAAATCCCCCCACCCCAGATTACCCTTTACATGGAACATTTTTCAAAAATTTTAATTTTCTCAAAAATGGCTCTAACGATTTTGAATAAAATATCATATGTTTAGGATATTTTCATGACAAATGAAATGTATATCTCGAATTTTCTGGGAATGTCTCCAAAAGTGTTCATTATGAACGACTTTTGCATAACTGGTAAACTATAAGAGATAGACAAAATTTTACTACATAAAAAAAGTAGATCTCGATAAAACACACAATATATGTCATAAACTTTTTTTTTTTTTTTTTTTTGTTTTTTTTTTGTTTGTTTGTAAAGTGAACCATTTTCGAGATATTGCTTGTTATTCCCTTTAATTTTCCAATACTTTTTCTCAAATGGGAATGCATTATTCATTTTTTTTTATGCCCTGGACATACAAAGAGAATGGAATGTTCCACATAGCAATCAGCTCTTAAAAGATTTGACTCGCTTAATTACTACCATATTCCCCTTGCATCCACAAGTAAATTAGCAATAAGATTCACATCTCGATTAACATGAAGTATATGGAGAATAAGCATTTGTAAAAATAGTTTGTACAAGAGTAGAGAAAGTCATGTGAGTGTAACACATCAGATTTTTAATTTGTGTATTTATTACTGAAGTTTGAAGCCTACATATAGTTCACTGGGTTCTGGAAAAGCATTTCTAATGCTAAGCATTGCACATGATGTTATGACAACTCTTCTTCTGTGTCCAATAGCAGTTCATGAATTAATCCACGCTGTAATTTGTTTGTAGCAGGAATATTCCAGGTCGTATGAGCAGGATTGTTGGCGATGATAATTTCTTTTTAGCTCAACTGTTTGTTTATAACCCTAAGTTATACCTTACAATATTCAAAACATTATGATCTATAACTAATTTATGAAAATTACCATGCTTTGTGATACAGACAAAATCACCCTTCACTAATTTATGTTTTCGTAGTCCGAGCAACACATACTTTCCTCATCATTATTCATAGGCATACATTCCTTACACTTACTCCAATGGATGAAACCAGCACAGTTTTTGGTGTTCACACTGTCTCGGAATCGCTGTCAGAATAATCTAAATCTTCAAAATCACTCCTTTTTACTTTCTCTACTATGTATAGTAAGCAGGGGAAGTATTGCATTCCACCCAAAAATTCGATACAGAGATTTCACAGGAAATACATGTTTTGAGGTGCACAAATGCGTATAAAGCATATTTGGAAACATGTCTGTGTGTGTGTCTGTCTGTGAACAGCATAACTCACAAACAAAGTCGGATAAACACCAAACTTGGTGCTTAGGTTCAGTATCTTCCAGGGATGCGACACAAAGGTTTTCAAGAAAATCCCCCCATCCCAGATTAACCTTTACATGGAATATTTTTCTAAAATTTTAATTTTCTCTTGTATATCCCAAATTTTCTGGGAATGTATCCAAAAGTATTCATTGTGAACGACTTTTGCATAACTGGTAAACTATAAGAGATAGACAAAATTTTACTACACAAAAAATGTAGATCGCATTAAAATACACAATTTATGTCATATACATTTTTGTTGGGTGAACCATTTTCGAGATATTGCTTGTTATTCCCTTAAATTTTCCAATACTTATACTTTTTCTCAAATGGTAATTCATTATTCTTTTTATATATATACCTGTAATGCAAAGAGGATGGAATGCTCCACATAGCAACCAGCTCTTAAAATATTTAACTATCACTTAAAGCCTACCAATTCCCCTTGCATCTACAAGAAAATTACCAATAAGATTAACATTTCGATATCTCGATTAACATGAAGCATATAGAGAATAAGCATTTGTAAAAATAGTTTGTACAAGAGTAGAGAAAGTAATATGAGTATAACACATCAGATTTTTTGGTTCAAACTGATAAGGTCGGATACCATGTTCACTTGTTTTCAAAGCAGATGTTGGACTATTGCTTATCACCTAGTAGGTATTAACTGAATTATAAAAAGTGGTGGGCTAGCTCTAGCTCTATTCTTTGTTATTCAGCGAAGTTACAGACTCCTCGTGAAATTAAAATGTAAACTTGTTTGTCGTTTAAAATATTCTGTGTATGTCTTGTCTGTGTGTAGTGTGGACGTCACATATCAACTCAACAACAGGCCATAACCCAATAACAGTTCCCCTTGAAATGGTGAAACAGCATGCGTTGTTATTTAATCCTGGCGACAAATAAACTAATTCGATGAACGAAATGATCATTTTTGTGTTTTGTTCCCCTTTAAATATTGTTTTAGATAGCTTGAACTAAAGCTAAAACTTTTAACATAAAGCACATGAACTAAAAGTTTATTAGGCCCATCAAATTTGTATATCACTCCATTGTTATGAACTTCGGTTTCATACCCAGTAACATGGTAAATGTTGCCCTCCGTTGTCTAGAGGTACCATGCTAACCTGTAGTTCCCAAGGTCGCAGGTTGAAGCCTGGCAGAGAGTGGTGGATGTTTTTTTTTTTTTTTTTTGTAAACATCCTTTAGCATGGCTTCCATGGAAGGCTGGTGAAGCTGGTGGTCCTGTGTCATAGATTTATGGCACATAAAAGAACCTCAAGCCTGATAAAGAGGTCTCTGAGCAAAATTTCCATTGGTCTTTCACACCCAATATAGAATGGAATGCTAAGGACCATAGTAGTTAAAGACCATCCATAAATAACTCTTTTTTGGGGGGGGGGGTTAGTTACATGGTAAATACTGTTTTTATATGCTTAGTTTATTAAGTTGAATCTGTTTGATAAGAAATTACATTATGCCTTTTTACATGATTAATTTCTCATGGCAGTTGCAATATATGGTATGCCTAAAGTTATTGCAGTGAATTTTTCCAGTTAGCCTATTCCTTGCATTTTCCTTTATCTGGATGATTAGATGCTGTAATGGTGACAGGTATGAATATGAAAGAAATTCAATTCCAAGAACGGGACAATGGAAATTGCTACCAGAAAATGTAGAAAATAAGCAATTCATGGTCTGGTATAAGGTAAAGGGTGAGCAAATAACAAAAAATCTGATGTGTTACACTCACATGACTTTCTCTATTCTTGTACAAACTATTTTTACAAACTCTTATTCTCCATCTATTTCATATTAATCGAGATAAACATTTGCATAAACGAATTTTTGACATGCAAGAGATTACATTTTACACATAGCGACCAGTTCTAAAAATATTTGACTATCGCTTAAGGTGCACTATGTTGCCCTTGTTTTGTATTTGCAAGGGCAATATAGAAATACAGTAGCCTTTAAGCATAGACATATCTCTTAATAGCTGGTTGCTAGGCACCATTCTCTTTGCCACAGATTACTCTTTGCATATCCAAGACAAAAAAATGAATAACGAATTCCCATTTGAGAAAATAAGCATTGAAAAATTTAAGGGAATAACAAGCAATATCTCAAAAATGGTTCACTCAACAACAAAAATGTTATGACATAAATTGTGTATTTTAATGCGATCTACATTTTTTGTGTAGTAAAATTTTGTCTATCTCTTATGGTTTACCAGTTATGCAAAAGCCATTCACAATGAAGAATACTTTTGGAGACATTCCCAGAAAATTCGAAATATACATTTCATTTGTCATGAAAATATCTTAAACATATGATATTTTAATCAAAATCGTTAGCCATTTTTGAGAAAATTAAAATTTTCGAAAAATGTTCCATGTAAAGGGTAATCTGGGGTGGGGGGATTTTCTTGAAAATGTTCGTGTTGCATCTGTGGAAGATACTGAACCTAAATACCAAGTTTGGTGTTTGTTCGTTTCTGAGTTCAGACTACCCTTTACAGGGAACATTTTTCGAAAATTTTAATTTTCTCAAAAAATGGCTCTAACAATTTTGATTAAAATATCATATGTTTAAGATATTGTCATGAGAAATGAATGTATATCTCGAATTTTCTGGGAATGTCTCCAAAAGTATTCTTCATTGTGAACAACTTTTGCATAACTGGTAAACCATAGGAGATGGACAAAATTTTACTACACGAAAAATGTAGATCGGGTTAAAATACACAATTTATGTCATATACATTTCTTTTGTTGAGTGAACCGTTTTCGAGATATTGCTTGTTATTCCCTTAAATTTTCCAATACTTATACTTTTTCTCAAATTCGTTATTCATTTTTTATGTCCTGGACATGCAAAGAGAATGGAATGCACCACATAGCAACCAGCGTTAAAATATTTGACTATTGCTTAAAACCTACCATGTTCCCCTTGCATCTACAAGAAAATTAGCAATAAGATTGACATCTTGACATCTCGATATCTCAATTAACATGAAGCATATGGAGAATAAGCGTTTGTAAAAATAGTTTGTACAAGAGTAGAGAAAGTCATGTGAGTGTAACACATCAGATTTTTAACACTTGTATCATTAATAACTATAATACATTGCCTTTATGGAAAGAACTATTTTAGGCCTCTAGTATAGCAATATACAACAGCACAAGTGTTAAAGACTTAAAAATTTTGCAGGTTAAGGAAACACTATCTGTGTTAGTTCAGATTTTTAAATTATGTTTGAAATGTTATATAAATTATTGAAATGCTGTAAATTTTGTTAATGTATGCCTTGTAACTAAAGATTTTGGAAGTTGGTCAGCCTGTGAAGGTAAGATTACATGTTACCGAGGTCTCGTAGCATTCCTTCAGTATTAGTGCATTTGTACACGGTTTAAACACCATGGACCATTGAGTCATTTTATTGTGGAGAAACTGTGATTGGGGGAATCTCATGTACCATTGGCACTTAGCGGATTTCTCACTAGTAAGAAGGAATGCTCCTGAGATGGGTTCTTAGTGTTGTTAAAAATGCAGGTTGTAAAAGTTCAAGGGTATGTATCCTTCATTATTTCTCCAGGAAAAAGAACCTGTTTTGATTCCGTGTAAGCCAAGCTCTGAATTTTAAAATGTGCCACATATCATTTCAATATATTGTGACGCAGCAGCTATGGACCAAGGTTATAGTCGTAATAAGTAGCACTCACCAGCATAAACACCAGGAGTGCTATCGGCAAATAACCAGAGTTTTCTGGAAGTTTCTGTCCCTCTTCCTCCAGAATGTGTGTCAAGATAGTTCTAAAATGTTGTATGGAAGATTCTATTGCCTATATAAGCAAGCTCAGTCAGTCAGAGAGTCACTGACTTGTTGGTATGGTTCTGCAAGCAAGTTGCTGATGAGTGATACTGCAGAGTGAGGGGTTTTAGAAATCTTATGTTCCATTCTCCAGTGAGTGAACCGCCTGAAGGTAGTGGCTATGTCGTGCATATTGCATTACGCTGCTATGTCAAGAAGGAAAGTGAAGTGATGGGGAAATTGAACTAGTTCGCATTAGTGAAGTGATAGTGTGAACTAAATGAACTCCTAGTACAGGTAAATTTGATGAAAACAGTGAAGTGAAAAACTGGACAAAGGCACACAATGACGATCTAATTTACATTGTTATTAAAATAGGTGATTATGTAGTAGTTGGGCTGCTCAAAAATAAACTACAGTGTTACTGGTAAATTGTTTTGTGCTGGTTAGGTTTTTACCCATTTTGTTTGTTGTAATGACTGTTATAGCCAAAAGACTCCGAACCGCCTGCACAGTATTTTCCTGTCCGTGTCCTCGGCGCTCATTGCCGTCTGCCACTATTATAGAAAGGAGCGGATGAAACCATACAACATTTTTAAAACGTTCACGTTGAGAAATTTCCTGGCGGATATTTTGTTTTAATTCTTCCAGGGTGTATGGGTTTGTCTTATACACTTCGTTTTAAGTTACCCCGGATGGAGTATTTTATGAACAATATTACTGGCTGCTAGGTGTTTTTCCACTGGGTGTGTGGAAATATAAAAACTTGATAATGCACTGCTGCTATAAACAAAGTCATGCTGTTGTGGTTTTGCTGTGTAGTGTGAAGTGCAGTTATGAGTTGACGGTGATGTGATATAGTTCAGTTATTACGAGTTATTTATTATTTTGTCCTGCATTTAGTCACAGGCTCAGTATATGTTTTTTACTGCACGGCGTGTATTTATTTATGATTCGTATGTGTTAACTCGGTCAGCTTGCCAAGTGAAACTACCATTTGCAGAAAGATTTCCAGGTGTAAAAGTTCCAGGCCATGCAACAATCCATGAACTTTTCAATAAATTTCAGGCCACAGGACGTGTTCAGGCTAAGAAATATAAAAGACGGCATTTGGTTCTTACCGAAGAAACATTAGATGACCTCAGTCATTGTTTGGAAAATTCCCCCCAAAATTCCATGATGGATAGTTTCCTAAAGAGGTGCCAAAAATGTATGGACAACGACGGAGGCCAGTTTCAGCATCTCCTTTCATAAAGTTGGAAAGTAAAGCCTTTAAAAGTAGTTTTAAAAATGTTGTATGGTTTCATCCGTGTCTTTCTATGATAGCAGCAGATTGCAACGAGCGCCAAGGATGCGGACAGGAAAAATACCGTGCAGGCGGTTCAGAGTCTTTTGGCTCACCCTGTAGTTAAGCATTAATTTGTTTTATACACAGTAACATATTGTTGCCTCTAGAATGAATAGGAGGTGACATGGGTCTTAGGCAGTAGCAAGCCACGGTGAAACAAGGGGTCCTGTGTTTTCTAGATTTAACCCAAGGTTAGGTCTTAGGCTTGATACTTGAGAGAGAGAGAGAGAGAGAGAGAGAGAGAGAGATAGATAGAGAGATAGATAGATAGATAGATAGATAGATAGATATGTTGTCTGTCTCTTATGGTTTACCAGTTATACAAAATTCCTTCTAAATGAAGAAGACTTCACAAGCCATTCCCAGAAAATTCAAGTAATGTCAGGTAAATATCTCAAACATATGGTATTTGAATCAAAATCATTACAGCCGTTTTTAAAAATATAAAAATATTGGACATATTCCCATGTAAATTGTAGTTTGGGGTGGAGGGGGGATTTTCTTGACAAACTTTGTGGTAGATACTGAACTTAAATATCAAGTTTGGTATGGTTTATTTTTGTGTTATGCTGTTTGCAGATACACAATGCATTTAGGGGCCATTAAACATCTTATTTCCAGTGAAATCTTTATTTGAAATGTTTCGGTGGACTAACACTTCTCTGTCTACTAGGTACATGATGGAGAAAGTAAAAATTTGGAATTAAAGCTCTAAATCTATATATAATTTAGATTATACCTATATCATGTGTTAACAATATACTAAGAATGAAATGTCTTTCAGTTATACTTTTAATGCAATCTTCTTAATTATTTCCAGTGTTCTTTTTAGTTCATTATCCCCCAAAAAGTTTAAGCATTACAGGTTTGTTTATTATATTCCATTTCTGTATAACTTTTGGTTCAGATAAGTGTCTTTGCAACTCCTTTTATAATATGAGCAGCTTGCTTGTTTTGTTCATGACAGCATGTCTGATTAGGTAACTCCATGGTGTTGACAGTCTGAGATCCCTTTACAGCATTATTATTAGTCTGTTTGCTCTCTTAGAGCAGTGTGCTTTTATCTTTTACTAAAACATTTCCAAGGAAATAACTTGCATCATAAGCTGTTGTGCTTTTAGGTGCTGACTTGTTATACATTGGGGGGTTGGGCAGGATTATGCAATAAAGATGGGTATTAATAAATTATTTAGTGCAATTACTAAAGTAAAAGATATTTATTCACAGAATAGTACAATTGCTTTCAATTGCCTGGAAATTAAATGATTCATTAATTTAAAGTTTGAAGAAAAATGTTAGGTGTGTCATATCTTACTCTTCTCTGGCAAAAGTGTTGCATCTCAGTTCATTCCTACCAACAGGGTCACTGAGGTCATTAAGACATGGGCTCATTAACTGGAAGTCTACAGTTCAAATTCTGTCATGACTGTGCTCCCTGACTGGTTTTTCTCAGTTCTATATCTGACAAATGCCGGGGAGCTCTCTGATTATTATTTAATTTCATGTATCATCAGTGTATACCACCTGTGGTGCTGTATGCAGTAAGAATGGGCATTAAACAATACTTTTAAAAAAAAATTGTTCCTGTTTATAACTTTGCCCCTGAATGAAGATATAAGTTCACGGCTTCTCCACGATGACAGTGTATGACAACAACAACATTTAGGTAAATACAAGGAATTTCAATCTGTAGCCACACAAACAACAAAAGCTTGCCACTACTTAGGTGTGAGGATAGTCACAAACTTGAAAAATGGATGCAACATGATTCCTATAAGTGCATTTCTCATGACATACAAAACTAACTGTATTTTGTGCCACCTTACTTTGGAACCTGATCGCAGATATTAAATCTGCAAAATATTCTCCTGTATTAGAGGATGAAACTGCGGACATGTAAACACAAGAACAATTCCATATTTATGTGCTCCGAAGTTATTGGAAATCTAGGTTGCATCATCATTGCTTTTGTTTAACAGTAAAATTGTTAAAAGGGTGATGCTCCTGGCTTTGTAAGTTGAGGGGGGGCCAAAAGTGCCTTCCACAGCCCCCGCTCCCTAAGTCGGTGTCTATGGTTATGCTACATTGGAAATCTTGCAATTCTTACTCTGTATGTGCTATTAAAATAATTATTCACTTTATGTTGAGGCTTCACTGCAAATACACATTTTGAGGTCCTGCAAATCTGTTATCTCAGCTTCCCCTGTGTTTCCGTATACCTGCAACAAAGTATCTTATTACATTCAGTACTGTTTACTCATACTAGCTAGATGAGGCACTGTGTTCCATGCAAACATTCAGTGATGAAATTTTGTGTGTGTGTGAGAGAGAGAGAGAGAGAGAGAGAGAGAGAGAGAGAGAGAGAGAGGAGGGGGATAGACTTGAAAAAGAATGAAACTTAATGCTAAAAACCCATTGTTGGGTAACAAACATCAAGAAATTACTTCTAAAAGTAAAGACGAGAGTAGTTAACAGGTGGCTGTAATACACAAGATGTGCATTATAAAAGAGTTGAACAGTTTAATGGACCTTTTTCTCCTCAAGAAGACCATTTTCCCCCTCCATAATTTGGTTAGATTCCTGTCACGCTGCAGGCACATAGGAACACCCTAGCAGTGTTTTTTGTAATGAGTTGGACCTCTTGCAGTCACTGATTTTGTCACTAAGTGTGCATGGTGGCAAGAGATTAGCCCATTGCCCATAGATAGCAGCTTGGGAGAGAAACAGGGCACTATTGGCATGAAATGGCTGACAATTTTACTAATGGATCTTCTCTTTCAAGATCTTTAGTTCCCTTACCAAAAAAAAACAAAAAAACATGCTAATGATTTTTATGCCCTAAAAATCCTTTGCTCTCCATCAGGTTTCAACGTGTGTCCTTGGGAATCAAAGGCTAGCATGGTAACCACTAGACCACTCGGGGCAACTTATTTTCCTAAACAACTTGCTGCAAAGATTCAAAGCTTGGTTGTAGTTAAAAGTTAATTTTACACCATCCAAAGTATCTGTTGTGTGCTCAAAGCATTTCCACGAGAAAAAAAAATTGAATAATTATCTATACTAGAAAGCACTTTGCTTACTTGGAATGATAAGGTTCTAAATGAATACTTACTTTTTTTTTTAAATAAACAGCTTCAAAATTTCCAGCCTTGTTATCTTTGTTATATACTTCCAGTTTTTACTCTGTTGTCTCACTGATGTTAAAATGCAATTCTCTTAATACATGTAGATGTATTCAGTGCATATTTATAAGCGTTGTTTCTTTATGAGATGGAAGTATTTTCAGTTAGAACCTTGTCAGTTACAGAAACGGAAAGTTGTTGCAATACAAGGTTCTAACTACAATTTCCAGTATTTCAACATTAATTGCAATTCATTAAATCATTTAGTTGGATCAAAAGTGATTTTATTTACTACTTTCATCCATTACTGAACATACAATGTTGTTGGTAAACTAAAATCATATCCAAGTTCACATCGTGAATTAAATAAAATAGCATACACATTTTATAAGTAACACTGCTGCAGAATCTTTTGGAACAGCATTCAGTATACAGTTGCTGCAAACACAACTATAATAGTACGATAATATTTCCAGTCAACCTCTGGCATGCATTTCAATACTTCCTTGGTCTTTTTACTTTCTCTACTACGTATAGTAAGTAGGGGAAGTATTGTATTCCACCCAAAAATTCGATACCGAGATTTCACCGGAAATATATGTTTTGAGACCCCCTGAATCCAAAAAAAGCATTTTTGGAAACATGTCCGTGTGGTTGTCTGTAAACAGCATAACTCAGAAACGAACAGTTGGATAAACACGAAACTTGGTATTTAGGTTCAGTATCTTCCAGAGATGCGACACAAAGGTTTTCAAGAAAATCCCCCCACCCCAGATTACCCTTTACCCATTTTTGAAAATTTTAATTTTATCAAAAATAGCTCTTAATGATTTTGATTAAAATATATGTTTAAGATATTTTCATGACAAATGAAATGTATATCTCGAATTTTCTGGGAATGTCTCCAAAAGTATTCTTCATTGTGAACAACTTTTGCATAACTGCTAAACCATAAGAGATAGACAAAATATTACTACACAAAAAATGTAGATCGCGTTAAAATACACAGTTTATGTCATATACATTTTTGTTGTTGAGTGAACCATTTTCGAGGTATTGCTTGTTATTCCCTTAAATTTTCCAATACTTATACTTTTTCTCAAATTCGTTATTCATTTTTGTTTATGTCCTGGACATGCAAAGAGAATGAAATACTCCACATAGCAACCAGCTCTTAAAATATTTGACTATAGCTTAAAGCCTATCAATTCCCCTTGCATCTACAAGAAAATTAGCAATGAGATTAACATCTCGATATCTCGATTAACATAAAGCATATGGAGAATAAGCGTTTGTAAAAATAGTTTCTACAAGAGTAGAAAAAGTCGTGTGAGTGTAACACATAAGCCCCCCCCTTTTTTTTTTCTTTTCTTTTCTTTTCTTTTCTTTTCCCTTCTGAGATCCCTGTGGATTTTCTTGCTGATTTTGGTGTGACTTCTTTGATGTCATCTTGCACTGATGACGTTCTTGCCTCAGTGCCGAACATTTTAAATTCACTGTGGTTGTCTCTTCATTTAGATTATGAGTGAACTTTATTGTTACTTCATGTAGGGTCTGAGTAAATTTAATGGTTGATATTTTTGAAAATAGCACAAGCTTGTAATTCAGTAATATTGCAATTGAATGAAAATCTAGGAAGTCTTGGTTTTGTAACTTGGTTACTATTTATTTGTTTAATTAATCTAACTAAACACAAAGGTGAAAACACTTAAGATTCTTTCATAGCCTTTTCAGCTAAACTATGTGCGCTATCCACTTCCTGGCAGCAAGAATGGCCGGATGCAGAATATTTCATAGTAAATGCTGATTTGAGGATATTCTCGCAGAAAGTGAAGTGCTGTATTAGAAATATGTGAATTACGGCTCCCTGAAACACAAGTCACTCCCTGTAACCAAATCTTGAAATTAGTTTTCTGAAGGAACTGCTTGTAATATTTTTTTAAAAGCACTATCCAAGTCATTGCCACTTCTGCCAGACTGTGTTCCATTTCTTAAAGCACAATAAATAGTTTTTGTTGTGGTAAAGTAGGCTGTAAGATTGTACATGTTGAGTTTTCTTCTGTAGTAAAAAGAACCTGTTTCAGGTCTTGGCAGGTTAATTACATTTTGTAGATAAAAAATTAACACTGGTGCATCCTTTTTCTTATGTCTCTTTCAGCTCTCATCATTAATTTTTCATTTGTTTGTCTCATAATCCTGTTCCATTGTTTCTGTTGGGTGTTCCCTTTTAGCCAATCTGTACAATACACAGTTATTACATCACTTTTTGGTATATGAAAACCCCTGTAACAAATATTCTTTGGTACATTGAGAGTTTTACAGTTTGATGTTTTTCCTTGATTAGTCAATACATTTTTGGCGCAGATAAATTAGTCAAAATAGTGTCTTGCTATGTTTGAACTGCAACAGTGAGACACTATTTTAGGGAACAACTCAATGTGATCCTTTATAATCCTTTTCCGTTCTTCGTGTAGTTTCCGAAGACTGTTTACAGGCTTTCCTCTCATATCAGGAGATGGTGTATTTCTCTCAGAATTCTTTGTTTCATGAACATTGTAAGCTGGTTTCTGTGAAATATGTAGTGTTCCAGGATAAAGTCTTTGCATACTAACTTTTGACCCCATTACTGTTAAAAAGTATCAAAAGGTATAGGTTGTTCGTGAAGATTCAAATCTTGGACGTTTTGTCAAACATGCAATTAAGAAAAAAGTGTCACTTCTCATTAGTAGACATTTTATAAAAAGTATTGAATAAACCTTTTCTTCATTATCAGTTATTTTAGTGTTGCATTTTCGTTTACATTGCACTTTACAATGTTTTGTCGTTTCTCTTTTTAGGACTATCTTTCCCCTTCTACTCACATATGATTGGTCACTTTTATGTTTCTGCTTTCTGATTATATCCTTACACTTCTGTGGAAATATATTGCTGTTTTTAAAAAATAAGAAGTTATAATTAACTTTTTTTGTGTAATCCATGGACAAAATTGGAGGGAATCAGAGACATGATGGGTCAGATTTTGTGAAAATTTGTGTGACTTGATGGAGAATGACTCAATTGCCGCAATAAAAAGTGGCTGTGTCACCAACTGATGCGTATAGGACTTGTAATATCTCAGAAAGTAAAGAACATCAATGTAAAATATGCCAATCAAACTTGTTGCAGGTGAAGTATACGTCCTGGATGATGGTGGTGAAGTGGATCTTGATTTAGGGAACTACGAAAGGTTTCTTGATGTGACTTTGCATCATGACAACAACATAACAACTGGTAAAATCTATCAGCTAGTCATCAATAAGGAAAGAAATGGAGACTACCTGGGTAAAACTGTCCAAGGTAAGCAATTCTTCTGTGACATAATACATGTTTCTTAATACTAAATTTCGTAATGTTAATGTTCTTTAAGGAAAAGCAATGTTTCAGCCATAGAAAAGAAAATTGTATTATTTATGTGTAATTCAACCTGAGGTAATACAGGGTGTACACAAATGATTATAGCAGTTTTAAACTGATGTTCTTTTTCCTCTGTGGAACACATAATTTTGAATCATAACTCAAACTGAAGAGTAACTCTGGAAGTTTTATTTCTACATGCACAGATTTGTATTGTAATCATGGTAACGAAATAAACCATGGCAACTTGTATGCAAAAAGATTTGGTCTTAATAACCTTCTGGTAACAAACATTTGTAGCGGTAGAATCAGATCCAAATGACAGGGTGTGTTTCTGTAAAGGAAAGAGCACAGGACAACTGCGTATCAAATGAGAATGTGGAGAGAGTCAGAATGGCTTTTGTGTGGCAAAAAGTCAAGAATTAGCAATTCTAGTGCTAAGTGAACATGCAACCACTACCTGAGTTGAGATAGTAAGATCGGTTACACCAAACATTCTAACATCAGTGTGGCAAGAAATGGACTTTCGGCTGGACCTTTAGTTATTTGTGTACATCTGCATAACAAGGGCAGCAGAATTTATCTTGAGAAAATCTGGAGCTCAACTTACATTCAATTTTGACTATTTCATAAATAAAACAAAAAAAAATAATAATATATCCATAAAAATGTTGATAAAATATGAATAGTTACAAAAAAATCTGATGTGTTACACTCACATGACTTTCTCTACTCTTGTACAAACTATTTATACAAACGCTTATTCTCCATCTACTTCATGTTAATCGAGATAAACATTTGCAGACTCTATCTTATTGCTAATTTTCTTGTAGATGTAAGGGGAATATATATTTACAAGGGCAATATAGAAATACACTAGCCTTTAAGCATATACATATCTCTTAATAGCTGGTTGCTAGGTGCAGCACCATTCCCTTTGCCACAGATTAATACTCTTTGCATATCCAAGACAAAAAAATGAATAACGAATTCCCATTTGAGAAAAGTATTGAAAAATTTAAGGGAATAACAAGCAATATCTCGAAAATGGTTCACTCAACAAAAAAAAATGTATATGACATAAATTGTGTATTTTAACGCGCTCTACATTTTTTGTGTAGTAAAATTTTGTCTCTCTTATGGTTTACCAGTTATGCAAAAGTCGTTCACAATGAAGAATACTTTTGGTGACATTCCCAGAAAATTCAAGATATGCATTTTATTTGTCATAAAAATATCTTAAACATATGATATTTTAATCAAAATCGTTAGAGCCATTTTTGAGAAAATAAAAATTTTCGAAAAATGTTCCATGTAAAGGGTAATCTGGGGTGGGGGGATTTTCTTGAAAACCTTCGTGTCGCATCCTTGGAAGATACTGAACCTAAATACCAAGTTTGGTGTTTATCCGACTGTTCGTGTCTGAGTTATGCTGTTCACAGACACACACACACACGGACATGTTTCCAAAAATGCTTTTTTTGGATTCAGGGGTCTCAAAACATGTATTTCCGGTGAAATCTCGGTATCAAATTTTTGGGTGGAATACAATACTTCCCCTACTTACTATACATAGTAGAGAAAGTAAAAATAGACTTGAATGCCTTGACCAGCATTTTAATTTCTGCTAATGATGAAAGCTGAAATTTGTGTAGTAGTTTCATTCTGTTGTCATACAAAGAAACCAATAACTGTATGTCAAGGTGATAATTTGAAAATAAAACAGGCAGCTTAGGCAGCTGTGATTGGTCCAAATTCAGAGTATTTCTATCACATGTAGATTCACTGTTTGTTTCTGGACTAATTGAGCAACAAATAATGTTGGTGTGAAAACATGGCAGTCAGTATTTTATAAGCATAAGTTTTTCAAAAGACATGAGATAACTTTCAATGGTATTTAAGGGATGAACAGATTGTGTTTAAAGTTGTGGAAAGAGTTGGGTAGCTGTGGAGATGGTGGAAGCCAACTAAAAAAAATCAATGAAAAAAGTTGCAGTTTCAATTAGTTATTTCCTTTAAACTTAAAAAATTATCGCCTTCTGATTTGAATATATTTAATGGTATTTGGAAAACATTCACAAGGGAAAATTTTTCATTTTATGCTCTGGCGCATCTCCTGCTTAAAAGACAGTACAGGTTAAATGGGGTGCACTGTGATCTCATGTACTATATGTATGCTTGCAACTGGCACCCAGCTGTGATCAGTCTACCAGTATGTTATCTTATGAATGATACATCACCAAATAGTGAAACATTTGTACTGCTATTTAAGGCTATTATAAGACATTTAATTTTCACCTGCACTTTATCTATCCTCGTACTTTTAGCACTTCAAAATATCATTATGCAGGCATAAAAATATATATTATAAAACACATATGGGGATATAAAATGATAAAAAAGCCGTAAGTTAGCAGGGTATCATCATTGTTTACCTTTAACAAAATTGCATTAACATACATGGAAGGTTTACAAACAGCAAAGAATGAATGATGCGCCTCTCTTTGCTTTGTACTATTCCGTCATATTACGTTAACCTAGCGTGTTTTGTTTCCTCCAACCTATTTGCTTTCTTTTTTTATGGTGTACTTTCATTCTTTCCTTTTTTACTTTCTCTACTACGTATAGTAAGTAGGGGAAGTATTGTATTCCACCCAAAAATTCGATACCGAGATTTCACCGGAAATACATGTTTTGAGACCCCCTGAATCCAAAAAAAGCATTTTTGGAAACATGTCCGTGTGCGTGTCTGTCTGTGAACAGCATAACTCAGAAACGACACAAAACTTGGTATTTAGGTTCAGTATCATCCAGAGATGCGACACGAAGGTTTTCAAGAAAATCCCCCCCACCCCAGATTACCCATTACATGGAAGATTTTTCGAAAATTTTAATTTTCTCAAAAATGGCTCCAACGATTTTGATTAAAATATCATATGTTTAAGATATTTTCATGACAAATAAAATGTATATCTTCAATTTTCTGGGAATGTCTCCAAAAGTATTCTTCATTGTGAACAACTTTTGCATAACTGGTAAACCATAAGAGATAGACAGAAGTTTACTACACAAAAAATGTAGATCACGTTAAAATACACAATTTATGTCATATACATTTTTTTTGTTGAGTGAACCATTTTCGAGATATTGCTTGTTATTCCCTTGAATTTTTCAATACTTATTTTCTCAAATGGGAATTCGTTATTCATTTTTTTGTCTTGGATATGCAAAGAGTATTAATCTGTGGCAAAGAGAATGATGCTGCACATAGCAACCAGCTATTAAGAGTAACGTCTATGCTTAAAGGCTGCTGTATTTCTATATTGCCCTTGTAAATATATATTCCCCTTACATCTACAAGAAAATTAGCAATAAGATAGAGTCTGCAAATGTTTATCTCGATTAAGATGAAGTAGATGGAGAATAAGGGTTTGTAAAAATAGTTGGTACAAGAGTAGGGAAAGTCATGTGATTGTAACACATCAGATTTTTATCTTATGCATTACTGTTTCTGAACAGCGGTAGCTTAAGGTGCTTTTTATTGGCGTATTAGCACTAATTTTACTTGAATAATCTACCACCTTCATTTTTATTTTGCATTTCTTTGTAGTTTACTAACATTTCATGTGTTACTAGCTTCTTCCTCTATAACTATAAATATTTACGTAAAATGTTAAATAACCTACATAGGTAACACTTCACAGTGTTCCACATGCTATAAATGTGTACAGTTCCTTACACTGATGTTAACCTTCACTGCCTTCTACCTCGTGCCTGGCACCTGTTAGCTGAATAGATGGATGACTTTTGTTTGTCATACACAATGAATGCAAGAAGTACAGGATTTCAGCTTCTCTTAAAAACTGTCTCTTGCTTGGTTTCTGTTGTAAATCCAATAACAAAAAAAACATGTCCAGTGAGTATTAGTGAGGTGTTCATTCGACTTAGATTGTGATTTAGGGCCAGTTTACAGTCAAAGTTTAACCAAAGCTTTAATTAACTACAGACCTCTTAAGATTTGCGAGTTTAACAGTAGGACAACTACATTCAATTTAACTGAGCAGCTGAAGAACTCTACAGATAATGCTTGAGCATACACATCAAATGGATTCTCATTGTTTGTCAAAACGGTTCCTAAAATTTGCTTTTGTAGGTTATCCAATAACAGTTATAGTTAAAGTGACTGAAAAACCAAAGTTAAAGCGTACTGCAAACTTTATTCTCAAGAAGTCTGCATTCTCCTAGAAATTGTGAAGCAGCATATGCAGTGCAAGCGATCAGATAAATTACTATGGAGTAAGAAAAACCAAACGTGGGGAAAAAGTGTGATGTGAAGAGTAGATTGACAGCTCTGCATGCGGTAGAGATCTCCAGCTGCAATTAGCATGCTTCTATTTGTACATAAGCTCAATGTTAAGAGACGCATTGCTTCTGAAAGGGCTTTGTTGCTGAAATATGTTGTTGTTACCTATGGCTTTATTAGGAATTCAATCCATTATACAATATATGGCACTCAAAGCATACCATACTAGCCTCTAGTTCCTGAGGTCGTAGGTTGAAACCCGGCAGAGGACAATGGATTTTTTTGGGCATAAAAATCCTTTGTGTGGCTCCTTCAGAAGGGAAGTAAAGCCGGTGGTCCCATGTTGTAGATTTATGGCACGTAAGAAAGCCTCAAGCCTGATAAAGAGGCATTTCTGGTTTTTCACGCCCAATATAGAATGGGATGCTAAGAACCATAGTTGTTAAAGAGCGTCCATAAATAAAACTCAATTTAATATTCACTTAAAGCATATAATATAAAGAGGAAAAATATAAGCATACGTCATAAACTATAAAAAAAGTTGTTGCTGAAATATAAAGCAATAAGTTTAGATGTGATGGCAATGAGTGCAACAAAGTATGTGACAAAAATATGAAACATAAATTTACAATTAAGTTTTGCATACCACTTGGTTTTATGTTTAATTATATCATCAATAATTTCTAGTAGCATCACTGCTGATGTTTAATTAATTGAAAACTCTATCGAATTCTCAGCCATTCCATACTGAAAATACTTTTGATGCATTCTAAACACACTAGGTCATCATCTGTTGTGCATATGGGTTAAAATAATTTGCATTTCTTTGTCACTAATATAGTCATCTTCAAATAACATGCTGACTCCTTAGCTGGAACCACAGTTTAACCCAAGCCACCTGTAAGCTTAGCTTATCACTTGCACTGCACGTTATAAAACTCTACTGTAGCTTAAGCCGTTTCAAATCTTAAACTGTGAAATTGGCTGTAGTAACAATTCATTTCTCATTTTTGAGTTATGCGGTCCACAGACAGACACACACACGTACGCACACACATGGACCTTTTTCTAAATATACTTTGGAGAAGGGGATTCAGGGAATCTCAAACATATGTTTCTGGTGAAATCTTGGCATCAAAACAAAACTTGGCAGGAAAACAATACTACCTCTACTTACTATAATGAGAAGTAGAGAAGATAAGAACCAGTCTGAATCTTTGTTGATTAGCCCTGATAAGTATTTCGTCTATTTACTGGTTTGTGTTAAAGAGAGTAAAGTTTTGTTAGATTAAATACTGGGACAACCTTGCTTGAGTTGTCTGAAACATATTTGTTCCTGTTTCCTAGAACAGAAGCGTGAAAGCAAAAAGTTAATTGTGTATGTTTTTATTACAGTGGTTCCACACATTACTGATGCCATTCAGGAATGGGTCGAACGTGTTGCCCAGATCCCTGTTACCCAGGATGGAAGTAAGCCACAGGTATGCAACATAACATAGTGCTTGTCAGTAATTATGTAAAAAGTAAAATATGAGTATGTTAAGTCATAAAATGTACCCATAGCCCTCTTGATTGAATTTAGTTAACAGTGTATATATTTATTTACAAATATTGCTAAGCACACTTCATAATCCGGCCTGTGGTATCTGACCTTGCCACTTGTCCCAAAAGTATCCATGCATACAAATTGTGCTACAACAGTTTATTATCCCAATTATTTTTATATTGCTAAAAGTTATTTAACATGAATTCATTCCATTTCATCGTAACATTCCAAAGAAATTCCCCTAACCTTCTTAACGGAGACTGATCACTGAACATTTTCTTAATCACTACATTCCTGTTACTCCTGATCCCTTTTTCTCTATCAATTTTTTCTTCCATACGTTGGTTCCTCTACATTTCACCAAAATGTGGATCCCATCATATTATCCTCACAGATTGGACACATGCCTTGTGTAATATTACTACCACACTCCTAATCTAAACTGTGCAATATCCCCTCCATTTTGTTACGTACATCTAAATACTTTTCTCAATTTGATTCTGTCTTAATTTTATAAAAATCAAAGAACTACTCTTATGCATTGCAAAGTATAACATCTGTCTGTGTGTATCTTCAGATCTGGAACAAACATATTTCCAAAATCCCCATGTTATCATCCTTTTAAATACATTTACCGAATATATCCAATTACAAATATAAAATAATTTAACAAGTATATTTATAATTTTACATTACTTTTCATTAACATTTTTACCTATCAATTATTCTTTTACATTAAGTTTACCTTAAATATCAATTTTCACTTTACATTGCTTTTCCATGTCTAAATTCAACTATACTATAAAATTCATTTTCTATTAAGTATTTTTTTATTGTTTTCATCATTACATTTGGCTGGTTTATGTTCTTTATTTCTCTAGGTACTTTATTGAATAATTCTCTTCCTCTAACTTCTATGGCACAATTATTTAGAGTTCCCCTTAGTGTTATCCTATAATAAATATCATTGTTTCTTAAATTATGCACATTGGAATTTTTTTTCATATTTATATTTATCACAGTTTTTATGCATTCACACAGTTTTTATGCACTGTTAACAAGTTTTGATTCTTAAACACCCCCCTCCAAGTTTGCTTATTTTCCATTTTGCTTGTTATTCTAATGGGTTTTTTGTGCAGTTTAAAGACTTGATCCATTTCTCTTGCTGTAATATTTCCCCACAACGTAATTCTGTATCGTACATACGAATATATACATGCATAATAGATCTGCTTCATTGTTTTGCTGTCCATTATTTTAGTTAATTGGCTCATTATATAAATGCACTTATCCTTTTACTAACTGATGCTACATGAGATTGCCAATATAAATGTTTATCAATTATTACTCTAAGAAAATTAGTGTAATGTATTTCTGATATGTTTTCCCCATCTATACTTAGTTTAATACTACTCGGGTTAAGTTTTGTTAATTCAAAGTTAATACATGCTGTCTTCTGTGTATTTATTATCATCTCTAATTTAACATAATATTGTTTTATAATTTTTAAAATTGAATTTGCTCTAATTTCAACCTCTTTTGCTGTTTGACCTTTAACTATGACTGTCATGTTGTCTGCATATCCAATTGCGATGCCTCCATTTTCTGTATCACCTCAAAAATTTCAATTATGTATATAAGAAATAAAAATGGCCCCAATTTTGAGCCTTGCGGGAGCCCTTGTTTTACTATTTTGAAATCTGACTTTATATTTTCTATAATACCATTTGTATTTAGATGATTTATTTTGACACATTGTGTTCAATTTTCCAGATATATTGATATCCAATCCAATGCCAAACCTTGTATACCACATGTTTCTAATTTATTTATTAGTATTTTTATATTCATACAATTAAAGGTCTGTGATAAATCTATGAAGATAGCCACCACTGATTCAAGGCTCACATGAGCATGACATATGTGAGAATCAATACAGAGAGATCATGTGGTCGTTACCATGCTTCTCCATCCAGAAGCATGGTGCTGAATTGGCAACATGAACCACAAAAATCTGCACTCCCATGCACTTACTTTCTGTGGCAAGGAAATATAGCTCTTATGCTCGAACAGAAAACCATAGTTGTTTTTCAGCACAGATGTTCTATGCATAAGTGCTGAAAAGAAAGTAAAATAAAAAAAATAATAATAATAATAGTAATAAAACAAGTTTTTAATATAGAGTCAACTGAAAAATTCAACGCCACAGCCGGGATTTGAACACGGTTCTCCCGCTCTCCGTGCGGTTGCTCTAACCATTGAGCTACTGTAACAACATGCCGATGGGACATTGAATTCCCCAATTGACTCAACCGCACGTAGAACGGGAGAACTGTGTTCAAATCCCGGCTGTGGCATTGGAATTTTTCAGTTGACTCTATATTAAAAACTTGCCAAAGACCAGGCTAAGGTCTATTAAAAGTATAATTAATTTATAATATAATAAAAAAAAGTAATAAACGAGTATTTTTCTCCCTCTAAGGCTTACCTATGACATAAAGAGGAAGTAACATTTTTAGAAAAAAACATCTGTTGGAGTGAGAAAACAGCACAACCCAAAACCAAAATGTCAGATTAATACCAAATTTTGTATTTAAGCCCAGCATTTTTCAAAAATGGAAAATGAAGATTTTTAAGAAATTCATTTCACCCTAGCTATCCTTTACATGAAAAAATTTTGTTACCTTTCATTTCCTCAAAATTGACTAATAATGTTTATTAAAATGCCAAATGTTTGAGATAAATGAAATGAATATCTTGAATTTTCTGTTAAGAGCTTGTGAAGTTCTGATCATTTTGCTTGAATTTTATAGGGAAACTAAGAAACAACCCAAATTTGCTGTTCAAGGAATACAGATATCATTAAATGTGTAATTAATATGAAGCATTTTTTGGTGTTAAAACAATGCATCTGTGAAAATTCAAATTTTTACAGTTTACTACTGATTACTTTGAGTTTTTTACCATATACTGGAACATAAAACATAGTGCACACAAAAGTTTATCTCTGTCAAACTTTTGTGAAGATATTAATGTTCTTATTCATAATCACTTTCTGAAATGGTAATATGAAGTGCTCGTTTAACTCCAAGATTTATTGCACAGCTCCCAAATTTTTAATTTGAGCTTAGTATACAAACATAAGGAATTATTGTGCAGGCTTTTCATAGTTATAATTAGTTGAAGAGAAAAATAATTTTTTGTGTATGTGTTATTGAATTTTTCAACTTTTTCAATATGAGTCATGGAAAATAATTTCAACTCGACTGTCTAATATTTTAATTAACTAGTGCAAAATTTTTAAATCTGAATTCTCGATGCTGACTTGAAAATTTCATGCTGATAACTGATAAACTGTGTTCCAAGGAGCATTTTGAATAGTACAAAAAATGCTGAAAAGAAGAAATTTAGTAAATTTGAGTTAAAGGACTGGTTAAATTGCCATTTATGACTTTAAAATTGTTTGCTTTGAAAGTACAAGTTATAAATATGATGAAAATTAAAAAAACAAAAAAAAACAAAAATGTTCACATATTTTAGTAAATTTCACCAATGCATTGCCTTAAGTTTCCAGATATTTATTTACTTTATTTTTAATAATTTTATCATGCAATTTCGAAGTTCTAAGTCACCATTCTTGTTTTGCATGAAGCCATGCAAAGAGTGCATAAAATCAAAAGCTGGTGTATAATATCTGCTTTTTCAAGATTTGACTGTCACTTGCTTTTTAAACATTTGAATTTCATCTTAAAAGCAACTTCACTTCAGGCTGCAAGATTAGCCAGTTGAGATTGTCTGCTTTACAGATATTTAACCTCCTCCCCTCGCCAAAATGTGCTTAAATTTGTTTAAAAGTGGTCCTAAATATCACTTTGGGCAAAAGCCGTTTCACTTTGACAAGTAGCCTTCCCAGCCAGCTAAACTTGCAGGCCGAACAAAATCCCAGTCTTGTACGTATACCTTGTTGATATGCTGCATATATTGAAACCATTTCAGTCAATGTTTAGCACATTTTAAGTAAGTAGACAGGAAAGCAAACTATTTATAGAATAGATATTAAAATAGATTATAGTGGGTCGCGAAAATTATGTGATTGTCAAATGTTTTCAGGTGTGTATAGTTGAACTTGGTGGCACTATTGGTGACATAGAAGGAATGCCTTTCATAGAAGCCTTCCGACAGTTCCAATTCCGTGTGAAGAAAGAAAACTTCTGCTGTGCACACGTGTCCTTGGTACCTCAGGTGTGTATTAGTAGCAATAAACATAGCATAGTTTGTTTTTGCTACATTGAAGGGCACAAGGTACAAATGTTCTAGCTTATAGTGAACTAACATTATTCAGAAAAATAAAGTGATTTGAGAATAGTTTTATTATTGTTTCCTTAAAATTTGTTTATTTTTTAATGATACAAAAATCTTTAATGCAGCAGAAATTTATACATATAATAAAATTGTAACCAAAATATTTCTGGTAATTTTCAACTTTGATGAATAATGGTACTAATGTGTATTATGGATTATCTTAAGGGGGGGAAAACACACACACACACACACACATACACCTTCAAGTATCAGTGGCTGGATTCATCACTTAATCCAGAATTTGAGTGATTTTTTTCCTTCTGATTCTACTTAGCCTGATGGGTATTAGTTGGACAAGCCCCAGGAGGTATTTTGGGTTAGTTGTAGGAGAACGGCCATGAATCTTAGGCATTGCTGTTGTACCATGCTAAGCGAAACTGCCTGTTTTTTTTCCCCTCCCCTCTCCAAGCCTTCTCGTTTACGTTTCTGCAAGGTCAGGTTGAAAAAATTGTACTGTGCTGGGCAATCAATTTGAAACCTACTGTAAAGTATGCAGGCAGAAGTTTAAACTCAGTAATATGAGTTCCTGGTGTTACATAACAGCGGAGGAGGCTGTTAAAAGTTGCACAAATACAAAATTGTGGTCAGGGAAGTTAGGTTCACATTTCTGCTGAGAACCATGCAGTGCCAATTAGTTAATGAGTAAAGTATTATCATACATTTGTGTACATTACATGTATGTTCACTGTATTTTGGGGATAGCAGTAAGGATCTTCACTTATTTGTTATGCACAAGCAAAGTGTGTTACTGCGATGTGAAAGCGCCTTTAATTAACATGAAAGGGCAGAAAAGTATTGTATTGATTGTTTGTAGGATTGCTATGAAACAATAATGAATAGAGGAAGTCATGTGACTGTTAGACATGAGATCTAATATTAATTTTAAGTGTAGCTTGAGTTTAACATGATGGAAATTTTTGAAAGGTGAATAAAGCAAAGCCTTTCTGATCTCACTATTACAAGATAATGTCTGTTTACACCAATCAGACTTTAGGATTGTTACTGTTGTGTGTTACAGCCTCGTGCCACAGGAGAGCCAAAGACAAAGCCAACACAGGCAAGCGTCCGTGAGCTGCGTGGGCTTGGTCTCTCACCTGACCTCATAGTTTGTCGTAGTGAACTCCCCATTGGGGATGAGGTTCGCAACAAGATCTCAAACTTCTGCCATGTTGCACCAGATCAGGTAAGTTTTAATGGGAAAGTGAATCAAACTTGAAAACTTCAGTGCAATTTCTGAGATTTAAACTAGAGGAAAGAAAAAATAATGTTTTGGAATAGTAATAGTAACCAAACTTAAATGACGAATCTGTGTTAAGCCCTCATACTTCCCATTCTCCAGTATTTCCCATTTCCCAATATTCTAAAGACCAAGTTGCTAAGTTATTTGTAAGAAATGGCTAAACTCAAGCTATACCCCCGCCACTGTAACGTTGCACTTGACAGCTAGCATTTAAGTTGGTACACTCGCAAAAAAAACATATGAAAAGCTTCAACCGTTTGACTTCCCAAGCCAATCACAAGGCAGCATTCCGAATGGTCGATGACAAAGCAGAACCGGAACTAGAATCAACTCTGTTGCCAGTTGTAACTATTCCCAACCACGTGCTTCAGTTGAATCTCTAGCATGAACGTCGAGCTGTTCTTTGCAAGCTACGTATTGTTCATTGTTATTTATATTTGTGGTTATTGTTTGATCGTTTTATTATTGTTTGTTTATACATATATATTTATTTATATTTATCCATTTTATATATATTTCATTCATATTATTTATTTAAACAAAACTTAAGTGCGACAATGTCTGAAAAAACAACGCCGATCGCCGAGTGATGATTCACGAAGTGAAAATCCTTTGCACTGAGGTGTATCACTTAATAGTCAGGCATTGGAACTATTAAGGAGAACCCGAGAATTCTTTGAACAGGAAAAGGAGTACGTGAACCTTCATGGCAATCCCTCTATTCCTGCTGATAAAACCGTACAACAAACTGTAGCAGTTCTTGGACTAAGTACGAGAACTGTTATTTACAAGGGAGTGAAACTCCTAGAGAAAGAGGACAAAATTCCTGAACCATCTGGAATGCAACAGGTATTTCTATCAACTCCAGGGAAGAAAAGAAAGCAGCCTCGTCCAGTCACAAATCTTGATGCTTTCCAATTAGACGTCATACGTAGACACATTTATGCCTATTATCATAGAAAGGAGTATCCGAACATACCAAAGCTGCTTATATCGCTTATTTTCAATTAACAATAATAATACGAAATAGTTATTATTCATTGACGTTTGATACTTACGTACACTTTTTGTATGCGACTTAGACACGATAGAAACAACAATCAGCTGTTGTTGTTTACTAGCCACTCTGGCAACGTCGCAACCACAATGTAGCCAACCTTACGCGAAGCCACATGAACTGTCAAGTGCAAAGATACAGCGGTGGGGGTATAGAAGAGAACAGAATTGAAGAATAGATAACTAAAATCTGTTACAATCAAGCATTTAATGAAACTATTTCTGCAAACATTTATATCACTTAACATGAAGTGGATAGAAAAATAAGCTTTTGTAAAAATAGTTTGTACGAGAGGTACAAAAATAAAATATGATAATGGATATAGAAAGTCGCATGAATGTAATACAGATTTTTCATTGTTAGCTCACGTATGATTAATGTGAATAAAAACAATTTCTAATGATCAATTAGGTTTTACATATCATATTCATATTTTGATGTTTTGTTACAGGTTATATGTATTCATGATCTGACATCCATTTATCATGTACCTGTTTTGATGGAACAGCAAGGCATAGTGGACTTTTTAAATGATCGTCTCCAGCTGAGTATTCCCTGCCCATATCCTCGGAGATTCATGCAGAAGTGGAAGGCTATAGCTGAAAGGTATGCCACTTCAGTTCAGGGCTGCTCTACAACAAAGCAAGAATGGAAAACACATTATGCAAGTTAGATTTGAGCAGGTTTCAACTTAGATGGGGTTACATATCAGTGTCCATACTTACCAACTTTTACAGTTTGTCTCGAAATTTTATAGGACAACTCCATTTTCTAGATCTAAAAATCATCAGAAATGACAAAAAGATAAATTTTGTATTTTATAGGAAACCAACTCAATCTGAAAATAACATTTAAAAAATCTGAGTGTTACGTTCACATGACTTTCTCTACCCTCTATTGTTTATTAGTGAGTGTACAAGTTATTGTTACTAAAGCTTATTTTCATATCTACTATGTTTTAATCCAAATAAACCTTTGCAGAAATAGCTACATTACACATTTCTTTATAGATACAAAGAGAACAGTGATAGTCAAATGTTTAACAACTGGACGCTATATGCTGGCCTGAAAATTCCACACTGTTTCCATGACATCGCGAGAAACAATTGAATGTTGAAAGGACCAAGAAATGGACAATTCAAACCATTAGTAACTGATATCTCAGAAATGGCTTATGCCACAAAAAACATATTTGGAATAAATTGCATGTTTTAGAGAGATCTACAGTTTTGTCTATTGCTTAACGTTTACCAGTTGCACAAGATTGTACAAACTTCCTTCCGAATGAAGAGGATTTCAAAGGCTGTTCCCAGAAAATTCAAGATATACATTTTGTCATGTAAATGTCTTTAATAATAGTATTTTAATCAAAGTCGTTATAGCCATTTTTTAGAAAAGCAAAATTTTCGAAAAATGTTCTATGTAAATGGTAGTTGGGGGTGGGGGTATTTTCTTGAAGATCTTTGTGACGCATCATTGAAGAATTTTATGAACTTAAGTACCAAGTTTGGTACTTATCCAACTTCATTTTTGAGTTATGCTCTCTCTCTCACGTACACGCACAACTTTTTCTGAAAATGCTCTTTTGGAATCAAGGTACCTCATGACGTTTATTTTCAGTGTGATCTTATCAAATTTGTGGGTAGATTATAATACTTACTCTACCTACTTCAGGTAAGTAGTAGAGAAAGTAAAAATGACAAATTGATTTTAGCATTTTTAGAACAACCAATTAATGCTGATAATTACTACAAGTTAGTGTATTAACCCTTTTTCACGTTAGTTGGCTGTTTTTAATGGGTTAGTTTAGACTTATAAATATACCTCTAAGCAAAGATGCATTTTATTGAGAATATAAATATTTTATTTATTTATTTATTTGTGCTAGCAATCTTCCTTAGAATAGGGCTAAACATCAGCCCAAGCTGTTATCTTGCCATATTCTACCCATATTACACTCTTTAATTATAACATAATAATAATAATAATAATAATAATAATAATAATATAATTGCATAACTAAACATCACATGATGAAATTAATTTACATCTCTCTTTATTGTCCATAGCCATTTCTTTTTTAATTTGGACAGGTACTCTCCTACCTTAATATAAATATATTATCACACTGCTTTAATTGTTTTAATATTACGTTTTATAAATAGAAAGATTGAAACCTTTATACATCAGAAAACTATTAAAGATGTTTCTATCTTCAAAAAAAAAAGTAAAAGATGATTATAAAGTTAAAAGATTTGCTTGTTATTCTTATATAAATAAATTCACAAAATGTTTTTCGAAGAAATTGGCATTATAGTAGTTAAACTCAATACAGCATAAATCTTTGTAAGGAATTTGTAAAAGAATATAACATTTAAAAAAATAAGAAATCTGGCATTTATCAGTTAAGTTGAATAGATTGTGATCAAATTTTTAATTTGGAAACCAAAGTGAAAAGGCAGCTTAGAAGTTGCTGCAGATTTTTATTATGGTTAGCAGTGCACTGAGTCTATCTGCAGGGTTTACATGGCGCGGATAGACAACATTTAAATTTTTGTTGTTATTATATATAAATTAATTATACTTTTTATAGACCTTAGCCTGGTCTTGGCAAGGTTTTAATATAGAGTCAACTGAAAAATTTAAATTATTGCACCACCTTTAATTTCTTGTTGTATTTTATTGTATTTTAATAAATATGTATATTTTCTTTTAATGAATAAAACATGCTGTATTTTTAAACTACTCTTAATATGTGTCTGAGAAAATATACCCTTCTCTTCTATGAGTATGTCAAAATATGTATTTGTTAATCCTTAGTCAGAGAAAAAACAAGTTATATATTGTGAAACAAATTTCTTCTTGTACATAACAACTTTTCCTATAGAGATGATAATAGATATTTTCACTTGTCTTTTTCCCTCTCCTTCATATGTTAAATGAATTGAGTTCCTCACGCTGACAATAACTATTAAAGTAGGTTATGCAATTTTGAATTCTTAAGGTTATAGTATTTCTTTGGTTATGTTTCCTAAATATTTCCCCTGGATTTTTTCTCAGACACATACGTTTTAACATACAAATATTTTCACTGGTAAGTAATGATCTAGGTTTCATGTAAGTAACCTCCTTAATTACATATGCATTTAACTAAAACAATTTCCACTCAACATATTAAAACAACATTTCAATTTTATAATTAAAAAATACATAGTAAACATCTCTTTGAGGTCTTATATAAACTTTTACAAAGTATTGAATGCAAGCAAATTGATAAATTGATGCATGGCAGAGCTAAATTAATAAAGTAATTAATGGACCTAGGGCCGGTTTCACCAACGGATGCTAAATTTTAACACAATGTTAAACTGATTTAACACTGAAGTTAACACAAATTCTGTTTCATCAATGTGTTAAAGTCAGTGTTAAGTTAACATCCCCATACCCCTGTGTTAAGGCGTTTAACAAATGTTAGAAATTGGAAGATGGCTGCCGCAAACCAAGCTGTTGATGCGAGTTTGCTACAATTGGCATTTTTTAATGTCCTAATAGAAGAGTAGTCGTATGTCATAATAAATTTGAAACCCTGCAAAAGGAAGAACTTTTAAAGCAATATAGATTGCCCAAGGGGCCATGAGCATGATTTTATGGGAAATACGAGAGGTTAGAATACTACCAACAGAAGCATGCCTCTTTTTCCCTAAGTGTTAATTAGGTACTTAGATTTTATGCTACTAACATTTTTCATTTACTTTTGATGTTGGTATTTCCAAAACTACCATTTGTGGGTTTATCCGAAAGGTTTCCAAAGCAATTTCTTCAAGAAGCAAACTATTTTTTTTGGGTCCACTTGATTAATCAGCGATAACACATTTTTGTCCACTTTAGTTGCAATGCAGTGTCCCCCACCAGTTTTAAACCATCTTAAATGCTCTTCTCACTTAATGTTTCTGGTGCAGCACTTTATGTTTGCATAAAATTGCCGTAATTGTTTACTGGACTTAAGAGAAACACGTTCATTCCAATTAAATTACACGTGGATTTTGACCCAGGCTGCAATCTCATCCTTTAATGTAAGACCGTCAGCTTTTTCACACTTGACAATACGTCTATGCTTATTAACCAGATGTTAATTAATGCATGTCAAACGGTAAAACGTTTATTTCGGCTGACATCGTGATTCTAACTGCAAACAACTGGAACAATCACATGGCCATTGCCATGAATGTAAATACTTGTCGACTACTGATACAGAGAGCGCGGCAATACGTATACCAAAGTGCATCAGAGTACGTTCAGAAGCAGTGTAGTTTGGCCACCACCTTTTCGAAAGCTAGCATTTGTGATCGTCTTTGACGTTAACAAATTGTTGGCCAACAATTTGCTGTAAAAGCTTGATGAAATGCAAAACTTTTAACCTTATGTTAAACTTTGAACACCTTGGTAACTAACAAGATGTTAGAGTATTTTTAACATTGGTTGATGAAACCAGCCCCTATAGATTAAATTCAGGAGCAAATGTCTGCTACAAAGAGTTAAGAGATCACACAGTGAATTTTTAAATACCACCAATTGATTCTATCAACAAATTTGTTTTACTGTCAGTAATGGAAATACCATAGGGAACAATCCATCACTAGTGGCAGTAACCTTAACTACATTATATCAACAATTTGCAAACAAAGTGGAGCGAATGAAGATGCAATTAATTACAAAACAGTTTCTGAATTGAATTGCAATTCAAAAGAACAAAGTGGAGTATTTGTCATTCATATACGAGGAGTGTTTTAAAAGCTCTCTGCCTAACTGAGAGAAAACACATTTATTTTATTTGGGGGGGGGGCTTTGTCAGTGTCACCTTGTAAATAATACATTAAGTAGTCCTACGACTTTGCAAATTTTTATTATCCTTGTTAAAGATTTGACCAGCTGTGCAAAATAAGCATCTCTCTTAGTTTCAATCATATCATTTGATGTGAATTTTTGTCCACCCAGTCATTTCTTTGTGTTTGGGAACAAAAATGATTGATGAAGCCAAATACAGTGAATTTGGAAAGGTTGTGCAGTTTTGCAGCAGCAATTCCAGATGTGTGCAAGGCACATTATTGTGATGAAAGGTAACCTTCTTACTTGCAAGGTGTGAACATTTAGCTGAATAACATCCTGTAGTGAAGCATAATTCTTCCTCGTGATGATTCTGCCCCTCTGAGGTAGTCTATAAGCACCACACCATGAGAATCTTAGAAAGCTATAGCCAAGACTTTTCTTGCAGATGAAACCACTTTTGCTTTCTTTGGACACTTTCACCTGTTGCCACCCATTGTTTGGACTCCCCCTGTGTCTCGGGCATGTAGTGATGGATCCATGTTTCATCTAATGTCATAAGAAAATTAAAAACTCACTAGAATTGTTTTTGAAGAAGTGTAAACATTCTTGAGAAATGCTCATTCAAACGTGGTTTTGATCCATTGTTAGTAAATCAGTACCCATCCCGTGGAAAGCTTTCTCAAACTTTGTATAAAATGTAGTGAACACGACCTAACGAGGTCTTTGCAATGTCATACCTTCATTCGGTGATCAATGAGTTCAGCATTGTGAATTTCATTCACTCATCAGTCTTAGCAGTTTTGGGACTTCCTAAGAGCACATCATCTTGAGTGGATGAATGACCATGCTAAAATTTGGTAGACCACTTTTTAACCATCAAAAACAAAGGGAAGAATTATTTAATGTTGAATCTAACACCGTTTGTATTTCTTTATGGGTTAAACCCTCCAAAACAAAGGATTTTATCACAACTCATATTTCTGTTTTATCAAAAAATGTTAACACTAATTTATTTACGGATTGTTATAAACAAGTGATTACACTTACATGTCAGAAACTTTACAGCGTGCCATCATATTAATGTATCAATAATTTGGCCATCTTCATGACATCTTTGAGTCAGACTGAGAGCTAACACATTGTATAAGTAAGTCACATATTTCTGTATTTGCTTCACTGTTAGTAGCATCAATTTCTGTTTATTTTTGCCAAACTTAGTGTTTAAGTTGAGCATCTTCCAAGGATGCAACTTGAAGATCTTCAAGAAAATTCCTCCCCCACTCAAACTACTCCTTACAGGAAGAATATACGTTAAGTCTAAATAGAAAACAGAATTAACAAGATCCAGGCCAAAGATAAGTGAAGTAATTTTTAATATTGTTGACAGGGTGGATACGTTGCAGCGTGAAGTAACCATAGCTCTGGTTGGCAAATACACAAGACTAGAGGATTCATATACATCTATCACCAAGGCTCTCCAGCATGCTGCAGTGGCTGCAGGATACAAACTGAATGTTTCAGTAAGTATCATATTAGTACAAAAGTGTGTAGGTGAAATATCAGCAGATAATGGGTGAGGTGAATAAAGCTCAGTATTTGCTTTTACTAGAAAATTTTAAGCAATTGCGTAAGATTTAGTGAATAAGATTCTAGTAAATGCTTATTCAAAATAGCAAAAGATATTGGCTCTAGCAAAAGCTTAAAAATGTGAATAAAACAAGCTTTTTCTTAATTCCAATAGCAATTGCTAATAGGTCAGACCATTCTTAAACATTGTAGTGCAGTGTGTGGTTGCATTTAGGATGGCTGCATTTATGCAATTAAGGGCTCTAAAGTTCTATCGAGAACACATGTAGACTAGGGAAGACGATTACTACACTTCGTACAGATTTAATGAGGAAAATGTAGTGTGGATTGCCCAACATTTCCTGGTGTTGGAAAATGAAACTTGAGAAGGCTCTTTGACTTCAAAGCAGAAAATGGAAAATTTTCTTCGCTTCCTAAGTGATCCTGAATATCAGTCTGGGATTGGAAAGGACATTGGGGTACATAGGACGATAGTCTGCAAAACTGTAAATTTTGTGCTTGAAAAAAATACTAGAAAAAGCAAACTTCTGGATTGAATTCTCAAGGGGTGATGAAGTTAACAATGCTGTGCTATAATGGAGTGAACGATACAATTTTCCTTGTGTCATAGGAGTAGTTGACTGTACGTATGTCCATATTATGAAGCCACTGTACCAGCCACTGAATATATAAATGGAAAGAGCTATGCTTCTATCAATGTACAAGCAACCTGCAATGCTGAACAAACATGCACAAACATAAGCACGCAGTGGCCAGGATCTGTGCATGTTGTTATATGTTAATAATATTAGTAGATAATTAATTTGTCAACCTACCTGGAACTTTAGACATACTGGATTTCTGTCAGAAAATAAGAGGTTCAGAAAGTCCTTCAACCAAGATTTCAGAATAATTTTTCTATTCCCCGTTGCTGTTTTATCACACTTCATTTTTTCATGTTATGTATTTTCTTTATTAGCTGCTTTCCTGAAATTAACTTGCCAAATTGATGTTCAGCTGTACTTGCTTCCAATGCTTTCTTTTTATTCATTTTAATTTTTGGTGTCTGAGATTTATTTAAAATCGATACAAATTTCTGTTGTGTATTGCTGAAATCTTCATTGTGTTCACTTTCGGAAGACATGATTAACGAATACTGAGTATTGTGGCGCACATGCTAGAATCTCAACAATCAAGCAGCCTGGCCTTGAATTCCCCCTACCATTCCTTTGACAGTAAATGCTTTAATTTCCCTAATTTACTTACCAACATTAGAAAAAGATTACACACACCAAAACAAGCTAATGCTAGTTTTAAATGCTTGTAAGCAATTGCTTTTTCTTATTCTTAATGCTTCTAGTATTTACTGGATCTTTATTCACTTCACCCATTGAATTTTCTATTTCAGTAGCTTCCCCCCGAGATTCTTCCAAGTTATGGAAATATTGTATAGCCTGTTAGTATGTTTTATGGATGACACAGTTGTGGAAATAGTCAGGGACTTTTTAGATAACCACAATAGATAACATTTTAAATTCTTGTACCTTCACTCAGGTCCTAGTTATTTAATAAGATGTAGGTTCCATAGTTTTCATATACACTGCAATCTTGTTAGTACATTCCTCAGGAACACGTTTTCCTGTATATGACATTGAATTTTGAAAGTGCTGATGCCAAATGTACTAAATGCTATAAAAAACATTTGTTTAGCACATTTTTCCACATTCGAAGTTTGACATCATTCAACAGTTAGCTCAATCCTTGGTCAGTCCAGTTGGTGTGGGGACCAGCAGCCAATGCACACATGCATCTGTGCGACACAGTTTGTGTGCATTGGATAGATGCTTTAGTTTGGTGTGGTAAAACCAATGACAGTTGCTACTGTTGATTAAAGCTATGTACAGTAGTGACGATGGTTCTGTGCTGGTGAAGCCTGGATGTGCACTGGTTAACTGGACAATTCACAGGCATGCGCATTGAGTGCAATCAGTTCAGTCTAGCGGCAGCAGTAGTGCAAGTAACATCTCTCTTGCCAGCCATCTGTTTATGACTTTATGCTACCTTGAACTTTCTGTTTATAAATTAGTTACTATTTGTTTCTGTAGGAGCATCACTTCAGTTTCTGCATGCGGTGGGTGGGGAGAGATTGTTTGGAGCAGTTTTCCGAATTTTCATGTGGATTTTAACGATATATTTGGCCTAAAAGAAAATAATATTTTATTTCTTAATTGTGAAATATTGGTATTAAAAGTACAGATGTCGCAAATTTTCTTTTGGTAGAGCATTAATCTAACCTAATTATTTCTTGTAACTTAGGGGGAAGAAGGCAATTGACCCCCTGCCACCCTAAATGAGCCCCTGTGTGTCTGTAATTAAACTTGGATTGCATATATTGTGTATTTTGGTGTGTTTGTTGGAGGTTCTTGCCTTCTGCGAATTTTTATGTAAAAATAAAAAAGTTAATATACCACAAAATGATGTAGAAAAATACAAAAAATGGCTAATGGAAAAAGCTGATTCCTAACTTGCCTCCCAGATCTGTTTTGGCGATTGATAACGCACAGTACCATAGTGCGCAGTTGGAAAAGCCGCAACATCTAATACCAAAATAAAATGCAGGACTTGCCTCATTCCATGAAAGGATGCTAAGTTTGGAGCTTTACAACCTAAGTAAGGGTCAAAGCCTGTTCTGAAAATTTACGTTGATAGTTTGTAGGCCATGCACACAATGTTCTCCAATTACTGCCATATTCATCAGGTCTTAATCGAGTAGAACCCATCTGGGTTGATGTAAAGCAACTTGGTAGAACACCCTTTTAAATTAGATGATGTTATTTATGAACCTTAGCTAACAACATGTTGACGACATTAGCGTGGAAAAGTGGGAAAATACCTGCCAACAAATTATTAAGTAGGAAAACATATATTGAAGAAGAACAACAACAAGACCTGTTTGAAAGTGACACAGAAGGTTTTGTAATCCAAGGTAGGGAATATAGTGACAGTGAAGGAGAAGAAGACTGAAGACAATTAAAGGCAAATATCTGAAGAAGATGAAAGGGAAAGTCTTGCAGAAGAAAGCGATGGTGGTGATATTTCTGGTGTAAAGTGTTTATCACACCAGTAAAGCCCCTGCTAGTTTGAGACAATGCATTCGCGTGATAAGGTTTGTGTATAATGTGTAAATATAAAAGAATTATAGAGCAATCTGAACATAGTGACAATAAACCAGTCAAGCAGTGGTGAGGCGTTTATTATCGGCGAAGTCCGTCTTCCAGCAGACAGACAGCTGCCTGTGGGAGCGTAACTGGCATTAGGCATAGACTCTTTTCAGTGCGCTAGGAAAGTAGGTCACCGGCACAGAACTATTGTCCCTACTGTACATCATATTTTAAATTTGTATTATTTACATTTGCAATGGGGGAAAAAGAAAATGCATCAAATAACAAACGAGAATCCTTCAAGAAGTAGATCATAATCCAAATATGAAATGTGTGGATTTAGTGTTGAAGTTAACCATTCCTCCATCAACCTTAAACACAATTGTTAGCAAACATAAAGTGATTGAAACTACTTTTGAAGAAGGGAAAAATGCTAAAAGAAAATGTAAATGCAAGGGTCACTTTCCAGAATTAGAAGATGTTCTACTAAAGTGATTTACACAAGCATGAGCTTCAAATGTGCCAATAGATGCTACTGTGATTCAAGCTCAGATGACACTTTAGCACAGACGTTGGGACTAGATGATTTTAAACGTTGTAACGGTATTACTTACAAATGTTTGTGTATTTATGTGTTTACTTCATGTGAAGCCATCTTGTGACGTCATTCATTTGTTCGGTTTATAGCTCCATCTAGTGTTAGCAATTTGTGGTAGTATTAGTGTTTGAAAGAATTTTAATTTTTGTTTACTATTCTCTGGCTAGCTATTATTTCTCGGTCGAACATGTCTCTTGATCAGAGTGTGTAAACGGAAAGGAATCTTTTATCCAAATATAACACTGATGGAAATTTGTTTTACACATTTATTGTCGAACACGTTAACTATCACATTTATACATTGATCTTAACACTCGCCAAACTGAAACTGTTATAATAACTTCTTACTGATCACTTTTAATCCACATACTTCAACCTTTTGTATAATTAACCTTACAACACTTTAGATTATTCATAATTCTGCTGCGCGTAACTTGTGAATCGATACCCGACGTTTGCCGTACAAATACTTTCGACGAATTGACTGACTGAAGACGACGTGTAGTGTACACAGATTTTTGATGAACTGAACTGACTTTACCTCCAACCTACTGTTTTTATACCCATACACTCCGATATGCCAAAAGATTATAACTGAACTGCAATTGGCTAATAAAACGCGGCAACATTAGCGTGTATTTTAATATCCAATGAAAATTATGAATACATATGCTCTAAGGAAATATTCCAGAAGATTCTCAACGGAAAAACGCGCCAACATTACGTAACTTCCTCGTTTCCAATAATGATAAACAGCTCACCCCCTCGCTGCATTATTGCGCGCTATTATTGACAGTTTCAGTAAGGTTGTATAAACTTCTCAACAGTAATTACAATAAACAAATATCTCAAATCAATGTCACATAAAAATGCATATTCATATTACAATCATTATTTACATTTAAGTAATTTGTGATACAAATTACTGCATCATATGCCCCACTATAAACATAATTATAAATATTTACAACTTGTTTGGAAATTTTATAATTGGGTTTTTAGTCTCCTAAATCTTGGAACACACGCTATCACTTTCACTTAACACTTCACACGTATTTAACACACGACATATGTTTTTTTTTTGTTTTTTTTTTATCTCGCCACTACTTACTGGCTCTGGTTTAATGTGTTTAGACATTAATCTGACATTTACAATTTTTTTTATAGCAAATACTGTACCCTGAATTATTTAGTTATTGTTACAAATTGGTTTACTTTCTTATATTGTTGACAACAATTTGTGCATTTAAGAATTTTTGTAATTACTATACATATTTACCAAAAATATTCAACCTTTACATAAATATATTTACATCTCTTAAATGTGGGCACTGTTTCACATGTTCTGTTTGCTACACAAGTATTTGTTTTAATTATTTTTACCCATTTTTGTTATTTTGTACTTTATTTTAACAATACTCTTGGAATTGTATTTACGTACTTTTACTTTAATATCATATTAAGTTTAAATTTTTACATTCTTAATTTCAAATACTGTTACAGTTACTAAAAAAAAGTGTTAATTTTCCCTCTTTTTTTTTTTTTTTTTTTTTTTTTTTTAACATTTAATTTTTGTCCAGAATTTATTTCTCTTTTCACATGACATATATAAATAATTAACCCTCTTACGTTCCAATACATTTCTCTGCAGGTCATCTTTAACTATCCAGCATTAACTTTACATCTCATTGTTATTTACCCTCCTGGATCAAATTGTGTGTGGCTAAACATTACTCGTAGCCGTATCCTAACCTTCCAAAATTTGTTCATGAATAACCTCTTGTATTCATATGAAATTTCGTCCCCTGATAACATTTGAAAACAATCTAAAGCTTCCTGAACAACACATCTTTTAACAACTGTCATTTTCAATTCTTCTACTATCTCTTTAATTTGAGAGTACTCTGACAAATCTGTACTAAACTGTACTGGACTGGAGTTTTCAATTTGAACATCTTGGTACTTGTTAATTTCAGAAGTTAGCTTTTGATTATTTACAGGCAAAACTTTAACTTCTTTGTACAATTTATTTCTTTGCATTACTGACTCCTTCTGTATTTCTGATATTTCCCCACTGAAATTAACTTGCGCCTGATTCACATGTACATTCATAACCTCTTTCATCTCTCTTATCTCACTTGAAATGTTACTCATTTGATTTCCTAACTCTGTACATTCTACATTAACATGTTCAATTTTAGTATTAGCCTCACTTTTTTTGTTACCTATTTCCCTGCTCATGTCTAGCATTTTCTTTGAAATTTCTCCTATCTCATTTGCTATTACTTCCTCATTTTCATCTCTCATTTCTGGCATACTACTATCTAGCTTCATAACTTTCTTTTCAATTTCTTCACTGCTTTGATCTACTGTTTGCTCTTATTTCTCATAACTATGAATTAGTTTATCTAAATTCTCATTATACTTACTAATTTCTTCCCTCAATTCTCTATTATTCTTTTCCATATTCTCATTAGTTTTTTTTATATTCTCATTCATATTTCTCATCATTTCCATCATCATGCTAACATCAAAATTTACATTTCCTGCTGTTCTATTCTCACTTTCTGCACTAACATTTCCTCCCTCAAATACTACAGTGTTTGAGTTATTTTCTGTATCCTGTATTGAATTACAGCTGTTACATTATCTCCCTCCATAATTATTTCTTCTGTATTATTAGTAGCCATTGTTTTCTTTATCCTACCGCTCCTAAGGTACATTTAAAAAAAATTTTTTACCCTTTTTTTTTTTAGAATAAAAATCACACGTTTCTAACCTTTCTGATGGTATCTGCTGATGTTGCTTTGATGTCCAGCTTTCTGCCCCTCTCTCCTAGGTTATATGTTGCTTCTGCGTTGTGTTATGATGAATCTACGTCGTCTCGACGTTTTTGTGTCCACTCATCCGCGTCGTTTGTCGTTCCGCGTCGTACAATTTGTTTCTGGAATCTGCGTCCTCTCGATGTTTTTGTAGTTGAATTCCCCTGTTGCCTTGTAATCTCGGAATTACGATGTCCAATCATCCGCGTAGTCTGTCGTCCTTGTAGTTGTTTCTGAAATCTGCGTCTTGTAGATCAGTTCACTGCTCCATTCATTCCACATCCTGGTTAATTCTGCTACTTTCCTGGTTACTTTGCCCCTTTCCTGGTCACTTTGCCCCACGTTCTGGGCGCCAATTTGCGGTGGTATTATTTATAATGATATTACTTGTGATGTTTGTGTATGTGTTTTTACTTCATGTGAAGCCATCTTGTGACGTCATTCATTTGTTCGGTTTATAGCTCCATCTAGTGTTAGCAATTTGTGGTAGTATTAGTGTTTGAAAGAATTTTAATTTTTGTTTACTGTTCTCCGGCTAGCTATTATTTCTCGGTCGAACATGTCTCTTGATCAGAGTGTGTAAAAGGAAAGGAATCTTTTATCCAAATATAACACTGATGGAAATTTGTTTTACACATTTATTGTCGAACACGTTAACTATCACATTTATACATTGATCTTAACACTCGCCAAACTGAAACTGTTATAATAACTTCTTACTGATCACTTTTAATCCACGTACTTCAACCTTTTGTATAATTAACCTTACAACACTTTAGATTATTCATAATTCTGCTGCGCGTAACTTGTGAATCGATACCCGACGTTTGCCGTACAAAAACTTTCGACGAATTGACTGACTGAAGACGACGTGTAGCGTACACAGATTTTTGATGAACTGAACTGACTTTACCTCCAACCTACTGCTTTTATACCCATACACTCCGATATGCCAAAAGATTATAACTGAACTGCAATTGGCTAATAAAACGCGCCAACATTAGCGTCTATTTTAATATCCAATGAAAATTAGAAATACATATGCTCTAAGGAAATATTCCAGAAGATTCTCAACGGAAAAACGCGCCAACATTACGTAACTTCCTCGTTTCCAATAATGATAAACAGCTCACCCCCTCGCTGCATTATTGCACGCTATTATTGACAGTTTCAGTAAGGTCGTATAAACTTACTTCTCAACAATAATTACAATAAACAAATATCTCAAATCAATGTCACATAAAAATGCATATTCATATTACAATCATTATTTACATTTAAGTAATTTGTGATACAAATTACTGCATCAACGTCCAATGCTGGATTGAAAGATTCAGGAATCAGCATGATTTATTTACAGATGCATGTGAGGTGAGGGTGCTGCCCTAGATAATGATGCTATATTGCAAAAATATAGAAACATAGAAAAAATGCAATGCTCCTGTCAATTTTGAAAACCTATATCCCTGAAGATGTTTATAATGCAGGTGAAACAGGACTATTTTTTTCTGTCTTCTGCCAGATAGAACCCGGTATTTTAAGGGCACTAAGTGTCACAAGGAGAGTCTTACAGCTCTGTTGTGCTGTACCAAAAGTGGAATGGAGAAATTTGTACCTCTGGTTATTGGAAAAGTACACAGTCTGCGATGCTTCAAGAATATGCAATCTTTTGCATGCATTGCCCTCTTCTGAACAGTTTGTCACTCATCCACTAACCATTACAAATTTAAGAAACATCTTTGTTTCTTAATGGAAAATATAAGCAAACTGCACAAGTAAGCTACAACCTCTAGATCAAGGTATAATATGGTGCAAATGTATCATAAGAGGCTGGTACAGAGAAGATTGGCTACACTGGGATTGATAACAAGAAAAATCACCATCTTAGATGTCATGCATATCATTAAGCTGCCTGGGATTCTGTGAAGCAAGATGCCTCAATAAAGCTGGCTTTTCTCAAGTTCTTAGTGATGACGTCATGCTAGAAGATGAGCTTTCCGAGTGTGAATAATAGTGCCAAATAACAGCATGTTTTGGAAATCTACATAAACCTACAATTAAATTCCAGTAATAATAGATGAAATACTTGAACAGATGACAAAAGAATCGCCAGCCTGGGTTCAAGGTGAGATGCGCCAGATGCTGAGCCAATTCCTACAGTGTCGGAAGCAATGGAGGCAATGAACAATGTGAAAGAATATGTGTACAGTTTCAAAGTTGATGACTTTACTAAACATGATGGACAGTTATAACATTTTAGCATTAAAACCCATAAAGCAATCAACCATAGACATATATTTGAAATCAGTATAAATATTGTACATGTTTTGTGTTCTATTGTGAGATAAGCTGTACTATTAGATTCTTATTACAGAATTATAAAGCTCTTAAATTGCAGATTTTGTCTTTTTGCTAACATGTTTTCCTGTCGATGTTCAAATGCTTGCATCCCTGCAAAAACGTACTAAGAGATTTTACTGTAATACAGAAACTCCTGACATTAATATTCACTTAAATAGCTCTCGGATAAGCAAGTGAAACATTTTGAAAATGAGACGTTCTGTAGCCATACAGAAAAATGTCCTTTACCTTTGTTAATTATCATTTTGAGCAATTTGTTATGTAATGCTAGATGGAATTCTCTCCCTTTATAGAATTATTTAGCATATAGTAATGAATCTCAATTAAACATACAGAGCAACACTTTCTTACATAGGGGTTATTATAAGTTTTTGGTATCCAGAAACTTGGACCTACATCTGTAGAATTAGAATATGAGTTACCTTGAGTGTAGATTAGCAGTGTTTGAATAACAGGTACAATAAATACGAGTTCTCGGAACGGAATAGAAAAAAAGTACTCGCATCACAAACTTTTTATTTTTCAATGTGGTCTCCTTGTAGATTAATGCACTTGGTCCAATGATGTTCTAGTGCCTTGATCCCATCTCGAAAATGAGATTCCTCCAGGCCTGCAAAATAGTTGTCAACTCCGGCTATCAATTCTTCATTTGAACTGAATCTTTGTCCACCAAGAAAAATTTTCAGTTGTGGGAAGAGATGGAAGTCTGACGGAGCCATATCAGGTGAATAAGGCGGATGTGGCAACAATTATACCTTAGTTCGTGCAATTTTGCCATGGCGACTGCACATGTGTGCGAGCGCGCATTGTCTTAATGGAAGATGACTTTCTTCCTTGCTAGACTTAGCCTTTTTTGCATATCTTTTGTTGCAATTTGTCCAGGAGGTTAGCATAGTATTCTCCAGTAATTGTTTGTCCAGTGGGGAGATAATCTACAAACAAAATCCCCTTCAAATCCCAGAATACTGATGCCATGACCTTTCTAACCGAATGAATTGTCTTTGCTTTCTTTGGTGGCGGAGAATCAGCATGTTTCCACTGCTTTGACTGTTGTTTTGTCTCTGGAGTATAGTAGTGCACTCAAGTTTCATCTGTGGTTGCAAACCGGCGCAAAAAATCTTGTTGATTTCTCCTAAAACGGGCCAATATTGTTTCGATATTTCCATTCTCATGCATTTTTTGATCCAGCATCAAAGAGTCACGGCACCCATCTCGCAGATAATTTTTTCATCTTTAATTCTTCAGTTAAAATGTGATATACCCTTTCAGATGACATCTGGCAAGCATGAGCAATTTCACGCACTTTCAATCGGCAATCCTCCATGACCATTTTGTGCACTTTTGCAGTGATTTCTGGAGTAGTGACACATATTGGCCGACCACTGCGCGGATCATCATCTAAGCTCTCCTGACCAAATTTAGATTCATTTGTCCACTTGGAAAAAGTTGAATATGAAGGAGCAGAGTCCCCCAGTGTATTCTGGAAGTTGACATGAATGTTCTTTGCTTTCATACCTTTCTTTACGAAGTACTTAATCACTATTACTTTTAAATCGGAAGACGTAGTGAAAAGATTAAATATAATATATAGAGTGGTTGCAAATATACAATTTCACTAAAATAGGTTCAATACCTCAATCTAGTTTCGAGGAATCGCTTCATCGTCAGCTGATTGCAACTGGTTGGCTTTCCTCTGATGGTTACAGATGCCTCTTTGTCCCACTAGTGGTGGCTCTACAAGTTTAGTAATCCAATTTTTGTCCATAGGAATGTTGAAATTCATTAACGTTGGACAAAATTTCCAAAGAAATATTTTCTCCCAAATGTTTAATTCAGTAGGTTTTTGTGCCTGCTTGACAAGTGATACTGTGTCCTCAATTTCATGTCCCTGTATCCAAAAATGTGCTGCAACTGCTGATTTTTCTTCTTCCCTGGATTTGATGTTTCGAAAATGTTCCTTAAGCCTCATTTACGCTTAGTTTGACCAATATAGATTTGTTCACTATCCTTGCAATCTATTCTATAAATCCCAGATTTTTTATGAGCTGGCAGTGTTTCTTTTTGGTTTGCATTTATGAGAAATTTTATGCTGAATTTATTTTCGGGGATGAGTGCCACATTGCTGTCATTGAAAATTTTCTTGAATTTGTTATGTGCCCATGGGTGAAATGTGACCTTTTTGTATGTCGGTTTTGGTTGTGTGGTTTGAGGGTTGTATTTTCTTTTATCATTTTTTGTTGCTTGAATTTTTTTATTAACCTATCCACCATATCTGTTTTGTAGCCATTTTTCCTAGCTGTTTTTAAGATTTCTTGGTATTCTAAGTTATATTCCTTTTCATTGAGGGGGAATGTTCACAAATCTATGGGTCAAACTGTTAAAAACTGCAACTTTGTGTGATGGGGGGTTGTAACTATTGTGTTTTATAAAGTTATCTATATAGGTGTTTTGTCTTTATATTCCAAAAGTTAATCTATTGTTCTTCATGATTTTTAGGTCCAGGTAGGGGAGCTGGTTATCCAATTCAGTTTCCATGGTAAATTTAATATTACTGTCTTGCAAATTCAATAATTTAAGAGCATCTTGTTCAGCAGTGATTTGATTCGACAGATCAGCTGTGTTGCATGCAAAGTGATGCAAGTGTAACATTGAGTGCCTTGTGATAAATACAGAGTGCTTTTGCAGAAACTGTTGTTCTCGTTTGTTAAAATATTCTAATATACAGGCTATGTAAATCTGTTGTAGTATTTTAATCATTTATAGGCTCTTATAGCCTATGTCCACCAGGAAGAACAGAGCTTTTCAGTGGTGATAGAATTACCGTAATCATTTGAGTAGTTGGCAAGTTTACTTTGTTTATAATAGTGTAGATTTGTCCAGCATGCTGTATCATACCTCTTAATTTTTACAGTATATTGCTGCCCAGAATCTGGAGAGCGAGATGAAGAGAGAAAATCCAGTTCATTATCATGAAGCATGGCAACAGCTTTGTAAAAGCGAGTGAGTGTACATTAACTTTGTCTTAGCAGCACAACAGCATGCCTAGTTTAAAGATGGGTGGAAACTTAATTGTAGAGGGGGGAAATTGTTATTTTTCAGTAAGAATTCCAATTCCAAAATAACAGTAAAGCACTTCCATAGCCATAACAATACTCTTGGTTCATTATTACTTGACTGACTCAGTTTCTTTCACATTGAAGGTAATGGAAAGCAATGTTTTCTCTTCTTTTTACTTTCTTTACTGCTTACCTATAATAAGTAGAGTAAGTATTATATCCCAACCAAAATTGTGATACTGAGATTTCACGAGAAATACTGTTTTGAGGCCCCTAAACCCAGAAAAAAAAACTTTTTAAAAAAGGTCTGTGTATATGTCTGTGAACAATACAACTCAAAACGGAATTCTCGGTTAAATAACAAACGTATATTAAGTTCAGCATCTTCCAACAAACTGACACAAATATTTCAAAAAAATTCCGACACCTCAGACTGCATGAAAAATTTTGAGTTTCTCAAAAATGTCTCTAATGATTTTGATTAAAATACCATATGTTTAAGATATTTGCATGGCAAATGAAAAGTGCAGCTTGCATTTTCTGGGAATACCCTCCGAAGTCTTCGTTATTCTGAATGCTTTTGTATAATTGATAAACTGTAAGAGATAGACAAAAACTTACTACACAAAAAATGTAGGTCTGATTAAAGCACACAATTTATGTCAAACAGAATGGTTTTTTGTCCTGAAGTTAAGCATTTCTGAGATACTCCTTGTTATTGGTTTGAGTTTCTTAAATGGGAAGTAGTCATATTTTTTCTTGTGGTCATGTAAGGAGTATGGAATTTCAAAGCCATTGCATAGTGACATGCTATTTAAAAATGTGTCAGTTTACATACTGTAAGTATGAATTGAAAGTTTATGTTTAAATAAAGATGAAAAAAATAATTTAACGTATGCATTTTGTCATGTACCTTAAACATAGGTATGCTATTTCAATCAAAATCATTAGTGCCATTTTTCAGGAAATAAAAACAATGAAAAGTTTTCCATGTGAAGCAAAAATAAAGACTAAAAGAATTCATGTATATTTTTTGTCTGTGATGTTAAATATTTGCTTAGGCCAATTGCAGATAATAATTAACAGCTTGACAGATACAAAAGCCTCTCCCTCCATCCACTCACACCTAGGACATCCTGTGTTGAATGCAGTACTAAGGGCGGTATGTGATCAATAAGGCAGTAGCTGTCAACATGCTGCTTGCTGCATGCAGATTCCAGGACCTAAGACACTATCATTCTATGATTCCTCTGTTGGCCCCTAGGACTTTAGTGTAGCCCTTACCTGCCTCCCAGCAAGGGAAAATATGTCCATGTCAGTACCAGAAATCAAATCCAGGTCCGTTTGCACCATATGCAGTAGTGCTTCATGGACTAATAATACTCTTAATAGTAATAATAATAATAGTAATAGTAATAATAATAATAATAATAATAAAAGCAAAATAATTTTATTTAAAACAAAGTTGGACCATCGGGCCCATATAATTTGAATTGGGGTCAGTGATATATCACTTTAAAATTTTAAATGTGAGTGTGGGATCAAATATGGTACCATTAGATAGAGCTGTTCAAAACTAACCACTTTTACGGGAAACATTTGTATTTAATTTACATAAAAATTTGCGTTACTGCAAATTCAAAAAAATAAAGGTCCCTAGTTAATATATTTACATAGGTTATGACCTTAGTTGTTTTTTTTCTTGAAGGCTGTGGTGGTGGTGGTGGTGTTGTTGTTGTTGTTATTGTTATTATTATTATTTATTATTATTGGGTTTACTAAAGTCCTTCCTTTTACACATCTATTGCAGTGGAGTTATTGTTCCTGGTGGATTTGGTCAGCGAGGTATGGAAGGAAAGATTGAGGCTTGCAAATGGTGTAGAGAGATGCAGAAACCATTTCTCGGAATATGTCTTGGGTTACAAGCAGCCGTTATTGAATTTTCAAGGTATGTGTGATCTGATTTCACTGTTTATTACGAATACGAGAGTGATTCAAATATAAATGGTAATTGAGCTAGTGTACCAAGCAAGCAGTTCTGATTGGGATGGTGAAAGGAGGGGTTGAAGGTCAGTGTGTTATGGGGGCAACCAGCTTGGTTAGCTGCTTCAGTCTGTTCTGGCCTCAATACAGTCATGAGTGAACAGCAGGTTTCTTTTTCCATTGTGCAACATATTATAAAGTTTTTTACCAATGAAGGGTTAAACCTGCGGAGATCTTAACTCGTTTGAAGGCACAGTTTGGGAACGCTACACTGTCCTAGAACCAAGTGTTTACTTGGACCAGACAATTAAAGGGTGACCAAGAAGATGTAGAAAATGGTCATGTTGAATGCCCATTTCAAGTCTCACAGTTTACAACATCTGTATCTGTGCCATTTGAAAGCTTATTTAAGGTGATTGCCGATGCACTGTTGAAGAAATGTCAGAAATGGATATCAGCATTGGCAGTGCTCATACATTATCGGTGAATATCTTGGCTTTAGAAAAATTATTGCTCGATGGGTTCCGAAGTTAACTGAACAGCATAAACAGGCAGATAGTAGATTTGTGAGAAACTTTTGAATCAATTCCGACAAGAAGGGGAGGATTTTTTGAGGTGCGTTACATGTGATGCATCAGCCCATCATTACACTCTGGTATCCAGAATGACAAGTAAGGAGTGGCAAAGAAATGATGAAGCATGCCCAGTGAAGGCCAAAACCCACCTCTCGGTCAGAAAAGTTCTTGCAGCTGTGTTTTTTTACTACAGGGGAGTTTTACTCATTGAATTCCTTACAATCAACATATGATGAATGTGGCTCACTATTGCCAGTTCATTAGCAAAAGCCACCTACCGAAACATCATATGCCCATCCTTCTCCATGGCGTTAAGCCTCACATTATGAATTTCACAAGAGACATATTGAAGGATATGCATGGGAAAACCTCTACCACTCTCTATGATCCAGATTTGTCCTCCTGACTATTTTGTGTTTGCATCCATGAAAGAATTGCTTGGGAGGGAACAATTTTAAAACAATGAAGACATTGAGTAGCGTGTGAGCAAATGGTTGACAATGTGCCCTCGAACTTTCTTTGATCAAGGAATGTTCTAGCTTCCAAATCGTTGGCAATAGCATGAAGGAGGCTATGTAGAGAAAAATTGGTGTCACTTGTGTATATGATTACTCAAATATGTTATATAAAAAAAAAAGCATTTATATTTGAATTATCCTCGTAAAGCAGGAGGGATATTGTTTCAAAATACAGTTTATCTACATATACTAATTTTTCAAAAATATAAAAGCTTCACAGTTGCTAGAAAACTGAAAAATGATGCAGTTACAGTATTAGGTATGTACTTTGATGTGGTTACACCATCATGCAACAGTGACAAAATATTATGTTTACAGAAATATACTTAAGCTCGAGGATGCAAATACAACAGAGAATTTCCCAGATACAGCACATCCAGTAATAATTGACATGCCTGAGCACAACCCAGGTGAGATGGGTGGAACTATGAGGTTAGGAAAACGGCAGACCATCTTCAACAATCAGTCATCTATCACAAGTAAGTTTATAAACAGAATTGGATTATACATCTGAAATATGCCATTTTATTTTGTCTTTTAGCTGTAATTTCAGCAGGAAAATAAATTCTAATGTGTCACATTCTCTGACTTTTTCTAGCTGCTATCACTTATTTTTATATTCATATGAAAGCTTGTTAATTTATATACTATGTACTTACAGTAGGTTAAGAAAGTATTGTATGCCACCCAAAAATACTATTTCAATGTTTCACCAGAAATACATGTTTTGAGGCCTCTTAATCCAAAAGAAAGAAAAAAAAACCTTAATATCCATGTGTCTGTGAACAATATAACATTAAAACAAAAGGTCTGTTAAATACAAAGTTTATCACCTTCCAAGAATGTGACACGAAGGATTTGCAGAAAATACCCCCACCTCAAACTGTTCTTTAAATGGAAGATTTATTTTTTTAAATTTTCAGTTTTCTGAGAAATGGCTTTTAATGATTTTGTTTAAAATACTATATGTTTAGATATTTGCATAAGACATAAAATGCATATGCTGAATTTTCTTTGAATAGCCTGTGAATTCCTCTTCATTCTTAATGGTCATTGCATAATTGGTAAACTAAGAGCTAGACAAAATCTTGCTACATAAAAAAATCTGATGTGTTACACTCACATGACTTTCTCTATTCTTGTACAAACTATTTATACAAACGCTTATTCTCCATCTACTTCATGTTAATAGAGATATACATTTGGAGACTCTATCTTATTGCTAATTTTCTTGTAGATGTAAGGGGAATATATATTTGCAAGGGCAATATAGAAATACAGTAGCCTTTAAGCACATACATATCTCTTAATAGCTGGTTGCTAGGTGCAGCACTATTCCCTTTGCCACAGATTAATACTCTTTGCATATCCAAGACAAAAAAATGAATAACGAATTCCCATTTGAGAAAATAAGTATTGAAAAATTTAAGGGAATAACAAGTAATATCTCGAAAATGGTTCACTCAACAAAAAAAATGACATAAATTGTGTATTTTAACGCGATCTACATTTTTTGTGTAGTAAAATTTTGTCTATCTCTTATGGTTTACCAGTTATATAAAAGTCATTCACAATGAAGAATACTTTTGGAGACATTCCCAGGAAATTCAAGATATACATTTTATTTGTCATAAAAATATGTTAAACCTATGATATTTTAATCAAAATCGTTAGCCATTTTTGAGAAAATTAAAATTTTCGAAAAATCTTCCATGTAAAGGGTAATCTGGGGTGGGGGGATTTTCTTGAAAACCTTCGTGTCGCATCCTTGGAAGATACTGAACCCAAATACCAGGTTTGGTGTTTATCCGACTGTTCGTTTCTGAGTTATGCTGTTCACAGACACACACACGGACATGTTTCCAAAAATGCTTTTTTTGGATTCAGGGGGTCTCAAAACATGTATTTCCGGTGAAATCTCGGTGTAGAATTTTTGGGTGGAATACAATACTTCCCCTACTTACTATACGTAGTAGAGAAAGTAAAAATGCAGGTCTCATTAAAGCACGTATTTTATGTCAAATTTTGTGGCATTAATAATTTCCAGATATTCTTTGTTATTGGTTTGAATTTTCAAATATTTTGTACTTATCTCAACTTATCCAACCTCTCTCTCTTCTTGCAAAGAGAACAGAATTTCAAAACCATCACATAGTGATTGGCTTCGAAAAGATTTGCATAGATAAAGTTGTGGGAGTGCAACACATCAGGTTTTCTTTCTTTCCTTCCTTCCTTTACTGAAGACGATATTATTCATGCAAATGCAACATCAGATTTCCTCCCTCATACTACATGGTTAAGAAGTTGTGTATGGCTAATAAAACGTAAGAGGAAAAATTTTCTGCAAATAGCCTGTGAAGTCCTCTTCATTTTGAATGATTTTGTTTTGTAATACTGGTAAACCATAAGAGATAGACAAAAAGTTACCCTGTAAGGGCAGAATGCACCATGTTGGAGTAAATTGCTTTGGAAGTAACGTTTACTAAGCAAATCCGTACTATGGAAGTAGGTTACTATGGGAGCAATTTACTCCAGAAGTAAGGGAGAGCTCAATTACAATTTACTCTTTTAGTTAAGGCTATGGAAGTAAGAGCTCATTACTCCCAGAGGTGTTGTTTTGTTTGCGTGATTTACTTGATGTGATCGTGGATAACCTTATGTGCCACAGGAAAAGGGGGGAAAGTTCAGCGAAAGAGATAATTTATTTAATTCCGTAGTAACATACCACATGATGGTGCTCTCCAAAATTAACTTCTGCAGTAATTTAATCTAGGAATATCTGAAAGGGGTAAAATGCTTTAGAAATGGTTTATTCTCATATGGAAGTTGCCGAATATTGACTTGAATAGTAATTTTTTTACGAAAGTAGAGCCTACTCTAGGTTGGTGCATGCCCCCTAAAGGATGTTAATCTTGTTAAAATATACTTATGTAGTAATTATTATTTCAATTATTTGGTGTTCATTTATATCTATATAAGGAATGTGACATAAATTCTGAATAGTATACATTAATTTTAATAGCTGTTTGTTCAAGGAGAAATGCTTTGGAGGTTTCGTTTATTTTATATATCTTACGTGTGTCTTTCTGCAGGAATGTTATATGGTAACAAAGACAGGGTGGAGGAAAGGCACAGACACCGTTATGAAGTTAATCCAAAATATGTTCCTGAGCTTGAAGCTGCTGGCATGCATTTTGTAGGTAAGTGTCTTGTCAAAATTTTTAGTTTCAATATCACCTACCTAAGTTATAAGAAGTATTTGGTATCACCATAAATTATATATATGGGTGTACCCCCCCTCCTCCAAAAGAAAGCATTTTTACCTTCTCCACCCTCTTGTATCAAGATTTCAGTAGAAATACGTGATATGAGATCATCTGAAGCTAAAGCAAATGCAAAACACCTATGAACCTATGGTGGCACTACGAAAGCCCGTTAAACAGCAAGTAGCCACTAAAATTACCACGATATTGCCTAATTAAAGAAACGTGCTAACCCACCGGGGCAAAGAGCTTTGCTTCTTTCTTTGCATGCTTAAAATTTCTTTGATAATGCCATGAAACAGCTAATAATTTTGAGACTGACTGTCCAAACTCCACATTTGTGTGATGTTCCACTGAAGAGATATGAACTTGTTTTGAGCTTACAAAACTGCCCATCCTTGTCAAACTGATTTACAGCTGTGACAACATGTCTGTAAACAATTACTTAGATTTCGTTATATGTTAATGGGCTAGGGAATAGAAACACGAGTTGTGGAAAGTAGTTTTCAAATGTTTCTAGAGTGTGCTAAAATGGGATGAAAGCTGACGCAGCCACGCTATGTCCTCCAACAATGAAGCACTACGTTTGCCTCACGATTGCTGCGTTTCTCCTCCTAGTTGTTTTTTTTTTATACTTTGCCACAGCTGCTCGAGCATGAAACCTTAATCTCTGGGTATGCGTGGATGTGTACAGAGAAACACTTTTATTTTCACCATTTAAAATAAAACTTAAGGTTTGCCAATCACTTTTAAATGCATACGATGCTACTGTGTCTTTACCAAGACCGAAGATTATTAACTACAGCTGAACCTTCTACCCTCTTGCATGTTCGCCGCCAATGTTCACAACTCGACGAGAATGTCATCCCGCTTTCACTGATCGCTCAGGACAGAATGACTTTCACCACTGCGCTACATTCCCCTCTCTCCCCTCAAACTTAGCGTCATGAAGCCTCTAATGACCTTCACATCCTGGCCAGTGCAACTGCACCCATAAATTCCAAGAGAAACTGGCTTCAGCTATTTTACCCTTTTTACCTGGGGCTGGTCCTTAATTAGCTAAACTGTGCCTGTCTGGTCTTTCTGTCGCTTTTAACAGTCAACAATTTTCCAATGCTTCTGCTTTTTATACATACACTGAAATTAAATATTTTATTATTTATTTTGTATCACTATCCTTCTCAGATTATTATGATAATTATTGACTTCATAATTTTGGCTTCAAAGCTCACCTTTAGGCCTCCGGGAAAACACCATACTGACCAGAAGGGTCCTACGAATTTAGATAAAAATGTGTTTTACGTTGAATTATTTATGAACTATACAATAAGGAAGAATTTCAAATTGCAAAACGGTTTGTCAGTTTAATGAGTGAGAAAATAGAATATAAGGTCTCTGTGTCTTCCATGTACACAGTTTTGAAATCTCTGGGGTTTAGATACAGGCAAACAAATGATGGTGGGAAATTTCTTTTGGAAAGACATTGTCGCAGCTAGAAAAAAATTTCTGCGCACAGTTCACATCATCAGAGCTTCAGGTGATACCAGGCACATATTTTATCTGGATGAGACCTGGATAAATCAGAATCTTGCCAGGAAAGGCATAATGCAGGATTCCTCTGGAAGAGAGGGGGCTTTAAAGTACTGGTAGGTAAAGGCATTTAATTTATCAAACGTGATGTAGGATCCGTAAAAACCAGCTTTTTTTCCAGAAAGTAAGTGGATTTTCTGTCCTCCAAAGTAAAACAAGGATTACGATTATCATTCAGAAATGAATATTGATAGTTAAAGAGATTGGTTTATTAACAGATTTTCAAAATATTTGTAGGAGGTTCTGTTGTTATTATTATTATTATTATAATAATAATAATAATAATAATAATAATAATAATTAATAATAATGGACAACACTAGCTATCATTTTAGAGCATTAGATAAACTGCCCAACATGATTTGGTGAAAAGCAGAGATTCCAGGATGATTGCAAAAGCATAATGTAACCTTTAAAGCAACAGAAACAAAACTGGAGCTACTTGTCTGCGTTGCTCCTTACAAAACAAAGGATGCATTAGACCAGATAACTCTACAAATGGGCCACTGTCAATATAACCCCATAGAGTTCATTTAGGCTCCAATAAATGGTGAGGTAGCAACAGCTCACAAACAAAGCCTTCGATAGAATTATGGCAGAGGACTGGATATCTCGAGTTGCACATGTCAAAAAGTTACAGGAAGATTTCTGCAAAGAAATTGTTCAGTGAATCTGATTCTGACACCATGAATATGACAAAGATGACATCAACCACATTGAAGTTGTGGCAGTTCTCTTATAGTGCTGATTTTTTACTTTTAGGAAGGTAATTTCTTTCCTATTTTATAATCTTTACTTACAAGAATCCATGTAATGTTTTGTTCTCTTAGGTTTACTTTAGTTGTTTCTGTCCATGCAACCTGCACATCACACTCCAACTATGCCCCGGGGTTGCAGGTTCAAACCTGGTTGAGGGCAATGGATTTTTTCAGTCATAAAAATCCTTAGCATAGCTTCCTTTGGAAGAGAAGTAAAGCCTGATGTCCTGTGTCATTTAGACCACGTAAAAGAATCTCAAGTCTGACAAAAAGGCCTCTGAACAAAATCTCCAGTCTTTCACGCCCAATATAGAATGGAACGCTAAGGACCATAGTAGTTAAAGAACATCTAAATAAATAAAATAAAATTAATTTTCAACTACGCAATGTGAGGCAGCGAGACAAGCAAATTATCTGTCTCTATTGCTATGCCTAATAGAAATTAAATTGAATTTAGTTTTATTTATGTACGCTCTTTAACTACTATGGTCCTTAGCGTCCCATTCTATATTGGGCGTGAAAGATCAGTAATTTTACTCAGAGGTCTCTTTATCAGGCTTGAGGTTCTTTTACGTGCCGTACATCTACGACATGGTACCCCGGCTTTACTTCCCTTCCGAAGGAAGCCATGCTAAGGATTTTTATGCCCGAAAAAAATCCATCGCCCTCCACCAGGTTTGAACCCGTGACCTTGGGAACTAGAGGCTAGCATGTTACCACTAGAGGACGACATGCCTAATAGGCATTGGGTAACACTGTGTAGGATATACCCATGTTCATAGATATATTGCATTTCCTATAAAATGCATTTTTAAAAAAGTGTCACGTGCATGCATGTGCACTTCTATAAACATATTCAAACAGAATTAAATGTTGACTAATAATTTGTACTGTTTAAATTATGAGGTTACTAGGCTACAATCTTGTTTAGACAACATTATGACGAATTGTAACTCTGATGTACATTGGGGAATATTTAATCCACATTTTTCTGACCATAAAGCTTTATGGATAAATGTTCTAGATGTTCATTGTAAAGTTTTTCCACATGTTATAAGTACTAGAAAACTAAATGAAACAACTTTAAACTGATTTAAGGAAAGATTGCAAGAAATATATTGGTTTCAAATCATTAACTCTTAGTAATAACGTATCTGATGCCTATCGTAGGTTTCTACATACACTGATTACAAATTATAATGAAAGCTGTCCTAGAATACAGCTTAATATCTCTAAAAGTGGTAGGAAAAGTATACCACAGGTCAATTGGTATACTCTTGAATTAAAAAGGTATAAAATATTATTAAATATATTATATGATAAAAGCTGTAAAGATGATAAATATAAAAACATGTATGTGCTTAATAGATTAAAATTCATTATTAAGGAGAAATTGTTGTTGAATATATATTATGTTTTATTTCATTCTCATCTTAATTATGGAATCTTATTATGGGTCAATGGAAGTGGAGCTAATACTGTTTTTAAGTGGCAAAAGAAAGCAACTTGTTGCATCAAAAATTTAAAAAATATAGATTCATGTAAAAATTATTTTAAAGAATTAAAAGTTTTAACTGTCCCTAGCCTTTACATACTCAGTTGTTTATTATATATAAAAGAAAACCATCATACCTTACCTTCTAGAAATACTATACACAATCATACTAGAAACAATAAAAATTTAGAAATGCCTTACTTTCGACTGAGTACAACTCAAAATCACTATTTATATACAGGTCTGAAGCTTTTTAATATATTACTAGGGACCCCAGATTGTCAGTAAATAAAATAATGTAATATCGGTGTAAAAATATTATAGTGAGCAGTGTTTTGGGCGGTAAATAAAACTGCTTAACGGTGTTATCTCGTGCAAAAAAAAAAAAGGGAAAAAACAAAAACGCAGTTTAAACTATTTTACTGTGGAACAAAGGGCACCTTACATGTAACTTAAAAAAGAGGAGCATGAAAATATTTACATAGTATACATTTTGACTGATTTACTTTGTTAGAGACAAAGCCACCATAAGTTCGGTGTTCTCTGGCTTAAGATTTGTTCTTAAGTTTGTCATGTTGTTCCCATATGCAGAGAAAAGTCTTTCACTGTCCACATTGGACATGGGTACCCACAACAGTTTCGTACACTTCTCACTGAAACACAAGTGGTCAAATTTAAGTCCAGAAAGTAAATCCAGTATGTTCACTTCAGCAGCATCATCTAATTTCTCACACACTATGTTTTTCAGAGCAGCATATCCCTCCTTGAATGTCTTCTCTGGCAAGTCTGGCAACATTCTTCTTGCTTTTTCTATAGTTATATCAGTAGATGCCTCATTTGATACTATTTTTCATACATCAAACAATTTACCTGCAGAATGAATATCATCATCAGCTGGATCGGCTGATATTAAGGAATTCAGCTTGGTAAAAGACTGATAACATAAGACTTCTTGAGGGTTGGCAGTCTCTGAAGAAGACTTGAAGTTTTCTCTCCAAACGAGCCCTCAGCTACTATTGTGAAGCCATTTGATATATCTTTAAGTTTGCTATATAGTTTATGAACAAATGGATATTTAGATCCCTCAAGCACTTCAATAAGGCAAATGGTGTCTTTGCAGTGTTCAAGAAGGAAAGATGCCTGGCAGTTTATTATATTTTGAAACCGCATTGAAATACTACTGTGGAATCGGTTTGAATTCCCGCGTGCCACAAAACTAAACTGACTTGGCAACGTCTTGCACATGCTGTCTGTACGCGCACGAACGGCATGTTGCCAACTCCACTGTCAGCTGAATTGTGCATGCGCTAGCTTAATTTGAAATCCATCGGCATAATTCCTTTTCTTTTTCAGAGCAGAAGGTAAACAGACTCCTTGCGCTAAATTGTAACGTAATTTAAAGAATATAACTTGACTCCAAACGAATCTTTCAGTATAGCAGACACAAAATATACCTAGACATGCGTTCACATTATGGCAACGTCGCGAGACAGCAACAATTTTCGTGCGAGGGGTACAGGAAACGGAGACAGTGATTGGTAGAAGAGGCTGTCTACTGTCAGAATTGACTTGAACCAGACTTAGAAATTCATGTATTATTTAACGATACTTTTGAGACAGTCTTTTCCAGCCGGCATGAAATGGGGCGAGCAAGCACAAATACGGCATTAGAGAAGAATTGCAGGTAGTATTGTCATTTAAATCCAAAGAATAATTTGAGTGAAATGAGAAATCCGTCACTGATGCGGTGTTGCCGAGTTCTGATAAACATGGCATTCCTTTTGTTGTGCATGCGATAGGTGAAGAGTGAAGGGGACGGGGTAGTCGAAGCAGTACCAATGTTTGCCGAAACTCTGGTTAAATTACAGTGCAGTTTGGTGTTCTGTGCCATGCAGCATGGCTGTAGCGAATGACAATACACATATCCGTAAATGATTGATAAGCCAAATATCTGATTGTTTATGTGAAAAGGAGAGACAAACGCCAAAAAAAAGGAGAGAGAGAGAGAGAAAAATTTTGGTTTATTTTGCACATTTTTTTTCATAACGGTGTTATTTCGCGATATAGAACTAATGTCGCATTATTTCGCGACTCAGAATGGATATGTATGTGGAATTTAAAAGTAATTGATTAAAGGTTTTCCTTATTGTTAATTTTTGCTAATTTCGCAAATTAACTACTTGCGAAAAGTCGGGGTCCCTATATATTACCTCCTAGTATCCAAATACCCCCACTAAAGCAGTTTAAAATATATCTTGAAATCTGTTTAAAGGATATAGCTTTTTATAGTATTAGTGAATATGAGGACTATATGTGGCAAATGCCATTGTTCTAAAATTTAATTTTAATCATTTGTAATCATACAGGTTTTATGACTATGTCTATAGCAGTTGGATGCTGCTCTTTGACAATAACGATTATTATTAGTAGTAGTAGTGGTAGTAAATTAAAATGCTTTTTAATGGAGAAATGTTAGTAAAAATATGACGACTTGTAAAATATTATATGTATTTTGTGTTTATATTCTCCTCTGTATCTGTTGTGTATACTTTACTTGAAAATGTCAGAAACTTGTGTAAGTACACTTCAGCTAATAATTGAATTGAATAAGAAGTATTTTAAATAAGGCACACAAGTCTCTTAGAAGAAAAAATGACAGAAAAAAAGGAATTGAGTAATGCATTATGAATCTATTCTGACTCAATTTCTATTAATTTATCAAAGTTGGTGTTTAAGTCTAGTATCTTCCAAAGATTTTAAGAAATTCTCTCCAACTTAAGCTTCCATTTACATGGCAAATCTTGCCTTATTTTCTCAAAAACAGGTCTAAAAATTTTGATTAAGATAGTATATGCTCAACAAGAGAAATAAAATGTACATTTTGAATTTTCTTTGAATATCCTGTGAAGTTGTCTTAAATTTATATAACTAGGAAAGCATAAGAGATAGACAAAGGTTACTGCAGGAACAATGTAGAGCTCATTAAAGTGCTCAAATATGTGTCAAATACATTTTTTGTATCCTTAGTTGCTTTCAATTGCATCTGATTAGCTAAGAATGTTTTACTAGAACCGCTTACGATATTCTAATTTTGACTAACGAGTTAAAGTTGTCCAACTATTGAACTTTTCAGGCACAGATGAGGAAAAGATGAGAATGCAGGTACTTGAATTGGAAAGCCATCCTTTCTTTGTGGCAGTGCAATATCATCCTGAGTATCTTTCACGTCCCTTGAAGCCATCTCCTCCATTCCTCGGTCTTGTACTTGCATCAGTTGGAAAACTGGCTAGCTATGTTGCTCGTGGATGTCGTCTATCGCCAAAACAGTTATCGGATGACTCTGGTAAGTATTTACTTTCACATTGCTATCTACCATTGTATTTTCACTTTCTCCAACAGATACTAATAGAAGTACCATATATTTAAGATACCTACATGATAAATAAAATGTATATCTTGAATTTTCTGGGAATAACTGTCTTGCTCTCCAATATTTGTCACATAAAGAAGATGCTGAAGAAAGAGCTGGGCATCGTTGAAAATGATACTGGTCCATCTCCTCTTGAAGGTCACACAATGAACAAATTGAAAAAGCAAAAATTCTGATTTTGTGCAAATGTTTCAAGAAACAATCATGCCCTGTGATTATTCGGAAAGATGGCACTGCACTTTTCTGTGGGTGTTCAGGGATTAATGATCAGAAGTTATATACTATATGGGAGTGTGAGGTGAGCAGGGGAAGCAGGAAGCTCTGTCACTGAGAAGAAAAGTGAAGTAATTGACAATGGCAGCAGATCTTACCACCTACAGAATGAGAATGGGACTATTTAGGATAATGAAACTAAGGAAAGGCAAATATAATGATAAATTGGTTAGTATTAGGAAGCATAATATTTATATTATTACTGATCGGAGGGATTGAATTAAACCCAGGACCTGCAGGAATTGAAAGAATATTAGAGAAGCTAGAAGAAAAATTAAGTAAAATGGATGGAATGGAAGAACGTTTTAAGAAATAACCTGAAACAAGTAGCCAATGAAATACAAGAGGATATTGGAAAAGAGGTGCATGAAATAAGGAGGGAAGTAGATGGAATTAAGGAAGAAATGGAGAGAATGGATGAGAGGAGAAGAAGACTGAATTTGGTTTTCACAGGTGTAGAAGAAAAAAGAGGTATCTGGCCAGCAGAAGAAGTAAGAAAAATCCTTATAATGAAGCTAGAAATGGAACTGGCTGGATGGGAGATTGTGGAGGCATATCGAGTTGGAAGACAAAGCAGGAAAAGGCCAATAATAGCATTATTTGCAACCAACAACCTAATCTATGAAATTTTAAGAAGAGTGAAGTGGTTAAAAGGGAGCAACATATTCATCAACAAGGATCTGACAATAGCACAGAGAGATCTGAAGAAGATGAAGGAAGCAAGATCACAAAGCAAACAAGCATTTATACGAAATCTATATCTCTGGATAGACGGAGTAGATGTAACATATGTGAGAAAGAGCGGCGTATGGATGAAAGGAACAGATTGGAAGGAAATAAGTCAGCAAAAAAGAAGTGAACGAAATCAACACCCTGGGGCAGGCAGAGGAAGTGCAAAGTCCAGCATGGAGGCAATGGATGGAGATATCACGACCAGTGAGAAAGGAAAATGACGTAATTTCAACAGGTGAAGAAATGTCACAGAACAGCTATATGGAAAGAGAAAGAAGATATGATGACAACGGAAATGTCACGAGATATGTCATTTCCAAAGAAGGTTGTATCGCCAAGGAGGGAGGAGAGTGTTACAGCATGGGGAAGGAGGCGTGGTGCCAGTGCAGTGAAGTGACCAGTAAGGAAGATGAGGCAGGGAAAGGAAGAGGGGAGCAGCGGCAGAGTCTCGGTTCGGAAGAAGAGGGAACTATTATGTCATCCCCACACGGAAGCATTCTGGTGTTACAGAAAGAAAACCAAAAATCAATGGAAGGTTATAGACTGAGAAGTAAACAAAACCTAGAAAAGTTTAGGGCATTCAGGGGTAGAACAGGATTGCAATAGCAGAAAGTAAGGCAAATCTTTAGAAAAAGATATAGAGGCTAGGGAAAAGTACACGCATATTAAGATAGTACTAATGGGTGATTCCAATGTAGGAATAGGGGAAAATGATGTAAATCTATCTGAGGAGGGGGATATAAATGATATGTTATAAAAGAGAGAGAGTTATAGACACAGTAAGGACAAAGCTGTGGATAGAGGAAGTGAAAAATTTATTAAATATTGTGAATTAAATGACCTTGATACTTTGAACAGAAAATACGGAGAGGGCGCATCTGGGGAATATACTCTTTTAAATATAAAAGGTCAAAGTTTAAATCGACACGTACTGTGGTTGAAAAATATCTTGATGAAAGAAATGAAGTAATATAGATAATCAGGTAATAGGGAAATAAATTATGTAAGTGCCAAGAGGTAGTAGGTATTGTAAGGAGAGAATAAGGAAATCTATAAGTAAATCAGGAAAAACTGTGTACCGAAATATTGGAATATATGAAAGCGGACATAACCTAGGGAGAATGCTATTGTTAAATATTGTAAGCTTGAGTATGATCGCAAAATGAGTCAGGGTTCGATGCCGATCATGCCCAAATGAATTGTAAACCTGAACACTCAATAAAGAATTATCATTATATACTATATACTGGAATTTAGTGTTGTTAATGTTTTAATTGTGAAGAATTACAACTTTGTCTTGGATTTTGTACAATATTGCTTCCCTTCTTAGCAAACTATCAGCTAATTTGATTACCAAGTAGCCCACAAAGTGAAGGGCTACTCTCTTCTTGAGTTTACTCAAGTGATACAGTGACATACCTCACTGTAGTGTATATTTCACTTTTACGTATAGATTTTAAATCCCATACAATATAATGCAAAGAGCTTTCTTTTTTACATACCTATTAATTCCGAACAATTCAAAATGATGTAAATTTTTATAAAGTATGTTTTCTTTGATAGTGTTGTTTCATCTATTCTTGGACAAAAATGTCTTTACATATTGTATATTAATACATTTTTGTTTCAATTTCAAATTGCTGTCCGGAAATGAAATGCACAGTATCTGCCACATTAAATTCTTTGTTCTCCAATCAATACATTTACATCTATCAAGAGTACTAACAAATGCGTAGCCACTTTCTGGCTTGGCAACCTGATATTTTTGCACAGTGAAATGGCATTGGTTAAACCTAATGTACTTCTATTTCCAACTGGAACTTACTTGCGTTTCCAATTTCATTTGAATTGAAAGTTTTGTTTTTACCTGGTTTTTGTTGTTAAACACAGAAATATAGTTAAAGTTAGCATCTTGCATTTTTGTTGATCATTGACGAAAGAGTTGTTTGTTAACTTTGACAACATATTCGGTGAAGAAAAGGAAGCAGTTTTCAATAGAACGGAAAGTTGAGCTGATCAAAAGAAGGTAAAAAACAAATGAAGCGGATTGAAGTAGCATGTATGCACAACATGAAACCCACCACTCCTTTGACAATACTTCGTGACAAGGAGAAAATGCTTCAGGCATATGAAAGGTCAACGATTTGCCCCAACAGAAAGAAGATTCATATTGGTGATTTCTATCAAGTGGAAGCAGCCGTGGACACGCGGTTCAAAGATGTAAAAATTTCTGGACCACTGCTCCAAGCAAAAGCAAAGGAGTTTGCAGCATTATTGAACGTCAAAGACTTCCAAGCAAGTGTGATTGGTCTTTTCGTTTGAGAGAGATATTTCATGAAAAAGCAAGTGATGTCGATGTAGAAGCTGCTCAGGAATGGAAGGAAACATATTTGAAGGATGTCATCATAAATTACAAGATTTAAGGCACAGACAACACATCACTTGACTGTAGCAGTCCCTCAAGATGACAGTGATGACAATGAAGAGGAAGTTGAAACCGCAGCTGAAAGTGTATTTTCCATTGATGCAATGAAACTTCTACAGCAGTTACGGCAATATGTGGAGAAAACTGACAAGGTGCCAGAAATTATTTTGAAGTCACTTAGTGAGCTTGAACAGTTTGTGGAAGAGAACTTGTTGAAAAAGTCAAAACAAATCAAAATCAGTGACTGTGTGTAAAGTGGAAAATATCATCTGATATATGGATTGTAGATAGGTGTGAGTGTGTGTTTATGCATATTTGTACATACAGGAACTTCAATAGAGCTGCAATGATAGAAATTAAAGGTTAGTAACTTTGCATTATAATGTTCAATTTATTTTGCATGTGGTAAATCTGTCACTGGATTTTAATAAACTTTCCTGTTTGCTAAATCCCTTTTTCAGTATAACATACATATCAGAATAAAGTAAAAGTCTTAGGATTTTCTAAAGTGCTTCATACTGAGATTCCACTGCATATCATTTTGCAACAATCTGTGTTTTTCTGCTCTTAGGTGAGAAGTTATTTGTTATAGCAGAAATAGTTGCTCTGAAATCACAGAATATAACTGCTCATTGAAACTGGGAAATGTGTTATAGTAGATTTTCAATAGCTGAATAAACAGTTTATATTTTTGCATCAAAGTTTGAAGTGATAGAAAAAATGTAGATCTCTTTAAAATACACAATTTATTTTAAAAAACTTTTGTGGCTCAGCCATTTCCAAGATATCCATTATTGTTGGTTTTATTTTTCAATACTTTTGTCACTTTTAAATTGCTGTCGCTATTCAATTGTTTCTTGCAATATCATGGAAAGAGTAATGGCATTTTAGAGGCAGCATATAGCTACTCATTTTTAAACATCTGACTATTCAGTTTCATATATCCCCCTTGTACCTGCAATGAAATTTGTAAAGCAACTATTTCTGGAAATGTTTATTAGAATTAACATGGAGTAGATGGAAAAAAATTCTGATGTGTTGCACTCTCATGACTTTCTCTGCTCTTATACTATTTTTATAAATGCTTATTCTCCATCTATTTCATGTTAATCGAGATTGCTAATTTTCTTGTAGATGCAAGGGGAATATGGTAGGCTTTAAGCGACAGTCAAATGTTTTAAGAGCTGGTTGCTATGTGGAGCATTCCATTCTCTTTGCATGTCCAGGACATAAAAGGCAAATAACAAATTTTAAGAAAAAGTATAAGTTGGAAAATTCAAACAAATAACAAGGAATATCTCAAAAATGGTTCACTCCACCCAAAAAACAAAAATTTACAATTTCTGGGTTTTAACGAGATTTACATTTTTTTTTTGTAGTAAAATTTTGTCTGCCTCTTGCGGTTTTGCAGTTATGCAAAAGCCATTTAGATTGGAGGACTTTTGGGGACATTCCCATTCAAGATGTACATTTCATTTGCTATAGAAATATCTTAAACATATGATATTTTAATCAAAATCATTAGCCATTTTTTAGAAAATCAAAATTTTTAAAAGATGTTCCATGTAGAGGGTAGTTTGGGGTGGGGAGATTTTCTTGAAAATCTTCGCGTCGCATCTTTGAAAGATATTGAACCTAAATATCAAGTTTGGTATTTATCCGAACTTTTCGTTTTTGGTTATGCTGTTCAGATACACATGGACCTTTTCCTAAGAATGCTCTTTTTATTGTTTATGTATTTGTGGGGCCTCAAAACATGTATTTCCGGTAAAATCTCAATATCAAATTTTTTGGTGGAATGCAATACTTCCCCTACTTCCTATACATAGTAGAGAAAGTAATAAGCTTTTGTAAGAATAGTATGTAGAAATGATATAAAAAGTAAACGATATTTGGAAGAGAAAGCCATGTGAATGTAACACTTTTTTTTTTCTAAGCATACTTTGTGTTCCCTTCTCTCTGATTGGCTGAAGTTATACTATAAGCTCAGCTTTACTAGCACATGGAGAAGGGGACCTACAGGCAACATAACATAGATACAAGTGAAGGTCGGAAGTTTTTAGTCGTATAATGTTATTTATTTATTTCTAGTGTGCTTGTATCATGTACATAATATTAAGATTCATCAATATATTTTTATACAGTAAATATAATTTCAGATTAATCCTCCTCCATTAGTTTGCTGTATACCAATCTATCCCCCCCCCCACACACACACACACACATTTATCTTCTAAATTTTCCTTTCCGTTTTTAAATTTTTCAAATGAGGTAATGTTTTATTTCAGAGGAAGGTATACCTTAGTATAGGATACAGCCGTGAGTCAGGCGATTTTACAAACGTTATCATGGTGCATGACTGGATTTATTCATCTTTGTTACATAGGAATACAAAGTATGCATACAAACTTAAGTTTACAAGGAATTTAATGCAATGAAACGACCTATTTTCCAAAAATAACGTCCTTCAAATGACCACCATTCTTCTGTATGTACTCAGTAAGCCTTCTGCTAATAGCACCCATTACTCTCTGCATCATCTCCACAGGAATGCATTCAATTTCTTCTCAAATTTGATTTTTCAATTCCTGAATCGTGTTTAGATTTGAAGCATCTCTAAATAAAGAGGGGACCTGGCCATTCATCCAATACTTCCTTGTCTGGAGATAAAATGGTTGGGAGACAAATTCCTCACAGCCATCATAGAAATTTGTGCAGTGTGGCTTGTAGCCCCATCTTGTTGCAGGAATTTGTTCTTGTTCAGAGGACGACAGAACAAATGCACAACAATTGAACGTAGTGTTGTGCTGTCACAGTTACAGCCTTTTTCCTCTCATCGTGAAAGAGGTTTGGACCGATGTTTACAAAAGCAGACATCTTACACCATATTGCATTGATCAATAAGATTTCCATTAAACTGCAGCAAAGTCTGGCAAAACTGAAGTCTGTTTCCATATTGCATGCATAATTTTAATCTTATATGGGTAGAAATGAAGATCTTTGCATAAAATGTGTCGAATGCTACAATCAGAAAGCCAGAATGACAAGAGAATGAAGATGCACAGACCAGCATAGGTCCCATTCAATGGCCTCTTCCTGCTGCTGTTCTCCAGTGTATATACTACCACCTTTCTTTTGTGTAGAAGCAGTAGCTTAAAGCTACGAAAACAGGTCTTGATGGCTTGAGCTGATAATATACTGTGATTGCAATCAATCTCAAAGTTCACACTGAGCGATCAAGTAGCTGGTAGCATTTTTGTAAAATGCTAAATAAGAAAGCATGTTGCACTCCATTCTACATCTTCATTGTAGCTAAACCGCTTTCAAATGGTTTACAAGATTGCAGCAGATGCATTGTTCCCACTCAACAAAGCCAAATAAGCATATTTGCAAAATCGTCAGATTCATGACTGCATCCGGTACTTGAATCTTTTTCCTATAAAAGGTAACTTGCAGGTGTGATCTTTTCCTGGTGTTATGTATTTCTGAGCTTTTATTAAAATTGTCTCACAGTAATATAGCAATCTTTTCTATATCACGGTTGTCCTGCTGGTCCCTTTTTTACTTTTGATACTACTTACCTATAAGTAAGCATTCCATCCAAAAATTTGATACAGAGATTTCATCAAAAATTATGGTATGAGGTCCTTGAATCCAAGAAAAAAGGGCATTTTTAAAAAAGCTTCTGTGAACAGCATAACTCAAATACAAAAAGTCTTAAGTTCATTACATCTTCCGAAAGATTTTGAGAAAATCTCCCCTTCCCCAACCACCCTTTACGGAACATACCATGTAAAATCAAATGGCAAAAAACCATGCCGTTTTGGTTAGCATTGTAATTTTTCCTATTAAGCATATTTATCAGATAAAATCCAACAGTTGTCACATTATTGAATGATAAATGTGTCGTATTAATTCATTTTGTTACATTTTAAGTGTGCATAGCTCCAAAACCATTTATTTCAGAATATTGTTCCAAATCTTATTTTGTACATAAATGTCCACAATGCATTACAGCATGTACTAATTATTTTTATAATCACAAATGTCTGTGTAGAGTTTTATGTATTTTAAGCGTCTCCAGATTTTTATAAAAATAAAATATTGATACCTTAGAACACAGATGTGTTAAATGACAAAAATGTAATTTTTCAGGAGAGCGATTTGAAGTTTCATCACTCTATAGAAACCAACATACATATTGAACATTAAGCTTTGGATGCATGATTATTTCATTTCAACCTTTTTAAATCAAAAGGGAACATTCCCACCTACTTTAATTTTACTTGTGTAGCAATTATTGGGTTCACAAAATGGAAGTGTATGGGAATTGGTTTACTTAACACACTTGGTTGGCACTTTAGCTTATGTAGTTAACACATTGCCAAAATGTAATTGACAATACACAAAAATATAAACTTTTTAGTGTTTCATCCCTTTATTCAAAGAGTACATATTTCAGGATTAAAGAATACACTACATAAATTTTAAATTATTCGAATTCAAAAGACAACTTGCTGAAAATTTGCACTCTAAGGTATCAATGTTAGGTTGAGAATAATGTATAGTGTCATTAAGAGAAGTCGGCAATGTTGGTAAAGTGGTTATGTTTGGGTGTTCATAGTTTTAACACAAAAAGTGAATAAACACAGTGATTTACATAGTTGATGCACAATGATCACCAAGCGCTCTGTAAGGATACTCAGAACCTCATACTGCTATAGTAAGCATTCTCATTGTTTAACCATGCACAGCAGTTTGCTCAACCTTCAGTTCAAAACAAACATGCGAGAGCGACCATGAGCACGTAAAGTAATTTACTTCTTTAATTATTTTAGACAACATCTTATCAGTAACCATTACAGTAATATATATGTGTATGTTTAAATTACGGAATCTTACCATATAAAATAAAATTCTTTTTCTTAATCCGTACCACCTACTCTTGAAAAAATAAAAATTTCTTCACTTAAATAAAAATAACATATTTACTTATCAGTATGAAATTAAAGTTTAGGGTATCAAAATAAAGCTTGATTTAATTAATTAGATTTAAAGGTTTCAGAGTTATAACAACTTGAATTTGGAAATTTTAGGAAGATATGATAAAAGTTTAGTTTAAAACATGTAAGGTCAGTTTTCCTTCATTTCGGACGATTTGAAATGGAAAAATTTTAGTTGCTTTTTATTTTCTCAAAAGGTGCTCTTAATGGTTTATAATTAAAGAACACAACATCAGTCACCTCTCAGAGTTATCCAACAGCATTTTCAGTGTGCTAAATAATTGGTTCAATAGTAACAAAATTCATATAAACTTTGAAAAAAACTTAGTATATCAATTTTCGCACAAAAAATAAAAGTATTGCAGACATAAGAATTGAACATGAAGGCAATGAAATTACTGAAACTTGTAGCATAAAATTTCTTAGTCTTATTATAGATCATAATATGAATTGGAAAGACCATATTGACTACATCCTACCAAAACTAAGCTCTGCATGTTTTGCAATTAGATTATTAATTCATTTTACAAATAAAAGCATCCTAAAACAGTATATTATGCTTATTTTCATTCAATTATTAGTTATGGAATAACATTTTGGGGAAATTCGGTAGATGCAAAACAAATATTTCTTTTACAAAAAAAGGTAATAAGAATAATGGCAGGTGTAAAGAAATCAACTCATTGTAAGCCACTATTCAAAACATTTGGAATTCTACCATTAGCTTGTGAGTATATTTTAGCTGTACTTTTAACCATGGTTGACCACTCAGAAGTGTTCATAAAAAAACCTGATGTGTTACACTCGCATGACTTTCTCTACTCTTGTACAAACTATTTTTACAAACTCTTATTCTCCATCTATTTCATATTAATCGAGATAAACATTTGCAGAAACGATCTTTTGACATGCAAAGAGAATTACATTTTACACATAAAGACCAGTTCTAAAAATATTTGACTATCGCTTAAGGCCTATGTTCCCCTTGTTTTGTATTTGCAAGGGCAATATAGAAATACAGTAGCCTCTAAACATAGACATATCCATTAATAGCTAGTTGCTAGGTGCAGCACCATTCTCTTTGCCACAGATTAATACTCTTTGCATATCCAAGACAAAAAAATGAATAACAAATTTCCATTTGAGAAAATAAGTATTGAAAAATTTAAGGGAATAATAAGCAATATCTCGAAAATGGTTCACTCAACAAAAAAATGTATGACATAAATTGTGTATTTTAATGTGATCTACACTTTTTGTGCAGTAAAATTTTGCCTATCTCTTATGGTTTAACAGTTATGCAAAAGTCGTTCACAATGAAGAATACTTTTGGAGACATTCCCAGAAAATTCAAGATATACATACATTTTATTTGTCATGAAAATATCTTAAACATATGATATTTTAATCAAAATCGTTAAGAGCCATTTTTTGACAAAATTAAAATTTTTGAAAAATGTTCCATGTAAAGGGTAATCTGGGGTGGGGGGGATTTTCTTGAAAACCTTTGTATCGCATTTCTGGAAGATACTAAACCTAAATACCAAGTTTGGTGTTTATCCGACTGTTCGTTTCTGATGTTCACACAGACATATACATGGACATGTTTCCAAAAATGCTTTTTTTGGATTCAGGGGGTCTCAAAGTCTTGGTATCGAATTTTTGGTTGGAATGCAATACTTCCCCTACTTACTATACATAGTAGAGAAAAAATCAGAAATGGGCAGGACTTACACAGGCCAAGCAATAACCTAAAAGTATTCCAAAAAGGGGCTTACTACAATGGTATAGTATTAGTTAATTCACTTCCATCATATATTAAGGAACTGAAAACTAATAAAAATAAATTCAGGTTAGCGTTAAAAAGATATGTCATCACTCACACCTTCTATACAGAGGAGGATTTCTTTCATTCAAAAAAATAACTGACTATAAAATGTTACCAAATTTTATAACTACATTAAGTATAAATAATATTGTTTTAAATTTTTTTAGCTCTAACATACTCCACATAAGAACTACAATTTATTTACATACAAGTACACAATGTAATTATGTATTTATGACGTAATCTACATCCTAGAGTAGACTAGCTTTCTTTAAGCTGGTCTAGCTCACTATAGGGTCTACAGATTGAGATCTTATGTTAACAAGGTAGGTAAAATAATAGCCTTTTGTAATATCAGTTTGGTGAAGATTTAGTAGAGAGAGTCACATGCATACAACACATCAGATTTTTAATGTTTATAATCATTAGCTATAATGGAATCCAGGGCAGTCGCCAAAATGCTGTTAATATGTTTTTGGTCGACCACACCATAATACGCTGAATTCATGTGATGTAACTGAACTATTATGGCATCTATAATACTTCAGCAACAAATTACTTTATTTTTTATTTAAAGGTGAGTCGGAATTGTTACACTAACATCACTTAAGTTTACTCACTTAACATGTTTCGGGAAACGGTTGTTCCCATCCTCAGAAGTTAATTCGACTGGCCCGTGTTGTTGGTGTTTCCGTTTTTTGGACTGGATCCTGTGGTGGCATCTTGTGGTGGAGAAATGTACTTCCAGAGAGGATTTGGTGGCGGCAAATCAAAATTCATTAGATGTGTGTTGTGTTTTAGAATGGTGATCTTCTCCCATGCATCTAATTCGGCTGCAAATTTGGCTGGTTTGACTAATGTAATATTGGGTTTGATGTTGTGATTAGTGATCCAAAAATGGTGTGAAACTGCAGATTTGTCCATTTGTTTGTATTTAATACATCTCATGTGCTCCTTTAGCCTAGTTTCTAAGTTTCTTTTTGTCTTACCTATGTATACTTTATTGCAATCTGAACAATTGATTTTATAGATTCCAGCTTTTTTGTCTTGTGGAATGGGGTCTTTTAACTTGTTACAAAGTAATTTCTCTATGTTAAATTTGTTCTGTGGAGCTAGGCTGATGTTATGTTTCATGAAAATCTTCTTAAATTTGTGAAATGTTCCTGGGTGGTATGTGAATTTCTTGAACTTTAGCTCTTTATCTTGCTGGCTGAGATTTGTTGTGTTTCTGATGTGCATCTGTCGTTTGAATTTTGCAATTTTTTTGTCAATAGTTGCTTTGTTGTACCCATTATGTATTGCTGTGTCTACTATATGCTGGTATTCTAACTGGTATTCTTTTTTATTTAAGGGGGTATATACCAGTCTATGTGTTAGTTAGTAAGTACTAAACAGCCGTTTCCCGAAACATGTTAAGTGAGTAAACTTAAGTGATGTTAGTGTAACAATTCCGACTCACCTTTAAATAAATTCAATACACATCACTGTTTCTAGCTTCTTTTCATTACAATATCAACGTAAATTACTTTATCTTAATTGGCTGCATGCGCAGCTCCCCTATTGCTCACACCTTTTAAATCCTTCAAAGCAGCAGTCCACTGGAATCACTCCCTAGATAAACAATGAAATATGTGGAATTAATTGTTCTTTCACACAAGCCGTGTGTTGGACAGGGTTGTAAAGGTAGAATTAGATGACTGAAACATTCAATGCCATAGCCAGGATTTGGCATTGAATGTTTCAGGCATCTGATTCTACCTTTCCAAAATGAAATATGTGTATTTAAAATAAAATAAATTCTGTTCATTGTAATTTTAATGTTTTAATCAATTGAGTTTGTTTCATTTGCTTCAATATTTGTTGCAATCCCTTGCCTGCAAAAAATTAATAAATGCAGCATGGACTCAAAAGTGCTGCCATCTGTTGCACTACTTGCAAACACATGAAGGTGCTGCCATCCGATCAGCATTTAATTAAAGGTAAGATCCTCAAAGTTTTGAAATTATAGTGTGGTCGACCAAAAACAGTCATATTCAACTTGACTATAATGGTAATTAAGACTCTCATATGAAAGTTATGAAACAAGCACACATCTGATTACTACCAGTATAGTCTTATTGGATAATATACTATTATAAATTCCAATTAGAAATGTTTGCTGCATAATCTAATGGTTTAGGCTTACATTTGCCATGCAAGAGACCTGGTTTTAATTCTCCATCAGACACTAAAATTTTAAATCTTACCTTTTATCAGTGATGGTATTTTTGAACATGAGAAAACAAGTGAAGGTGTTAAGGAATGTTAACAAATGCTAAATGAATATTCCTGGCTATAAAATGTTTAAAATTAATGAAATTTCAGAGTAGTTTATATGAGAAGTATGTAAAAATGTATGATTTTTGGGATATTTCCTAAAAGTCTACTAAATATTTGAATGCAAGATACAAATCCAACACTTGGAAGTAAAATGTAACCATCAAAATTAATTTGTTTGTGTACTTTAACAGCTGCTAATTTGCTGATATTGAACATATCCACCTCAGTCATCACTTGGTGGAGTGAAGTAACCCCCGAAGGTCAGGGGAGCATCAGAGATGACAACATTTGCATTAATGAGTATATTGTTTTGTTTCAGATGATGAAGACAATGATCCAGTAATAGTTCTGAAAGATAAACTTCTCAACACAAAGATAGAAGAACATAAACTAAATGTTGTTAGCGCAGTTCTTAGTAAGAAAGAGGGTAACAGAAGCACAACACAAGCACAAGAATCTGCAAGTCTTCCCATTAGTAGTACCTAGCCATCGTAAGACTTAGTTCAATAAGCTGCAATATTGCAGTTGCCATTCCAAGGACTCTGCTCTACAGTTTGTTTTTTTATTAATAGCAATTTATATTTTTTATCACATTGCGGAAGTTTTCAATTTAGCTATTTAGGAAGATTCTTTATATAAAAGTATATTTTTATAAAGTCATAGATAAGTCAAATAATTTTTAATGTGATAATGTTTAACATTGGGATGACAAAGATAAAATATTTATATTAGAGATAATGAAGTGATATTTTCTGTATATCTGTTTTGATCTGTAGAGATACATTCCTTGGAATAGCATAAAGAAGTACCCCATATATTTCTGAAAGAATTTAAGAGGAAAAGAGTAGAATACTCGTATATTCCATGTTATATTCGTCTTCTCGATTGAAGCATCTAATACCATAAGGTTGTAAGGCACAATGGATAATGCCTGCAAATGTTTTCAGATGACATTGTGGCATTTAATGTTAGGATTCAAATAAGGAAATATATCTAGACACTTGTAACAGTGCAGGCAGTAGGCACTATCAACTACATGATAGCTGGACAGGCCCAATTGATAGAGATCCTGTAAAGTTGTAAATAAATTTTTGTGCAATTAAAAAAAAAAAAGCCATGTTTAAATGTGTGCAACATTTACAATGGCAAAGTTTAACAAAATTGCATCCAAATTTCTATTAATACATGTAGCACCATCAGGAAGCAGATATACAACAAATATCTATATATGTGGAAACTAAAACTGGTATTTGTCATGTGCAGTAAAGTCAGCTGGTCTGTATCCACTGCATTGCACACATGGACATATCCGAGACAGGTTCTCCGATGCATGCAGACATTATATGGAGCTTCAAGAAATGGGCAGTGCATGCATTTGCATTGTGGGAGGATTAAAAAAGCATGACCATTAGTGCAAGAAGAAAATTCTGTGTACGTGTGCGATGCAGACAGTTCGATGGTTGGTATTAGGCATTAGCTAAATAAATAGCAATTAAGTTTCATCATGAGAGACTTCTTCATACTGATTCATTCGTTTACCTGATTTGAATCGGACATCAGTTGCATAGTAGCCACATCAGTAACAGAGACCTCTTCCTAGCATCAATATGCCAGCAAAATAATCCACATTTTGTGAGACAAGAGCTTTAAGTTAAAGTGAAGAAAACTGAAATGAATAAACTTATATTATGTCTCTTACATGCCCTTTCCGTGAGCTTGAAGATACAGAGAGAAACCACCTACCCAGCTTCTGAACATCTAACCTCTCATCAAAATACTGTAGTGCAAGAGAGCAAATGGCTTCATTGCCAACCGACCTATGTTATGTAAGTGGTTTTGTCCAAAGCTCTTGTGCTAATTGTTCAATTTCTGGCTATTGGTGGTCTCCCCCATATGTCTTCACTTCTGACAAGGCCCGTTGCTCGGAGTCCACTATTAAAGCTATAATTTCTCTCATTCTATTGTCATCCTACCATTGGAGTGTCCACTAGGTGCCCGCAGTCATCACTTGATTGGTTGAGGGTTCCCCAGAAGGTCATGAAGACCATATGGCGAGCATTGGAATCATCAATGATAGCCTGTATAAATTTAAAATCATTGGCAGTGAAGCAAATAATCACAGGTTGATTTTTTTCTTAGTGACACAGCAGAAACACAGAGGAGGAAAAGGTAGTGTAAGGTGGGGGAGAATGGCTGGCAGTTTACGTGGTTGTGTACACACACGTCTATTGCTACTGACCCAACACCCCTCCCAGAAGATAAATGGTCTTGTCCAGCTACTGTGCATACAGATAAGCATGTCATGATGAAAAAATCAGCTATACATTATAGAAATTGCATGGATGTTGAGCACTCGTATTACTGGCAGGACAAGTTTTGAGGATACACTGCAGACAAATTAGCCATAGCCAATCACGATACAGAACAAAAAGTGAAGCTGTGTGTAATCAGTGCAAACCCCTTAGAACTGAGCTTATAGGAAAAAAACATATTATATCAAACATTGAATTATGAACTTAGAAAGCAGACAGTTTAATCTCTAAATTCACGAACCCGACACTACAGATACCCAAGAAAGATAAGGAATCACTGGTTAGTCAACCAGCAGCAAAAAATGGGAACAATAAGGTCCTCTAAACATGCCCTGCCAGTAATTTGGTAAATGGAGCAATATGAGTGCTTGATGTGGATTCTTTTTCCATAATTTAATAGTGTGTATGTGTGTACTTTTGTTTACTGCTATTAGGAGAAGTTTGTTTTTAACCTGCTGACGTATACATTTTATACCACTTCTCAGGGTCTTTAATAATTCACAGCAGTTATGAAGAAACACATACACACACATATTGTATTTAAATTTATATTTACTTTTGGCCTACTATGAAGTAATAATAAAAATATTGACTTAAAAGCGTAGCTCAGTTTCACCATTTAAATGCCACAATTACATATCACCCTTTCACTGACAAGGTAAAATGTTATACAGACATAAAATAGCCAGCTCTAATTAAGCCCAAATATACAGAGTGTACACAAGTGATTATAGGGGTTTTTAAACTTATATCTTCTCTCTGCAGTACACAATATGATTTTGAATCTTTACTTGAACTGAAGAACAGTGGAAGTTACCATAACATAAATTACAAGTGTCCAATATGAGAACCATTTGTGACATGGCATAGTCCATTTTTTTCCCACAATTGCATTGGCATGTCTGGTGTAACTGATCTTACCATTTCAACTCAGGTAATGGTGGTACGTTTTCTTAACACCATTTATCATTGTTGGAATTGCTAGTTCTTGACTTACTCCACCATCTCATCTCACAGTTTTCTGGTGCTCTTTCCTTTTCAAAGACACACTCTCATTTGGTTCTGATTGTACAACTTACGAATGTTGTTACCATTGCCTATATGCCCACTGAATTATGATTTGTTAATTTTGTTACCATGACTACAAAACAAAATCTGCGCATGTAGAATTCAAACTTCCACAGTTACACTTCAATTTAAGTTATGATTCAAAATTACATTCTATACTCCAGAGAAAAATATAACTTTAAAGCTCCCATAATCATTTGTGTACATCCTGTAATTGCCTCACTTTTGAACCATTTTGTTGAATATATTTGTGATCACTTATAGTATATCTTTGTAGATTCCCTAATATTATTTTTAAGGGTAGAATTTATGTCCGAGTATTAAAACGTCTTTTAATAATCTGAAATTTGGGTATTTAAAATTTCATTTTGTCAATTTCTATATCACTTACATTTACTTTTCTGCATTGTCTTAATTCCCAAACTTTGAAGCATCCTAAAATAAAAACAGCACTTTTCCTTTACTTCAAACTCAATATTGTGCAGTTAATTCTTGGATGCAGAAGTCATTGCATTGAATACCTTTCATATTCAGAGATAGAGAAAAAAATAAAACACTTCTGACATCTATGGCATGAGATGTGAATTTTAAATCATCACTATGAGATCCCAGCATTGAAAGGGTTAAATCAATCAATTATTTACATTTGCAGGTATTCATGAAAACAATTGCTTATGTTATACCTTAGTATATTTGAGTGAAACGCATAGGTTTCTCTTGTATTTTTGTAAATTCAAGGTTTCTTATTTTTCATTGCAGTTTATAAAAATGATTGCTCATAACTACCTTGAATCTGCAAGGGTAATTCAGAGAAACTAACAAATTATGGCAGATTTATATGAAAGTTAACATTTTGTGCCTTATGCCCTTAAGGAATTGGGTCCTTCAATAACTTTCAGAAACCAGAACCACTAAGCTATAGTGTTAGTGGAAAGTTTACTTAGCTTTACGAAGCTAAAGGCATCCTTTGCCATTTCATGACAAATGTAATATAGCGCAGGTTCCCCAAACTACTTCTTGCCATCTAGCAACTAAATATGCTATACAGATATTTCCATTATAGCAAAAGGGAATCCAACAAATTTATGTATTCATCACTCATTGTTCAGTTTACAGAAGGTATTCACCATATTGGCCAAAAAATTGCTTGTGTACATACTTTGAATGTGAAAGGCCTAAGAAAATTTTGCAGTAATGGTTCATTTAATTTCAGCACAAAGATCACTGAAAGTTTCAAAAAAGTACATGTATAAATGTGGAAGTATGAAAACTCAGTAGTGTCATTCCTTAGGGGTATTTGGTTCTTTCCTATAAACTTCAACCAACTTAGTCAAAATTTGTGTCACAGAGTTTTTCACCATTATAATAAATCAGTTTTTGTGGTCCTATGTCCCTAACTTTCAAAGAAAATAATTTCCAGAAATAAAACATTGAGTCAAAAATGCCTTAATGATGAAAATTTGAAAATATTCTGTTCTTTTGTTCTTGAATGTACTTAAAGTATGTAACACTTTTAATTTTCTAAAAATTAATTATTAAAACCCTAAATACAAAACTATATTTGATACCAAGAAAGACCTCTTCAGCCACATTTAAAGAATGTATATTGAAAATTTGAAGGAAATAGAACAATAATTGCATCATCAGGAACATTTTAAATCATATGTTTGAAATCATTGATTTAAACCTCCAATCTTCATTAAAATGTAATATTATTTTTGTGCTCAAAAATGTTCTCTTCAACCTTTTTGTAGATGGAATATAATTTTATTTTATTTCTTTTTTGAAAAGAGTTTAATTCCAACTTTATTTTTAGCTAGCTAAAGTGGCAATAACGTAAGAGGTAACTAGAAACTGCAGTGGCTTGGTGTTTAGCAAGCTATCCTCCAAATCCAGCGGTCCAGGGTTTGATTCCTGGCTATGGGTGGTAATTTTTCTTTAGCCAGGATTATTCCCTATCCTCCATTAAGAGCCTGTAAGTATGAATGTGTGTGAATTTAAAGACAACCCAAAGTAAAACCCAATGATTAAATACAACAGCAAATAAACATTGCCACTGAGCAATTATTCCAAAGCAAAGCTACCAATATGAGCTAAGGTGTTATTTGCTCTCATATCTGTAGAATTCCAGAATGCGGTGTTTTGCAAGTTAAATGACTAGAAAGTCAAAACTGCAGTTGGATCCTAATGCATAAAATAGCACTCGATTTTAAGATGGACGTGCATAAATGGCACTTGGATTTTTTCCTGGATTGCCAGGGTAGCTCAGTGGTTTCATTTGTGGTTCTCATGCTGAGGGTCCATGGTACCACCACTCCTATTCAGGGATGCCCAACCTTACAGAGAGAGGGGAGTTTCCCTTATCACTCATGCTGCCAAGAACTGAAACTTGATTGGTTGAGGTTGTCATTTTCTTCAAATATAGTAGGTGGGATAAATTATGGACATTGAACCTTATTAGCTCTTAAAGAGAACAGGTTGTGCTTCACCTCTAACTAGCTCATGTGGAGTATTGCCAAAGCCCAATATGGTTTAGAATACACAGTAAATGCTGTAGTTCCTCTCCATCAGCGGTAACAGAAACAGCCCAGTGGGTGCTACCACCCTAATAAATGGATCTATCCATCCCTTGGTGGAGTAGTTGTCCTTCGTAATTCAGGTGCACCATACTAGCCTCTAATTCCCAAGGTTGCAGGTTCAAACCTGGCAGGGGGGCGCTGGATTTTTTCAGGCATAAAAATCCCTAGCATGGCTTCCTTCAGAAGGGAAGTAGAGCCAGTGGTCCTATGTTGCAGATTTGCGGTCTAATAAAGAGACCTCTGAGCAAAATTTCTAGTCTTTCTCGCCCAATATAGAATGGGACGCTAAGAACCATAGCAGTTAAACAGCATCATAAATAAAACTAGTTTAATCTTTCTTGGAACAAGATTTCCCCATAGGTCATTGACCATATGGAGAGCATTGAAACAAGAACAGTTTTCCCTAAGAAAGAATGGTCTAAGTTAGAAATTAACAAGTAGCGGATGTTATTGTTTCTTGGGTTGGCTGTACAATAATTGCAATTTTTCCAAAAAGCCATATGTTTGGTTTCCTTAATATTTGTTAAACAGTCCACCTCTGAAATGTGAGGGTAGTGTGTCTGCCTCACATTGAACAGGTCCGGAGTTCAAATCTTGGTTATGGTGAGTTACCCCAGTAAGATTTTTCTGGGCCTTTCCCTTATCCTGAGAAGATGAATGTCAGGTAACTGATAACCTTGGCTTCATTTGAGCATCATTTCATTCATCGACCAGTATGAACTACCAGGTTAAAGGATAAACTGGGGGGAGGGCAAATATATATATATATATAAAACTTTTTAATCAATTAATGCATTCTCTTTTAACAGTGAACTCTGTCCTCCATTCTAAAAACAAAACCATAAACAGAAAGAGAATTTGCTGTTTTATTATTCTTCTAATTATTTACATCCTATATGCTAAAATAGTAAATCAGTGCAGTGCAGTTGGTTAATTTAAAATGCTAAGAAGTAGCCTGTAATTCACTAACTTTACACGTTAAGGCACGATATAAAATGTTTCAGCACTTTGTTAGGTGTTAAGGCTGGTTGGTTCACAACCGCCCGAAAACGGGAAGCAATGCATATTGGTTCACAATAGCCCGGTAATGAGAACAGGTATGCATATCGATCACAAAGTGAAAGTCAATTTTGCGCATTGGGATTTCATTTGTTTTTAACTGACCAATGACATTTTTTCACCTACTTCCAATTTAGCCAAGCCAACGTTAAAATTTGAAGGAGTAAACATTATCTAAATACATATCCATTACATTTCCGATCCCTCTACTTATGCCAAGCTTTCATTCCTTTATTTAATGGCATACATTAAAATTGTTTATTGTTCTTTTTTTCGTTTCCACCAGTTTTAGCCGTTCTTTGTAGTTTTTGCCATTGTTTTTTAGGTAATAGCCAGTTTTGAGTTGCATATAAACAAACTACAAATGATCCCTTCACCAGAGGAACCAACGCTGATTTGCGGGTGTCGGGATGAGATTAGGAAGCACATTTACTACTAATTCCTTCCAGTTTCATGTTTCCAGCTTGCGAGTATAGAGAGCACTAGTGGCTGTTTCATGTCATGGCCGCCTAGAATAACCTCTAGAGTAAAGAGTAATATGCACAATAGGGATCTAACATGCTGTGCCTGAGAACGAGAAAGTTAAAAGTTGGGCAACTCTTCTTTCCCGTTCCCGGGGCCTGGGAAGGCTTCCCGTCGGTTGTGAAGATTCCGATTTGAATACATGTATTTCAACTTTCTCGTTCTGGTTACCGTTCTCGTTGGTTGTGAACCAGCCTTTAAATTTGGGCCAGTATGGTGATATTGACAGAAGCCAATGCTGGTATAGGTATGTTATAATTGAAAGCTAATGCTGCTCATTAAATTGTACATCAGGTTCTTTATGGATATTAATTTGTGCACTCTTCAGCAATAATTTTAACACTCAATGCAATCTTTTGTAGCATCAAAACTCTAATTGGAATACTTTTAATTTGTATCTTTTCTTCTGCAATGTTGGTATAAGTTATGTGAACCATTTTGCATATATGCAGCATTATATGGAGTTGTTATACAGTATTTATGAGTTGGGAAATGAAGTGATCTTGCAGTAAAAATTGGCTCATTTTTATTGGAGTTACGCCTCACCTAGCAGCAAGTTATGAGCACATGGAGGGTCATCTCACTATGTTAAGTGTTTCAGCTTGCTGCTTGATGAGGTTCAGCACTACCTTCTAATAAACTGTCCTATTCTTTGTTTTGGTATGCTATTTTAATTTCAAGATCCCCCCCCCCCTAAATATTAAGGTTGCAGAGGATGAAGAAAAAAATAAAGCATTATTCAAATAGGTAAGACAAGTTAGCTTTTACAAAACCAGCATTTTAACCTATTCCTACAAACAAAAAAGGGGGGGGTCAGCATTCTAACCTATTCCTCACACACACTCTTTCTCTCTCTCTCTTTCTCTACAGAAAGAGGCAGCATGTTACAATTGCTGTCCCTTGTGACAGCTCAGTGATGGACCATGTTACTGCAGCCACTGTGTGACAGCCAGTCACCATTGATAACCCCCAACACCCTCCACCTATACCAGCATAACATGACACTTCTGACAGATTTATACTGCTGGCACGTAGTAATACATATATATTGTGGTCTTGTGAACCCTAGAAGAATACATGTACATATAAAAAAAATAGACAAGGTCTGGCTTAATACATAAACAGTAGTCAGCTGTTACTAGAAGTAATAATGTGAAATACATACAAGTGTGCAAGAAGAATGAAACCAATCTTAAGTTTTCAGCACTGAGTTTGAACACTTTAATGAATATAGCAAGTGGCATTTGTCACATTTTATTTCACAGAGTTTACAAATATGTTTATCCGTTACTACATGAAAATTAAATTATTATAGAGCGCATTTTCATTACGTTTCTTATGCATTGATTTGATTCTGCTATCAGAAATGCTTCTCACAAATAACATGCAGCCTTCCCTCTTCACACTATCTCACCTCACAAAACTCGTGAAGCCAGTAAACAAGACTAGAAGATAGTTTTTGTTGTACGTAGTGTTACAAATGGTTAATCATTTGAGCACAATATAAACATTAGACTCAAAGTATCTTTACGCAAAATAACTGCTCTGCTGCTTCCTTTATAGCATTACAGTAGAGCCCCGGTATTTCAAGGTTCCATGTAATTCGAGCTGGTCTTAAGAAAATTAAAATTTTACATAAAACTAGAGTAAAATCCCATTTTTATACGTCTGCATATATGTTTTACACACTTCCAAATGTGTTACATTTTGAACTTTCTTTCAATTCAGAAATAACCTTGGTCTCAGAGTGCTAATGCAATTTCTATTACAGATGGACAGGTACCATTAGGTTTCGAAGAGTGTGCTTGCTGTTTCTTTGTCAACCCTTCACTGATTGGGACCACCTAACAATCAATTGTACAGTACATACCATCCTTATTGTTACCTCTATTGTCCCTACTCAGCTACAGTAATCATTAAAACCTGCTTAAAGGTGGGTTTTCCTAGCGGCGCACTACTTACGTCGCATGTAACTTAAAACGCTGACCTTGAATGCATCACGTAATGCGCTGCGTATTGTGTTTTCCTACAAACTGATAAAACGTGGCTTGTCGCAGTAAATCTCCAGTTGTGTGTCAAAACAGAAAAACAGTATGCTTATTGTGGCTGTTAGAAGACTGTGAAGATATAGAAGTCAAAATTGGTTACGTAGTTGATCATTATTGCATTAGGAAGTCTTTTAGTGAAGTGTTTTCTTATAGAGTAGACAAGGAAGCTTTTAAAATACTAATTGAGAAACGCCTATTAGGAGACGATGTGAAATTTAAAACATACTTCAGATTCACCCGAGAACAGTTAGTTTCAAGATGATTTGTATACAAAACCATGCAATCGAGTGAAAATGCACATTTCACCAGCAGAAAAACTTGCCCTAACTCTGGGGTATGCATTAGGAAGGAAAGTTGCATTTTTAATTGATTAAGAATTTAATGAAAAACTGGTTAATTAACTTTGTTGTTCTTTCATATTGTAAATTATTGTCCTACCAAAATTGCATCAATTGTTATAACATAACATTGATAGAAAGTAACATGCATCTGATTTATAAAATAAACCAGGGTGGTTTTCTTCACCATTTTCCCAATCTCCTTCCATATTAAATCCTTCTTTAAAGCGTTTTTGAATCTGCATTCGCCATATTCCACAAAATGGAATGTCCAGCAACCAATTCAATTAGCTGTTCGTCTTCTGCAGTTGAAAATCGAACAGTAGGAGGTGTATCAAATACAACTCCACACACAAGGTCTCTATCACGTGGCACACAACGCACTAGACTCCTCTCGATGCAGTAGGTTCTGCAGCATCAGGTGCATTATGCTGGCGCAAAACGAACTGTGAAGTTTAGGAAAACATTTTAAATATCTTTCACTGTTTGAGTCTGCTGCATATTGCGCTTGACGTGTTACACTGCATGCGGCGTAGAATGTGCATTGCTAGGAAAACCCACCTTAAGCAAAAATACACATTTTACAACATAGGCTGACCACTGTTGTATGTAGATGGTTGTGTAACTGTTTCTTAATGTTTTAATTCATACATTACAGTGAGTGGTAGGAGCAAGAGAAAATTTGTGTTGTTGAATGTGAAACTGGAGGCTTTGAAAAGACTAGACGAAGGAGAAACATTAAAAAAAAAAAAAAAAAAAAAAAACTTGCTGAGTATGGAGTCAGGAAGTGACAGTTGAAGATTGGTGTAGAAACAGACAAAATTGAAGTTTCCATCTAACAAGTGTTTTATTTCATCATTTTAACAGAAGTCGAAGAAATCTGAGTATGAGAAAAGCTTTGTTCATTTGGTTTACTTAACAAAGACAAAAAGGAAATCCAATTTCAGCGCCTATTCTGCAATGAAAAGCTGTATCTTTTTGGAACGAGTTAAAATGTGAGGACGATTTACTGCAAGTTCAGGATGGCTGGATAGGTGGAAGAAACGATATGGCATAAGGCAGTTTGAAATTAGCGGTGAAAAACCTTCTGCAGATTCTCAAACTATTACACAATTTTGTGAGAAATTAAGAAAAATTATACAAGAAAATCTTATTCCTGATCAAGTGTATGATGTGATGAAGCAGGAACTAAATTATAAAATGCTTCCATCTAAAACTCTACCCTCAAAAGAGGAAAAGGCTGCCCCAGGCTACAAGAAACTTAGAGAGGTTAACATTCTTGCTGCATTGCATGCAAGTGGAGACCATAAACTGAAGCTACTGGTAATAGGGAAGTCTGCTAAGGCTTTAAAAATATCACTGCTTCTGCACTGCCTGTTACGAATGTCCAAAAATCTGCTTCGATGGACAAAAATATTTTTAAGAAGTGGTTTTTCGAAGATTTTGTTCCAGAGACCAAAAGATACCTAAAGAAAAAGTGCTTGCCTTCCAAAGCAATCTTGATGCTTGACAACGCTGGTTCACGCCCTGATGAGGAAGAATTACAAACAATTTGCACATTGTTCTTACCCTCTAACGTGACGAGTTTAATACAGCCTATGGAGCTTTAAAAAAAAAAAGTATTGGCATTGTTTGCTTCAGATGCTTCTACAAACAACAGAACGTTAAGGAACCATCAAAGAATTTCTATAAAAAAAAAAAGATAAAAGACATAGTTTACTAGATAGCAGATTCATGGTTTGAAATAAATGCAGAGACACTAAAAAAGTCTTGGAACCAAATTTTATGGAATGAAACAGATATTAACAGTACAGACAAAGATGATGATCTACCACTGGCAGAACTGATGAAAAAGCTTGCTGGATGTGAAAATGTGAATGCCAGCGAGGTTTCAGAATGTGAGCGCTGAAGACAGTGGCGACGAGGAAGTGTACTGTGATCACTTTCACCGAGAGTTTGTCGTGCTAGATGTGGCATTGCATTATATCGAGCAGCAAGCGAAAGCTATTCTAATTGACACCATGCTTCTTAGGAGATGCGCAACATTGCTGCTAAAAAAAACAAGGTTCTCTATTTTAAAACAAACAACTTTAGACAATTTCTTTAGGATGTGACTTATATTTTTGCAACTTGGATGGAAATGTGTGCCCATATATGTACTAATTTTTTTTCCATATTTCTGTATAATCGAGAGTTTTTGTAATTCGAGGTAGCCTCAGCCCCAATTAGCTCGAATTAGCGGGCTCTACTGTATTTGTTTGTTATAATAGAGGTAATTAATATGGCTTTTGATAATACCATTGTAGTTTCGCAGTAAGTATAAACATTAACTTATATTTCTTTTTCTTTAACAGTGTGAGAAAGACGATCTATTTAGTCATGTATGTACAAACATGAATCTACTGGTAGCATTTGGCCCTTGCAATTCCCTTGGTGCAAAAGGTTGCAAGGTAGCTCTCCCACCACTTCATTCACACCACATGGTAGCAGAACTGTCTTGAGGGACAAGTTATAATAGGGCAATTAAAGCCTATTCCTTACTGTCTGTCAACACAAAAAGAACAGCATGTTAGCCTATGTCAAAAGGGCTATCTTACCTAGTCCACATCAGTTTCTTTTAGCTTTCCCAATTCCTGGTGTAGTGTCACCTTTTTTCAATACAAATCTGTGCCTACATAAGATGAATGCTGCTTTACTCATTTGGTTGGTATCAAGAGTGCCTTCTCACAGAGTAGCAAAGCAGCTCTTCTGTGCATTCATGAGCAAGGAATCTTCCACTGGACCTGAGCTGTAAATTGAAGGTGCAAGGAAGGACAACAAATATATTCTCACTCTCACAAACTAGGAATATTTATTAAATATCAGGTTTTTTTTAAAAATAAAACGAGAACACAGATTTAAACATTTTACATGTCATTCGATAAAAGCGCAGATGTACTCCTGAAGAATGCACAAAGGGAAAATACAGGTACATTTCACTTCACATCAACTTGTGGCTTTGGTACAAAGGTAATTTGATTTTATTCATTTCTTGTAGAGTAAAATGCTCTGGTTTCTCTTTCTCATACATAACACAATAATTACAAAATGTGCAACTTCAATTACTTTGAAAGTAAATCATGCTCATCAAAACAAAAAAATGACCAGTAGTATGCTTTTGTTCTTTATTCATCTTGTAACAGAACTGCTGTGGTTTTGCAGATAAATGGCTTAGAAATTGAAACCGTTTTGGCCCAAGTAATATTTAGGTCTCTGTTCAAGTGTTTTAAGTTCTGAAGGGCCAGCAACATCAACATAAGGTGCCAAACAAAAAGCCTACCATGCAAGACTTCAACACTCAAAAACCGCCCTAAATAGAGTTTTGAGCCAAAACCATTTCAATTTCTGAAAAAATAACCTACTTGAGACAGCTACCTGTGGAACCCAAATGAAATCCCAGTGCTCCTTGTGAATTATACAGGCAACTGCCTGCTATAATCCCATGTTGCTACAGCCTGATTGCCAGCTCAGACCAAATTATGCACCCAGATTTGGGCAATCATCCAGCCAATATGGGTAGGTGATGTGGTGAGCATCAGCTGGAACCTTGGCTTTTGTACCTGGATGAGTGGGCACCAGTCCTATAAAGGAACTTAAAATCTGCACTCTCCATGGATGGAGTTGAACCATAGCTTCACACTTTAGCCCACTGTACCAAGGCATGTTACAGAGAACCAAATACAAATTCTGATTGTCTGCTGCATAGAGAAAATGATAGATGATAACTGTTAATAGATTTATTGAAGCACACTGCAACCAAAACATTGGGCACTTTTCAATCAAATACACTCTCTAAAATAAGCTAGTTAACATCACTTCCCCCTTAAATGGTATGTTGCATTTTGTCATTCTTGGTATCTGTAAAACTGATGCAGAGACATGATCTAATTTTGCTGTGAACCCCTCACATTAGGAAATAGAAATAGGACCTAGAGGTGATGAACAAACTCTCATATCTGAGGAGATACTAATTTTGGAACATATATATGCTTGCCGATTTTCTTTTGTGTTTTAACAAGCACTGCTACCCCTCAAATTATTCCACCTTTTATTTTATCAACTGTAGCATATTTACCAGTTTGTCATTGTTCCACAAATCAACACTCAGAGTGGAAAATAGTCTTTACATACAAAATAAACAGTAATGATTACTTCAGACATAAAACAAAGCGAGCGAGCTCGTTATTTAAATGACAGTGTTTATAAGTGCACACAAAGCCCTGAGAATTAGCTGCAAAAGCCCTCCTCAGCAAGTTATCACTAGTATCACACACTATTCATACTTTCCTCAAATACATCTGTTTTCTCTGCAGACTATACAATGAGTTTGGGATTAGGTAAAGGTTGATTGAAACTATTTTCTCTGAACTTGATGATCAACTGTGTGTTAAATAAAACATTACTTTTATCATTATACACACATCAGGCACACATTCACATACTAGGTGCCACTAAATTTAAATGTATGACATCATCGCTGTACTCAATTACGCCCATGAAAGGGTCCCGATGTAAACAAAAGCATCTGACCGACCACTCCAGCACACCTTTCAAGCAAATAAAAGTAGTTTGCTACTGCACTGCATGTACGATCACCCTTTTTGTACTTCAAATAATACAGACGGTATTTTAATAATGGTTTCATTTAAATATAACTTTAATAATTACCCACTGGTATTCCTGCGTTGTTCACTGAGCGAAGGATTGGTTGTGCTAATGCAATACTGTTTGTGTTGCATAGAAGTGGCAAAGCACGTTAAAGTGGTGAAAAAATGATAATTTTAAATGTATTCAACTTTTTGTTTGAGCATTATTATTATTATTATTATTAAGGATGCCATTAAATTAACATTGGAAGCAACTGGTCTATCTGTGAGTGAATGCTTTTGGATCAAGTTTAGACAGACACTGATATTATAAACCTGAAAGATGATTCAAGTGATATCACTATGTTTGTACTATTAACCAAGGACTCCAATTAACACTTAAGTTTTTATTAATAAAAAATATTTGTTTAATGCCTTTTCTCACAATAGGCTGTTACATGGAAACTGCAAACTTCAAAATGTTAACATAATCACAATACAGGAAATTATGAGGGGCCATGAAGATTGTTATAACAGATTGAGAGAGAAAGTGGCTTCACAAGTTGCAAGAAATTGATCTGCTAGTCCTATAAATGTTTTTTCTGCCAGTAGATTTGAAACTTCTTCCCCCTCTCCTCCCAAGATCTATATTAGCCTCCATGCCAACTTCTGAGAACTAGATGGGCAGACTTAGCAGAGTTAGTCTCTTAAACAATGTCATCAATTTAAAATGGCTAGCTGGAGTTTTGAAATAAATTTGAACACCCAGTACTGTTCATTTGACTATAGCTTTAAGTGTACTGAACAAATGTTATGTAACATCAAACTTTAGACTTGTGGTAGATGTGCTTATTTACCTTCTAGAGTTGGACTAGACCAACAGGCAACTACCATAAGCAAAGTAACATAGCGAATGGTATGTATGTTTTATCAGTTGAGTTCTGGCAGTTGGTTGGGGTTTCAAGTTTGCTGCTCCTTAAAGAGTAACACCTATATTATACCTATTATTATAATATAGGTACACCAAGCATGTACAATTTATATAGCTTTTTGTGTAAACTTCAGTTAGGTATAGAATTTGGACTATTGCCCAGTTCAACGCCAAACTAACTTGGCAGATGGTCTAATACAATTCTAGACTCCCTGTATTTATTTGCTGTTTCATGTATTGCCTGAATTCAACTGTCTTGATTTGAAATAAATTCTGTGCTTAGTGTGAAAATGTTGCACCAATAGTGGTCATGTTCAATATTTAAAAAGCTTGAGAGAAATACAATTTTAACATGGGAGCTGTTTTCTGTACTCTTCCTTCAAGTTGTTAATGTCTGCACATATGGGCCATCCTTGTGGATGTTACAGTAAAGAATAGTTCATTCAGCATACAAAGTTGCCTGCCTCCATTGAGAAACAGTATAATTGCTTTGTAATCTAGGAGCCTCAGTTCGCACATCTCAAAGATTAGCTAGGTTTGAATCCTCACTGCAGTATCACCAAGTCTGTTTTAAAGGAGGAGGTGCACCCATTTAAGATAAACGGTGACTGGCACGCATATTTGTTGATAGACCCAGCAGAACTTATTTTTATTTTGCAGTTATTTTAAGAAATAGTAAAATGTTTTCAATTAATAAACAAAATACAACAGATCAAAGTGGATCAGGCAGCTGCAGGGGTAGAGCCATGGCACTCATTAAATAAAGCAAGATAGAAATGCACATTTTAAAATAAACTTCACAGAATATACAAAAGTATTTCCCAATGAGGAATGTAATGACACTCATGATTAGGGCCCGGATTTTTAGATGGAATAAACCTTCATTTTAGGTTTCTTATATGCTTAAATTAGGTTTTTCTTTGTGGATCAATACAGGTATAAATAATTTTGCTTGTCTGGTACTTAGTTGATTTATTTTTTGGCATTGCAGTAGATACATACATTCTCCAATTTTCTGGCATAAACAATTTCCTGTTATCACGTAACATGTTCTTGTACGAAGAAAAGCTTCTTTCACTGGAACACGACGTCATTGGAGCGTAGAACATAGATATGCCAGTGCAGCAGGTTCTAGGGGTAGTTCTCCTGTATACTTTTCTCCCTGCAATACTAAATTGATGATTTTCATATCTTCAAAAGCAGGATTTCGTTGAAGAATCTTCTACAACTTCGAAGAACATGCAACTCCCACTGGTCCAGGTATTTCTTTACTGGAAATGTTGCCAATGATATCTAGATCATCTTTCAGTGGCAAAGTTGTACCTTCTGGTATAAAACAAAAATGTGTCTTAATGTATGCAAGGGAAGCAACAACAGTGGGGGCACTCGAGTGGTTTCTTAGCCTTGGCAATGCAGGAAGTTTGTTTAATCCAATTCATTGACAACATTTTTAATGTCTTTTAAATGTTCGGCATAGTAAATGGCAGCAGACAGTCAAGTCCTGACCTTCTATCCGCTGCATCCAGGTGTCATCACGTCACATGTACTGTAGTAACTTGAACTATCTACTAGCTATAAGTGGTGGAAATAATTTTACAATGAGTTTCAATCCGAAAATAACATTCATTTTGAAAAAGGAAAAACAGCTATTTAGGTTTTTTTAGGTGTAATGAAATTCGCATATTCTGCTCCAGGAAGTGTGAAACGAGTATATATTTTGAAATGTGTTAATTAAATAGCGAGAAAAAATATAGGTTAAAACCTAAAAATCTGAGCCCTACTCATGATGGTAGCTTCTCAGAGAAGCTAATGAAGTTGCATGCAACATTACTATTTCATGGATAGCAGTGGCAGCACTTGCATGTAAAAAGAGTTGGTGCAAAGCAAATTAAGGCATTCTTCACATTGTAAGACTACCACAAAATCCATTAGAATCACACAAATAAAATACTGGCAGCAACAAGACAAGTTATTTCCTGCATTGTTGGCACTGCCGGCTTATAGTTTGTATAGTGATCTAGCATTACAGGCACATGAAAGCAGGAATATTTAACTTGGATTGAAGGAAGGTTTAATTAACATTTCAAGCTTAACATAAACCAATATATCCTTACTTAAATAAAAAATGGTTTCATTTTACTTTCAAAATTATACAATCATTTTCTTTTTAATTCTCACACTTTGGATAGGACAGCCCATATGCAAACATTATGGTATAATAATAGTTTATAATCCTTTATATAATGGCACAAGCACGTATTTAGCAATTGTGCTTATTTTCACTAGTGGCGTACATTTTATGTAATCCTAGCACTATAAATTGTTACAACATGAAATGCTGATACAGGTAGCCAAAATCATTAAGCCCCAGACTTGTGAACAGGAAGTCTGCAATTCAAATCCTGACAGCTTTAACCCATTCCTCATAACTGGCAAATTCTGTGGAGGCACCCTAAACTTAGGCCTGGAATGTTTCCTTCCCCAATTATCGTTTCATGTATCTTTATTCAAGGTTTGTATTTAGAGGGGGAGGGGTTAGGGTTTAAACTCCCCCCCCCCCTTTTCTTGGAAACATTACAAAATGAAAATAAGATTTCATTTTTTGTATTAGAAAGAGTGACATCATGGACAGAAAATGATAGTGAATAATGATTTGGCTAAAATGGAAAATGTTAATGCCACAGAAATCTAGAGAGTTACAGGAAAGAAATTGTGATAAAACTTTAGTGAGTAGAAAAGAGCAAAACAAGTAACTTACGCCAGGAACAAAGGCGGCAGACAGTTGCAAGGAAGAGGAGAAGAGTGATCACAAGCATCTGGCAGTTTCATGCAAACTGTGTGACATGTTCTTAAATGTTACTGTAATACATCTTTGTCATTCAATATGAATGTCAAAGGAGTACAGGAATTGAATTTATTCATACCTCAATATTATCAAATATTACTGTTAAACAGCAAGCTAGTTCACACATTTTGAAACAGACTACTTACTGAATGGCCAGGAAACACATGACTGCACACTGCCTTCATTCATGATGTAGAATAAGACTGATTTTTTTCCAATCCAAGGTTTTCAAGCCTGCATTGCTAGTTATATTTTGAAGCTAAGGCTGAGATCATGCATTGCAGTTCTGCAGCACAAATACCACACATTGTTCTAAATGCATACTTGCCAACTTAACTGAAACCTGTAAAACTTTTCCTCATCCAGCAATGTGAATTAACTTTGGGATGAAATGAAATTTAGAATGGTAATATGTTCAGAGCATTACATGTTAAATAAATGGGAGTTGTGATTTATAAGAATCCTTGAAGACTGCTTTATAGCACACATCATGGTACCACTTCCTAGGCTATGCACAGCATTCTAATCCATATTTTACACATCATAACATGAGCTATAACCAAAACCTGTCACAAAATATGTGAAATATCCTTGCGGCCATAGAATGTGAATAAAGTGAGAGAGTTGACTTTACAGTTCATGTCAGCCATTACTGAAAGTTGCCACTCATTTACTTACTGCTGGTTGCTAGAGGTGTAATCAAACTTTAAATCTGTACGCTATACATTTTGTTACAGTGCAGTGATACACACATAAGCTCTGGCCTATCACAGCACTATACACCAATTAGCGCGGCACATTCAATCTGTTATCTTAAGTTACAATAATAATAATAATGAATGCTTAGTTGTATTCATGGTGAAAATCTGTAACGCTTTGAATCTCCTACAAAGTCATAAAAACACCTATGCTCCACACATTTAACAGGAAAACCATAAAGTTGGCAAGTATGCAGAAGGTGTAGCTGTTCATTCTTTGCCTCCCATTGTCATAAATTTGTCAAGATACATCCAAACTTACAATCAAAGATGGCAAAGAGGAAAACACAATCAAAAGCTCGTTATAGAGGCTTCAGAATTTTGTAGGTTAAGAGGAAATCAGAATTTGGTTAGGTATGACTACATTCATTTCAAAACATTGATTTTATCATTTCTATGCCTGCCTAAAATGCTAATTATGCACAATTTTGAATATCTTAACCAATTTATAATTCTAGGATTGCATAAATAATTACTATGAATACCCTGAACTGTTCACTTATTTTTGCAAAATATCTTTGAAGATTTAAAATTTGGAAAAATATATGTGAATGTTCACTTCAGATAAAACACTTTGTAAGGTCTTATAATACTAAAAAAAAACCCATACATCCAATCTTTTCATGTCATACAATGTAAAATCTGCTATCTCATTTTGTGCCCTGAATCCATTTGTAGGCAAATCTCTGAACTACACATTTTCTCTTCCATACATGTTAATAATAATTCTTGAGTTTCTCAGAAACCTACTCTGGCATCGCAAATAAGAGGAATTCCTGTAAATGTTTCTGTCGACACATCCTATTATCTACTATTTACACAACAATTATTAACAACAGGTAGTTTAACATTGCCTGACAGTGATTTGCTTTTTAAGTGCAATGTCAAATAAACAAACCAAATTGAAGAATATCACGTTTTAAGTGTTCCCGAGCATTTTCCTTCAAAATCAAACAAATGTAACGTCCTGAGACAGTTGCAATACTCTCCCTGATTGTTTAATTTCTGTTTTACAAATGTAGTCACTAAACTATTCATCAGTGCAGTGCTACTCCAAAACTATGGTGAGCGTACAAGATACCGTATCACATAGTCTTTAAAAATACTCAAGTACGAGTAAGAAAAATAACGCTGATTGGTACTACAAAAATGCACCAACAGCTGTTTTTCTTTTCCTTCTCAACTAGGCCTGGAAGTATGAACATTTGCCAGCACAGAAAGCCAGCGGAACACTTTAAAGTAGGCTAAACATCAAAAAGAGACAATGTAATTCTACCTTACACAGAGCGTTGAAACACTAATGTCAGTTCTTAACATTGTATTGGTTTCACCAACACACCCAGTCCAACTTCTCCGAACAAACAGCTAAAGCAGAAGTTAAAAATTACATCCGATCACTTAGAGTCCATTCTGGCTCGAAGTTTGGCATGGACTTTCATGAACTCTGGCTCTCCTGGTCTGCATTTCTCTGCTTCTTCCGATTTCTCCAGCTAAAACAAAGCCATCATTCACATTAAAAACCTATACATGAAAATTGATTAAAAAGCAGATGTAGAATGGTCAAGCTGATTGTTATGAAACTTTGTATATAATGCATGGAGATGGCTAGGTACCAAACAACTTTCTCATCTCATTCTTCTACAAGCTATTCTTACAAACCCTTACCCTTCTTTCTACATCTTGTTAATCAGATAAACGTTCAGTTCACATTTCCTGTAGGATAGGTAGGTAAAGCAATAGTCAGATTTTTAAAGAATGCATTGCTATGTGATGGCTTTGAAATTCCATGCTCTTTGTATCACCACAAAGAAGAACAAATGACAACTTTCCAATTGAGAAAAGTTAGAGGGTGATACCGAGCATTTTTAAAATGCCATGTTTCTAAAAACAAAGTAAGTATATTTGACAGCTACTTTCTAATGTTTTGTGAGTTGATTGCCATGTAGTTTATTCGATTTGCTCCAACAGTTTGTTAATTACGAGGCGTATTCCAAAACTAAGGTCCATTTGGTCATAACAACATCGTTCATGAGACAAGGTTTTTATTGACAGTAATATATACCTTACTTTTACACATAACCGCCGTTCACATCCATACACCTGCTGTAACGCTGCACCCCTCGGCATAGAAGTCTGCCGCCTGGGACTTGAACCAGTTGGTAACGCTCGTCTTGAGTTTATCGTCCACCCTGCCAGCGTTTCAAATGCAAGAAGAGGAAATAGTCGTTTGGTGCCAGGTCGGGACTGTAGGGAGTCACATTCACAGAGATCCCAACGAAAGTCTTGAATCTTCTCTTTGGTTTTGGCAGCGGGCGGGCGGGCGTGCGTGCGTTGTCGTGCAGGGGAGCTGATGCCAGACGACGATTTTGGATCGCACGTCTCAGTTTGGTAAACGTCAGCTGTAACTGTTGACCCACGGTCCATGAAATCAATCAAAAGGACGCCCCTTTCGTCCCAAAACACAGTAGTCATCATCAAGCAATCGCAAACACTTTTGGTTTGGGTGAACCGGAACGGCGCCACTGCATTGACTGTTGTTTCGATTCTGCGTTGGTATACCCTATCCATGTCTCGTCGCCCGTAACAATGTGGGAAAACAAACCATCTCCATCTTGTCAATGCGCTCCAAAAACTGTCGTGCACTATGCCACCCACCTCGCACAAAGTTACCGATATCCAAGCTGCTTAGTGACAATCCTGTAAAGTGAGGTTCGAGCAACATTTGGGAATTCATCAGTCAGAGCACTAATCGTTGATTCACTTGCTCAACGATGTCGTCGGTCCGAATACTGGGCCTACCACTCCGCTGTTCATCGTGCACATTTGTGCTGCCATTTCGAAATTATCGACACCAATGTTGAACCTGTTTGTCACTCATGTCCTGCCCATACACGAGGCGTAACTACGATAGATATCCGCAGCTGACGTCCTTTTTCCAGCAAAAATCTAATCACACCACGCACTTCACAACTAGCGGGATCTACGACTGTCGCGGTAGGTTCCTCAGGAGTCGATAGACAGCGCTGCAGGCGTGAAACGTATTCAGGCCACCATACGTTAAATATTGTTCACCGGACCTTAGTTTTGGAAAACGCCTTGTATCACCATTTAAAGATTTTGTGTTCACGCAAAAATGAATTTAACTAAAGAACATTTTCAGACAATGATTTTTTCTGCTGTTTTATATAGTTATCAATGTCCAAACAATGTGTAGAATCTACTTAGAAATGCATTTGGTGAAAAAGCCCCATCTACGGCAACAATTTATAATTGGTACAGCGAATTTAAAAGAGATAGGTTTCGTAAAGGATGCCCAAGAACTGCTGCTGTTCAAGCAATGCTTGAAGAAGATTGACAGACATCAGGCGACCATGGGCATTGGTATAAGTCAAATCCAAAACAGACATGAGAAAACTGTTGTCCATGTATTTCACATAAACGCACTGACTGGTGTAGAAAAACTGGAAAAATTCCAAGGCGGCAGTTGAAATTTGGTATGGAATATCGTTGCTGGTGATGAATCTTGGATTTATTGTTATGATCTGAAAAGAAAAGTTAATGCGTCTTTCGAACAGAACCTAAACCTACGAAAGTCTAACGAATTCACAGTGCTGGTAAGAAGAATGGTTGCTAATTCCCCCTCGTAAAACGGGCCATATTGTTTCTATAGCATTAGAAGATAGACATCCGTTACTGCCAATTGGTACACAAATGTTTGAAGAAGTTCGTGAAAAAGGCCCAAAAGGAAAAGTAATGTTACATCATGACAACTCAAGTATCTCAGGAAGAGTGGCATCATTGCTTTAAGGACTGGTTTCATTGAATACAAAATTATATTGATCTTAAAGGTGAATATTTTGAGAAACAATAAAATTATTTAAATTTTTAAAACTAATCCTTGTTTGATTTTCTAAAACTTTTCAGTGTCGCCCTCGTACTTCAAATTTCAAACCAATAACAAGGAATATCTTGGAAAGACTTAACTCCACAAAAAGTTTATAGGACAGACTGCGTGCTTTAACCAGACCAACATTTTCTTCTGTGGTTCAAATCCCGGCTATGACACTGAATTTTTCAGTCTGATTCTGTTTCCAACCTTGACCTGCGCACACGGCTTGTTGAAAGAACAATTAATTACCAATATCTTCAACATTTCCAGACTCAATTAGCCCTAGAAACAAATGACAATAATAATTGCAGTTTTGTCCAGGCAAGTGTCAGAAGGCGTGAAGTTTGACACCTTTCTTTGCATCTCCTTGCGTGTATAAGTAAATGCGAGAACTGTTATTCATGTGAGGCACAGTGTTTGGAATTGAACAGAACTACTGCCTTGAAGTTTAAAACTCCAGTGTAAGTTTTAACAAAATTGTGGTACTGCAGTAAAATGCACGTTATGACATATTTACTGGGTTATTTGTTTCAAGCTGTGTTTATTTACTGCCATACCCAATGTTGAATGAGTGGCTTTTTAAATCTCGGATGATGAGTTAATTAAATTTACTCTCTATACTCTTTATGAAATTATTATATAATCATCTAGAAGATTTTTATGCCGATTTCTCTTGTGTACCTCTGAGAACTGTAATTTCGTAAAACTCTCGTACTAGTCATAATAATGGTCCAAAAATTCACAGAAGTGGGAATGAAATATCCGCAGATTTTGTATTTATCTTAACCTCCCCGCAACAATCTTCAAAAATCTGAAAATGTTGTATAGCCTGTAAAAAAAATTTTAGAGGTGAGAAATTGTCCAAAAGTTTGAGTCATTTTACATAAGATGAAAGGTTATAAAACAATAACATTAAAATACTTATTTAATTAACAAGATCCTCCAGGAACCAATCACCTGAAAATTTAATCTAAAATAAATCAATGTTTCATGGATATTTCCAATATCCGTAAATGCAACAGTTCTTTTTTTTAGCAACCAAAAGTAGCTGCCATTGTTAGTTCCTTTCAACAGCAATTAATGGGGCTACCATGGAAATATGACAATGTATAATTCATTTTGCCCCCCCCCAAAAAAAAGTAAATTGTGCCATTAAATTAAATTGAGTTTTATTTATGAACGCTCTTTAACTACTAAGGTCCTTAGCGTCCCATTCTATATTGGGCGTGAAAGACCGGTAATTTTGCTCAGAGGCCTCTTTATCAGGCTTAGGTTCTTTTACTTGCCGTAAATCTACGACACGGGACCACCGGCTTTACTTCCCTTCCGAAGGAAGCCATGCTAAAGATTTTTACGCCCGAAAAAATCCACCGCCCTCCGCCGGGTTTGAACCATCATATTTGGAAAATCGTTTTACCAAAACCATCCAAGCCCCAGGCAGTTGCACTGTACTTTTAACTAAGAATAATTAGGCAAAAGTGCTTAGTTACACCATGGGAAACAGCATTCAAATGTTTATTTGTGATAACAAGCTCTTGCGATGGAAAGGAAGGGTGGGGGTGAATTGCAAACCTTAAGAGCAGGTGATGCTTAGGAAAGGTTTAAACTTGCAACATGGAATATTTTGAAAATGGCTAATGCTACAAAGTCTATTTGATACATATTATGTATTTTAATGAGCTCTACTTTTTGCCTGCAGCAAATTTTTTCTTGCGGTTTCCTAGTTACACAAAATGAAATCAAATAAAAGGTATACATTTTATAAGCCATCTTGTTATAGCTTCTTGCATGTAAAGTGAAAGGCGTCAAGTCAATAATAGCATGTACGTACTGTTTCTAGCCTCCTAGCTCGTTCCTCTATAACTTTTTCGAGTGCAGACTTGCTTTCCTGCTTCTGCTGCTCCAGTTCCTTCTTCACCTGGTGCTCCTTGTGTTTCTCCAAAGCTCTCTGCAGCTCTGACTTCTGGTTCAGCACATTCTTCCCACTGCAACACAATGTTCATCTCGAATTATCTTTAAACATGTCTTTATTCTTGTTCTCAATTTTATCAAACTACTAAGAAAACGTTAAAAAAACTGGTTCACTCATTTAACTTTATCTACCAATTACGAATTCCCATGCATTATTCTATAACAGATTTCAAATTGAGCAGTAAGTACTTAATGATACAGATCAGTCCTTTTACGTCCCGGCCACGAATCGTGTATATGCTAAAACACATCAGCCAACCTTATTTTCATCCCCTTCTGTTTAAATCTGTACCATTTACCCCATCTGGTCAAAATATTTACAATTATACTATAGGACTTGGCAAAAAAACACGTAGGTTACCTTACAATTTCCAAAAACTATCTCAATTTTTTTTAAAATAAAAAAAGCTACCCTTCACTTGTTACCTCTTACATATAAAACAGGGCAAATTTTTGTCCTTACGATACAAGATTTGGCGAAAATTATAGGCTATGTTTTATCCCTCTCATATTTTCAATCCCTTATGTACAAAACTTTGGATGCTTACGTTAGCTTATTCGCAATTTTTTAAATCTGTCCTTGCTTTCTACCCCTTACTTAAAAAATGCATCATTGCAGTGCCAGTCAGACAGCAGATATAATGCATTTTTAAACCAAATTAAATGTATTGGCATCTTACTGCATGCAAATAATACACAGAGCCTTCATTTGGACGCGTGGGTCGTATTACGGGGAACTGCTTGCCCTGCACTGCACTGTTTCTAACTGGGTTCTGTTCTCTCTCCGTATGCCGGCTAATCAGTCGATACGAAGTCCTGCTCTACAGAAGTTGATACGTTGTTAGACCACGTGTTTCAATGTTATAGTAAGTTAGTGCTGTTATAATATCAAAATACTTTAGCACAGATTCTTCACGTGTGGTTCCTATGTGATAAACTCTTGTAGAGAAGTATAAACAGATTTCCTGCTGTTCGTGCGCCTCACAGAGAAACGATTCGTAACCTTATGAATGTATTTAGCGAAACGGGATCTATTCTCGATAAGAAACCAAAAGTAAATCTCCTTGTTCTTACAGAGGAGAAACTTTACAAAGAAACCGGAAAGAAATATCTAACAAAGAGCTTCACAGGTTTCAGAAATTTTGGAAACCTTGGCTTGGAATGTTACAAAACTTCCCGATAATGTGAGTAGAGTTAATTTCTGCAATTGGGTGTTGGACAATGTCAATGATCGCGTTACGGACGAAGCACGGTTTTATTTACATGACCATGAAGAACCAATGGGTGTTAATACAAATGTTGTTAAAAAGTGCGAGGGATGTTTGGAGGCACAAGGACATCATTTCCAGCATCTTCTATGACGAAGGTATGTGGTTTGCATGCACTTGAATTTAAGGGGTTATGAATACCCGACTACGCCGGCAAACAATGTGCTTCCCAGTGCCAAGAATATTACCGTTTGGTCGGCCACGCGTCCAAACAAAGACTCTGTAGTGCACTAATGCATTCTTTAATACAATTTTATATAGCTGTTTAATGCTTACATTCTTTGATTGAAGAGCAGTTCTCTGTGCAAGTTTTTGTGATCAACGGATTCAAGGCACGGGTTTATTGGTTTCCTAGGCAATATGAGCCCCTCGGGACTGTGTGGGGGCAGGGGAGGTGCTAAAGGTACTCCATTGTTTCTTTGATTTCGTTTCTCCAGATCTCCTCCAGCTGTGCACAGTTCTGGTTCAGGAATCATTCTGCCACACGGAAAGAATGCACCTGAAACACAATAGAATATATTTGTTGTAAAAACATATTCAACATTGGATGCAGTGATTTTTTACATCATCACATACCACTTGCACAGCAATAAACTGATGAATTATTGGACACATATTTATATTGTGAGAAAGGTTTGTATGTAACTTCCCAACATCATTTAACCTGGTAATACTGGAGGATAAATGAATGAAATGATGCTCAAACGAGCACCCGACATTAGTTCTCTCTGGGTAAGGGTAACCCAACCTACCTGGGAGCTCTTAATTGAGGCAGACACGCTACCGTCAGCATTAACTTATTAATGCATAAAAATGAAGCCAATGAAAACTAGCATTGGACAAGCTATACTTCTAAACAGCTGTAGCTTGAATTAGTAGATAAATTTGGGGCAATTGTGTGATGTTATCTGGTAGGTTGTTGTCCATGGGGCAGGTGTAACTACTTGCATAATGAGCATTAAGGAAGTAAATATTATATTTCATATCTGTAAGAATAAATGTACCAAAAGTTTGGCTTTGAGATAGGTACGTCACTAGGCAAAGAAGACAAACGCAGGTAGGTAATGTTGGCAGCTCTAAATGCAGTAAAAGCCATCTTCAACAGAGAATTTACAGTTAAGAAAACAGTACAGGTATTATGGCAACAGTGCTGCCACATAACGACAGCGAACGCAGCTCTAGTAGTTGTTTGTTTTTGACGTCTTGAATACATGTTTCACAATTTTATGCCGCAAAAAAGAAAGAAATGCTTAACTATGCAGCACATGTACTGGGATTATAACAGGAATATATAACGATTGCTCTAATGAACAGATAATATGATAATGGTTTTGGAGGCCAATAATCATCGCTAGTGGCCTCGTAGCACTAATTTATTTATATATAATTTATTAGGAGTCATAACATTTTAAGAAGAAGCAAGAGATGATATGAAACTCCAACACGAATAATTAATATTCAATCGCTTTTAAAACCATTAATCTACTCCTGCTTTCTTTATTTTCATTTTACAATAACTTACAAAAATAAACACTGCCGTCGTGACCCTTATAGTCTCGAAATCAGCGACACTAGTGAGTATTTATTGAAAAATATTGTGTTGCATTCACACGACTTTCTCTATTCACTCCTCTATTCTTACAAAAGCTTATTATTTCATCTACTTGTTGATCGAGATCTTTGAGGCAGTATTTTTTAACACTTAAATGATATCAGTCTAATTATATAAAGTGTATGTAACAGTCATTGTACTATGTTTATTTTATTATGTACACGTATAAAAATGTTATGTGAATGTATTACGTATGTAACAATGTAGGAGCTGTGAGAATAGAAGCAAGCTGCTTTCCGTAGCAAACAGAATTACAAAGTAAAAGCCGAAAGTTGCTTATGAGGTAACTTTGAGACAACAATAAATTAGAAGGTTTAAAAAGTGTACTAATAATTCTTGAAACAATAATGAAATATTTACAGTTTATAAATAGCCAATCAAAAAGTAGAAAAAGCTTTAAGTTAAATAAAAATATTATTCTAATGGAGTAGAATTAGCCAATCAGAGACTTGAAATAGAGGAAATGTACAAATTCAGGCGGGAGACGCTACAAGGAAGCGTAACCAAGCAGTTTGGTTTGGCACGGGTTCAGTGTGGGACATGAAAAGTTATTGCGGTGAGAATAACAAAGTTTACTTGTTAAAAAGTACAATTAACAATAATCTCACAGCTCTATAGTAAGATACATCAGTGAAGTGTTATTTAATCGTGTGAAAGATTAATAAAACAAAGTTAAATATCATTATAGTTTGTGTAAGCCTTGTTCTTTAGCCGTACCAGCCCTGCTAAGAGATACGTGTTCTGAAAATTACTACTGACGCAGCCGTTCTTAAACGTGGGGCGAAGGCCACCGGAAACTTTGTATCGTACGTGGGGAGAACATTCCTAGAAACAATCTCCCGCAATACGTGGTGCAACAGCAACAATGAAACCCCTTCAAGTTTGGCTCTCAACTACTGCATCTTTCGTTACACGTGTTCATAGTAGGTGTAAAACAAAACAGTAGACTAAAGCGAAAGTCAGTTTTAAAAAGCGCATCGATATGTGATGGCTTTCAAATTCCATGCTCTTTGCACGACCACGAGAAAAAATAATAGCGACCTACCACTTAAAAAAGGTTATAAGTATTTCAAAATTCAAACCAATAACAAAGAATATCTTGAAAATGATTAACACTATTTAACGAGATGTAAATGTTTACTTTCTCTACTACGTATAGTAAGTAGGGGAAGTATTGTATTCCACCCAAAAATTCGATACCGAGATTTCATCGGAAATACATGTTTTGAGACCCCCTGAATCCAAAAAAAAGCATTTTTGGAAACATGTCCGTGTGTGTGTGTCTAAGAACAGCATAACTCAGAAACGAACAGTCGGATAAACACCAAACTTGGTATTTAGGTTCAGTATCTTTCAGAGATGCGACACGAAGGTTTTCAAGAAAATCCCCCCACCCCAGATTACCCTTTACATGGAAGATTTTTCAAAAATTTTAATTTTCTCAAAAATGGCTCTAACGATTTTGATTAAAATATCATATGTTTAAGATATTTTATGACAAATAAAATGTATGTCTTGAATTTCCTGGGAATGTCTCCAAAAGTATTCTTCATTGTGAACGACTTTTGCATAACTGGTAAACCATAAGAGATAGACAAAATTTTACTACACAAAAAATGTAGATCGCGTTAAAATACACAATTTATGTCATATACATTTTTGTTGTTGAGTGAACCATTTTCGAGATATTACTTGTTATTCCCTTAAATTTTTCAATACTTATTTTCTCAAATGGGAATTCGTTATTCATTTTTTTGTCTTGGATATGCAAAGAGTATTAATCTGTGGCAAAGGGAATGGTGCTGCACCTAGCAACCAGATATTAAGAGATATGTATGTGCTTAAAGGGAGCTGTATTTCTACATTGCCCTTGTAAATATATATTCCCCTTACATCTACAAGAAAGTTAGCAATAAGATAGACTGCAAATGTTTATCTCGATTAACATGAAGTAGTTGGAGAATAAGCGTTTGTATAAATAGTTTGTACAAGAGTAGGGAATGTCATGTGAGTGTAACACATTAGAATTTTTACTTTCTCTACTACGTATAGTAAGTAGGGGAAGTATTGCATTCCACCCAAAAATTCGATACCGAGATTTCACCGGAAATACATGTTTTGAGACCTCCTGAATCCAAAAAAAGCATTTTTGGAAACATGTCCGTCTGTGTGTCTGTGTGTGTGTGTGTCTGTGTGTGTGTGTCTGTGAACAGCATAACTCAAAAACGAACAGTCGGATAAGCACCAAACTTGGTATTTAGGTTCAGTATCTTCCAGAGATGCGACACGAAGGTTTTCAAGAAAATCCCCCCACCCCAGACTACCCTTTACATGGAAGATTTTTCGAAAATTTTAATTTTCTCAAAAATGGCTCTAACGATTTTGATGAAAATATCATATGTTTAAGATAATGTCATGAGAAATGAAATGTATATCTCGAATTTTCTGGGAATGTCTCCAAAAGTATTCTTCATTGTGAACGACTTTTGCATAACTGGTAAACCATAAGAGATAGACAAAATTTTACTACACAAAAAATGTAGATCGCGTTAAAATACACAACTTATGTCATATACATTTCTTTTGTTGAGTGAACCGTTTTCGAGATATTGCTTGTTATTCCCTTAAATTTTCCAATACTTGTACTTTTTCTCACATTCGTTATTCATTTTTTTTATGTCCTGGACATGCAAAGAGAATGGAATGCGCCACATAGCAACCAGCGTTAAAATATTTGACTATCGCTTAAAAGCTACCATATTTCCCTTGCATCTACAAGAAAATTACCAATAAGATTGACATCTCGATATCTCGATTAACATGAACCATATGGAGAATAAGCGTTTGTAAAATTAGATTGTACAAGAGTAGAGAAAGTCATGTGAGTGTAACACATCAGATTTTTTTATGTAGTAAGAGTTTGTTTGTCCATCCCTCACGGTTTACGAATGTTATAAGTAATTCAGAATGAAGAGGACTTCACAGGCTATTCCCAGAAAATTGAAGATACATGTTTTGTCACGTAAATGACTTAAACGTCAAAAATAAAGGAATTTTTTCCATATAAAGTATAGTTTGGGGTGGGAGGATTTCTTGAAAATCTTCCTGTCGCCTCCTTGGATGCTGAACATAAATACTAAGTTAGGTAATTACAGGACTCTTCATTTTTAGCTATGCTGTTCATACCATTCTTCCTCTACTTACTGTACATGCCTACATACCATTAACCCCTCTGAGCAAGTCTGATTTCAGACGAAACTGTGGTACAAGAATCTGTAATTCAGCCGCATCTTTCCCTCGACCTCACGTTAAAGCAGTCTGCTGGTATTTTGCAAGATTTGCCTGCAGCATTCCCGACCGTACATGCACACGGAACGTTTTGAATGTGAATGTAATCACGTCACAACACAAAGGTGCGGTTGTTTAAACATGCCTGACCGTGCAGACAACGGTTCTGTCTCACCAGGCGATCAGATAGTACCTAACTGTCGCACGACGATCATTTTGTGGTGGTGGCGTGGAATATTCGCATCAAATCTGATGTGATGCATTCAAACGACAAATTAACACGTACCTATCCATTATACAGAATGAACCAGGCTACCCTACAACCCATTTCGGAACAAAACTATTTATAATTAAAGCACACATGGAGGTTCACTTGAGCTTGATTGCATCAACAGAGCTCTTCAGAACAAACAACTTTCATAGGAAACATGTTTATTAATTTATAATCTTTCAAGGAGAAAAGCATATGAAAAGACGTGCAATCAAAGCAATGCTAAGTTACCAAATAGAAAATTAAAATTGATGTTGGCAAAGGAAGTTGATGAGGTGGTCTTGTATAAGGTCTTTCAACAAGAGTGTCCTATCTTTGAACTTAAATAAAACACGTTCTATAAATGATAGAGGTTTACTTGTTTTCTTATTTTGGAACATAGTTAATGTCATTACGTGTGGAAGAGAACATCAGTTAAGTGGCCGTCGCGACTTCGTTGGGTTGCGCGTATACGGCTGACCCAATTTGCAATGACAGAAGAACGTAAATTAGGTCCAACTTCACGAATAACACGCGTGATGTTATTCATAAGATCATTTACTGTTTCTGGCTTGTTGACATAAACTCGAGATTTAACATAACCCCACAAGAAGTAATCCAACGGCGTTAAATCACATGACCTCGGGGGCCAGTTAACATCATCACCACCACGGGAAATGATGAAACCTCTGAACTTCTCCTTCAAAAGATCGATTGTTTCGAGAGCAGTATGACATGAGGCACCATATTTCTGGAACCAGATGTTTCTGAGATCCATACCATCCAATTGAGGCCAAAAATAGTCCCTTATAAGAGCCCGGTATCTTTCTTTATTGACAGTTAGAGCTTCTCCATCTTCATCTTGGAAAAAATATGGACCAATGATTCCACCATACCAAAATCCACACCACACAGGAACCTTTTGGGGATGAAGTGGTCGTTCTTGAATCTGCAATGGATTGCGATTGCTCCAATAGCGGCAATTTTGTTTGTTAATACAACCATCCATCCAAAAGTGGGCTTCGTTGCTGAAGATGATTTTTCGACAAAAATCCGAATCAGCTTCCAATTGCTCCATAGCCCAGTCAGCGAATACACGGCGCAACCTATGGTCGTTGGGCTTTAGTTCTTGAGTTAACACCATTTTGTAAGCGTGAAACTTCACGTCCAGATGCAGAATTCGCCAAGTTGTGGTCGGCGAAAGCCCCTGCATTTGATTTGTTTCCGTTCTCGCGTACACTCTCACGAACGGCGCCTATGTTTTCGTTGGAGCGCTTACGTCGATTACGTACAGGCGTTCTTTGATCGCTGAAAGAACCACTTCTTACAAATTTATCGATCAAACGCCGAATCGTTCTCTCGCAGGGACGATTATGCACACCGTAAGCTTCACGCAATACACGGAAAGTCTGGCGAACAGATGATCCATTTTGATAATAAATTTTCACAATTTCCACGCGTTGCTGAATGCTGTAACGTTCCATGGCTATTTGTCAATAACAACTGTAACCACATGAAAAAAATGACTGCTGTAACTCAATAACAATGGCAGCTATCGCATGTTAAAGATAGGACACTCTTGTTGAAAGACCCTTTACAATACAAAGCTAACACAAATAGTGATGGTTTTGATGGCTGCCGAGCATATGCACAGAGGCAGACAAAATCGTCTTCACTTTAAAATAATTCTAGCAGCCAAATTAAAGGAGATAAATTATCTTTTTTAATACACAGAAAGAAAACTGGTATTGTATTTTACATGCTGTTGGGTTTATCTTCCATTTTATTCGTTTTATAATGAAAATTGAACAGATTTTTCAACCGTCTCATCTATGGTGTTTAGAAAATTATTTTATATGGACTTAGTAGTGCAAAGTTTTGTGCATCTGATATTTTCATCGACGTATGATTTAAAATGGCGGAGAAATACATTTGTGAAGTGTAAAATTTGAAGTGTTAATGAAGGTGTAAAACCTTCATTCGAACCTGACTTCGACATTGTATTCTTCGTACAAATAAAAACCTATTTTCATGGCAAAATCAGATATCGCACAAAAAACATCGCTCTATTTAATGCACGAAAAATGATTCTGTAAACAACACGTACAAAAAAAGTTGAAAAATTGGTATATTTTTCAAAAATTGCAACGAATGCTTCTGTTTACTCTGTAGTGCTTGTCTTACTGTAGCGTAGCCACAGACATGCTTATCTCATTGAAAGAATATTAATTAATAAAAACATTTCGTACGCCACTAACCCCACTTCAGCTTATGGCTGATTGGTGAAATCAAGCTCAAATTAAAGTCACACGTGTTTGGTTAAAACTACTTTTGCCTCGAACATTTAATGGCACATTTTGCGAAATACATCATGTTAAGGTGGTCTGGTTCATCCTGCATATCGACATCAAAAGTTATTCTTCTGTCCTCACTGTGTTACTCACGAATTGCTTCAAATTAAGCAAGAAGATTTCAACATGCAAAAACAGCATTCAAATGTTTATTTGTGGTAATAGCTCTTGCGATGGAAAGCAAAGATAGAGAAGTAAAGCAAGAATCACGAACTTGCAAGTGTGACTGTTGGGAAAAGTCTAAGCTCGCCACATGGAGTATTGCTAAAGCGGCTAACACTACGAAAAACTTTGACACAAATTGTGTATTTTAATGAGTTCCATTTTTCCTGCAGTAACATTTTGTCTATTTAAAACAAACAAAAAAAAAAAAAGCTATATACAATTACGCAGAATTCAATCAAATAAAAGGGGCTTCACACAGAACACTCAAGATACACAATTTATTAGTAATGCAAATAGTTTAAACATGCCATATTTGAATCAAAATCGTTCAGTCATTCCTGAGAAGAAAGAAAGAAAAAGTGTGATGTGTTACATTCGCATGACTTTCACTACTCCCTATTGCTTTACAAACAATTGTTATAAAGATTATTTTTCTTCCTACTGGGTGTTAATAATCGAGATAAACGTTTGCAGAAGCACTTTCATTACACATTTCGTTCCAGATACCTACATCATACGTATAAGGGGTATAGAGGATGCCAGTCAAGTGAAATGTTTTAACAGCTCGGCGCTATATGCTGGCCTTGAAATTTCATACTCTTTTCACGACACTGCCAGAAACAACTGAACAGCGACAGCACTTCAACAAAATTACAAAAACGCTGAAAAATTCAAACCAATAATAACATATCTCGGAAATAGGATGCAACGAAAAAATATTATTTAAAATAAACTGTGTGCTTTAAAGAGCTCTGCATTTTTTGTCTAATGGTTTACCAGATATACAAGAATATCTAAAATGACGCGGACTTCAGAGGCTATTCCCAGAAAATTCAAGAATACATTTTGTTTGATATCTTAAATGTACGGTCTTTAATCAAAATCGTTAAGAACCATTTTTGAAAAGAAAAAAAATAACGAAAAAAGTTTCCACATAAACGGCAATTTGGATAAATCTTGTGTTGTATCTTCGGTAGACATTGACCTTAAATACCAGGTTTGATATTTATCGGACATTTCGTTTTTGGGGCTATGTATTGACACACACGCAGATATTATTCTAAAAATGCTTTTTCTGGATTCAGGTAGTCTCCAGTGAAATGTAGATATCGAATGGAGAAAGTATATCTTACCAGCATCTTTGACTTCCCTGCCAGAGCAGTTCTCAAAGATGGTCATCTTCTCCAAGATGCCAGCGGTAGGTTTGCTGTTACAATAAGGATGCGCCATGACCAACTGCCAGCAACGCGACACAAACCAAGTAAAGGAAACCCGGCAAACACACAATCCAATCAACAGGTTTTAACGTAGACGTCATAATACATTAGCATAATGATACGAGAAAACACCTTCTGGGGAAACCGTACAAGCCATCTCTTTTACACCAGCTGACAAGCTTCACCTATACTGACGTGTATAAAAAGGGGTCCATAATGGAGCACAGCTGTTTATGCTGGTGCTGACAAATCTAGCCCCACCCTCTGGGTGCTTTACCTCCCCCAAAATATGGCCGAGCTGCGGAAGGGTAACATACAATTACTTGCCCATATTCTCACTAGCAGAGTATCATTAAGGCAAATGCTTTATCGAATTTTGGTGCAAAACTAAAATATAATACATAAAAATATGACTGATGTGATACATTCACATGACTTTCTCTATCCTCTATCGCTTATTAGTGAGTACACAAATTACTCTTATTCAAGCCTGTTTTTCTGTCTACTACATTTTAAACCAAATAAACTTTTGGAGAAACAGCTACATTACACATTCCGTCAGATACAAAGAGAACAGCGATAGTCAAATGTTTAAGAACTAGACGCTATAAGCTGACCTGAATTTTCATACTGTTTCCATGGCATCGCGAGAAACAATTAAAAATCGACAGAACTTTAAAAGAATGACTGTTGAACAAATCGAACCATTAATAACAATAAATGGAAATGGCCGATGCCACAAAAAAACTTACCTTCTGTGTTTTAAAGAGATCTACATTTTTGGGTAGTACCTACACCTTCATCTATCACTTAACCTTACGAGTTATACAAGATTGTACAAAATTCCTTCCGAATGATGACCACAGGCTATTCTCAGAAAACTCAAGATAAACATTTTGTCATGTAAATATCTTTTATACAAAATCGTTAGTCATTTTTTAGAAAACAACAAATTTTGAAAAATGTTCCACGTAAACGGCAGTTTGGGGTGGGGGATTTTCTTGATAGTCTTCGTGTCGCATCTTAGGAAGATATTGGACTTGCAGTAGAATATCTTTACGTTATTAGCACCACGCTTTGGGAGCCAAACTTGCAGTTTATTGTTGTGGTTGCACCACGCATTGCGGGAGATATATTTCTTGGAGTGTTCGCCCCACGTACGATACAAACTTTCCGGTGGACTTCGCCCCACGTTTAAAAAATCAACTTTGTATTTTAATGTTTATTTAAATATTATAATGTATGCCTCGACTGCGTCAGTAGTAATTTCTTTACAGCACGCATCTCTTAGCAGGGCTGGTGTGGCTAAGAACAAGGCTTACACAAATTATAATTGTATTGTACTTTGTTTATTAATCCTTCACACGATTAAATAACACTTCACTGATATACCCTACTTTAAAGCTGTGAGAGTTTTGTTAATTACACCTTTTAACACGTAAACTTTATATTATTCTCACCGCAATGAAGTTTTATGTCTCACATTGAACACGTACCGTACCGATCGGGTACGCAATCTTGTAGCGTCTGCCGCCTGAATTTGTAAATTTCCTCTATTTCAAGTCTCTGATTGGCTAAGCCTACTCCAATAGAATTACTTCTATTTAACTTGAGCTTTTCCTAGTTTTTGATTGGCTATTTATAAACTGTTTTAAATATTACATTATTGTTCCAAGAATTATTAGTAGCCTTTATTAAACTTTCTAATTTATTGTTGTCTCAAGGTTACCTCATTGTTAGCAACTTTCGGTTTCTACTTTATAATTCTGTTTGTTACGGAAAGTAGTTTGTTTCTATTCTCACAGCTCCTACATTGTTAAATTACGTAATACATTCACAGAACATTATTACACATGTACATAATAATATAAACATAATACAATACTGTTACGTACACCTTATATATTATATTATACACATATTGCTTTAAGGCGGGCTGTTATTATATTTTATATTATATAATTAGACTAATATTTAAGTGTTAAAAATACTGCCTCAATTGGTTTATCCTTTGCTTGTGTCAATCGCAATGCAACTCCTTCATAGAGATGGTATCCGATCCACCTCTTCATTTCACATCGATTATAACATTCTCCATTGGTTCATGAATTGTTTTTCAGACCGGTCACATAAAGAATTCTTATCGGTTGGGTGGAGAGAAAAACACTATAGCATCTACTATCTAGGGGAATGGCCCACTTTTTATTCACGTCAGTGTACATTAGTTTCAAGTAATAATGCTCTTCTTGTTTGCTTGTTTGCGCTATACCTTTTAAACATCTATGCATATAAGGAAACTGTAGCCAAATTACCAGTAATTTCGATACCTGTACTAAGAAGAGGAAGTATTGAATTTCAAATTAGATATGTAAACTTAAGTGGAAATACACATTTTGAGGTCCCGAATAAAAAAAGACATTGGTAGCGCGCGTGTATGAACAGCATAACTCAAAAACGAAAGGTCGGTTAATTAAGTTAAGAGTCTTCCAAGGAAGTGACAAGATTTTCAAGAAAATCCCTCAGCCCAAACTACCCAATACATTTGTCGTTATTTTTTATTTTTTTCAAAAATGGCTCAAACAATTTTGATTAAAATACCATATTATGATTAAGATAGTTGCCGACATTAAAGTTGGTCTGGGTGGCTGAGTTGGCTAGGCGCTGGCCTTCTGATCCCAAGGTAGCGGGTTGAAACCCGGCACAGACCGATGGTTTTTAAGTGTGCCTAAAAGTGACAGTCCCATCTCAGTAGATTTACTGGCATGTACAAGAACTTCTGCTGGGCTGATAATTATGATCCTGGCAAGTTAACAAACAAAAAATGTATTATTAATAATATTATTATTATTATTTACGACATTAAAATGCATACGTTCAATTTTCTAGGTATAGCCAGTGAATTCTTCTTCATTCTGGATAACTTGTTTAATTGGTAAACCGTAAGAGATAGCTTTTTATCTTACTACACACAAAAAATGTGCATCTCGTTAAAACACACAATTTATGCCAAAATGTTTTGTGGCATTAGGCATTTCCGAGATATTGTTTGTTATTGGTTTAAATTTTCGAACACTTATATACTTTTTTCAAGATTAAACAGTTATTCGTTGTTTTTTTTTCTCGTAGTCATGACATATGAGAGCCATTGCATAGGGACCCGCTTCTTAAAAATTTGACTTACACCTACAAGAAAACGTGTAATGAACGTTTATCTGGATTAACAAGTAGGTAGAAGAATATTTTGTAGAGTGAGTAGAGAAAGCACGTGAATGCTACACATAAGAAATGTTCCATCCTCTCTTGAAACATTGGCGACACCCAAAAGTTATGGAATAGTGACGACAGGGGCTTATCTAGCAGCTATACCTGAAAACATTGAGTGGGTTATTCCACATAAAAGCGTGCCGGATTGTAAACCAGAGCCTGTTATCGTATTTATTACCTCTAATTCGATAACAGTCGAGTGCTTGCATTCCTGGCTAATCCCAAGTCACGAACTTGGAGCCTGTTTCGTAACACCCCAAACGGCATGCTTCTTTTTCTCTGCCATTTCCCTGCGGTATTTAAACAATTATTGTAATATTTCACCTAAAATTCGGCATGGCTTTACTTAACTATATGAAAGTGTGTTTAAGGACAGAATTATTAGTAGAGATTTGTGGCTCCCATCGGTCCCCCTACGATTTCTCTCTCTGAGGTAACTTAAAACATAAAGTGTACAAGACAAACCCACACACCCTGGGAGAATTAAAACAAAATATACGCCAGGAAATTTCTCAACGTGAACTAAAGAGGCGCCAAAAATGAATAGACGACGGCGGTCAGTTTCAGCATCTCCTTTCGTAAAGTTGATAAGCAAAGCCTTTAAAAGTAGTTTTAAAAATGTTGTATGGTTTCATCCGCGCCTTTCTATGATAGCGGCAGACGGCTACGAGCGCCCAGGACGCGGACAGGAAAAACACCGGGCAGGCGGTTCGGAGTCTTTGGGCTCACCCTGAAGTACATTCCAACAACTGTTCGCGTACCGCATGCATTCAGACGTTCTAACAAGCTTCTGACTGGCAACCGGTGTCAAAGCAACGCATGCGCATTAGGTAATCACAGGGCAGAAACTGTGTGCTGGGCGAGCTTTGTATCAAGGCCAGCATGTAGCGACCCGCTTTTTAAACATTTGACTATCTATATCCCTCTTGCACCTACAATGAAACGTGTAATGAATCTATTTCTGCAAAGGTTTCTCCCCCTTAACATGAAGTGGAGAGAAAAATAAGCGAGTAGTTTGTAGAAGAGTGAGTAGAGAATCATATCTGCACTTTATTGCCGCCCCGAGGGCGAATTAGTAAACGATACGGTAATAATAAAAGTTGCATAACTCTGTACAACAGGTGTGTGAATACGGAAGCAATTAACCGTAATATACCAACAGATAAAGTCCGTTGTAAATTAAATTAGTTTCCCAGAAGCGCTATTTGATCCATGCACAATAAAGGAAACGAGTTTGAACTCGCATAAAAGAGTAATTCTACTTGTACATCGCTTACCTCTCAGTAATGCACGAGTTTACACTCCCTAATGCAATAATTATATTCTAAATAGAAATGCTGCGTTCTGAGTAGCTTACGACCTTCAAATAAATGCATCGAAGTAAACATTTGTTGGTAACGAAGTGGTTTTCCTATTAAGCTGTTCTATATGTTTGCCCCGAGTCTCTTAACTGTCACGTGCACTAGTAACTTCCCATTGACTGCTGTCCTGGATTATGTTGTTGTTCCTTATTTAACATCATTTATCTTAATATATTCCAATAGAATCACCAAATGTACATTTTTATAACCCTATGAACCAAATATATTGCATAACGAGAGTTGATGCACAAGTTCTTATCAATAAATAGGTAGGATCATCCTTCGGTTTAAAAATGCCTCTCAGGATGACGAAAGCACGTGCATCTATCAAGACAAGTGTTTTAATTGCCTGACCTTGCATTGCACAGATCTTGTACATCGCCGTTCAAAGGTATACATTAGCCAATCAAGGGAAGGGAGCGCGGAAGAATACATGTCAGCGAAACAAGTTATAAGAAAGTGGGTTTAGATATACTTCGAATAAAACAAAGCACTGTGCAATACACCCTTGATAACTTTTTTAAGTTTGCCGTTCTTTAGGTCATATCGTACGGTGAATGAACGAAATGGTTGAAATTATGCTCAAACGGGCCCGGGGTCTCTAGAGCTTAGAGTTACTCGACGTTCGTCTTCTCGGGATAAGAGAAAACCCAGGAAAAAACCTTATCCAGGTAACTCACCCTAACAGAGATTCTAACACGAGACTTCTTGGATGAGAGGCAGACCCGCTACCTGCAAACCACAGAGGTGGGCTAAAACTTATTTATGCTCGACCATGCCAAAATGTAGCATTTATACGACTAGTAGCAGTACTTTAATGGACCTCATTAAAGTACACCTGTTCATTAAAGTATTGGTATTCGACCAACCAGAAGTGGCCACGTAACATTGTGAAAGCGCAAGTATCGATTATTCTCGTTTCGATCGACAACAGTATTAGCGCGAGTTTAAAAAAAAGTCAAAATGTCTGACACTAGTAACAGTGACATTCAACTTACACCTCCAGAAATTACGACAAAAGCACTCAATCTTACCAATAAAGATGTACGAGAAATTCTATTCACAATTCATGGATTGGAGAACATCAAAAGGTATAAATTCGTTCTCAGAAATTGTCGGGTGCTACAAGGTCATTGTATTGCAACCATAGATAAAGGAATAACGATTGTAACACATCACTCAAACCAGAAACGAATACTTATGAAACCTTTAATTTAGATACATGCTCGAGCATAAACAGTCGTATGAAACTTAACTATAATGGTGATTAAAACGCTCGTATGGTAATTATTAACGCCGCTTAGCTCGCTCGGTTAATAATAATACTCGCGTTTTAATTACTACCATTATAGTCTCGTTGCATAATATACTATTATCATAGGTATTCCCACGAGAGGTTACAAATTTATCTGACGAAACTCGTAACCTGAATGTGATTTATTACGAATATTCCATACATTAAATATGTAACAGATTATAATATAACTTGTTAAAATCAAATCACCACTGTGTCAGTTGTGAGAATACGGCATACTAAATGAACAGTTGAATGTGTTACAGAACGGTAAACAATGCTACCAACAGTTAACCTCAAAATTAAGATAAGTTAAAATCGGAAAACATACTTTATGTGAATGTGCATTGATTAAAACACACTTGGATGATATGAATGCATGGTTCAGCACGGAGCTAACGTTTTATCGTATAAAATCCCACCCTCGCAAGCTTATTATAAAATAAGCGACCATGTTATCACTAACTGTAACATTTATGATGATATGTTTTACTAAATTTGAATTTCTTTTCGCTTGAAACATTTTGTGTTCCTCATGAACTTCTCTCATGTTTGAGGTTAGGCGCGTGGTCCGAGAGTGAATATAGACACAACTTATTTTATTGTTGATCCCGCAACTATGTTCGCGTTATTGTGCTATATGTAGTAATCATTTTTTCTCTACTTCTCTCAAAGTCTCCATTTCCCGCTCTCCTCTCTGGGCAACTATACTTGCTATTTTAGATATAATGTTATACATTTCCTCGAGGTACAAAAGCTGGTTTTTATACTTTCTCTACCACGTACCTAGGTAGAGGAAGTATTCTATTCCACCCAATACAATACCGAAATAACAGCGGAAATACGTGTTTTGGGGCTCCTGTATAAAAAATCAGATGTTACACTCACATGACTTTCCCTACTCTTGTACAAACTATTTTTACAAACGCTTATTCTCCATCTACTTCATGTTAATCGAGATGTTAATCTTATTGCTAATTTTCTTGTGAGATGCAAGGGAAATATGGTAGGCTTTAAGCGATAGCCAAATATTTTAAGAGCTGGTTGCTCTGTGGAGTATTCCATTCTCTTTGCATTGCCAGGACAAAAAAAAATATCTGATGTGTGACAGTCACATGACTTTCTCTACTCTTGTACAAACTATTTATACAAACGCTTATTCTCCATCTACTTCATGTTAATCGAGATAAACATTTGCAGACTCTATCTTATTGCTAATTTTCTTGTAGATGTAAGGGGAATATATATTTACAAGGGCAATATAGAAATACAGTAGCCTTTAAGCACATACATATCTCATAGCTGGTTGCTAGGTACAGCACCATTCCCTTTCCCACAGATTAATACTCTTTGCATATCAAAGACAAAATAATGAATAACGAATTCCCTTTTAAGAAAATAAGTATTGAAAAATTTAAGAGAATAACAAGCAATATCTCGAAAATGGTTCACTCAACCAAAAAAATGTATATGGCATAAATTGTGTATTTTAATGCGATGTACATTTTTTGTGTAGTAAAATGTTGTCTATCTCTTATGGTTTACCGGTTATGCAAAAGTCGTTCACAATGAAGAACACTTTTGGAGACATTCCTAGAAAATTCAAGATATACATTTTATTTGTCATGAAAACATCTTAAACATATGATATTTTAATCAAAATCGTAAGAGCCGTTTTTGAGAAAATTAAAATTTTCGAAAAATCTTCCATGTAAAGGGTAGTCTGGGGTGAGGATTTTCTTGAAAACCTTCGTGTCGCATCTCTGGAAGATACTGAACCTAAATACCAAGTTTGGTGTTTATCCGACCGTTCGTTTCTGAGTTATGCTGTTCACAGACAGACAGACACACACACACACACACACACACACACACACACACACACACACACGGACATGTTTCCAAAAATGCTTTTTTTTTTTGGATTCAGGGGGTCTCAAAACATGTATTTCCGGTGAAATCTCGGTTTTTGGGTGGAATACAATTCTTCCCCTACTTACTATACGTAGTAGAGAAAGTAAAAATGAATAACGAATTCCCATTTGAGAAAAAGGTATAAGTATTGGAAAATTTAAGGGAAAAACAAGCAATATCTTGAAAAATGGTTCACCCAACAAAACAAATGTATATGACATAAATTGTGTATTTTAACGCGATCTACATTTTTTGTGCAGTAAAATTGTGTCTATCTCTTATGGTTTACCAGTTGTGCAAAAATCGTTCACAATGAAGAATACTTTTGGAGACATTCCCAGAAAATTCAAAATATGCATTTCATTTGTCATGAAAGTATCTTAAACATATGATATTTTAATCAAAATCGTTAGCCATTTTTGAGAAAATTAAAATTTTCGAAAAATCTTCCATGTAAAGGGTAATCTGGGGTGGGGTTTTTCTTGAAAACCTTCGTATCGCATTTCTGGAAGATACTGAACCTAAATACCAAGTTTGGTGTTTATCCGACTGTTCGTTTCTGAGTTATGCTGTTCACAAACATACACACACACACGGACATGTTTCCAAAATGCTTTTTTTTGTATTCAGGGGGTCTCAAAACATGTATTTCCGGTGAAATCTCGGCATCGAATTTTTGGATGGAATACAATACTTCCCCTATTTACCATACGTAGTAGAGAAAGTAAAAAAAGCATATTTTACAAAAAGGTCCGCGCGCGCGCGCGCGCGTGTGTGTGTGTGTGTGTGTGTGTGTGTGTGTGTGTGTGTGTGTGGTCAGAATAATTCAAAATCGAAAACGCGGATAAATACAATACTTGATATATAGGTAAGTTCAGTATTTTCCGAAGTAGCACATGAAGATTTGCAAGCCAATGCCCCACATTCCCCCCTCCCAACTATCTTTTAAATGAAAACTTTTCCATTTTTTTTTTTTTTTTGTTATGTTCTCCAAACCAGCTAAAACGATTTTGATTGTACCATACATTTAAGATATTTACACGAGAAATAAAATGTTTATCTTGAATTTTCTGGGAACTCCATTTGCGAGGATTTTTGTACAACTGGTAAACGTTGAGATATACAAAAACTTTACAATATACAATATATCTGAAATAACCTTTTTCGTGGCATCGGCCATTTCCACGATATCCGTTAGTATTGGTTTGAATTTGTCAATACGTATGTCATTTTTTTTTAAGTACTGCGCTATTTAGTTGTTTCTCACAATTTCTTGGAAAGAGGATGCGATTTTAAGGCCAGATTATAGCGAGCCGCTTTTAAAACATTTTACTATCGATTTGGTTTCCTCCATTCCTCTTTTAATTACAAGGAAATATGTAATGAAACACTTCTTCAAACGTTTACCTAAGCCTTCGTAAAGAAGTGACACATCAGATCTTTAAACATCTTATCACTAAAGGCGCGTGGTGTGCGTGGGCTTGCTCCTCGCTGACGTAGAATCGATACTTGCGTCTCGCACTAAATGATGTTTGGCCAAGGCGGACTTGTGTGAATGAGTTGCTATGTTTGCCATGTACGGTCTTGTCCTAGTTAACGTGTCGCGCAATGAAGATACAGCAGGTCCAAGGTTCCACATCCGATGCAAGGTTTTAGCCATTTATAGAGCTTTACGTTCAAGTATTTAGGTCCTCATCCCTGTCAGCTACAGTTAAACACTATACTTTTCCTTCACTACGTCATAGTTTCGTCCATAAAGGGCTAAAGATTGAACGATCATTTTGGACATTGTGAACAGCATAATTCAAAAACAATCAGACACTTTTAACCTAAGGTTTTTAGCAAAACCTCACTTCCCGAAAACTACTTTTACGGGGAAATAGTTCAAACCATTTTGATCAACATACCATGTGTTTAAGATGACAAAGTGTATACCTTGAATTTTCTGTGAATAACGTGTGAAATTCTCTTCATCCTGAATGTACTTTGAATAATTATATATAACTGGTAACCATAACTACTGCAAGAAAAATGAAGGAAATTTTGTACAATCCTGTATAACTGGTAAACATTAAGCGACAGACGAAAACGTACTACACAAAAAATGTAGATCTCTTTAAAACACAGAATTTACTTCAAATAACTTTTTTGTAACATAAGCCATTTTCGAGATATCCGTTATTAATGGTTCGAATTGTTCAATACTTTATCACTCTTTTAAAGTCCTGTCGATTTTCAGTTGTTTATGGCGATGTCATGGAAACAGCATGGAATTTTAAGGCCAGGATATAGAGACCAGTTCTTAAACCTCGACTTATTCCTTGTAATGTAACTATTTCTGGAAAGGTTTATTTGGATTAAAATGAAGTAGATAAAAAAAATAAGCTTTAGTTTGTATATTCACTAATAAACAAGAGAGGGGAGAGAAATCATGTGAATGTAGCGCATCAGATTTTCTTTTTCTTTCGAAATATTCGTTCTTACATCTCTCAAGTTGACTTCATGTCATCATGTGAGCCTATAAAGCACACTACGTGATTCTTACTTTTCCGCCACTGACTTGCGATATGCGATCGGTTGTTTAGTTTTCTGTATTCTGCATATAACCAAGTTCATGTTGTTTAATCTGAAATCATTTCTGGTCAAAAATGTATCGTAAGTAAACCCCTTTTATATATGTCACACATCAATTTTGTTCTTCTTTTTCTTGTTGGTGGTTACTCTATGTTATAAAGCAATATCATGACGGTTTTGCCGTAGATGCTTTTATACACCCGAGTTTGTGTGGCGGACAGGTGGCCTTAGTTCTGTAGTCATCTTCCTGTTCCACCTGCTTGAATAACTTGCTAATGGATGGGTTTAGATGCATAGATGTCTGCCATCTATTTACTTTATTATGAGGCTGGAACTTCGCGTCATGAAACTGAATATTTACCTGGCGACTGAGCAAACCAGAAAGGACCTCAAGTCAGATTGACCAACCCATGAGATTTGAACATGCTACCTCCCTAATGCGGCCATAAACCACGAGATGAGAGTAAAGATGGAGGAATGAACATGCCAACAGACCGACAACCGCTTCAGGGAGTGAAGAAATACAACTATCTGGGAATCACCTTTCAAACATCAGCAACGTCATTCACCACTAGGCTTGCCAACTTTTGAAAAACAAATGGCGGGAAATCTTTTATGCGCATTTTCGGTTTCGTCGTTGAGGATCGAAGTTTGTACATTACACTATTATATGGGCTACTGGGCACAAGTTGGTGGTACCCCTACCTCAAGTTATATTAGTTTATGCTGCAAATACTTAGAAAATAAACAAATTAGATTAGAATCACAACAATCACAATTTTTATTAATGTAAGTTACATTTGCATTTGTTATCAGTTTACCTCGTTTTATTAATTAATTTACCTATCTGACTCATTACTCTGTGGGCTAGTATGAGGCAGCATTTTTAAGACTTAAATAATTTCAATGTAATTATATAATATATAAATTCAATAACAGCCCACCTTAAAGCAATATGTGTATGTAACAATATATAAAAAGTGCATATTACAGTCATTGTATATGTTTATATTATTGTATACATGTTCAATAATGTTATGTGAATGTATTATGTAATTTAATAATGTAGCAGCTGTGAGAATAATAGGTTAAAAGTTGCTAACAATGAGGTAACCTTGAGGCAATAATGAGTAAGAAAGTTTAATAATGCTACTAGTCATTATTGGAGCAATGATAATGTAAATTTTGAGACAGTTTATAAAATAGCCAATCAACAACCAAAAAAAAAAAAAAGCTTAAGTTAAATGAAAGTATTCTATTGGATTAGGAATAGCCAATCAGAGACAAGAAATACAGAAATTTACAAATTTAGGCGGTAGAAATCAAGTCAGTTGCTTGTAGACAGCGCTCATAACTGAACGCGTTGGTTGTAGACAGTGTTCCTAACCGAACACGAGACACGTCCTCGAGAAATTTAATACGTATTCAATGTGAGAAGAAAAATAGTTTACGTGTTAAAAACTGCAATTAATAAAAAAAAATCTCACAGCTCTCTCTATATCGGTGAAGTGTTATATAAATCGTGTCAAGCATTAATAAAAGGAGTGAAGTAAAATTATAATCTGTGTAAGCCGCACCACCCTCTGCTAAGACATTCATTCTCTAAAAACAATATAAATACTGACGCAACTGAGGCAAACATAAATATATAATATTTAAAGAAACAGTCAAAATTACAAAGTTAATATTTTTTTAAACATTTGGGGTAAAGTCACCGGAAAGTACATTTAGGGCGAAGGCTACCGGAAACGTTTTACCATACGTGCGGTTGCAACTACTTCAAGTTCGGCTCCCCAACATCGAAATATAATACATCTTCATACTGGCTTTCCATACATAGCCGCAACAAAACAACTTCAAATAATGTTAAATCAGAAAATATTTAATATTTCTCCACTGATTTTACCGTCTTTAGAAATGTTATGTCATTTTAAATACTTTTAACATTTTTATAACTGCTGATGATTCACCATTCACTTACTTGACGCACAACACATAAGCTAATGTGGCTCAGTTATAGACGTTATGGCAGCAGCGTGACGCTCAACAAGCAAGTATAAGTATTGCCAACTGTTGTTCGCACAGTGGATCGCTGCTTCTGAAAGCTACTTTATTTTACAATGCTACTACGGCATACTTTCAGTCTTCCTACGAATATGTGATCTTTTTTTTTTAAATTTATTTAAAGTCGCGCTAACTGCATGGTCATATGCGACTCATCAATTAATTACATTAATTCATAATTAGACAAACAGTTACATGTTCACAAAGAGAACATATAAAGAAAACATAAAATATATAATGGAACTACAGCGTTAATTTTAACATGGTCAAATAAATATTAAGATTGGTATTCAAGAATGAACGAGAAAATATTAAATATTACATTGATACATTTTATATTTTGTTAAAAAGACCAATATTCTGCAGGAATTTCTTCAGTTTTAGATAGGCCACTTTAGTAGCTATTGCAGTGTGGAGACAGGAGGAAATCTTTTCAGTTCTGCGACACTTCTGCGATTTTTTGAATATCGGGAAAATGGCTTTCCCACCAGTGTACGAGACGGGAAGAGGGAACTGTTTACGAAAATCCGGATGGTTGGCAACCCTATTCAGTGCATACTTACAAGAAAAAACAGCAGCAGCAGTCATAAAGGTCACATACACTGTAAGGGAACATAACTAGGGCCCGGATTTTTAGGTGGAATAAACCTTCATTTTAGGTTTCTTATATGCTTAAAATAGGTTGTTTTTTTAGGTTTTTCCTGATTAAAATAGTTTTTTTTAAATGTTTTGCTTCGTGGGCCAATACAGGTATCAATAATTTTGCTTTTCTAGTACTTAGTTGCACGATTTATTTTTTGGCATTGCAGTTGATACATTCTGAAAGTTTCTGGCGTAAACGATTTCCTATTATCACGTAACACGAAAAGGTTCTTTCAACGGAACATGACGTCATTGGAGCGTAGAATATAGATGCCAGTGCAGCAGGTTCTAGGAGTAGTTCTCCTGTATACTTTTCTCCCTGCAATACTGAATTGATGATTTTCATATCTTCAAAAGCAGCATTTCGTTGAACAATCTTCTACAACTTCAAGAACATGCAACTCCCACTGGTCCAGCTATTTCCTTACTGGAAACGTTGTCAATGATAACTAGATCATCTTTCAGTGGCAAAGTTGTAGCTTCTGGTATAAAACAAAAATGTTTGCAAGGGAAGCGGCAAGAGTGGGGCACTCGAGTGATTTCTTAGCCTTGGCAATGCAGGAAGCTTCTGTTTCATCCAATTCATTGACGACATTTTTAACGCCTCTTAAGTGTTCGGCCTAGTAAATGGCATCAGACAGCCAAGTCCTGACCTTCTATCAGCTGCATGCAGGTGTCACCACGTCACATGTGCTGCGTTTAACTGTAGTAACTTGAAACTATCTACTGGCTATAAGTGGTGGAAATAGTTTTACAATGAGTTTCAATCCGAAAATAACATTCATTTCAAAAAAGGAAAAACAGCTATTTAGGTTATTTTAGGTGTCAACCCCTCATTTAGGTTTTTTTAGGTGTAATGAAATTCGTATATTCTGCTCCAGGAAGTGTGAAACGAGTATATATCTTGAAATGTGTTAATAAAATAGCGAGGAAAAATATAGGTTAAAACCTAAAAATCCGGGCCCTACTCATTACTCTGTGCGCTAGTAATGTTAAATCGGAAAATATGTAATATTTCTCCACTAATTTTGTCATCTTTGGAAATGTTATGTCATTTTGCAACATTTTTATAACCGCTAATGAATCACCATTCACTTATTTGACGCACAACACGTAAGCTACACTATATTCACTCTTAGGTTGATCCGCGGCAAAACAAACCCACGTGGTCAGTGCACCGTGGTGCAACACGGTAACAATGCGCCCAGGAAAATAGTCCCATGCTAATCTCTGAATTTTAGAATGAATTTATCCTTAAATAGTATAATATTCTAAACAAATACCTAAGGTTTTATTTAACGCTGATTTAAACCATGATGCAATTTGTAAGAGTCACCTGACATCCGGGTAGCGCAGAATATTGTTTACAGCCAGAAACCAGCAGTTGTGTTTAGTATCATGCAGGACGGTGAATTTGCTCTTGTGTTTTCGTTCGAATTACGTAAAGCATTAGCCGCGCAAACCATTGACTAGTGGTGAAAAAACATTAGTGTTGAATCTTTATTATAAGTTATGTGAGAAATATCCAACACTTTCCGCGAAAGAAATGGCGAAATTAACTTCTGAGTTCACGGGTGTTTCGAGTACAAGTATAAACAGTGCTTGTGCAGAAAAATCTGAAACGAGAAAGGTGTCTACACCCGGAATAAAAAAGAAAAAGAAAGCATATGAAATACGCCATGCAAGAATGTAGTGATCTTGAGAACAATGCAATTTGCGTAACAGTGCACAATTTCTTTTTTAAAATGAGCCACCAACTGCTAATAAAGTGCCGCTTCCAGAGAGCGAATAAATTAAGTTATCGCATACCTGTTACTTTATTTTTCGCTCATTTATTTTAGAATAACTGTTATTATATGTGCAAACGTTTGTTTTGTTACAACTATCATTCTTATCATCTTTAACCCTAAACAGAATATGCTAGTCACCGCACATGGTCTGATGTGTGATAGTATTTCTAGTGCGAATGGCGGAAGGATACATTATAGCGGTGCACTGGTCACCTGGGGTTTGTTTTGACGCGGATCAACCTAAGAGCGGATACAGTTTACTGATGCTGGGTTATAGACGTTATGGCGTCACATATAGCAGCGTGATGCTCAACATGCAAGTATAAGTATTGCCAACTGTTGTTCGCACAGTGAATCACTGCTTCTAAAAACTACTTTCTTTTACAATACTAGTATGGCATACTTTCAGTGACTATAAGTTTAGCCGGAACTCACAAATTAATGTTTTTTTTTAAATATCGGGAAAATGGCTTTCCCGTCAGGGTACGAGGCGGGAAGAGGGAACTGTTTACGAAAATCGGGATGGTTGGCAACCCTATTCAGTACATACATATAAGAATGAACAGCAGCAGCCGTAAAGACCACATAACGAACCTAAGCACAGCAACAGCGCCAGTAAACGCACGGAATACAGGTCGTATGGGAGAAGCTCACGATAGGTCACTTTACAAGAATTGAAAAAGTAAAGTCAATGTACATGAAGAGTAGGGAAGATAGCAGAAGCTCATGACTCGCATTATACCAGTTGCATCATTAAGTGCGTGAACAAAACGAAGACAAGTACCACACTACAATACGTGAACAGCGGAGAATAAACTGCGTATCAATGCTCAAGCTTTCTGCTACCGCCTGAGCCATCTCACTAGGTACTTTCTTTTTAAGTTTTTGACACTGCTGCATGTTTCAGTGATGCAGAAGACTGTCGAATTAGTTTACTTCTCTATTTTTTTGTGGCTAAACTGTTTAAAAACGCCCCCTCTTCAGATATACTTACCAAATAATTACTTAAGTTTTCACGTGATTTTCAAGTAGCTGCTTGTAATGTCCTATTGAAATATTCAGTGTTTTTCTCGCGACGGACATTTTTGTGCTGGTTACTTTACATTTGTACACAAGGGGTAAGTCCCATTATTCTGCCCCTTCTCACCCCTGTTAATAAAACAGTTCCGGCTGCTCCCCCACTTTCCAACAATGCATCACCCTACCCTTTTATCTCTGCAGTGAACCTTTTTTCTCGTCTGTATACATCTTCATCTCCTGAGTGTATCATCTTCTTGGTCCATGGCCCTTCCTTTCCATCACAACTTGCACAGTTGTTACTCTTCTTTGTTGTTCATGAGGCAGACGGGCCTATCTGGCAACATTACTACGGTACTACCTGACTGTTCTAAGGCATTCATACTCGCATATAACGTATCTGTGCTTTAGGGATAGTTGATAAGTAACGTGACGTTCAATAACTATATCCACTCTGTATGCGTTAACTACATGACGTACAATATGTAGTATTAAACTGCTCCTCAAAATAGCGTGTCACCACCGTTCTATTATAGCATCTGGCAATAGAAATATCAACTATGCACCTTTAATCATTTCACTATATACCATAAATACACTATATTTTATATTACACACGTTTTTCCTTTATATGTGGAAAGGTATAGACGTTATCTTTCACAGCAGAGATAAATTTCAATGGTCTTATAAAAGTGAAGAGAATTTTCCTGAATTCCATTTACACTACCTGCATGAACTGTTCCCTAAATTACTGTTTATATGAATGCTTTACTTTGCCAGCACTTGCACTAGTTACAAGTGAAACAGAGATAAGAGTTATGATTGAGTAATTATAGCGTAAAGAACTCTAGCGGTGAGTTGGCATAACCACGACAGCAATCCGCACACCTTAAGCTCTTGGACAGATTCAAGCAATGTCTTGTAGCATTCGAATGTTGATCAAAGGCGTGTTAATTGTTGGTTGTCAGTGCTTCACAGCCCTTATGTGAGTGATGCAAAGGTTAAAAAAAAGCATTTTAAAACAATTAAAAGCGGGTCGCTATAAGCTGCTTTGAAATTCCATATTCTTCGCGTCAGCGCCAGAAAAAAAACGAATAGCGACTTAAAAGTTGAAAAAAGCCTAAGTACTAGACAATTCAAACCAACTACAAATGATATATTGGAAATGGTTAACGCTATAAAAAACTTATTTGACAAATTGTGTATTTTAACGAGATCTACATTCTTTGTGTAGTGAGTTTTTGCTCTCTCTTACGATTTACAAATTATACAAAAATTTCTGAATGACTTCACTATTCCCAGAAAATTCTAGATATAGATTTTATTTGTCTTGCAAATATCTTAAATATAGAGTATTTTAATCAAAATCGTAAATAACCAGCTTTAAAAAAACAACAAAATAAAAATGTTTTTCCCACGTAGAGAGTAGTTTGTGTTTGGGGTATTTCCTTTAAAATGTTCTTGTCGCATCAGGCGCTGAACTTAAAATACCAAGTTTAGTATTTATCCGATATTTCGTTTTTCACAGACCTTTCTCTAAACAAAGTTCTAGGGAGCCTCAAAACATGTATTTCCAGTGAAATCTGCTATCAATTTTTGGGTAGAATACAATAATTCCTCTTCTTACTATAGGTATGCGAGTAGAGAAAATCATACAATAATATTTTTGAAAAAAATAACAGGCAGTTAGACAGAAAGGGCATCAAAATAGGTGTCAATAACTTTTTTGGAACATTTTAGGCAGCATGAAGTTCTCATGAGGTCTATTGATAAGACGTTTTGCCTAGTAAAAGCCACCTCTTCCTCCCTAGCCTAGTTCCCATAGCAGATGATCGTCCCATGAGCACGCTACAGTTTGAAGAGAATGACCCAGTGACCCAGTTTCTGCTGCAGGAGCTGATATTGCCTGCGGTACCAAAATAAGGGCCCAGGGGCGGTAGTCTCCTTGTCGTGACGTACTGTGGGACACTTTCTGTACGTGATAGTGTTTTGTTGTTTAAAGGGAAACTCTTATCCACGTTAAATATTCTCAGAAAGTATAACAGGAGGATTAAAGACGCACGAACTTTACCTAGGGACTTTTAGTGTTGCCTGGCTTAATAGTGTAATTATTCCAGGGACAGTTTTAAATCACCATGGCCAATTTAATTAACACTTTGATCTTGTTAGAGATGTTTAGAGAATGGAATTAAGAACGAGCAGAAAAAAAAATTCATACATTCACGTGGCTTTCTCTGTCCTCTATCGTTTATTAGTGGGTATACAAACTTTTCTTACTAAAACCTATCTTTCTATCTACTACATTTTAATCCAAATAAACCTTTGCAAAAATAGCTACATACACATTTCTTTATAGATACAAAGAGAACAGCGATGGTCAAATGTTTAACAGCTGACGTTACGTATTTGCTGGCCTTAAAATTCCATACTCTTTCCATGACATCGCGAGAAACAATTGAAAGTTGTTAGGATTTCAAGAGAATGGCCAAGTAATGAACAATTCGAACCAATAATAACGGATAACTCGGAAATGGTTATCAAAAATTTCGAAAAATTTCCCATGTAAAGGGTAATTTGGGATGGTGGATTTTCTTGAAAATCTTCGTGTCGCAACTTCAGAAGATGCTGAACCTAAATACAAGTTTGGTATTTATCCAACTTTTCGTTTTTGGGTTATGTTGGACGCAGACACGCGCGAGCAGAATTTTTTTATTTTTATTTATTCAGAGGGCCTCAAAACATGCATTTTCGATGAAATCTCGGTATTGAATTTTTGGGCGAAATGTAACTTATTAGGTAGTAGAGAAAATAAAAACAGAAAATGTGATGTGTAACCTCACACGATTATCTCTACGCGTTAAAACCTCGTTTGCATACGTTATACCTATTTAGGGACAGGATTTTAAAGCCAATGAACATTTCTTCTCTGCCGTCAGAAAAGTAGCTCACTTGGTATATTTCCAACTTAGAATTTCCATCGATTTAAACAATATTTCATGTTGCATACAATGCATAGTTTGCCTATTTTGTTAATAAGTAGTAACATTTCACCACTTTGCAAATTACACTGCATATTTGATTGTTTTACATGTATATTTTAAAAATATATTTTTATTCAATTCAGTTCATCTTCATATTTGACTTACAAATACATTTCCAAATAATATAAGATATCAAGTCAGTCATGATCTTGGCAACACTGATGGTAGCTTACACGCAACGCAATCAAAAGCTCACGTCACACTGGAGAATCCAGGCTTATCTGGTCGTAGCCGTTTGCTCACGGTATGAAGGTGGCTGTTAAGGAGTTCTCGGAATTGAGTTCATGTGTGGTGGCTTAACTTATGCGTAGTTTAGTTTAAAAATATAAACATTCTAGACATCTGAGACTCATTTGACCAAACCTTTTTCACGATCTACCATTATTAAAAGCCCAGCGACATGTTTATCAACGTGCACTCCCTTTTAACTCCACTGGACCCTTCCTGTATGTCTTTTTTCTTCCCCCTTCTCCTTTTATGTATTTGCTCACGAGATTTATTCCCTAATTCATTGGCTCACAAAAAAAATTAAATAGGAAAAATTTTAACATTAAGTTTCTGTTCTTAAAAACAAAAAGTTATTTCCCTTCAACTATAGCATCGACTTCAATCAAATCCTTACATTTATTTTCAATGTACTAAGCTATCGGGAAATGACACTATCATAGTTCTCTGATAAATGTGAATCCACAAGACAGGTTTAAAAAGTTACATTTTTTCTCTAATTAAAAACATTTAATTGTATCATCTGGGAAGCTATTTGAACTAGAGCTTTGAGCTTTAGTACAATCTTTTCTTATTTACTCATTAAGTGCACCAGTTTTCATGCGAATATCTTTAAAACTAACAATAACATAAAAAATCTGATGTGTTACACTCACATGACTTTCTCTACTCTTTTAAATCTATTTTTACAAACGCCTATTCTCCATATGCTTCATGTTAATCGAGATATCGAGATGTCAATCTTATTTGTAATTTTCTTGTAGATGCAAGGGGAATATGGTAGCTTTTAAGCGATGGTCAAATATTTTAACGCTGGTTGCTATGTGGCGCCGCATTCCATTCTCTTTGCATGTCCAGGACATAAAAAAATGAATAACGAATTTGAGAAAAAGTATAAGTATTGGAAAATTTAAGGAAATAACAAGCAATATCTCGAAAACGGTTCACTCAACAAAAGAAATGTATATGACATAAGTTGTGTATTTTAACGCGATCTACATTTTTTGTGTAGTAAAAGTTTGTCTATCTCTTATGGTTTACCAGTTATGCAAAAGTCGTTCACAATGAAGAATACTTTTGGAGACATTCCCAGAAAATTCGAGATATACATTTCATTTCTCATGACATTATCTTAAACATTCATTCATTCATTCATTCATTATCTGTTTACCCTCCTCTTATGTAGGACTTACACCCCCCAGGACTTACAAGCGGATGCCTGGGGTCAGAGGCCCGTCGAGGAGCAGACACTCATGGATCAGTCAGAGCATCCAGGATGGGTGATCAGCCCGATGCCTGGTATGGGATGAAGGAAGTAGATGAAACGAAATGTTGGTGAAATGGATGAAAGGAAAGGTGATGATGGAGCAGTTGGTGGAATGAATGGCGGGGGAAACCGGAGAACCCGGAGAAAACCCGCCCAGACGCCGCTTCGTCCACCACAAATCCCACATGCAGGTCCCTGGGATTGAACCCGGGCCGCCTCGGTGGGAGGCGAGCGGTCTAACCACTCGGCCACGGCGCCGCCCTATCTTAAATATATGATATTTTAATCAAAATCGTTAGAGCCATTTTTGAGAAAATTAAAATTTTCGAAAAATGTTCCATGTAAAGGGTAGTCTGGGGTGGGGGGATTTTCTTGAAAATCTTCGTGTCGCATCTCTGGAAGATACTGAACCTAAATACCAAGTTTGGTGTTTATCCGACTGTTCGTTTTTGAGTTATGCTGTTCACAGACACACACACACACACACACACACGGACATGTTTCCAAAAATGCTTTTTTTGGATTCAGGAGGTCTCAAAACATGTATTTCCGATGAAATCTCGGTATCGAATTTTTGGGTGGAATGCAATACTTCCCCTACTTACTATACGTAGTAGAGAAAGTAAAAATCAGTCCCAGTGTCCCTCAAGTATTTCAAATATGTTCTTGTGTTAATTCATTAATTCTATTAAATCAATGCAATTGCTAATGAGAAAACTATTTTATTCAACTGACAAATTTTCAGTCATTTCACCTAATTAATTTTCACTTTCCCTACTATGTGCATAGTAGGTAGAGAAGGTATTACATTCCACCCCAAAAATCGATATCAAGGTTTCATTGAAAATATATGTTTTGAGGTCTCCTAAATTAAAAAAAAAAAGAATTTTTAGAAAAAGGTTCACGCGCGCGTTTGTATGTGTGAGCAACATAACTCAAAACGAAAAGTCCGATAAATACCAAACTTGGTATTTCAGTTCAGTACCTTCCAAGGATGCGACACGAAGATTTTCAACAAAAACTCCCCACCCCAAACTATCCTTGCATGGAAGACTTTTAGAATTTTTATATTTTCTAAAAATGGCTCTAACGATTTTTATTAAAACGCCATATATTAAAGATATTTACATGACAAATAAAATCTATATCTCGAATTTTCTGGGAATAGCCTGTGAGGCCCTCTTTATTCGGAAGGAATTTCGTATAATCTTGTATAACTGGTAAACATTAAGCGACAGACAAAGACGAAAATGTACTACACCACAAAATATAGATCTCTCTAAAACACACAATTTATTTCAAATAGTCTTTTTTGTGATATCAGCTATTTCCGAGATATCCTTTATTAATGGTTCCAATTGTTCAATACTTTGTCATTCTTTTTAAGTCCTGTCGATTTTCAATTGTTTCTCGCAATTACATGGAAACAATATGGAATTTTAAGGCGAGCATATAGCGTCCAGTTGTTAAACATTTGACTATCGCCACTGAATGTTTGAGTGGAATACAATACTTCCTCTATTTACTATTAGTAAGCGGTAAAGAAAGATACAACACTCAGAAATGATTTGTTTATAAACAAATTAGGATTTAGAAACGGCGAACATTTTTCCAAAAAGCTACAAAAGCTGGAAACCTAAGTCTACCTAGTTACCTGGTATACCTCGTGATTTGTGAAAATGTTTATCCCCATACGGGTAGCCCCACTCAGCTCCTTATCGCGAATTTACCGCGAAACAGGCAGAGGCATTAAACCGTAGAGTTTCACTTCGTTTGCCGCGCTATCCGTGTGGAAACTTTTTATCAGATTTCTACCGCAGAAATCGTGAGAAAACAAAACCAACCAAGTTTAGCATGTATGAGCAAACTGACCCAATTAAAACATGGGCTCCCAAACCGTGACGGGATTCCATGAGGTCCAACAGACGGGCGCGATGCGGTTCGCGGACCTACTCGCACGTACCGCCAACTACACTTGCCCTAGCATTGTCGTCTTTTAGGTGGGTTGTTGTTTGCCTATATCGACGTCACGGAGGCCATGGGTTCAAAGGTAAAGGACAACCTGTTTTGGTGTGTCGGAAAACGAACTATGTTTCATTTGTTTAGGATTCGATTCCTGGCTATTCAGAAGCGTGTAAATTAAGCATGCTGCTTGGTTTCAATAGCGTAGGTAATTGTGTTCATTTTTAATACGCACCTATAATATCGTGCAGTGTTGAGTGAACTTTCTCGCAGTACAAGCATATTTTAATGAAAACGGAGGGAATTGCAATTTTTCGCACTTAAAATATACATTTTTATACACTAAAATGGAATACAGTTTATATCAGAATCATGCACTAATTGCAAATACTTGTCTGTAATTTGATTAACTCGTCTGTTTTGTATATTGTGTTGTATTGTAAGTAATATTCTAAACATGTACATAACCAATACTTATCTACTAGTAAACACAGATACTCTACACATCAACACGAGTACCTCGCGGCGAACTGGGACGTTGTGCCGTCCCTGCAATGAGAGGGCAGTTTTGTTTAGTAGTTTTATTACCTGCCCAAGGTGATGGTTACCCACGTTATGTTATAAACTATTACTTTAAATCTATATTCGTGAGTTCTTCATACAAAATGAACTAGTCCGAACTTCCGAAATGGACAATCACAATTTTATAGCTAGAAATAAGAATCACCTTTATACAATGATAGTTACAAGAGGGATATAGGAGGCCGAAGCCATACTCAGATCAACACTGGGTCTCAATACGCTTGCTAACTTTCAAATTCCACTCTTTGCAGCCACCAAAATGTCTCCTATGGTTCACCAATAAGAATGAAGAGGGCCTCACAGGCTATTCGCAGAAAATTCACTCGTACATTTTGCTATACAAATTGTCTTAGGCATTAGGCAGTTTAATAAAAATCGTTACAGCCGTTTTTGAGAAAACTAAAAAGAGTTGTATGCATTGGGTATTTTAGAGGGGGTGATTTTTTTGAAAATCTTTGTGTCGCATCCTTTCAAGATGCATAACTTAAGTAACCAAGTACTTTATTATATGGATCTCACAACTGCAATTCCGGTGAAATGTTTAAATGGAATTTTAGGTGCAATACTTGCTGTAGGTTTGTGGTAACAGTAGTCCATGAAGCATGTTGCTTGTTCCAGAGAGTACATCAAGCTTAGCTCGTGTTCTATGTTAACTAGCGCTTCCAAGTGTTGCCATACGGCAGTCACAGGAAAAGTATGCGAGGTAGAATTGGATGGGGATGATGCGTATGTAGTGTTATAAACGATTCTATTCTCTGTTCTTTCGCTGTGTCTTATTAGTAAATCCTGACCATCTACATACATGTATATTGCTTGCAATCAAATATCCGCTGCATTTTTCTTGTTTTGCGTGCACATTCTGTATTCCCAACTTTAAGTCAAGGCCTTTTTCGCAAGTATGTTCTTTTATAACTCCAGTGTGTTAGTATTCAAGTACAAGAGCTTTGTAAATCCTTTTTGATATTTTACTAATTTATGAACTTAAATTAGATGGTGTTTTATAGCCCCATGTCCGTCAGAAAGACTTGGTGAAAGAATTAACAAAATTGGTTGAGTGGTTTTTGAGATTATCCTACACACACAAACATACAAATTTTCTCTCTTTATAATATTAGTACAGGTGTTAGTAATCATACGGAGGGGCCTCAGCCCATTAAGTAGGCCATAGTCGGCCCTTCTTGCTTCCAAAGTGACCTCTGAGATGAAGGAGCGACCAGATCCGGACGACGATGAGAGCTAGCATGGACGGGGTCCCTAACGATTCCAAACGCCGGCTAGCTAGAGTGACAAAGCCACTCGCAACACGGGGCTCCCGTGGCAATCGAGACAGCTTCCAGGAAGGGGGCTTCAGCAGTCCCGGCAAATGCCAGGGAGAAATTTCTCCATAGCGGAAATTGCACCATCCTGCTGCAACATACCAACCGCCTGGTCTACAACCCTCAAATAGATGAGGTGAAACAGATGAAAGGAAATGGACAAGAAATTTGCCTACCGACATGGGGAAACCACCAAAAAAACTCGGTCAGAGTTGCCTAACCGACGGGAATCGAACCCGAGTGAGCAATTTTAATATATTAAGTGCATGAAAATTAATAACTGGGATGTTGTCATCTTCGGCCACGTGAGAAGCAAGACAACCGTTTGTGATGACCTCGGCTGGTGGTAAACCGCAGTGCTGCGGCGATACTGGTGTCCTCTCGCTTTAACGAGGTTCAGCATCCAAATTAAAGGAGAGGGAATGCTCATTTTTAATATGCAGAAACTGCATGTTCTGGCGTTTTCGATTTTAGTAACTTTACAATTTGTTCTGGAATTTGCATCGGTTTCTCACGTGTTTACTCAATTATTTTATACGCATTCAGTAGAAACTTTTTTAAAATAAAGTGCCTGACAATGTCACCGATAAATTATTTAAACTGGCAGAGAAATACATTTGTGAAGTCACAAAAACTGAGGTGTTAATGAAGTTCAGGGAGTTTCTTCTTTCCTTCGACTTTGTGTGTCCGGGAATTAAAGTACTTAAGTAGTAGGGAATTGACAGTTCTAAAACAGTTAATTTATGCATGGCTATTCATATGCAAATGAGCTCCCCCACCTCCTCCCTCCCCCACCTCCTCCCTCCCCCACCTCCTCCCTCCCCCTCCCCCCGCTGTGCCTTGGTAGTTTTAGCTGCACCTGCGGTCGTAAATCATGTTGAGTACAATGGAGGCTTGACAGTTAGGTAATTAAGGCTGTCAATCAACTGTCAAAACGAACAAAGGGGTCATAAATTTAAGGTTCTGTAACAAAGGCGAGATGTTTTTCCTACCCATTCCACATCCGGCCACTTCTGCACCTGGTCAGTTACCCGCCCCCACTTCCATTGTGTGTGTCGAACACGTGGCATACTCGTTCCACTAGCTTTTAACAAAAGAACAATGCTTAACCTTCAGCTGTCAAAATGAACAAAGCCCATGATGAATTAGGGTTGTAACAAAGCCTGACCCTTTCCATTGTGTAAGAGATTCTATTGTGTGTGCCTTTCTATTGTTCGATGCAAGCATTCTTTAGAAAGACCACCTGGCAACCCAATAACAAAGCCTGACCCTTTCCATTGTGTAAGAGATTCTATTGTCCTTGGCAAGGCTAGTTTAGAAAGACACCTGCAGCGTTCCCATTGTTTGGCCACCTGCTAGTTTAACAAAAGAATTCGAGGGTTGCTTTATACTCGTCCTGTCCTTGTTTGTGTGAAAGAGAGAAACTTGTTTACCAACTCTGCGTGACGTCATACTTTAGAAAGACACCTGCTCCATAACAAAGCCTGACCCTTTCCATTGTGTAAGGGATTCTATTGTGTGTGCCTTTCTATTGTTCTGTGCAAGGCTAGTTTAGAAAGACACCTGCAGCGTTCCCATTGTTTGGCCACCTGCTAGTTTAACAAAAGAATTCGAGGGCTGCTTTATACTCGTCCTCTCCTTGTTTGTGTGAAAGAGAGAGAAACTTGTTTACCAACTCTGCGTGACGTCAGGTCGGCCATCATGATTTTGCCTGAGGGAGTTCTCCCCGATGTTTTACGACCTCCTACGAATATATCCGAGCATAGTTAACAAGCATTCTGCTTGGCCCCATTTCAGGCAGTGACTGAAAAAGCGTCTAATATACATTTCATTACGTGCATTAAACCTCTGAGTGATATCCATAGATCGGTGTTCGATTCTTACTGTAATCAAAAGTTTATTGCTAATGAGAAATTAATGATTGATATTATTATATCATTACCCTAATTAATAAAAAGGCGTTCAGAGAATTCTAGCTCGAGTCTTACCAAGTGAAACTCTAACGCGTAATAACTATTAAACTATGCAAGGTCAGATTAAAAAAAATGTATTTATCAATTATAATTTAATTTTTTATATATCATTACCCTAATTAATGAAAGGGTGTTCAGAGGGTTCTAGTTCGAATCTTACCCAACGAAACTCTAATGCTTAATAAATATTAAACTATGCAAGGTCAGATTAAAATGCATTTAACAAATTTAATTTTTATATATCATTACAATAATTAATAAAAGGGTGTTCAGAGGGTTCTAGATCGAATCTCTAATGCTTAATAAATATTAAACTATGTGAGTATTGCGCGGCCAGATTAAAACGTGTTTAACGAATATAATTTAATTAATGAAACGGTGTTCAGGGGGATCCTAGATCGAATCTGCGAAACTCTAATGCTTAATAAATATTAAACTATGCACGACCAGATTAAAATGTGTTTAACAAATATAATTTAATATACACGACATTGCAATGTTTAACGAGCTGTATTCTTAGGAACCAGAGGTCCGTAGTTCGAATCCATCCCTGTGAAACGCTATAATAACTATTAAGTTATTGAAGCAGCGGGCGGTCGGATTAAAATTGCATTTAACAACTATAATTATTTATATTAAACCCTGATGCATACTTAGATATCTCGATGCCTAGACAACATTCTTTCTTCTTCTCCTCTCTTTTTCTTTCTATCTATCTCTTTCTTTCTCCACGACTTGTACACATTCAGGCGTTCACATATACACGAGCGCTTGTACACACATCAGCAAACATACACTGGTGCACGCATGCAAGCACATACACACACGCACATGTAAGTACACACACGCACACACGCAAGCACATACACACACGCACATACATACACCAGCACATACACACACACACACATGCACATACATACAACAGTACACACACACATACATACACCAGTACACACACGCATTCACGCACCTCATGCGTATACATACATACACCAGTGCTCTTACACTCACGCATTCACGCACCTCATGCGTATACATACATACATACACCAGTGCTCTTACACTCACACATACATATACATGGACAAACACACACACGTGCAAGCACATATGCCTGTTCACTTACACCCAACAGCAGCAATCCACACACGCACACACCAACTCACGCGCATGTCCTGAATGAAAAGAGACAAAATGATGCAATAAAGACTAATTATAGCTCGGGATGCAAGGCTCCATTTACGATTGCTCGAAACCGGTCTTCTAATAACTCCAAAACTAATTAAAATAAAGACAGTAAATAAACTTTATTACTTTTATGTCATTAGCTCGTTTCTTGTGCATGTATATTAGAGTCCGGGTGTCATGGGTTCGATCCTTAACTTTAAATCTCAATTATCTCAGAAACTAGCAGGGATTAAGGTGCGGACCAAAGCACGATTTTTAGTTCCTAAGATGAACAATTAATGCTTTATATAATTTCCAATCAGTGTCCCTAGCTCGAATCCCGATCTTTCAGTGACTTCCTTAATTTTTCACTGTGTTCTAGAATATATCACTTAGATCAATGTTGCAACTGCATACAGGTCTTTTAAACACATCAAACTAATATTATAAATAATTTTGTTTCTGGCGTTCTGAGTTCGAATACCGATTCAATGAAGCTTACTTATAAATTTAATAACAGGAAATAATTAAGACAAAGGCACCAAATAAACCTATTACGTTTATGTCATCAGATAATATCTTGCGGGTGTATATTAGGGTACCTGACGTCCAGGGTTCGATCCTTAAGTTTAAATCTCAATTATCGCAGAAACTAGCAGAGATAGAGCTGTAGACGAAAGCATGTTTGATAGCTCATACAATGAACAATTAATGCTGTATATAATTTTCAATCAGTTGCCCCTAGTTCGATCCCCGATCTTTCAATGACTTCACTGATTTTCCTCTGTACTCTGGAATACATCGCTTAGATTGATGCTTTAACTGAATGCAGCTTTGTGTAACGACATTATGAATGTACTCTGTGTGAGAGAGAGCGAGAGAGGGAGAGAGAGAGCGAGAGAGAGAGCGAGAGAGGGAGAGGAAGTGAACCAAGCAGGGATAGAAATGCTGAGGGCCTCTGCGCATGCGTAGCAAGAGATGATGTCATTGGCTGCAATAATCACGTGACGTGTAAGCATCACAGCCACGATGACGTGCAGGCATCGCCTGGAGGGGGTTTAGATCCCTATATAAACAGACATCTGTCCCATGTTAGAACTGTTGTGTACTTATTAACTTTACATTCAAGTTTTAAAGAGCTTTAAAAGCAACGTGAGCTACAGGCCGTCTACACATTCAGCACATATCAAAACGGGGCAATGCAAGGTGAGTTTTAAATAACTATACAAAATCACTGTTGGCTTTTACAATACATTTAATTTTATTTAAACGTTACAGTACATGAAAGACGATTCGTTACAAAGAGAATCATATTTTCTAATCTGTGCTTTACATTAACATGGATTTCACTGCATACTCTTCTGTAACATTTATATGATTTTCTCTACATCTTCTTTGTAAACATTCACACGATTTTCCCCTCATTCTTTGTTTCACTATACACTCACATGATTTCCTCTACTCATTCTTTGTTCCCCTACAGGGTCATGCTCTGTTAACATTCACATGACTTTCTCTTCACATTCTTTGCTTCCATTAACATTCACATGATTTTCGCCACACATTCTTCTTACATAAACATTCATACGACTTCCCCTCATTCTTTGTTTCACTATACACTCACATGATTTCCTCTACTCATTCTTTATTCCACCTACAGGTTCATGCCCTGTTAACATTCACATGACTTTCTCTTCACATTCTTTGCTTCCATTAACATTCACATGATTTTCGCCACACCTTCTTCTTACATAAACATTCATACGACTTTACCCTCATTCTTTGTTTCACTATACACTCACATGATTTCCTCTACTCATTCTTTGTCCCCCTGCAGGTTCATGCTTGTTAACATTCACACGACGTTCTCAGCTCATTTCTCTATTGACATTCACATGATCTTCTCAACACATTCTTCTTACTTAAACATTCATACGATTTTCCCCCTCATTCTTTGTTTCACTATACATTCGCACACGATTTCCTCTACTCATTCTTTGGTTCTCTGCTGGCTCATCTTCAATGAACATTCACATGATTTCTGTACTTATTCTTTATTTCTCTACACCCTCATAGGCTTACTTACAAAACATACACACCCTAGTTCTTCAACTTGAATAATGTAGTGAGAATAATAATTCATGACAATGTCTGTTACAGATTGTTTAGCTGATAGACTTAACAAGATGGTGGAAGAGCGTAGTTTCCTACCGACTCGCCGAGTTCAAGATCTCGAAATAGGTCTTAACTATGAGATAAAGTCCTTAAAGAGAGTTCAAACAAGATATGGTACCAGGATCGTATCTTCGCTGGAGGATTGTCAAGTGTTCTTGCCAGAGCGCTATAATTCGTTAACCAATCAAGAGATTGCAGAAATACCTGGGAGCGTATACCTACAGTATAATGGCATGGCAGAGAAGGGGAAATTTAAGACATGTAAATTGTCTTTTTTACACGCAAAGAAGGTGCGTAGAAGTGTCAAACTTAAGTATTGAATGTTCTCCCATTTCACAATGAAAAATTCATAAATAAAACAACTGACTCATTGATATTACATATAAAGATACAAAAGATGCATATTATAGAATTTTATAAAAAATTAACGAAATTACAATATCACATGCTTGAGTTTAATTATATCTAGCGCATTGAAATAACTCTAAATATCCGAATGTTTATACAAATCATTGTGCTTCTTTTTACATGTGCCATATGCTTCATTTTACATGTATCATAACAAAAAATGTAATTCTTTCCAGGTTGCCTTTACTTGACCAAGATAGTTTTCTAAGACTTTCATTGTGCAATGTTTCAGGGTGTGCAATAAGAGGAAGAAGAAGAAGAGGAATAGCCTGCTGCCATGCAAAGGATGCTGACGCTATGGGAGGGTAGAATACCTACAAGAAACATTTCGGCAAGAAACGGGTGCTGAGACATCTACATCACCGAAACACATTAAGACAGGATCCTTATATAACATTACAGGGTATAGAATGAAAAAAATACGGTCAATTTTGTATACAATTAAATGCATGGCTGAGAGTTAGCTCGAACTAGTCTCCCTATATTCACTGAAATTAAGCATTGTGAGCAATAATTCAAGTGACTGTGAAAATACTTTAAGTAATGGTGAAATTTGTATCCTAAAAGACTTGAGCCCTGTATACATTAACAGCATTAAGGCTGTTTGCCACGCTGGAATACAAATTATGAAAATAAAAAGACTTTCATTTAAATAATAAGGAAATTTGCATAACCTGCTGTTACAAGTGTAATGACATATACAGAAACAATGAGTCGGACGAGAAAGTGATGGAAATGTAAGATAAATAATAACAATAAAAGAATTAAGGTATGTTTTTACATAGTGTTTTTATTCATTAAAAATCCTTGTATTCCTAATGAAAAATAAATCATTACAATGATTAGTTTAAGTTATATCACAATGATCAAAAAGAGAACCGTCTTTAGATGCATTACTCGATCTTAAGTCAGAGCACCAAAAAATGACAAATCACGGCTTCTCCATTTTAGATGTGGTGTCACTATTCAGGTAAATTCATGTAACACAGCAGGTTGAGTATGCAGATCTGTGGTCCTAAATGGGTGAAACAGAGTCTTATCCAGCTTAACAGTCTTGAGATCTCACCATCAGAAAGTCGAATCACAAGCCTTCTCCACTCGCTGAGCACAGGTTTAACAACAGCATTCTCTTCACCCTGAGACGATGTAAAGTATATAAATATGCAATACTGCGCTAAATTCGTATGATGCTCAACTTAAATATATTCACTAGGAAATCAGATTCAGACAGCTGATTAGATGGAATAACTTTGTCACTGAAGGGTCGCAGAACGTTCCTATAGAACAATCACTGGAAAAAATCAAGAGTGAAAGGACATTTTAATGACATTTTTATTATTATTATTATTCACTGATCTAATAAAGAAGACATTCGCATCCTAATATGAGGAATCTTTCTAACTCTTTCACGGTTTTGCAAATGCTAATCACGCTATAAAACCACCCAGCTTTAAATCCTGAATAATGTCGTTAATCGCATCGGAAAAGTCATTTTTATCTGGTGTATGAAGCATCATGAGTACCCTTAGCATGTTTACCAAATCATTAGGATCGGTGTAGCGGTATAGCATCTCCTCTGTATTCGCTTTGGATATATCTTCTAATCTAGGTGAGTTGTCACTAGTATGCTTGCTTTCATTGGTGTGCTTATTCAGAGCTTGCTCATTCAAAGAAACTGCTCTCAGTGCTTCATCAGTGGTAGCTCTTGATGTTATTACAGGGTCGCTTGAACTGGCTCCAAGTACGGTACATCTTGAATCCCGCTCTTCGGGACTTGAGAAGATTTCAGGATCTCGTTTGGGTGTTGTAGTCAATGCACAGCTGGCCATTGCTTTACAGCATCTTCTCCTATGTTGTTTAAGCCTTGAAATTGTCCTGTTCTTTAAAGTTCTATTACATATGCAGCACTTAACAAAGCGATTACTCCCCCCTTGGGAAACATACGAAAAATCAAGATTCTCGTAAATTGACTGTAATTGTCCGTCTTTGTGAGTGTTCATGTTCAAGCAGTATACATAAACTAGTCAATGTATAATGTAGATGTTGAATTCGTATACGATAACACGAGACTGAGTTATTTTTTAACATTTATGTATTTATATATGTACTCAGGTTTTGATGTATATAAACAGCCATGTCCGAATTAGACTAAGCAAAATATTGTAGCATTTCCGCATAATAGTTGTAATTCCGTTAATTATAACTATCTCATTAAGCACACGCTTTCTTGATAGTTAGCACAGAGAATGCGAGAGTTGAGGGAGATACTGGTCATTTTCTCTTTGCAGGTCACCTTTTTTCCCTTTGCTGGCCACCTTTTTTTCCCTTTGCTGGCCACCTTTTCCCTTTGCTGGTCACATTTTTCCCTTTGCTGGTCACCTTTTTCCCTTTGCAGGTCACGTTTTTCCCTCTTCTGGTCCCATTTTTCCCTTTGCTGGTCACCTTTTTTTCCCTTTGCTGGCCACCTTTTCCCTTTGATGGTCACATTTTTCCCTTTGCTGGTCACCTTTTTCCCTTTGCAGGTCACGTTTTTCCCTCTTCTGGTCCCATTTTTCCCTTTACTGGTCACATTTTTCCCTTTCCTGGTCACCTTTTTCCCTTTGATGGTCACATTTTTCCCTTTGCTGGTCACCTTTTCCCTTTGCAGGTTACGTTTTTCCCTTTGCTGGTCCCAGTTTTCCCTTTACTGGTCACGTTTTTCCCTTTCCTGGTCACCTTTTTCCCTTTGCTGGTCACATTTTTTCCCTTTGCTGGTCACCTTTTTCCCTTTGCAGGTCGCAGTTTTCCCTTTGCTGGTCACATTTTTCCCTTTCCTGGTCACCTTTTTCCCTTTGCTGGCCACCTTTTCCCTTTGCTGGTCACATTTTTCCCTTTCCTGGTCACCTTTTTCCCTTTGCAGGTCACGTTTTTCCCTCTTCTGGTCCCATTTTTCCCTTTGCTGGCCACCTTTTTTCCCTTTGCTGGCCACCTTTTCCCTTTGATGGTCACATTTTTCCCTTTGCTGGTCACCTTTTTCCCTTTGCAGGTCACGTTTTTCCCTCTTCTGGTCCCATTTTTCCCTTTACTGGTCACATTTTTCCCTTTGATGGTCACATTTTTCCCTTTGCTGGTCACCTTTTCCCTTTGCAGGTTACGTTTTTCCCTTTGCTGGTCCCAGTTTTCCCTTTACTGGTCACGTTTTTCCCTTTCCTGGTCACCTTTTTCCCTTTGCTGGTCACATTTTTTCCCTTTGCTGGTCACCTTTTTCCCTTTGCCGGTCGCATTTTTCCCTTTGCTGGTCACATTTTTCCCTTTGGTGGTCACCTTTTTCCCTTTGCTGGTCACCTTTTTCCCTTTGCAGGTCACGTTTTTCCCTCTTCTGGTCCCATTTTTCCCTTTGCTGGTCACCTTTTTTCCCTTTGCTGGCCACCTTTTCCCTTTGATGGTCACATTTTTCCCTTTGCTGGTCACCTTTTTCCCTTTCGTGGTCACATTTTTCCCTTTGCTGGTCACCTTTTTCCCTTTTCTGGTCACCTTTTTCCCTTTGCTGGTCACCTTTTTCCCTTTGCAGGTCACCTTTTTCCCTTTGCTGGTCACCTTTTTCCCTTTCCAGGTCACCTTTTTGCCTTTGCTGGTCACCTTTTTTCCCTTTGTTGGTCACCTTTTTCCCTTTCCTGGTCACCTTTTTCCCCTTTGCTGGTCACCTTTTTCCCTTTCCTGGTCACCTTTTTCCCTTTGCTGGTCACCTTTTTCCCTTTTCTGGTCACCTTTTTCCCTTTGCTGGTCACCTTTTTCCCTTTGCTGGTCACCTTTTTCCCTTTCCTGGTCACCTCTTTCCCTTTGCTGGTCACCTTTTTCCCTTTCCTGGTCACCTTTTTCCCTTTGCTGGTCACCTTTTTCCCTTTGCTGGTCACCTTTTTCCCTTTGCTGGTCACCTTTTTCCCTTTCCTGGTCACCTTTTTCCCTTTCCTGGTCACCTTTTTCCCTTTGCTGGTCACCTTTTGCCCTTTGCTGGTCACCTTTTTCCCTTTGCTGGTCACCTTTTTCCCTTTGCTGGTCACCTTTTTCCCTTTGTTGGACACCTTTTTCCCTTTCCTGGTCACCTTTTTCCCTTTGCTGGTCACCTTTTTCCCTATCCTGGTCACCTTTTTCCCTATCCTGGTCACCTTTTTCCCTTTCCTGGTCACCTTTTTCCCTTTGCTGGTCACCTTTTTCCCTTTGCTGGTCACCTTTTTCCCTTTCCTGGTCACCTTTTTCCCTTTCCTGGTCACCTTTTTCCCTTTGCTGGTCACCTTTTCCCTTTGCTGGTCACCTTTTTCCCTTTGCTGGTCACCTTTTTCCCTTTGCTGGTCACCTTTTTCCCTTTGCTGGTCACCTTTTTCCCTTTGCTGTTCACCTTTTTCCCTTTTCTGGTCACCTTTTTCCCTTTCCTGGTCACCTTTTTCCCTTTCCTGGTCACCTTTTTCCCTTTGCTGGTCACCTTTTTCCCTTTCCTGGTCACCTTTTTCCCTTTGCTGGTCACCTTTTTCCCTTTGCTGGTCACCTTTTTCCCTTTGCTGGTCACCTTTTTCCCTTTCCTGGTCACCTTTTTCCCTTTCCTGGTCACCTTTTTCCCTTTGCTGGTCACCTTTTTCCCTTTCCTGGTCACCTTTTTCCCTTTGCTGGTCACCTTTTTCCCTTTCCTGGTCACCTTTTTCCCTTTGCTGGTCACCTTTTTCCCTTTGCTGGTCACCTTTTTCCCTTTCCTGGTCACCTTTTTCCATTTCCTGGTCACCTTTTTCCCTTTCCTGGTCACCTTTTTTCCCTTTGCTGGTAACATTTTTCCCTTTGCTGGTCACCTTTTCCCTGAATGGGTTACATGATGGGAGCGTATATAACGTTGACATGAAACAGTTTTCCACTAAGTTCACATCTAAAGCCGCTTTCAAAGTCTAACATATGAATAGGCTGTGAGCATTCTTGTTTCATCCTCTCTAGCTTGACAGCTAAAGTAAAATAAATCGCTCTTAATGTATATACGCTAATGAGAAAGTATAAAAGAACTATCCTGAATAAAAATCGATTAGTATAACGTGAGAGCTAAGGTTTCGGTATAATTAACTCTCTCACTAGCCTGCAATCATTGAAGTACATTTACCTGATTACATAGACTGAGGAACTGTGGTAAAGCTAGAGAAAAATTAAAGAGAGGAGACCCTGGAATCATTCCGTTAGACGGTTCGTGTAATCTTAGCGGCATTGCCAACGCTCAGCATAAGGTCTCTGCTTCGAGAAACATTGCTGCCAAGATCTGACTGAAACGACTTGGAAAAGCGTGCAATCTGATGTTACATTAGGTGAAAAAGTTGTCAGCGTGACTAGTAACAGCAATTATAAAGGGAAAGGTAGCTCCAGGTACAGTAACCATGAAGAAGAAACGAGGGGGATTTCTACCTTTCATACCAATTATTGCAGCTCTAGGCGCTGCTGCTGGAGGTGCAGCCCAAATTGCCTCAGCAGTAAATAAGAAAAAGGCAGCAGATAAACAGCTTGCCGAAATGATGAGGCATAAGAGAGAAATTGAGAGAAAGGTATCTGTTGGCGGAGGGTCCAAAAAGAAGAAACGAGGAGGATTTCTACAGCTCATACCAATTATTGCAGCACTAGGAGCCGCCGCTGGAGGAGCATCACAAATTGCTACAGCTGTAAATACGAAAAAAGCTGCGGATAAACAACTTGCTGAAATGATGAGACGTAACAGAGAAATTGAAGCAAGAGGGAGACGTTTTCGAGTGAAGAAGAATAAGGGAAGAAACACAGAAACGAAGGAGACAGAGCCTGAAAGGGAATTCAAAAAACTCTGGCAGGGGACTATACTTGTCCCGGAAAAAAAAACATTGAGTAACATAGACCTTGACTTGTACGCCCGACGTTTAAAGATTCCTCATATTAGGATGCGAATATCTTCTTTATTAGATCAGTGAATAATAATAATAATAAAAATGTCATTAAAATGTCCTTTCACTCTTGATTTTTTCCAGTGATTGTTCTATAGGAACGTTCTGTGGCCCTTCAGTGACAAAGTTATTCCATCTATTCAGCTGTCTGAATCTGATTTCCTAGTGAATATATTTACGTTGAGCATCATACGAATTTAGCGCAGTATTGCATCAGTCTCCTTCCTCGATAGTAAAAGTGGACACTCCATCTACCAGTTTTCCCATCTGTTACGGCAGGATAACGTATTTCACAGGAACCTTCAAATCAAATTTTACCTGTTGTTCATAAAGATCCGCTTCATAGAGCAAACAGGGGAGCCTAACAGCAATATCATTGCCTTTAGAAACAAGGATATAAGCATAATGCCTATAGTTTTTAGAAGAAGTCAACGACGTCGAGGATATAATAATGGAATGATTCGACGTACACATCATGCTCTGCCCTTGATGCCCATCAGGTTAACATCACGCAATCAGCAGTTCCTACAGTTTTTGGGCTTCAGAATCCTATAATCATGGACATCTTCAATGACACCGAGATTCGACGACAAGATCACTAAGAAGAGGAACATGTGTTTTCACCATATAATACATCAGCTCTGGACTCTAACAACGAGTTTAGAATCCCTTGTCAAGTTGAACATTTATATACATTACACCGTCTCAGGGTGAAGAGAATGCTGTTGTTAAACCTGTACTCATCGAGTGGAGAAGGCTTGTGATTCGACTTTCTGATGGTGAGATCTCAAGACTGTTAAGCTGGATAAGACTCTGTTTCACCCATTTAGGACCACAGATCTGCATACTCAACCTGTTGTGTTACATGAATTTACCTGAATAGTGACACCACATCTAAAATGGAGAAGCCGTGATTTGTCATTTTTTGGTGCTCTGACTTAAGATCGAGTAATGCATCTAAAGACGGTGCTCTTTTTGATCATTGTGATATAACTTAAACTAATCATTGTAATGATTTATATTCCATTAGGAATACAAGGATTTTTAATGAATAAAAACACTATGTAAAAGCATACCTTAATTCTTTTATTGTTATTATTTATCTTACATTTCCATCACTTTCTCGTCCGACTCATTGTTTCTGTATATGTCATTACACTTGTAACAGCAGGTTATGCAAATTTCCTTATTATTTAAATGAAAGTCTTTTTATTTTCATAATTTGTATTCCAGCGTGGCAAACAGCCTTAATGCTGTTAATGTATACAGGGCTCAAGTCTTTTAGGATACAAATTACTTAAAGTATTTTCACAGTCACTTAAATTATTGCTCACAATGCTTAATTTCAGTGAATATAGGGAGACTAGTTCGAGCTAACTCTCAGCCATGCATTGAATTGTATACAAAATTGACCGTAGTTTTTCATTGTATACCCTGTAATGTTATATAAGGATCCTGTCTTAATGTGTTTCGGTGATGTAGATGTCTCAGCACCCGTTTCTTGCCGAAATGTTTCTTGTAGGTATTCTACCCTCCCATAGCGTCAGCATCCTTTGCATGCCAGCAGGCTATTCCTCTTCTTCTTCTTCCTCTTATTGCACACCCTGAAACATTGCACAATGAAAGTCTTAGAAAACTATCTTGGTCAAGTAAAGGCAACCTGGAAAGAATTACATTTTTTGTTATGATACATGTAAAATGAAGCATATGGCACATGTAAAAAGAAGCACAAAGATTTGTATAAACATTCGGATATTTAGAGTTATTTCAATGCGCTAGATATAATTAAACTCAAGCATGTGATATTGTAATTTCGTTAATTTTTTATAAAATTCTATAATATGCATCTTTTGTATCTTTATATGTAATATCAATGAGTCAGTTGTTTTATTTATGAATTTTTCATTGTGAAATGGGAGAACATTCAATACTTAAGTTTGACACTTCTACGCACCTTCTTTGCGTGTAAAAAAGACAATTTACATGTCTTAAATTTCCCCTTCTCTGCCATGCCATTATACTGTAGGTATACGCTCCCAGGTATTTCTGCAATCTCTTGATCGGTTAACGAATTATAGCGCTCTGGCAAGAACACTTGACAATCCTCCAGCGAAGATACGATCCTGGTACCATATCTTGTTTGAACTCTCTTTAAGGACTTTATCTCATAGTTAAGACCTATTTCGAGATCTTGAACTCGGCGAGTCGGTAGGAAACTACGCTCTTCCACCATCTTGTTAAGTCTATCAGCTAAACAATCTGTAACAGACATTGTCATGAATTATTATTCTCACTACATTATTCAAGTTGAAGAACTAGGGTGTGTATGTTTTGTAAGTAAGCCTATGAGGGTGTAGAGAAATAAAGAATAAGTACAGAAATCATGTGAATGTTCATTGAAGATGAGCCAGCAGAGAACCAAAGAATGAGTAGAGGAAATCGTGTGCGAATGTATAGTGAAACAAAGAATGAGGGGGAAAATCGTATGAATGTTTAAGTAAGAAGAATGTGTTGAGTAGATCATGTGAATGTCAATAGAGAAATGAGCTGAGAACGTCGTGTGAATGTTAACAAAGCATGAACCTGCAGGGGGGCAAAGAATGAGTAGAGGAAATCATGTGAGTGTATAGTGAAACAAAGAATGAGGGTAAAGTCGTATGAATGTTTATGTAAGAAGAAGGTGTGGCGAAAATCATGTGAATGTTAATGGAAGCAAAGAATGTGAAGAGAAAGTCATGTGAATGTTAACAAAGCATGAACCTGTAGGTGGAATAAAGAATGAGTAGAGGAAATCATGTGAGTGTATAGTGAAACAAAGAATGAGGGGAAAGTCGTATGAATGTTTATGTAAGAAGAATGTGTGGCGAAAATCATGTGAACTGAAGAAGAGTATGCAGTGAAATCCATGTGAATGTAAAGCACAGATTAGAAAATATGATGCTCTTTGTAACGAATCGTCTTTCATGTACTGTAACGTTTAAATAAAATTAAATGTATTGTAAAAGCCAACAGTGATTTTGTATAGTTATTTAAAACTCACCTTGCATTGCCCCGTTTTGATATGTGCTGAATGTGTAGACGGCCTGTAGCTCACGTTGCTTTTAAAGCTCTTTAAAACTTGAATGTAAAGTTAATAAGTACACAACAGTTCTAACATGGGACAGATGTCTGTTTATATAGGGATCTAAACCCCCTCCAGGCGATGCCTGCACGTCATCATGGCTGTGATGCTTACACGTCACGTGATTATTGCAGCCAATGGCATCATCTCTTGCTACGCATGCGCAGAGGCCCTCAGCACTTCTATCCCTGCTTGGTTCACTTCCTCTCCCTCTCTCGCTCTCTCTCTCTCCCTCTCTCGCTCTCTCTCACACAGCTGCATGCAGTTAAAGCATCAATCTAAGTGATGTATTCTAGAGTACAGAGGAAAATCAGTGAAGTCATTGAAAGATCGGGGTTCGAACTAGGGGCAACTGATTGAAAATTATATACAGCATTAATTGTTCATTGTATGAGCTATCAAACATGCTTTCGTCTACAGCTCTATCTCTGCTAGTTTCTGCGATAATTGAGATTTAAACTTAAGGATCGAACCCTGGACGTCAGGTACCCTAATATACACCCGCAAGATATTATCTGATGACATAAACGTAATAGGTTTATTTGGTGCCTTTGTCTTAATTATTTCCTGTTATTAAATTTATAAGTAAGCTTCATTGAATCGGTATTCGAACTCAGAACGCCAGAAACAAAATTATTTATAATATTAGTTTGATGTGTTTAAAAGACCTGTATGCAGTTGCAACATTGATCTAAGTGATATATTCTAGAACACAGTGAAAAATTAAGGAAGTCACTGAAAGATCGGGATTCGAGCTAGGGACACTGATTGGAAATTATATAAAGCATTAATTGTTCATCTTAGGAACTAAAAATCGTGCTTTGGTCCGCACCTTAATCCCTGCTAGTTTCTGAGATAATTGAGATTTAAAGTTAAGGATCGAACCCATGACACCCGGACTCTAATATACATGCACAAGAAACGAGCTAATGACATAAAAGTAATAAAGTTTATTTACTGTCTTTATTTTAATTAGTTTTGGAGTTATTAGAAGACCGGTTTCGAGCAATCGTAAATGGAGCCTTGCATCCCGAGCTATAATTAGTCTTTATTGCATCATTTTGTCTCTTTTCATTCAGGACATGCGCGTGAGTTGGTGTGTGCGTGTGTGGATTGCTGCTGTTGGGTGTAAGTGAACAGGCATATGTGCTTGCACGTGTGTGTGTTTGTCCATGTATATGTATGTGTGAGTGTAAGAGCACTGGTGTATGTATGTATGTATACGCATGAGGTGCGTGAATGCGTGAGTGTAAGAGCACTGGTGTATGTATGTATACGCATGAGGTGCGTGAATGCGTGTGTGTACTGGTGTATGTATGTGTGTGTGTACTGTTGTATGTATGTGCATGTGTGTGTGTGTATGTGCTGGTGTATGTATGTGCGTGTGTGTATGTGCTTGCGTGTGTGTGTGTGTACTTACATGTGCGTGTGTGTATGTGCTTGCATGCGTGCACCAGTGTATGTTTGCTGATGTGTGTACAAGCGCTCGTGTATATGTGAACGCCTGAATGTGTACAAGTCGTGGAGAAAGAAAGAGATAGATAGAAAGAAAAAGAGAGGAGAAGAAGAAAGAATGTTGTCTAGGCATCGAGATATCTAAGTATGCATCAGGGTTTAATATAAATAATTATAGTTGTTAAATGCAATTTTAATCCGACCGCCCGCTGCTTCAATAACTTAATAGTTATTATAGCGTTTCACAGGGTTGGATTCGAACTACGGACCTCTGGTTCCTAAGAATACAGCTCGTTAAACATTGCAATGTCGTGTATATTAAATTATATTTGTTAAACACATTTTAATCTGGTCGTGCATAGTTTAATATTTATTAAGCATTAGAGTTTCGCAGATTCGATCTAGGATCCCCCTGAACACCGTTTCATTAATTAAATTATATTCGTTAAACACGTTTTAATCTGGCCGCGCAATACTCACATAGTTTAATATTTATTAAGCATTAGAGATTCGATCTAGAACCCTCTGAACACCCTTTTATTAATTATTGTAATGATATATAAAAATTAAATTTGTTAAATGCATTTTAATCTGACCTTGCATAGTTTAATATTTATTAAGCATTAGAGTTTCGTTGGGTAAGATTCGAACTAGAACCCTCTGAACACCCTTTCATTAATTAGGGTAATGATATATAAAAAATTAAATTATAATTGATAAATACATTTTTTTTAATCTGACCTTGCATAGTTTAATAGTTATTACGCGTTAGAGTTTCACTTGGTAAGACTCGAGCTAGAATTCTCTGAACGCCTTTTTATTAATTAGGGTAATGATATAATAATATCAATCATTAATTTCTCATTAGCAATAAACTTTTGATTACAGTAAGAATCGAACACCGATCTATGGATATCACTCAGAGGTTTAATGCACGTAATGAAATGTATATTAGACGCTTTTTCAGTCACTGCCTGAAATGGGGCCAAGCAGAATGCTTGTTAACTATGCTCGGATATATTCGTAGGAGGTCGTAAAACATCGGGGAGAACTCCCTCAGGCAAAATCATGATGGCCGACCTGACGTCACGCAGAGTTGGTAAACAAGTTTCTCTCTCTTTCACACAAACAAGGAGAGGACGAGTATAAAGCAGCCCTCGAATTCTTTTGTTAAACTAGCAGGTGGCCAAACAATGGGAACGCTGCAGGTGTCTTTCTAAACTAGCCTTGCACAGAACAATAGAAAGGCACACACAATAGAATCCCTTACACAATGGAAAGGGTCAGGCTTTGTTATGGAGCAGGTGTCTTTCTAAAGTATGACGTCACGCAGAGTTGGTAAACAAGTTTCTCTCTCTTTCACACAAACAAGGACAGGACGAGTATAAAGCAACCCTCGAATTCTTTTGTTAAACTAGCAGGTGGCCAAACAATGGGAACGCTGCAGGTGTCTTTCTAAACTAGCCTTGCCAAGGACAATAGAATCTCTTACACAATGGAAAGGGTCAGGCTTTGTTATTGGGTTGCCAGGTGGTCTTTCTAAAGAATGCTTGCATCGAACAATAGAAAGGCACACACAATAGAATCTCTTACACAATGGAAAGGGTCAGGCTTTGTTACAACCCTAATTCATCATGGGCTTTGTTCATTTTGACAGCTGAAGGTTAAGCATTGTTCTTTTGTTAAAAGCTAGTGGAACGAGTATGCCACGTGTTCGACACACACAATGGAAGTGGGGGCGGGTAACTGACCAGGTGCAGAAGTGGCCGGATGTGGAATGGGTAGGAAAAACATCTCGCCTTTGTTACAGAACCTTAAATTTATGACCCCTTTGTTCGTTTTGACAGTTGATTGACAGCCTTAATTACCTAACTGTCAAGCCTCCATTGTACTCAACATGATTTACGACCGCAGGTGCAGCTAAAACTACCAAGGCACAGCGGGGGGAGGGGGAGGGAGGAGGTGGGGGAGGGAGGAGGTGGGGGAGCTCATTTGCATATGAATAGCCATGCATAAATTAACTGTTTTAGAACTGTCAATTCCCTACTACTTACTTACTAAGTGTAAGTCGCCACGAGAACGTTAACCCTTAAGTAACATACTTGGTGGTCTCCCTGGGGGAAAAACACGAGACAGTTGAAGAATTTAATATCCCACCGGCATGTCATAGTAGCTCAATGGTTAGAGCAACCACCCGGAAACCGGGAGATCCGTGTTCAAATCCCGGCTGTGGTATTGGATTTTTTTCAGCTGATTCTACATTCAAAATAAAATACGTTGGAACTTTAATTTACCTCCGCTAGGAACACTGCACTGTTCCTCAAGATAACGTGGCACTACCGGTCTATTACATCATCTGGCGACAGAAATATCGACTACACTATATTCACTCTTAGGTTGATCCGCGGCAAAACAAACCCACGTGGTCAGTGCACCGTGGTGCAACACGGTAGCAATGCGCCCAGGAAAGTAGTCCCATGCTAATCTCTGAATTTTAGAATGAATTTATCCTTAAATAGTATAATATTCTATACAAATACCTAACGTTATATTTAACGCTGATTTATACCGTAAAACCGAGCCACAAGTCCCATGATGCAATTCGTATGAGTCACTTGACAACCAGCAGTTGTGTTCAGTATCATGCAGGACCATGAATTTGCTCTAGTGTTTTCGTCGAATTACGTAAAGCGTTAGCCGCGCAAACCATTGACTAGTGAATAACAATAGTGTTGAATCTTTATTATAAGTTATGTGAGAAATGTCCACCACTTTCCGCGAAAGAAATGGTGAAATTAACTTCTGACTTCACCGGTGTTTCGAGTACAAGTATAAACAGTGCTTGTGGAGAAAGATCTGAAACGAGAAAAGTGGTTACAACCGGAAAAAAACTATCAATCTTATCATCTTTAACCCTTAACAGAATATGCTAGTCACCGTTTCAGTTGTCGAAATAAGGACTCTGTTCTTTTTAGCACTACGTGCCGCTTGTACTGTCCACACGGTCTGAAAGTGTGACTATTTCTAGCGCGAATGGCTGAAGGAAACATTATAGCGGTGCACTGGTCACCTGGGGTTTGTTTTGACGCGGATCAACCTAACAGTGAATACAGAGTAGGTGCTTTGCAAGATGTGGTATAAATATTTAGAATTCCTTACAGTTTCCTTCCAGTCTAAGTCATTAGTCTCGTATATTTACTACATTAATAAACAATAATCGCTAAGGTACAATAGCTGCGCAGAATTTATCTCGCGATCGTAAGAGGTACGGTAGCGTGACATAACTTCATCAGTTTACCAGCGACGTTAGATGTGAGCCTGCCCACATTTGTCTCCTGTAATGAAATGGTGACACGTTCACACTCGAGTGCTCTCAGAGACGTCATACTGGACAAAGACTCCACGGTGCAATTAAATGTTTCTCTCGTGGGGCTAATACCTAGGTACAGAAGTCATCCTGCTGGAGCTTCCCCATTGGCAGTTTAAACCAAAGAGTGGGACCACGTGACTGGCTTTTAGGTGCGTTCGCTGTTGCGCGTGTTGACATACTCGAAATGCTATTGATTATATGAATTTTCTAAAATATGTATGACGTTTTACTTTCTCTGCAACCTACCTATAGTAATTAGTATTGTATTCCACCCAAAAATTCGATTTCGAGATTTCACCGGAAATACATGTTTCGAGGTTCCCTGAATTATAAAAAAAAAGCATTTTTAGAGAAAAAAAAGTCCGTGTGTGTATGAGAGAGAGAGAGAGAGAGAGAGAGAGAGAGAGAGAGAGAACAGCGTAACTCTAAAACGAAATGTTGGTATTTAGATTCAGTATCTTCCAAAGATGCGACACGCGGATTTTAAAGAAAAAATTACCAAACCAAATTACCTTAACATGTGAAAAACAAATTTAAATGGCTAGAACTATACTGATTAAAATGCCATATATATTTGCATAACAAATAAAATGTGTAGCTAGAATTTTCTGGGAATAGCATGTGAAGTCCTCTTCATTCGGAAGGAATTTTGTGTAACGGAAAAACCATATGAGATGGACAAAAACATGCTATAATGCACAAAAATGTAGATCTCTTAAACACACAATTTATTTCAAATAATCTAATTGTGGCATCAGCCTATTCCGAGATGTCCGTTGTTGTTGGTTTGAATATTTCAATACTTTGCCACTTTTTAAGTGCTGCCATAGAAGAGAGTATTGAATTTCAAGACTAGCATATAGCCCTCCGCTTTCAAACATCTGATCGTCGATTCAATCTACTGTATCTCTCTTGTACCTATAACGAAATATGTAACAAAAGTTTATCTCGAGTAATTTGAAGTAGGTATATAGAAAAATAAGCCAGGATAGTTTGAAGAATGTGAATGTATCACGTGTACAGTGTTGAAATTATATACACAAGAGTTCGAGTAACACGTTGCAGAAAACGATACAAAACGAAGATAGCTTATACGAAGACACTGGTAATATATTGGATGAAATGTAACATCCCCACCCCGAGCACTAGATTCTATAGGTGGGAGGGGGGGATGGCTATTTTTCAGTGACAGTTCCGACCGTTCCAGTATCAAACTAATGTCCAAGAGTAATTTAACCGTAACAGCAAGATACTCTTGGTCCACCGTTACTTGACTGACTCTGGTTCTTGCATATCAAGTCGTGATTCTTCGTTGAGGACATCGGCTTCTCTCCGAGCACGCACGCCCGAATTCGTGACATACTGTCAACGACAATACTTCTAAATACTTTAAAGCAATGCTTACCAAACTCAGATTAAAGGAATTCACGTCAAACATCGTAGTAATCGTTTCGCAACAGTTTTCTGCGCTAATGAGTTAGGTATATGTTCCAAAACAGCATTTGTGGGTAATTGTCTCTGGCATGGTATTGGAAGAATTCAATAGCATAATGAAGTCTGATTGGCTAGAAGATTTCTAGTGGGCGTTATCTACTATTGGGACTTGGAAACAGGGACAGCTCCAAGATCTCGCATCATATACGTACTTGTAACTGTTGCATTGTAACACAACGTACTCTGGAACTGTTTCTAAAAACACTAATCGAGCTAGGCTCAACGTTGGAAGACTTATTTGTGAACTGTACGGAGTGAGCCAAAAGACTCCGAACCGCCTGCGCGGTGTTTTTCGTGCTCGCGTCCTCGGCGCTCGTTGCCGTCTGCCGCTATTGTAGAAAGGTGCGGATGAAACCATACATTTTTAAAACTATTTTTAAAGGCTTTACTTACCAACTTTACGAAAGGAGATGCTGAAACTGGCCACCGTCGTTGTCCATACATTTTTGGCACCTCTTTAGGAAACCATCCATCACTCGCCGTAGTTTATTTCCTGGTGGATATTTTGTTTTAATTCTTCCAGGATGTGAGGGTTTGTCTTACACACTTTATGTTTTAAACTACCCCGGAAGGGTATTTTATGAACAATATTACCGGCTGCGCAGTGTTTTTCCACTGGGCGTGTGGAAATATGATAAAAACGTGATAGCACTGCTGCTATAAACAAAGTCACGCTGTACGGTGTGAAGTGCAGTTTTGAGTTGACGGTGATGTGATGTAGTTCAGTTATTACGAGTTATAGTTATTTATTATTTTGTCCTGTACTTAGTCACAAGTATATTATGGCTCAGTATATGTTTTCTATTGCACAGCGTGTATTTATTTATGATTCGTATGTCTTAACTCAGTCAGCTCGTCAAGCGAAAATACGATTTGCAGAATGATTTCCAGGTGTAAAAGTTCCAGGCCGTACAAAAATCCATGAACTTTACAGTAAATTTCAGGCCACCGGAAGTGTTCAGGCTAAGAAATCTAAAAGACGACGTTCGGTTCTTAGCGAAGAAACATTAGACGGCATCGGTCATCGTTTGGAAAATTCCCCCCAAAAATTCCATGATGGATAGTTTCCTAAGAGGCGCCAAAAATGTATGGACAACGACGGTGGCCAGTTTCAGCATCTCCTTTCGTAAAGTTGGTAAGTAAAGCCTTTAAAAGTAGTTTTAAGAATGTATGGTTTCATCCGCGCCTTTCTATGATAGCAGCAGACGGCAACAAGCGCCGAGGATGCGGACAGAAAAAACACCGCGCAGGCGGTTCGGAGTCTTTTGGCTCGCCTTATATAAATGGAACCTATGGTTACTTTTTTGGAACGGTTTCATTCTCGTAACCGCTCCCAAGTAATGGTTACGTTATTCCTTCTCCCTACCTCTAGCAGATTCGTTAATAAAAATTACTTTGTATCTGATATTCACCTCGTGCAGTGACTTCTTCGAATATAACAGTGCGCTTAAGACTGTGCAATTTAAAAAAAATTGCAAAACATTTTACACATTTTTGACAAAGGCAATGGTTTTTGCATTGTGGCACCAAGTTCCCGCACATCTGTAATTTTCGTGGCGCACTGCATTTGGAAACGCCTTTCGCTTCGTGTCGGCTGTAACTAAGTGTATCAGCCAAAAGTTTACAGGTTTTGGAGTCCCCAAACTATCCATAGTTCCGCCACAAAATGAAAGCTATATGCAAATCTGCAATGTTGTTTACTGTGTATTAGCGGATACCGAGACTGTCCTTGCCTCTTCCTACTAGTGAAGTCTCTGTCTTGTGTTTTGCATATTGTGCTTAAATTATTAAATTAAAATGTAACAATTCATTAAAATATATTTTAATGGCCAGTAATTTAAAATAGAAAGGAAAACAATTCGATGCACAATACTTACCACAGAAATTTCTTAGCACTAAAGCCAGGACGGAAGGAAATAAGGTTCAACTTTCACTAGACTATAGGCAAGGACGTCGTAGATAACAAACCACCCCCGGCCCTCGTACATTCTTTTGGCGTTTGCAGACAGCACTCGGACCGGTTTTTACCTGTCCTTGATCGCGATAACTTGAAGCCAAGTGCTAAAGAATTCTTATGCCTACTTATCACAAATTTGTGCCTATTCCATTGTAAGCTTAGCATCCTTCAACTAGCCGACGAATAGAGAGACACTTTTGTCCATTACAATCCTGAAACTTGGTAGACATTTGGGGAGCACCAACATCTTTAGAACTGGTCGGAACCGGGAAATTGTATCGAATGTGAGCATCGGGCTTATTCTGGGTCATCTCGCCATGTTAGAATGTATCGATTATTATTATTATGTGTTTACTGAATGCTAAATACATCAAGAGAATGCAACAACAAAACCTTAAAAAGTGAAATTGCTCTGTGGCTCGCATTCGGCAAGTTCCGTTTTCTTTTCAGTGGTCTCCCAAGTTTTCGGGTAAATACAGTTAAGGATGAAGTAGTTGCAGCCAAACTTGAAGGTGTTTAATTGTTGTAGCGGTTGCACCACGTATGCTATACCAACTTGAAGCTGTTTTAGACTACACACGTAATGGATGCCAATTTGTGGGATATTGTTTCTAGGAGTGTTCGCCCCACGTACGATACAAACTTTCCGGTGGCCTTCGCCCCACGTTTAAAAAATCAACTGCGGCTGCGTCAGTAGTAATTTTTAAAACACGTATCTCTTAGCAGGGCTGGTACGGCTAAAGAACAAGTCTTACACAAATTATACTTTTTGTATTAATCCTTCACACGATTAAATAACACTTCACTGATATATCCTACTTTAGAGCTGTGAGATTATTGCTTAATTGCACTTTTTAACACGTAAACTTTATATTATTCTCACGGCAATGAATTTTCATGCCTCACACTGAACACGTACCGTACCGCTAGGGTACGCAATCTTGTAGCGTCTGCCGCCTGAATTTGCACATTTCCTCTATTTCAAGTCTCTGATTGGCTAAGCCTACTCCAATATAATACTTTTATTTAACTTAAGCTCCTTCTAGTTTTTGACTGGCTATTTATAAACCGTTTTAAATATTACATTATTGTTCCAAGAATTATTAGTAGACTTTATTAAACTTTCTAATTTATTGTTGTCTCAAGGTTACCTCATTGTTAGCAACTTTCGGGCTTCTACGTTGTAATTCTGTTTGCTACGGAAGGCAGCTTGCTTCTATTCTCACAGCTCCTACATTGTTAAAACTACGTAATACATTCACATAACATTATTATACATGTACATAATAATATAAACATAATACAATGACTGTTACATACGCTTTATATGTTATATTATACACATATTGCTTTAAGGCGGGTTGTTATTAAATTTTATATTATATAATTAGACATATCATTTAAGTGTTAAAAAATACTGTCTCAAGGATATACCTACCACGAACTAAAGTTACACTCACGGATAAAGAAATAGAAACATATTTTAGTATAAGAAGGCTACTATGCAACTAAGTTTTGTCCTGTGCACAAAGACGATTTGACCACAAAGTTAAAGCGACGTTAAATAAGAACGCACCCCTATTGTCACCTCAGACAAATGAAGGCTCAAGGACACTATACCAACCTCCTCAGATTCGTGCATTAGCGTGAGGCAGATTAATGGGCAAAGGCCAGCAATATTTGCAAAGTTTGCGGGGTGCAGGAGCAGCGAGAAGGTTGCAGTGATTCAAATTATGAACTAGTTTCCGTTTCGCCCCTTAATCCCACAGAGCTTGTTTTGGGAGTAACTTACACATAGTAAACAACCCGCGGAAAGTGCTTTGGAAGCAACAACATCCCAATCCAGTTCGTGAATAAAATCCTATTCGTACACACCAAAGCTGCAACCATTTTAAGTGTTACTAAATAACTGATGGGTGAAATTCCTGTTCCCTCCATTTTTATCGCCGCATGCTTCATTTTTAGCCTATGGGTAAAATTAACAATCACTTCGCACAGTTTCATTTCTATTATACCACTAGTTTTTATTTAATGCAAACTCTTTGTTGAAAATTTTGCACATAAAAACGAAACCAGTCTCACCGTTGTTACTTCCTCTTCGCTTGCCTACACAAGGTAGAAGATGCTTTACTCACCTACATAAGGCAGAAGATGTATTCTAATACACGTTTTGTGACCCACTTCAACCAAAACAAAAAACATTTTTAGAAAGAGGTGCGTGTCTGTGAACAGCATAACTTCAAAAGAAAAATCAGAAAAATACTAAATGTGATACTTGAGTCAAACATACCCCAACCCTAAACTAACCTTTACATGAAAAGCTTCCTCAAAACTGGTTCTAACGATTTGGCTTACAATATTTGCATGACTAATAAAACTAATGGTGAATTTTCTGTGAATAGCCTATGAAGTCCTCTTCGATGTAAAAAATTCATGTTTGATGTATCTACAATACTGTAACTGGAAAAATCATTAGATAGATAAAAATCTTACTTCAGGAGATATTTAGAGGTGATTAAAATATAGTTTGCGTTACCAAAACTTCGATATCAACATTTCACCGGAAATAGAGCTTTGAGGCGCTCTGAATATGTATATTAGAAAAATCTCTCTGCATGTGTGTCTGTCGACCTTTACATGAAAGTATTTCGTTATTTTTTATTTCCTCCAAAATGGCTAACTTTATTTTTTTTTAATGCCATATGTTTTAAGATAACTGCATGAAATATAAAATGTATATCTCTGATTTTCTGGGAATAGTCTGAAGTCCTCTACATGATATTTGTATACTTTTATATAATTGGTAAACCCTAAGAGAGAGAGACAAAACCTTATTACATAAAAATGTACATTTCGTTATAACAAGCTTAATGCCACGTAATAGTAATTTATGCAACAAGATGATTAATGACTGTGGCAGGAATGAATGTTTGTAGCACGAACGACAAATTTTCACGAGTGTTGTAATAACATTATCCACGAGTCGGATTCATTTTATGCAATAGTGTTATAAATTGTAAGAAATAAATCATGAAATAATTTGGTATCCACAGCTGACATCAGTGAGAGCGTCTTCATAATATGCAATGGGACGTTAGCACTTCATTTGTTGTTATTATTACCTGGCGTGTTGAACCGATAATTGCATGCATTCCCTTCCTAGGAGAGAAGTGAGCAGGTGTTACAGACTTGATGTAGCCTATTATGGCGCAGCATGGGAAGTGCATACTTATAAATTTACATCTTCATTAATCTATGTTTATGTCAGAGGCGTTTGCATCTTCTTGCTCAGAGAAAAGATATCACAAAATGGCTCTCTACAAGCCGCAGCAACTTGGAATACTATCACCTCATGTAACGTTGTCGACAAGGAGGGTATCTGCTGGCGCTTGGATGAACTTGAGTGACAGGAGATAACATTAACGCACAGATAGCAAGCAGCGTGTTATCAGACAACTGCTGTTATCAGTATTTGACGAGAGATTTCTATACAAGTCCTAGCAAACATTCTGATTTGTGACAGATGTGTTAAATTTGGCGAGGTTTGTATACAAGAGCCAAGCTTTTCCTTTCTTTTTTTTGTGTTGCTGATACGATATCTGTGCTGATACGATGAAGGTGGTTCACAAAAAGATTTATTATCACATCACAGATATTGTTGCATGGTGTACGCCGAAGTTCAACACAACCATTTCTTTTATAAACATCCTTTTGTATCACTTAGGTTTGTATGTTTTTACTTAAAGAAAGAACTGCTGTTGTCTTCATCCTTTCTTAGGAGCACTAACACAAAAAGTACTAACGGGTGAGGGGGAGGAAATTGAGGAATCTCATCTTGAATGGGCCCATTTCATAATACTTATGTTAAAAACCGACAATGTTGTTTCGTTCATTCTTTTTAAGTGCGGTAATTCAAAAATTTTGAAAAAAGCGGGAGGTGGGGTGGAAAACCTCCCGGAGAGAAAATTCTAAGGTTTCTCATCACGAAAAAACAAAATATTTTCTTGATTCTTTTTAGTGGCGGTAACAGAAAAAGCACCCCTAACGGGAGAGAGGGTTGAAATTCCTCGAGGGAGGCAATTTTAAGCTTTCTCATCACGAATGGGGTCTGTTTCCTCAATCTTTTCACAACATGCAAACATGAAATGCTGCTTCTTCGTTTGTTTTTATCCAAAATAATAAAGCGATTTTTTTTAAATAGCTGGTGGACCATGTTGGAAGGGGACAATTTTGAAGCTTTTGAACATGAATGGGCTCCTACGGATTGTCCCTTCAAGTTGAAAGCGAGGTGAACAAATTAAAAAAATAACTGATTTAATTTATTTGATTATATATGTACATATATATATATATATATATAGTGCTGTGTTACATTCAGACGAATGTCTCTATCCATTATCGTTCATTTTATGTACTTTCTACAAACCACACTAAACAAAGCTTATTACTTTCTCTACTATGTATAGTAAGTAGGGGAATTATTGCATTCCACCCAAAAATTCGATACCGAGATTTCACCGGAAATACATGTTTTGAGACCTCCTGAATCCAAAAAAAAAACATTTTTGGAAACATGTCCGTGTGTGTGTGTGTGTGTGTGTCTGTGAACAGCATAACTCAAAAACTAACAGTCGGATAAACACCAAACTTCAGTATCTTCCAGAGATGCGACACGAAGATTTTCAAGAAAATCCCCAGATTACCCTTTACATGGAACATTTTTCGAAAATGTTAATTTTCTCAACAAGGGCTCTAACGATTTTGATGAAAATATCATATGTTTAAGATAATGTCATGAGAAATGAAATGTATATCTCGAAATTTCTGGGAATGTCTCCAAAAGTATTCTTCATTATGAACGACTTTTGCATAACTGGTAAACCATAAGAGATAGACAAAATTTTACTACACAAAAAATGTAATCGCGTTAAAATACACAACTTGTATCATATACATTTTTTTTGTTGAGTGAACCGTTTTCGAGATATTGCTTGTTATTTCCTTAAATTTTCCAATACTTATCTTTTTCTCAAATTACTTATTCATTTTTTTATGTCCTGGACATGCAAAGAGAATTGAATGCGCCACATAGCAACCAGCGTTAAAATATTTGACTATCGCTTAAAACCTACCATATTCCCCTTGCATCTACAAGAAAATTACCAATAAGATTGACATCTCGATATCTCGATTAACATGAAGCATATGGAGAATAGGCGTTTGTAAAAATAGTTTGTACAAGAGTAGAGAAAGTCATGTGAGTGTAACACATCAGATTTTTTTTTCTATCTACTTAATGTTAATTGAGGCAAACCTTTGCAGAAATAGTTTCATTATCCATTTTTGTAGGTACCAGCGGAATTGAGGAAACCGAATCATAATCTAATAAAGTAATGAACATTTCAAACCAATAACATATGATACTCGAAAATGGCTGATGCCACAAATAAGGCAATTGGAAATAAATTGTGTGTTTTAATGAGATCTACATATTTTTGTGTACTGCGTTTTATGTATATCTGTTAAGCTTACCTCTTACGCAATTCCTTCCGAATGAAGAGGACTTCAAGAATACTCCCAGAAAATTCAAGATAAACATTTTATTTGTCATGTAAATGTCTTAAATACATGTTATTTTAATTAAAAAAATCGTTGCGCCATTTCTGAAAAAATAAAAAATGCCGAAAAAAATTCCATGTAAAAGCTAGGTTGAGGTGGTAGGATTTTCTTGGAAATCTTAGTGTCGTATCTTTGGAATATAATTAGCTTAAATACCAAGTTTGGTATTTATCCGACTTTTTACTTTCTCTACTATGTATAGTAAGTAGGGGAAGTATTGTATTCCACCCAAAAATTCGATACCGAGATTTCACCGGAAATACATGTTTTGAGACCCCCTTAATCCAAAAAAAAGCACTTTTGGAAACATGTCCGTGTGTCTGTCTGTGAACAGCATAACTCAGAAACGAACAGTCGGATAAACACCAAACTTGGTATTTAGGTTCAGTATCTTCCAGAGATGCGACACGAAGGTTTTCAAGAAAATCCCCCCACCTCAAATTACCCTTTACATGGAACATTTTTCGAAAATTTTAATTTTCTCACAAATGGCTCTAACGATTTTGATTAAAAATCATATGTTTAAGATACTTTCATGACAAATGAAATGTATATCTCGAATTTTCTGGGAATATCCCCAAAAGTATTCTTCATTGTGAACGACTTTTGCATAACTGGTAAACCATAAGACAGACAAACGTTTACTACACAAAAATGTATATCGCGTTAAAATACACAATTTATGTCATATACATTTTTTTTTTGTTGAGTGAACGATTTTCGAGATATTGCTTGTTATTCCCTTAAATTTTTCAGTACTTATTTTCTGAAATGGGAATTCGTTATTCATTTTTTTATCTTGGATATGCAAAGAGTATTAATCTGTGGCAAAGGGAACGGTGCTGTACCTAGCAACCAGCTATTAAGATATATGTCGATGTTTAAAGGCTACTGTATTTCTGTATTGCCCTTGTAAATATAAAACAAAGAGAACTTAGTAAGCCTTAAGTCATAGTCAAATATTCTTAGAACTAGTCACCATGTTTAAAATGTAATTTTCTTTACATGTCAAAAAATCGTTTCTGCAAATATTTATCTCGATTAACATGAAGCATATGGAGAATAAGCGTTTGTAAAAATAGTTTGTACAAGAGTAGAGAAAGTCATGTGAGTGTAACATCAGATTTTTTTTATGTCCTGGACATGCAAAGAGAATCGAATACTCGACTATCGCTTAAAGCCTACCAATTCCCCTTGCATCCACAAGAAAATTAGCAATAAGATTAACATCTCGATTAACATTAAGCATATGGAGAATAAGCATTTGTAAGTAGTTTGTACAAGAGTAGAGAAAGTCATGTGAGTGCAACACATCAGAATTTTTTAGTTATTGTGTTCACAGTCACATACGCGGACCTTTGTCTAAAGATGCGTTAATGGGATCGAGTGGGCCTTAAAACACTATTTTTGAGTGGAATACAATGCTTCCTCCGCTTACTAGACAAATGGTAGAGGAAGTAATATATCGAACATTACTAATCAGTCACTTTTCCGAAACTATGAGAGCCTTGTTACTCGCACGTGTTTGTTGCCAGAGACTGTACAGAACTCCGGACCTGGGATAATGTGGAAGCCTTATGAACGTCTGCACGTGCTAGGGGCTATCTTGCTGAAAATTGATCAATCGACAGTCCCTGGAGAACTTTCTCATGTTTCTTTTTATAGCATTTGCGACAGCTATGACGGTGTTCATTATCCGTGAAATCGGTGTTCCAGTTGTTCTTCAACCGCGAACAGAATCCCATAAATGTCTGTTGCTGAAATGAAGGGAGACGAGGGGATCGTAACTTAGGACAGTTTAATGCCACAGCGGGGTTGCCAACTTTTAAATGTAAATATATCGTACTTCCAGGCACTCAGAATTATAAATTTACGCTCAAAATGTCGCACAAATTTAATGAGACTAAAATAACACTGACAATAATAATGTTCATTTTATAGTGCTTACAGTATCGACTACAGTGTTTCTTGATCTACTCTGAACTGCTGCAGCACCATACAGATTTGTTGTGATAAGAGTCTTCTCGGTGACTTTTCAGACCCACCACGTTCTTTCACAAACTATGACGACAGAATGAGCCCAGTTACTATATCTAGTGTCAGTCTATTCCGAATATTAGGTTTTATTAAACCCACTTTAGAAAAAAACTCCTTCACAAGAAGCGTTGCTATGGGGCAACGAAATTGTCAGTGCAAATTCCGCCACCAAGGTAGCACATGTGTTTAACAGCACTCCAGAAGCTATCAGATTCAGAGGTGTCCTTTAGTTTGCAGGGAATGTCAGTTAATGCAAGTTTTCTTAACTGATCGTCAGTTCACTGGGATTAACATTTCTAGACACGCTGGCAATGAGAGAAAAGAGGGAAGGACGTTTTGTGGGATATGTGCTGGATGCTTTAGATTGATGGAGACATCCCATGTGTGCAAAAATTCAGATAAGAGTCAGGTTTGGTTATGTCGCAACACCAGCAAGAGGAAGAAGACATACTTGTTTCATTTCGCTGTGGCGACAGGGATATTATCGTATGCTCCCATATGGTACGGGTTGGCAACGCCGATATACATGCTGAACAAGTATGGAATACTCTTTCTCTATAGGAGTATTACAGAGTGAGCCAAAAGACTCCGAACCGCCTGCACGGTGTTTTTCCTGTCCGCGTCCTCGACGCTCGTTGCCGTCTCTCGCTATCATAGAAACGCGCGGATGAAATCATAAACATGTTTAAAACTACTTTTAAAGACTTTACTTACCAACTTTACGAAAGGAGATGCTGAAACTGGCCACCGTCGTTGTCCATACATTTTGGCACCTCTTTAGGAAACTATCCATCACTCGCCGTAGTTCAAGTTGAGAAATTTCCTGGTGGATATTTTGTTTTAATTCTTCCAGGATGCATGGGTTTGTCTTGTACACTTTATGTTTTAAGTTACCCCGGAGGGGTATTTTATGAACAATATTACCGGCTGCGCGGTGTTTTTCCACTGGGCGTGTGGAAATATAAATACATGATAACATACTGCTGCTATAAACAAAGTCACGCTGTTGTGGTTTTGCTTTGCAGTGTGAAGTGCAGTTTTGAGTTGACGGTCATGTGATGTAGTTCAGTTATTACGAGTTATTTATTATTTTGTCCTGTACTTAGTTACAAAGTATATTATGACTCAGTATATGTTTTCTACTGCACAGCGTGTATTTATATATTTATGATTCGTATGTGTTAACTCGGTCAACTCGCCAAGTGGAAGTACGATTTGCAGAAAGATTTCCAGGTGTAAAAGTTCCAGGCCATGCAACAATCCACGAACTTTACAGTAAATTTCAGGCCACAGGAAGTGTTCAGGCTAAGAATCTAAAAGACGGCGTTCTGTTCTTACCGAAGAAACATTAGACGACATCGGCCATCTTTTGGAAAATTCCTCCCGAAAATTCTATGATGGATAGTTTCCTAAAGAGGTGCCAAAAATGTATGGACAACGACGGTGGCCAGTTTCAGCATTTCCTTTCATAACGTTGGTAAGTAAAGCCTTTAAAAGTAGTTTTAAAAATGTTGTATGGTTTCATCCGCGGCTTTCTATGACAGCAGCAGACGGCAACGAGCGCCGAGGACGCGGACAAAAAAAACACCGCGCAGGCGGTTCGGAGTCTTTTGGCTCACTCTGTATAAAAGAGATCGTGCAGTATAGTAAAGCTTCAATTGCCAACTTCTAAATAACCAACATACTAAAAAGGATTTACAATGTCTGGGTGCCAGAATGAAAAATGCTGGAGAACGTACTTGCGAAGGTGACTTTGAAGGCTGCACGAAATTCTGTCTTCCACAAGGTCAAGTTCAAATGTTACAGATAGAAAGAAATCGCCTTCACCGTTTCAAGCGACGCCTTAAAGAAACGCGGGTTTATCAGCACTTTCTCCAGGCAATAAATCATAGCAGCAAATAGCTGTTCGACATGAGGGGGAGGGACTTTCATCGGTGTGGTTTAAGTTTTTGATCAAATGTATTCGCAATGTGTAACCACTTTCTATCTCCACAAGATGACGACGTTATCTTTACTTTCTCTGTGCCAAGACTCTTGTTGCGTGTTACCAGAACATAATTGAATTGAAGCCGCAAGACGAAAGTAAACAATATTCATGTTTTTGCTTCAACTGCCTACGTCAAGATCAAGGATGTTACAGTCGTAATCCATGATCGCCGCAATTATACAGGTACGCAGGGACATGCTTATAAATTCAACCACATTATGACAATCATCACCTTGTGGGAAGCAAAACAACGGTTACTTGACACTTAAAATCTCGCAAAATTTAAATCTACAACTTCAAATATTCCGAAAAGGTTAATATAAAAATCCTTGGTGGTGCACTCCACCAATTTTGCACGTATCCTTTATATAATATTCATATAAAATGTTATGAACTCTTCTACAAACTACTCTTATAAAAGCTTATTAATCTATACACTTCTTGTTAATCGAGATAAATGTTCAATTCATACTTACACATTTCACTGTGTGATACAGTAGCTAACAGTCAGATTTTTAAAAAGTGGAACTTTATGTGATGGCTTTGAAATTCTAAGTTCTTTGCATGACCACGAGAAGCAAAAGAGTAGCGACCTACCACTTGGAAAGAGCACAGGTATTCGAAAATTCAAGCCAGTAACAAAGGATATCTCGGAAATGGTTAACGCCACAACAAATTGTATTTGACGTTAATTTATTGTGTGCCTTAACGAGATCTACTTTTTCTTTTAAGTAAGATTTTGTCTATCTCTTACGTTTTACCAATTATACTGAAGTCATTCAGGAAAGAGGACTTCAGAGAAAATTCATTTTACATGTAAACAACTTAAGCATATGGTATTTTAATCGAAATGGTTGGAGTCATTTTTGAGAAAATCAAAAGTGACAATGTTGTCAACCTAAAAGTTTATTAGGTAGAGAAAAATTTCGTGAAAATCTTTGCGTTGCATCCTTGAAGGATTCTGGAGTTAAAATATAAAGTATGGTATTTAAACCGAGTTTTTCTTTTTTACTTATGGTGTTCGCAAGTGGGCGTGGTATTTACGATTAAAATTACTTACTACATTTTATTCTAATTATAAAACTAGTGAAGTTTCTGAATGACAAAACCTTCTAATAATCTTATGTAAGAAAATATTATGTATTGCTCTCTATCTTGTAGTCGAGTTCATTACCTATGTATGTTAAATAACAGATTTTTATAATTAACTGAGAATATTATTTTTCTTGATGGTTACAGATTGTGCTATTTCCAAGGGAATTTTCATGTTTACCAGTTTCGTCGCAATTTTTATATATTGTCAGGAGTTTATATTATGTGAACAGTGTGTAGTGTTCATGCTATCAAGCACCTGCAGGGGCAAAGATAAGGTACTAAAGTTTAAAATTCCATCTATTGTGATTTTATAAAAAATACTTGACCATTCGGGTAATTGTTTTACCACCAAAAGATACCTGCATGCTATACAACATTTCTAGAACTTGGAGGCTTAGGCAATCAGAAGTACAAGATTCACCGAGATTTCCTACCACCTCTGTGAATATCAGGGGATATAGACTATCACAGATACTTGTTATAAAGGGATAAAAGGAAGCATTCATCATAAAAACATTCCAGATCGTTATATATAATGCCATAAACAATACCGGGAGGTAAACTAAATGCTGTCATTCGACATTTAAAAAGCTACCCAACACACAACGCTGAGTAGGCCAGCTTGTAGTGTAATGAATAACAGATACCTGAAAGTGGTAATGGACTGAGAAAGTCGTGTGAGTGTAGCATATCAGGACCTTTTCTACCACATATCTATAGTCGGTAGAGGCAGGAAAGGTCTGAACGTGCGCTTGCATGTATGTGAACAGCTTCAAAACAAAAAATCTGATGTTACACTCACATGACTTTCTCTACTCTTGTACAAACTATTTTTACAAACGCTTATTCTCCATATGCTTCATGTTAATCGAATGTTAATCTTATTGCTAATTTTCTTGTAGATGCTAGGGGAATTGGTAGGCTTTAAGCGATAGTCAAATATTTTAAGAGCTGGTTGCTATGTCGAGTATTCCATTCTCTTTGTATGTCCAGGACATAAAAAAAAATGAATAACGAACTCCCATTTGAGAAAAAGTATTGAAAAATTTAAGGGAATAAGAAGCAATATCTCGAAAATGGTTCACTCAACAAAAAAAATGTATATGACATAAATTGTGTATTTTAACGCGATCTACATTTTTTGTGTAGTAAAATTTTGTCTATCTCTTATGGTTTACCAGTTTTGCAAAAGTCGTTCACAATGAAGAATACTTTTGGAGACATTCCCGGAAAATTCGAAATATACATTTCATTTGTCATGAAAATATCTTAAACATATGATATTTTAATCAAAATCGTTAGAGCCATTTTTGAGAAAATTAAAATTTTCGAAAAATGTTCCATGTAAAGGGTAATCTGCGGTGGGCGGATTTTCTTGAAAACCTTCGTGTCGCATCTCTGGAAGATGCTGAACCTAGATACCAAGTTTGGTGTTTATCCGACTGTTCATTTCTGAGTTGTGTTGTTCACAGACACACACACACACGGACATGTTTCCAAAAATGCTTTTTTTGGATTCAGGGGGTCTCAAAACATATATTTCCGGTGAAATGTCGGTATCGAATTTTTGGGTGGAATGCAATACTTCACCTATACGTAGTAGAGAAAGTAAAAACTTATCACACAAAAATGTAGCTTCCATAGCGAACAACACTATTTAAGTGAATTCTTTTTTGGGGGGAGGGATTAACCATATTCGTTGCCATTGGTTTGAATTTACCAATAGCAATATCCCCCCTTTCTTTTTAGGTGCTAAATCGTCGTTGGTTTCTCATATTATAAGAGCATGTAATCCCAAAGGCACTTTTTAAAGATTTCCTGTAGATGTGGTGTGGAGCATATGGCACCCAGTCAAGTGAAACACAGCGGCACTCTTGTTGTTGGGTGCCAAAAAGAAAAGAACAGCACTTGATAATGTCGAACACATGGCAGATCGCAGCGTGAGAGAATCTTAACATTACGTGACAAGAGTAACATTTGGTCACGCTCAGTCGAGCAGAGGGCATCCGCACCGCGTGTGCTTTTGTTATTACTGTTACGCACATGCGCACGGGGTCTACGACCCGGGGCGACTCGAACCCACATTCGCTAAGGCTAGGTCACCACAGACATGGACGTTCTGCTGGCTACACAATTGTCTGCGGGAGGAAATGAATACAGTTTTATTTATTTTCTCCACTCTTACCTATGCAATACTCCCTCTATAGCCAGATCAGGGAACGAAGGAGGCATCTCGCACCTCGACCCAACACGGATATTTTGGGCTTACCACCCCCAGGAGGAACGGATGAGGTGAAGGAACCGCAGGAGGCTATAGGCTGGCTGAGGGAGTCGCGCAAAGGCCCCTAATGATTCCAAGCTTGATGACCGGTCACACAGGCGGGTGCTCAGAGAATGCTTCCCTCTGGCGGAACCGAGGGAACTCGACTCACCGAGACGGCTCAGAGAAGGCTGCCATGTGGCAGGGCCTAGAAGAACGCCATCTGTCCGACACCGGTCAACACTGCACAACCCCTAAGCCCACCTGAAAGATGAAAGTGGAAGTGAAATTACAGTAAATGATGGACCACCCCAGCATTCGCCTTGCCAACCAGGAAAACCCATGAGAACTGCATGGCCGCAGTGGCTCCCGAATGCCAGCGGATCCCTCTCGCTCGGTTCCTCTTACTGCATTCCACCCAAAACTTCGATACCTACCGAGATTTCACCGGAAATACACATTTTGAGACTCCCTTAAGCCAAAAAGCACTTTTAGTGAAAAATTCATGTATTTCTTCATGAACAGCACAACTCAAAGGAGAAAATAAGGTTTCATACCAAACTTGGTGTTAATTCAGAGTCTTTCAAGGAGACGATTTTCCAAGGACACGAATACTTCCAATAACCCCCTTTACCCCACCCCAAGCTACCCTTTACATGAAAAATGTTTCTTGTTTTTTATTTTGTTAAAAATGGCACTAATGATTTTCATTAAACTACAATATATTAAAGATATTTACATAACAAATAAAATGTATTTCTTGAATTTTCTGGGAATAGCCTGTGAAGTCCTCTTCATTCCGAAGGAATTTTGTGTAATCTTGTATAACTGGTAAACGAAAACGTACTACACAAACAAATACAGATCTCTTTAAAACACACAGCAAGTCCTTTCGGCATTCAGTTGTTTCTCGCGGTGTCATGGAAAGAGTATGGTATTTTAAAGTCGATGTCAGTACGTAGCGTCCTATTCTTAAAACACTTGACTATCGCTGTACCCTTTTATATCTATAACAAAATGTATAATTTAGCTATTTCTGTAAATGTTTACCTCGATTAAAATTAAATAAAAAAGTAACCTTTCGTAAGAATAGTTTGATTACCCACTAATCAACACAGAGGGTAGAGAAAGTCATGTGAATGTGGTACAGCCCCTCCGCGTGTAGTCCTCTGTGGACTAGTGGTACCGTGCTAGCCTCTAGTTCACAAGGTCGCGGGTTCAAGATGGATTTTTTCGGGCGTAAAAATCCTTAGCATGGCTTCCTTCGGAAGGGAAGCAAAGCCGGTGTCCCGTGTCGTAGATTTACGGCACGTAAAAGAACCTCAAGCCTGATAAAGAAGCCTCTGAACAAAATTTCCGGTCTTTCACGCCCAATATAGAGTGGGACGCTATGAACATAACAGTTAAAGAGCGTCCATAAAAAAACTCAGTTTCAGTTTCCCCTCGACGTGGTCATGCAAAGGAGTTTCAAAGCCATCACAGAGCGACTCGCTTTTCAAAGTTTTGAGTATCCTTGAGCTTACTAAACCCTCCTTGTGTCTGCAACGAAATGTCTAATAAAGCCATTCCTGCAAATGTTTTTATCAACATATAGCAGATACAAGATTAGTTTGTAGAAGAGTGAGTAGATAAGTAATGCGAGTGTAACGAATAAGTTTAGAATTCTTTGTTAAATGTCTACTTCAGCTTTAAACTTGCAGTGTAAGTTTTGATAACATTTCAGTACTGCATCGAGTCATATTGCAGTAAAATGGAGCAGTGTTGTGGATAGCTTAACATCTTTACTGGTTACCGTAGCCACAATATGAATATGAACGTATGACTCTTTACATCTCACATTATCATTTAATTAAATTCACTCTCTGCACTCTTTATGAAAATTATTGTTCAATATCTAGAACATTTTTCTCCCCATTACCTCTTAGAACCGTAATTTGATAAAACTCACATACTAGCCATTATAATGGACCAAAAACTCACTGATATTCACAGAAATGAATGAAAGATCAGCAGATTTTGTATTTATCTTAGCCTCTCTTATGCCCTATTTTGGAATTGTTGTATAGCCTGTAAAGATGTTAGGGTTAAAGATTATCGAAATGTATGAGTCATTTTTACATAAGATGAAAAACTATGAAAAATAGACATGCAAAACAATAATATTTAAAAAATACTTATTTCATTAACAAGGTCTTCCAAGAACCAATCACATGAAATAAATCGATGCTACGTGGATATTTCATCCAGTAGGTAATCACTAATTCCAGTATGTAAAAAAAAAATCAAGTACTAAATACCAGAAAGCAAAAGCCGCGAACGCTGTTTATATTTAGAATTCTGTATGGATAAGAACAACTATCCAGATATCTGCACCTAAATACCAGATAATACAAGTGGCACACTTGAAGATCTCGTGCTCATTATTGCTATAATAAGCAGTGAAATTAATTATCACTATATTGTATTACAAGCTGCCCGCATGATCACACTTTCTCTCTTGCACTTTCTTCGATAAGATTGTTGGTGGTGAAAATCTGCGACACGAACTGTTCCGTTCCGATACAGCCATCGTGCTACTTCTCCGTCTCATTTCATCCGATTATTACGGGCACTGGGTTCGACAACAGGTGACCATCTACATAACAATGGATGGAAAGTAACAGCGTTTTTATTGCAAGCGGAGAAATTAACAACGCGAAACTCTAATCATGCTTTCAACAAGACGTTTTAAATTTCACATATGCAAATAGTCGCTTGTTATGTGCACGACTATTGCGTTACATTCACATGACTTTCTCTACCCACTGTCGTTTATTTTTATACACATCTTCAAACTATTCTTGCAAAAGCTTATTCTTCTATCTACTTCATGTTAACTGAGATAAACGTTTCCATAAATAGTTGCATTACACATTTCGGTTTAGGTACAAAGGGAATAGCGATAGTGAATTGTTCAAAAGCTGGTGCTATACACTGGCCTTGAAATCCCATGCTCTCTCCAATAACACGGATATGCCAGGAACTGTTGTATGAAATAAAATGCATGTTTTAATAAGATGCATATGTTTTGTGTAGTATGTTTTTGTCTGTCTTAACCTTTACCAATTATGGTACAAAACTAAGTCATTCCGAATGAAGAGGACCTCGCAGGCTATTCCCAGAAAATTCAAGATATAGATTTTTATCTGCCATGGAAAAATCTTAAATATAGGTATTTTAATCAAAATGTTAGGGTCATTTTTGAGAAGAAGAAAAAATTTCGACAAAGTTTCCATGTAAACGTTGCTTGGGGTTGGAGGGTTGTTTTGTCGTGTGGCATCTTTGGGAAAATTAAATTAAATTCAGTTTTATTTATGGACGCTCTCTAACTGCTGTGGTCCTTAGCGCCCCATTCTATATTGGGCGTGAAAGATCGGTAATTTTGCTCAGAGGCCTCTTTATCAGGCTTGAGGTTCTTTTACGTGCCGTAAATCTACGACACGGGACCACCACCCTTCCGAACGAAGCCATGCTAAGGATTTTTACACCCGAAAAAAATCCATCGGCCCCCGCCGGCTTTGAACCCGCGACCTCGGGAACTAGCATGTTAACCACACCACGCAGGACGACACGCATCTTTGGGTGATGGTATTTATCGAACATTTCGTTTTTGAGTTGTGCTGTTCACAAACACACACGCCGCCTTTCTCTAATTATTATTTTCTTTTAATTCGGGGAGTCTCATTTTATGTTTTTCCGGTGGAATTTTTGGGTGGAATACAGTACTTGCTCTACTTATATAGACAAGCAGTAGAGAAAGTAAAAAGTGTTTACCGAAATGAGTCACTCAGAGCGCGATCAAGCTGGACAACAAATAATGACTTAATTACATCAACGATAAAACAAGTTTAGCTTAATTCGCCAGAGTTTGCCAACTTTTCAAATTCGGCAGGTCTGCACTCATAGAACAACTTGAGGACCGCTACTTATACCTAAGGGGCTGACATTTTATACATTATAAAACTTTTTGACAAATTCGGTGTAATAAGCATATAATCACTCCAAAAGTTCCCAACCATGTTTCACCAGAATTACACATTTTGAGGTTCACTGAACACAAGAAAAGTATAGGTATACAAATTATTGTTTACTTGCACAAATTTTCGTAATTTTCCCTCCCCCTCTCAAAAAAGTTTCATTTAAATAGCACATGTTTAATATATTTGCAATATCTTAAATTTTCTGTGAATAGCCTCTGAAGTCCTCTTCATTTTGAATGACTGTTGTGTAATTAGTAAACCGTGAGTAATGTGAGCGTAACGAATAAGTTTAGAATTGTTCCGAGTCTTTTGGCTCACTCTGTATATTCCAAGGCACCAACACCAAATTATTTCAAAGTGTGTTTTGGTCATAAGCTACAGCCAACAAATGTAAAATAATCGCCTGTTATCAAACGAGGTGGCAGTATTAATGAAAAGAGGATAACCCCATGGTTCAGAAATAAACACCGGTGTGGGCATTTAAGCCGATCAGAAGCACGTATCTTTAGATAGTGCGTATGCTGCGCCCGGGGCCAGACAAGTATTTCGCATTTGATTACATCAGGTTTCCTTCTAAGGCCGGCGGGATTATGTGAAATTGCAATGGGTAAGGAACCGTGTGACGCATCAGATTTATTTTCCAACAAGATGTAAAATGTTACGATCTCAGCCACTTTAGTTTGATTACCAATATAAATCTGTCGGTACGAACAAGTTAGGAAAATAAACGTTTTACCAACAGCGTCTGATGAGTGCCTGGTTAGCCTTGGACATACAAGTGCAAATAAACGTCGTCCACAACTTCTGCATGCTAAAGCTATTTCTGAATTTATGTTCACATACAAGGACGGCGACTCTTCTTCGTGTGTACATTACAACAGCAGTTGCGCAATTCAATTATTGCGCACCTGCCCCTGTATTTGAACTGTTTTGTAACAGGTGTAACTGCTGGGGGAGGGAGATAAAACTCTAAGGGTATACCAAAATGGATAGCTGCCATACGATTTCTTCAGCTGTAATGATCGCGGGAGTCAAAATAGTCTAGGAATTGTCTCTAACTGGGAAAACTAACCTTACTACAGGTATAATGTACGTCTCGTTACAATATAGAATTCATGTCAACGTTTTGAGGCACCAACCATTTTACTTTCTCTACTACGTATAGTAAGTAGGGGAAGTATTGTATTCCACCCAAAATTTCGATACCGAGATTTCACCGGAAATACATGTTTTGAGACCCCCTGAATCCAAAAAAAGCATTTTTGGAAACATGTCCGTGTGTGTGTGTCTGTGAAAAGCATAACTCAGAAACGAACAGTCGGATAAACACCAAACTTGGTATTTAGGTTCAGTATCTTCCAGAGATGCGACACGAAGGTTTTCAAAAAAAATCCCCCACCCCAGATTACCCTTTACATGGAACATTTTTCGAAAATTTTATTTTTTCAAAAATGGCTCTAACGATTTTGATTAAAATAATATGTTTAAGATATTTTCACGACAAATAAAATGTATATCTTGAATTTTCTGGGAAAGTCTCCAAAAGTATTCTTCATTGTGAACGACTTTTGCATAACTGGTAAACCATAAGAGATAGACAAAATGTTACTACACAAAAAATGTAGATAACGTTAAAATACACAATTTGTCATATACATTTTTTTTTGAGTGAACCATTTTCGAGATATTGCTTGTTATTCCATTAAATTTTCCAATACTTATTCTTTTTCTCAAATTCGTTATTCATTTTTTTTGTCCTGGTAATGCAAAAGAGAATGAAATACTCCACATAGCAACCAGCTATTAAAATAGTTGACTATCGCTTAAAGCCTAGCAATTCCCCTTGCATCTACAAGAAAATTAGCAATAAGATTAACATCCCGATTAACATGAAGCATATGGAGAATAAGTGTTTGTCAAAATAGTTTGAACAAGAGTAGAGAAAGTCATGTGAGTGTAACACATCAGAATTTTTTTTCATTATTTTGAGCAGTATACTTTAAATATTTAAGTGTCATTCTCTCGTTTTGCACCTCACCCAAAGAATACCTAATCAATCAATCAATCAGTTTATTTGTCCAAGATCATAGTTATCTAAGAAAAGGTCATTGTCAAAGAACATAATCATACATAACTTAATATTCAATTACAGAATAATGATTCAAATCACTAATCGAATAAAATGGGCTTTCCACTAGCCAATTAAAAAGCATTCTTTTAAAACGCTCATACTCAATGATCTAAATTCAATATAACTTATTATACAATTCTACACCCTTAACATAATAAGTCTCCTTCGTCATAGCGAGTCTACAATTAAGTATATTTAATTTGTTTGTTTCTAGTATCAATATTATGAGTGTCTAGTCTTAAATTATACAGATGCAAATGGGAATCTACATATACCAAAGCATTAAATATAAATAAATTAAAAACAGCAAGTATCTTGAATTGAAAAAATAATGGTTTACGATGTTCATGTGGCTTCTCACTTAACATAATCTTAATAACTGTTTTTTGACACAACAATATTTCATTTACATGGGGACTATTCCCCCATAAATGTATCCCATATATAATATGACTTTGAAACAGTGTAAAATACACATTTCTTAATCCTTCCAATGATATACAACATTTTAATTTTCTAATTAAATAAGTGGCTCTTGACAACTTATCGCACACATTATGTGCATGGGCTTTCAATGAAAGCTTCGAGTCAAGTACAAATCCTAACAGATTTACAGTTTTAATCTCATCTCCTGTAGTCTAATCCCAACTTCATTATTTGGGTTTTCTCTTGAATCAACATAAAACCATTTACATGAAAGTAGTCCTTAGCAGCTGTAAAATTAGCCCGAGTTAAATTATTCAATTCACCAACATTTTCATTTCTAGTCCTCAAAGTAGTGTCATCCGCATACAAAATTGGCACATCTGGTAGAGTATAAACATCATCATTAATCATAAACAATAGCGGACCCAATATCGAGCCCTGAGGTACCCCATGGCTTAACTCGATAGTATGTGAATTTCTATTGATTACAGTAAAATATTGCCTTCTTCCTGACAAATAAGATTGTATTATTTTTAAACTATTATTATTCAAACCATAATATCTTAACTTAGATATCAGTAACACTCTTATAAAAGCTTATTCTCCTAGTACATACTAATCGAGATGAGCTTTCATTACATGTTTACACATTACACTGTAGGTCCAGAATGGATACAGGACGCTCAAGCGCTAGTCAAATGTTTAAAACCCGGATCGCTGTATGATGACTTTCAAATTCCTACACTTTGCATAACCACGAAGGGTAAAACGACTTAGCACATGGAAAAAAAATGAAACTTCAAAGCAATGACAAAGAACATCTCGGAAATGACACATGCCACAAAAATTACAAACTGTGTTTTAACGAGATCTATATTTCTTGTGCAGTAAGTTTTTGTCTAATTTCATAAGCTATTCGCAGAAAATGCAAGATATACATTTAATTACATGCAAATATCTTAAACATGTGGTATTTAAAAAACTTCGGTTGGGTTATTTTTGAGATTTCACCGGAAATACATTTTTGAGGCCCACTGAAACAAAAAAAAAATCTGATGTGTTACACTCACATGACTTTCTCTACTCTTGTACAACCTAATTTTACAAACGCCTATTCTCCATATGCTTCATGTTAATCGAGATATCGAGATGTCAATCTTATTGATAATTTTCTTGTAGATGCAAGGGAAATATGGTAGCTTTTAAGCGATAGTCAAATATTTTAACGCTGGTTGCTATGTGGCGCATTCCATTCTCTTTGCATGTCCAGGACATAAAAAAAAATGAATAACGCATTTGAGAAAAAGTATAAGTATTGGAAAATTTAAGGAAATAACAAGCAATATCTCGAAAACGGTTCACTCAACAAAAAAAAATGTATATGATATAAGTTGTGTATTTTAACGCGATCTACATTTTTTGTGTAGTAAAATTTTGTCTATCTCTTATGGTTTACCAGTTATGCAAAAGTCGTTCATAATGAAGAATACTTTTGGAGACATTCCCAGAAATTTCGAGATATACATTTCATTTCTCATGACATTATCTTAAACATATGATATTTTCATCAAAATCGTTAGAGCCATTTTTGAGAAAATTAAAATTTTCGAAAAATGTTCCATGTAAAGGGTAGTCTGGGGTGGGGGGATTTTCTTGAAAACCTTCGTGTCGCATCTCTGGAAGATACTGAACGTAAATACCAAGTTTGGTGTTTATCCGACTGTTAGTTTTTGAGTTATGCTGTTCACAGACACACACACACACGGACATGTTTCCAAAAATGCTTTTTTTGGATTCAGGAGGTCTCAAAACATGTATTTCCGGTGAAATCTCGGTATCGAATTTTTGGGTGGAATGCAATACTTCCCCTACTTATTATACGTAGTAGAGAAAGTAAAAAAGGCATTTTCAGAAAAAGGTCATGTGTGTGTCTGTGAACAGCATAACTAAAAAACAAAAAGTCGGATAAATACCCAACTTGGTATTTAGGATTAATATCTTTCAAAATGCGACACTAAGACTTTAAAGAAAATCCCCCACCCCAGACTACCCTTTACATGGACAATTTTTCGAAAATTTAATTTTCTCAAAAATAGCTAACGATTTTGATTAAAATATACTTCAAGATATTTTCATGACAAAATGTACATCTTGAATTTTCTGGGAATGTCTCCAAAAGTCCTCTTCTTTCTCAATGGTTTTTGCATAACTGGTAAACCGTAAGAGATAGACAAAATGTTTCTACACTAAAAATGTAGAGCTCCTTAAAACACACAATTTATGTGATATTTTCCGAGATATTCCTTGTTGTTTGAATTTTCTAATACCTATACTTTTTCTCAAATGGAAATTCGTTATTCGTTTTTTTTATGGCCTGGACATGCAAAGAGAATGAAAAGCTCCACATAGCAACCAGCTCTTAAAACATTTGACTATCACTTAAAGCCTACCATATTCCACTTGCATCTACAAGAAAATTAGCAATAAGATAGTTTCTGCAAATGTTTATCTCGATTAACATGAAGTAGATGGAGAATAAGCGTTTGTAAAAGTAATTTGTACAAGAGTAGAGAACGTCATGTGAGTGTAATACATCAGATTTTTAGTTATGCTGTTAACACACACGAACGGACCTTTTTCTATAAACATGCTTTGTTTGTTCAGGGAGCCCAAAACGGTATTTCCAGTGAAACTCCGGTATAGTTCCTATACTTACTACCATGGGTACATAAGTGGTAGGGAAAGTAAACGATATTTTAAAGCAACCGAAAGAGCTCTATGTGACAATTTTGAGTATTGGTATTTAAATAATGTTCTAGGGTTTTATTTGTTCAAAAGTACGACTTCAGTAATGTGTGAAACATGTGGTTATTTAACACAAAATTAATCAAAACGCTTATTTTTCAAAAATCATTAAAGACGTATGAAATTTGCATAAAATATCCGAGATTTGAAATTTCGCTTAGAGGTATCCTTGAACTTACAGTAATTATAAATTTGGTATGTTTTGGGTGGCTACATTATGACGTCATTGTTTCCACTGTGAGCTAAATCAGAAGGTATATAGAAGCTTGCAGGTTAAGAGGGAATTGAATCGAGTCACTGTTTCCAGGCAACCTTTGTGTCACGCGTCCCATGAAAAGCCAATTGTGCCTCATTCTGACGTCCGTAAGTCTCAATAAAACGCTTTAATTGGAATTTGCAATTTCTTTGGGATATTTATAACAAATGAAACACTATTGGTATTGTTTCAGCACCATGGGATTAATTACATTTAACGCAGAATATAATCAAATGCGACAGAATAAGTTTGTGCTAGAGCAAATCCTAGCCACTCAAGGGATACAAGTGTCGTCCTCTGTGGACTAGTGGTACCGTGCTAGCCTCTAGTTCCCAAGGTCGCGGGTTCAAACCCGGAGGAGGGCGATGGAATTTTTCGGGCGTAAAAATCCTTGGCATGATAGACCCGTGTCGTAGATTTACGGCACGTAAAAGAACCTCAAGCCTGATAAAGAGGCCTCTGAGCAAAATTACCGGTCTTTCACGCCCAATATAGAATGGGACGCTAAGGACTATAGCAGTTAAAGAGCGTCCATAAATACAACTACATTTAATTTAATTTGGATACAAGTACATAATTGCTGTATGTGACCAGCAGGGTTAGGGTTTTTAGGTGCGCACCTTTTTTCTTAGGGTAAGCTAAAGCTGTGCGGAAAGATATCACAGTGTGAAAGTTTGTTTCTAGTTGGGAATAGAGGATTTTTTTCTCGCACCTTTTTCCCTTTTTTGGGACCTTTATCTCATTTTCCCCCAACTATGCCCATAATCCCCCTTTTTTCTTTTAAGTTTCATTCCAATTTATTCTTTAACTTTCAATTAACGTCTCCTCAGCTTGCTGGATACGTGCGAATAGTATGCCTACCTCTTTCAGTAAACGCCGCGCGGGAATTGAAAGCACAACCGCAACAATGGAGAATAATTGTGTGTTCGACGAAAACCTCTTTCTCTCGCTTTACCGCTATAAAGTAGACCGCAATAATGCAATTGACAATGAGTGATTCTATCCCACCAGAATCAGTAGCCTACTGTTAGTGAATGTGAGTTTGTTACTGTGAGAGACGTCATCTGTATGCGTGGAGGCGAAGGCTGGGCACGCACAGACGGCAGTAACCTCACCCGCGCAGTTCCGAGAATTATTAAGACTGGGTTCTGCTCGAAACTATTAGAAATCGCTGAGACTGAAGTTCCAGCATGAATGAGAACATTGTGGTAATTGTCGCGGGGTTATAAGAGAATGTGGACAGCGAATGGGCGCAAGAGTGAGTTGTGTGACAGTCGCATTGTGTTAGCAAGTGAACTAGTGTTAGCTCTATGTTACATTACCAAACGAGTGTAATAGTACTAGATTTTACCATGCCAAAGGTGTCCAGTGCTCCATTTATTGTTCTGGCTGAGGAATTCAAACAAGATTTCATAGACACTGATGGAACTGTTATGCGATGTACTATTTGTGATTCAGGAATTTTGTTAGATGAAAAACGCCAGGCGAAATCGCATCAAACAACACATTTCCAGCTCTAAGCATCAAATGAACAAGACTCTTCAAGCAAACAAATCACGACAACCTCTATTACAAAATGCGTTTCAACAGAGTTCTTCAAAAAGCCAAAATTTGAAGGAATTAAACATTGATTTGTGTGCAGCTCTTATACAAGCAGGAATTCCACTCAATAAGGTGAACCATCCAGCCTTCAAGGGATTTCTTGAAAAATACACAAAGATGTCAATGCCCGATGAGAGTACTTTAAGAAAAAAACTAAATGGAGCCTGTTTACCAAGAAACCATAAAAGAGTCAAGGAGAAAGTGTCTGATTGTGATGTGGAAATCATTGTGGATGAAACCATCGACTCAATGGAACGATATGTTTTGAACATTTTAGTTTTTTCCTTAGCAGGGGAGAAAGTTAAGCCCATGTTGTTAAAATGTACGACTGAAGAAAGCCAATGCCAGTACAGTAATGCAATCCATTATGGACTTCTGCCAAAAACTCTGGCCTACTGGTATCGAGTTTGAAAACTTTCTTCTTGTGGCTACATGGATTCAGCTGTTAACCAATTGAAACCTTTATTTCCTAACTTGAAGCATATGACATGCTTGGTTCATGTCCTTCACAGGGTTTGTGAATCCATAAGGAACGAATACGACATCACAAATCAATTCATCTCTGCCCTGAAGAAGATTCTACTGAAAGTTCCGAGCCGTGTTGTTTACTACAGGGAAATCACTGGCCTGCCCCTTCCAAATTTCCCGGTCATTACTCGCTGTGGATCTTGGATTGAGTGTGCTGCTATGTTGTGTGAGAATTTTGACAAAGTTAAAGAGGTTGTGCTTTCTTTGGATCCATCCGACGCAGGTGCAATTTCCAAGGCACAGCAACTTCTGTTACCGGAGAAAATACATAATTTGCAGACAGAACTATATTCTGTCCATAGTTAGAAGTACCTGCCTACAGCTATTAAACGATTGGAAGAAGAAGGTCTGGAATAGGAAAAACAATGGGATATTTTTACTTCCGTGAGGGAGCAGTTAGATGGCTTTGCCATAGACAAACTTGAATCTAGTCTTTGAAGAACCCAGACATTGAGGAATTCGCCACATCTGTAGAGTTGCCATTCCGAGTGAATACAAGGTTTGCCCCACTGGTTTCTGTGGATGTTGTAAGAAGCTTTAGCATCTACAAAGACATTCTATCTCCTAATAGAAACAGACTTACTTTTAAAAATGTAGAGATGCTTAATGTCTTGAAGCACAAGAGCTTCAGGTTTTTTCCTTCTTTTGATGAGTGATAATTTGATGTACTTGTTTGTGGTTCAATAAATTAGAATAGAGGAAAGAGAAATCATTGAATTAGTTAAGGGAATGCACAACTGAAATAAACCCAAAATCTCAAAAATCTACAAAAAAAAATGTTCCCAAAAAATTCTCCATTGCTTGTAGTTTTAGAATACACTTTTATTTTTGACCTAACGAACGCTTCAGGATCGTTACGAGAATTTTTAAATACCCATGCGCATTTGGTTGCTAGCTGTTTATGAACAGTTTTTGCACTGCTAATTTTTGAAGATAGCAATGTATACAAAAAAAACGAAAAAAATGCAAATACAAAACTGCAAAACGTTTTTTTCCTTAATCTAAGAATGGTAGAAAAGAAATATATGACATTTGCAGTTCCTTGACATAGAAGGAACATAAGATTTTTTTTTTGAAAAATGCATCATGTGTTGCATTTTGCATATACCCATAATTTTATATTTTGAAAATTAGTAAGTTGAAAACTAATTAAGATTTTGGATTGAAATTCACAAAACAATTATATCTAAAGAAGACTGACATGTGGTTAAAATTTCAGCCCAATTGAATGCATAGTTTAGAAAATAGCAATTTCAGTTGTTCATCCTCTTAAATAAACCAGCACCTTATTGTCCCTTTTTTCACCGTATTTGAGCACCTTTTACCTTCCTTTTTCATCTGAAATTTGCACCTAAAAATCCTAAACCTGGTGATCAGCTTCGTACGTTAGGAAATAACACATACTTCTACCAAGTAATACAATGTAAGTAGAGCAAGTATTGCATTGCGCCCTAAAATTCCATAGCGAGATTTCATCACAAATGCACGTTTTGAGACACCCCGAATAAAAAAAAAGCACTTATAGGAAAGGGTCCGCGTATTTGTGTGTCTGTGAACAGCATAACTAAAAACAACTAAAAGTCGGTTAAATACCAAAATTGTTATATAAGTTCAACTTCTTCCAGGGATGCAACACGAAGATTTGTAATAAACCCCCCCACCCTATACTGCCCTTTACATGGAAAAATGTTTGTTATTTTTTATTTTGCCAAAAATGGATATAACAATTTTGATTAAAACATCATATCTTTAAGAAATGTGTACGTCAAATAAAATCTATATCTTGAATTTTCTGCAACAGTCTCGTTAAAGCACACCATTTTCAAAAAAGTAATTTTTGTGACGTTAACCATTTCAGAGATATTCTTTATTATTGCTTTGAATTTATTATTGGTTTGAATACCGAACGAGGTGGCGCCGCGGTTACGTATGCGACTCGCACTCGGGAGGTCCCGGGTTCAATCCCCGGCGACCGCTCACTTTATAGTAGTGGTTTTGTTTTTGTTTCCTTGGAGTCGTAGGCGAATGCTGGGATGGTTTCTTCTTTACCATTTACTTTCCGTAATTTCCCTTTCATTCCGTTTCCTTCTCGCCTTTCACATGTGCTGCTAGGTTTCGTGGCGTATGGCGATGCCGGAAAAAGGTGGCGCGGATTCATGCTCAATGAAAAGAGTACCCTCCGTGGACACCACTGGGATGCTTGATTGGTGGGTCGTTCCTCGCCCTCTTTCGGCGCCTCCAACAGTGGGACAAGTCTGCGAACTTAACAATGTTAGGGACTTCCGCGCGTCTCTGTGGCCTATCTGCCTAAGGCCTATAACCTGCTGCGGTTCCTTCGCCTCATCCCCTTCTCCTGGGAGGGTGGCAGCCGCAATAGATCTGTGCAGGTCGCAGCGGGCGATGTGTCCCTCTCCCTCGAATAACCTATACCTATCGGTTAGGATTTACAAATACCTACTTATACTTTTATTTTTCAAGTGGTAAGCGGCTGGTGTAAATGTGTAACCAAAATTTATCTCTATTATCAAAAGGGTAGAAGGTTTTTAGAAGAGTAAGAAGAGAAAGTTATGTGATGACATAAGGTTCAGCTCCCTCGATTCCCCAGCAGATTTATTGAAATGTCGAGGTCAACACGAAAGGACTGGGTTTGGCCTCATTTACCACACACTGACTGTACGTTTGTTTATATAGACTCTCATGTGATACTGGGCGTGTTTCCCTCAGCTGTTCCAACAGACAAGCAAGTTTACACGTCTATTACTTCACACAACGAGCCTGGCTTGGGGTCTTTAACGATATTCACTCCGTGTCGATTCATCATCAATGACTGATCATTTTCATTGTGTCAGGCAGTCCTCAGTTTGTATTACCTAAGCTGTAAAACACCTTTGGTCGACCACATTGATTGTGTCGTTCTCCGTGGTGCAGTGGTTACCTTGCTAGCCTTAGTTCCCGAGTCGCGGGTTCAAACCCGGCGGAGGGCAATGGATTTTTTCGGGCGTAAAAATCCTCAGCATATCTTCCTTCGGAAGGGAAGTTAAGGCGGTGGTCCGTGTCGTAGATTTACGGCACATAAAAGAACCTCCAGCCTGATAGAGAGGCCTCTGAGCAAAATTACCGGTCTTTCACGCCCAATATACAATGGGACACTAAGGAGCACAGCAGTTAAAGAGCGTCTATAAATAAAAAACTCCAAAAGAAAGAATAAATAAAGCGGCTTAGGGTCACCGACAGGCAGATTGAAACCATCTGAGTGCCGTCTACAAACGCCAAAAGGAATGGGCGGTTTGTTACCTGCGATATCCCTGCCTATAGTCCAGTGACATTTGCTTTACTTCTTTTCCGTCCTGGCTTTAATGCTTAGAAATTCCTATCCTGCTCATGACATTATTTCAGGCTTATGATATTTGAATAAAAAGCGTAGAGCCTTCTTAATAAAATCTGATGCGTTACACTCACATGACTTTCTCTACTCTTGTACAAACTATTTTTCCAAACGCTTATTCTCCATATGCTTCATGTTAATCGAGATATCGAGATGTTAATCTTATTGCTAATTTTCTTGTAGTTTCAAGAATTGCTAGGCTTTAAGCGATAGTCAAATATTTTAAGAGCTGGTTGCTATGTGGAGTATTCCATTCTCTTTGCATTAGCAGGACAAAAAAAATGAATAACGAATTTGAGAAAAAGTTTAAGTATTGTAAAATTTAAGGGAATAACAAGCAATATCTCGAAAATGGTTCACTCAACAACAAAAATGTATATGACATAAATTGTGTATTTTAACGCGTTCTACGTTTTTTGTGTAGTAAAATTTTGTCTATCTCTTATGGTTTACCAGTTATGTAAAAGTCGTTCACAATGAAGAATACTTCTGGAGACATTCCCAGAAAATTCGAGATATACATTTCATTTGTCATGAAAATATCTTAAACATATGATATTTTAATCAAAATCGTTCGAGCCACTTTTGAGAAAATTAAAGTTTTCGAAAAATGTTCCATGTAAACGGTAATATGGGGTGGGGGGATTTTCTTGAAAACCTTCGTGTCGCATCTCTGGAAGATACTGAACCTAAATACCAAGTTTGGTGTTTATCCGACTGTTCATTTCCGAGTTATGCTGTTCACAGACACAGACACACACACACACGCGCGCGCGCGCGCGCACGGACATGTTTCCAAAAATGCTTTGGGGTGGAATACAATACTTCCCCTACTTAGTATACGTAGTAGAGAAAGAAAAAAAACGAAACATTTCCATGTAAAGAAAGTCCTGTCTCTTGAATTCTTAAAAGGCACATGCCATAAGTAAGAAATTTGGTATTTATCGTTACTTTTGAGTTATACCGTTTTCTTTCTCACACGTGTACAGAGGAGCCTTTGTTCTAAAATGCTATTTTGGGATTCAGGAGCTTCAAAATATGCATTTGCGATCAAATTTTTTAGTGGAATGCAGAACTTCCTCTGCCTTAGGTAAGTCGTGCAGAGTGTAGAATACCTAGCAAATTGTAGATACAATGGAAACAATAAATTTCCCCGGTATATCAAGATAAGATTTCCTAAAGTTGGCAACACTGCAGCAGTGTTGGATGATGTAGAAAAGCCACCTCGTGAAGAACAGCGATGAAGAGGTTCACGGAACCCTTATGCTCCACTGCCCGTTTAACACGAAACCAAAATCAATTTAACGCGTTTGCACTCAACATTTTGCTTCCCTGAGCAGAATTAACGATTATAACCTTACGTAAACGTAACCTTTCTCGACTAATTAAGAGAAACAAAGAAAACACTCCGATGCTGGGAGTATTTCCACGTTTTGGTACAAATTTCTGCCGTTATATAAACGTGGGAACTTGGGCGCGTATTTGAATTCCAAATTAGTTTCTAATGAATCCGACCTTTAGCTTTTATTGCAGCTTATACAATTTACACCGGAAATAACCGCAATGATGCTGGGAGTAGGACGGCCATGTTACATAATGCGAAACAACCACGACGCCATGAGGCTGGGCGTTATCGTGTTCCGTTAACCAACCACAAAATGCGCTATTAACTTTGGGTCTGCACGAGTGAAAGACGTGTAATCAACAAAATGTATATCAAGGACAGCTCCTGCAACAAAGGCTAGCGACATCTTTTCCTGAATACCTCGCGTTCAATGACGAAACAGCGAACCAGGTATTCAATATTTCCCACCTCAAAATATGTATTCAATTTACTAGCTGAATCTGCAGATACGGTTTGTATTATCCTGTTATTTGCTTATGTCTCTCTTTTACCTTCCCTTACCATGCTAGCCTCTAGTTCCCGAGGTCGCGGGTTCAAACCCGGCGGAGGGCGATGGATTTTCTTCGGGCGTAAAAATCCTTAGTATGGCTTCCTTCGGAAGGGAAGTAAAGCCGGTGGTCCCGTGTCGTAGGTTTACGGCATGTAAAAGAACCTCAAGCCTGATAAAGAGGCCTCTGAGCAAAATTACCGGTCTTTCACGCCCAATATAGAATGGGACGCTAAGGACCACAGCAGTTAAAGAGCGTCCATAAATAAAACTCAATTTAATTTAACTTTTTCCTTCCCTCTCCCATTCTTTTCATCTTTCCCTCGTCTGCACTTTTTTAAAGTTATTGTATTTAAAAATCTGATGTGATACACTCATACGAACTCCTTTACCCACGATTAATTCACATATATCCGTTATATACTTACTACGTTATTCAGGATAGATTTCTGCCTAAAATTATTTCAAATGAAGCAATGTCCTTAGTTGCGGGATGGCTCTGGCGGTTATGTCTGTGGCCCGCATTCGGGAGGTCCCGGGATCTATCCCCGGCGACCGCCCACTCTAGCACATGGGTTTTTCGTGTTTTCCGCGGGTCGACAGGCGAATGCTGGGGTGGTTCATCTTTTACCACGACTCTCCTTCCTCTATACACAATCTTCCTTGTCATCTGTTTCAGGGTTGTAGGACCCGGCGGCGGTGTTTTGCGGGTTGTAGCTGGACGGTGGCTTGCGCTCTGTAAAGGTTTCTTCACTAGCGTCGCTGCGGTACCGCTCAGTTAGGTCTCTCCTCAGCGTGGGACTCCGCTCCGGGAAATCCTGGAGGTTGGTGGCTTGTGGACAGAGACCGTGCGGCGGCTGATGCTGTATATCTGGAAACATTATGGACACCGTCCATGCTTGCGCTCGTCGGCATCCGGATCTGGTCGCCCTTACCTCCCAGAGGTCACGTTGGAAACACAATGGGCCGACTGGCTCCGCCGTTCCGAGGGGCCCACCGTGATACCTTTACCTTAGTTACAACAATGCGGAGATAGCATTCAAATGTTAAGCCGCTATAACATGTATCTATAGTAGAAAAAAAGAAGAAAACACCCAAATTTCAAGCATGTCCATTAGATGACGTATTTGGGAAGGTGTAAACGTGCAACATGGGATATTTTGAAAAAGGGTAAGGCTTTAAAAATGTATAACAATAATCATGTGTTAAATTAACACGACTTTTTCTAGTCACTATCGTTTATTTTTACATACCTTCTACAAATTATTCTTATAAAAGCTTATTTTCCTAATTCATGTTGAGATAAACGTTTGCAGAAATGGTTTCATTACGCATTTCATTGAAGACACAAGAGGGATAGAGGAGACTGAAGTAATGGTCATATCTTTATATCCTGGCGTTGAAATTACATTTATTTCCATGACATCGCGAGAAACAACTGAATGGTGACAGCACTTAAACAAAAGGGTACTGCAAAATTCAATTCGACTATCTCGGAAACGGTTGATGCCACAAAAAATTTTGATGTGTTACACTCACATGACTTTCTCTACTCTTGTACAAACTATTTTTACAAACGCTTAATGTCCATATGCTTCATGTTAATCGAGATATCGAGATGTTAATCTTATTGCTAATTTTCTCGTAGATGCAAGGGGAATTGGTAGGCTTTAAGCGATAGTCAAATCTTTTAAGAGCGTGTTGCTATGTGGACTATTCCATTCTCTTTGCATTACCCAGGACAAAAAAAAATTAATAAGGAATTTGAGAAAAAGTATTAGTATTGGAAAACTTAAGGGAATAACAAGCAATATCTCGAAAATGGTTCACTCAACAAAAAAAATATATATGACATAAATTGTGTATTTTAACGCGATCTACATTTTTTGTGCAGTAAAATTTTGTCTATCTCTTATGGTTTACCAGTTATGCAAAAGTCGTTCACAATGAAGAATACTTTTAGAGACATTCCCGGAAAATTCGAGATATACATTTCATTTGTCATGAAAACATCTTAAACATATGATATTTTAATCAAAATCGTTAGAGCCATTTTTGAGAAAATTAAAATTTTCGAAAAATGTTCCATGTAAACGGTAATCTGGGGTGGGGGGATTTTCTTGAAAACCTTCGTGTCGCATCTCTGGAAGATACTGAACCTAAATACCAAGTTTGGTGTTTATCCGACTGTTCGTTTCTGAGTTATGCTGTTCACAGACAGACACACACACGGACATGTTTCCAAACATAATTATATTTCCTATGAAATCTCGGTATCGAATTTTTGGGTGGAATACAATACTTCCCCTACTTACTATACGTAGTAGAGAAAGTAAAAAGTTATATGCATTGATTGTGTGTTTTAAAGAGATCGACATGTCTTGATACTGCGTTCCTTGCCTATTTCTTACGCTTTACCAGTTATACAAAATTATACAAAATTCAATGGTCTGAATAGGGTGGACTTCAAAGACTATTCGAAAAAAATTCAAGCTATACGTTTTATATAAATATCTGAAATATATCAAAATCGTTAGTGCCATTTTTATACAACAAAAAATAACGAATATGTTTCCATATAAAGTTAACTTTGGTGTGCGTCGCCTCCTTAGAAGATGCTGAACTTAAATGCGAGGTTTGGTAATTATCCGACATTTCAGTTTTTTTAGTTATGGTGTTCGTACATGCGCTAATGCTCTTTTGGATAAGGGGACCTCGAAACAGGTTTTTAATAATAATATATGTTTTTAATTTTTGCAAAAGTAAATGTTGCCGTTAGCATATTTTTTCGAGCATTATCATACTTGGAGAAACATCTCTTCATACTATGCTGATGTGCAATCAGTTAACTTCATGTTAATGCTATAAGCTTTTAGTTGAATAAAAGTGAAACGCATTGCTGGTAAATAATGTCGCTCAAGTGCAGCCAGAGGAAAGAGTTAAGATGTGTGGGACAGAGAAGAAGCACAGAGCAGTTAGATGGCGGATTCGGGTCACAAATCTATTGTTTTTGGGTCATTACTTCGTTCTGCTTTCTAATGTACACATTCATCTTCAACCCTTTCACTACTGAAATACGTTCACTGACAACAAAATGACATAAAACTGTAAATGTTACGATATTATGACGACGTTCAAACAAAACGAAAGTCACCAGTGTTTCGTTTACTTACGAAGAATGATGATAAAAATGATGATGATAATAATGATGATGATAATAATAATAATAATAATAATAATAATAATAATAATAATAATAATAACGCGTTAAAAGAACAGTGAATAATATTTTAATTTTTTTTCAAATCATGTTTGCAACCAAATTCTCACTATGGATAACGCTAACAAATTGCAAATTTTGAAGCTCCAAGTGTTCTTCCCCCCCCCGATTTTTCCATAAACATTTTCAAACCCAAGATTTTACCAGAAGGTATAAATTTTTAAGGTTCCTTTTTTGTTACGTTAACAAGACGGAGGAACATTTCTATGGATTTATTTTGTGGAATCTCTCAATATTCACTTTAGAAATTTATTTTGACATTTTGAAAACATTTATGTTTTATACATCATTAAGACCAGCTAGATGCCTTTATGAATATAGGCCAAAAGGGAAACGAAGTATTGGTCGACCACGACTTCGATAGGAAGACGCCCTCTGATTCGGAACAGACCGGTACCGGCCCGTCTTGTAGTAGATGATATACAATTCGTGAAAAAAATTAATAAAATAAACTAGCACCTGAAGGTCAATTTGTCTTACATTCCACATTGTCCTCAATATCTAGAGTGCAGTCAGGTAACCGGGCCAGCCCGCAATGGTGTTAATAGCTGGCTGACAAGTATGTACTGTGTAGCACTAAACTGGTGCAATATCGCGCCTTTTCATTGGCTAATTTGTATGGCTTTAGCTTGAGAACTATTACACTAAGAACATAGTGTCATAAACGTTTTGTCTCCAATTTGTCCGTAAAATAAGTGTGTGTGTGTGCGTGTGTGTGTGTGTGTGTGTGTGTGTGTGTGTGTGTGTGTGTGTGTGTGTGAGAGTGAGAGAGAGATTCCGCGACTGCTTGAGAAGTTTAAAATGAGTACTGCCCGCATTTAGATACAAACTACAAATTTCAAGACGTAATAGAGTTTTCACAGATGAGAAGAATGCTCCTTCGGAATGAGGGAGCAGGGGAGTTTCATCTGTCACCAGTTTATTTACTAGCACATGCGTGTTGTCAACCGTAATGGAATTCACCTGCGCCAAACGGAATCACGACGAGTTTAGTAGTTTTAATAACCATCAGATTTGCGTTAAAATCTAGGTTGGTAATTTTAGAGTGTTAGAATATGCCACCTAGTTTGAATCCCTTTTTAGAAGATCCAACTTTTACTAACAGTTATTAAACTTGTTTGCAATAACTGCTTTTAAAACTTTCGCCTTACGTCAAAGTATTAGTCATTTCTAAAAGGTTTGGTAAACACAGATCTAAACGAACCAGCAGAAATTTGTGTTTATCCCTTGATATAGACCGCAATATAGCTGCCAGGACTACCTCTGTGGACTGCAGGTCAGCATTATGGCTTCTTAGACCAGAGATCCCGGATTCGATTTCCAGCTGGATCAGGGAATTTTTCTTTATCCAGATTCATTCCCTATCCCCGTAGAACCGCAAATATGAACACTGGAGTCAATGCGTGTTCAAAGTAAAAGTTAATTTTAAAAAATCCTACAGTTCAGAGAGTAAAAACACCAATCTGTAAGTAAGTCAAAGTCCCAGATATGACCATAGAAGATAAAGCGGGCTATACAAGATGAAACAAATAAAAAAACATGAATATGTCAAGAGAGCAAAACATATTCCGATCATATCCCAATTGTTACAACCAGTACAAGAGAAAGGAATAAAAGTACCCAACCCCCGTTTTAGATGTTGCTTGAATAGATTAGGGAAAGAATGGGCTATCTAGGAATATCTACCTGCAATGACCTCCTCGTTCATGTAGAACTTCCGAAACAGAGCCAACTTACCTGCAACAGAAAAAACAACAATGTTACGAGACGTGAAAGTACATTAATTGAATATACATCCGGAAATTCTGTTCGTTAGATCCATAGGGATCCACTAGCCCAGGCTTTGCCAAACTATGGCTTTAGTTTGGCCCGCCTTCAAACTTCTATAAAAAATTTAATAAGAAACGATGTGCCCTGTATTACTTTAATTTATTCACTAATTTCTAAGGATTAAGTAAAATTAAGAGCTCAGATTTTTCATTCATATACAGTATAATCAGCTACTAAAGGACAAATGCAAGGAAGTTAGTTTGGTTGGTGTTTACCATTCTGCCGAGTGACCTATTTCCTCGTTTAAAGTACTTTGCATGAGGACTACTATAAGTGTTCGCATTAACATTTATATCAGTGAAGACGTTTTGAAATACAGAATAGTCAAAACAAAATATAAGTCTGCTTTGACTGATCAACATTTAGAGTACGTTTTGATGATCGACAACATAAAAATAGAAACACAAATGTCTGCGATAAAATTATAGTTCAGAAAAGTCAATTTATTTTACTCATTGAATACGAACTTCTATTAACGTAAAAAATGGTTTAACATGTGTTAATGCTGCCTATGATGAGACTATGAATGAAAGACTGATCATTTGTTAATTACTTAATTACATCGGTTATTAATCTGTAGGTGTGGATTTTAGCTCAAAACAATGTGTTCGAAAATTACTCTATTTGTGCGCCTTTTGCTTGCGAGTGTATTGTTCTTCATTTTCTGACGGACTGGCAACCCCTGCATTAGCCCGTTATAATTTAGTTTATAACAACCCCAAAAACCGTTTCTACTTTGTCTGCAGGATTATTGCAACGATACACTCTGAGGAAGTGTTGGAGCGAATTAGGAGATGCACAGCAGAAGTATAATGAACAGAACAGCAGTTTCCACCAACATTGTTACTTTCTCTAGCGCCTACCAGAAAATGTGTTATTCCACCCAAAATTCGATATAGAGATTTCATCGGATGTGCGTGTTTTGAGGTTCCCCGAATGGAAGAAAGAACTTTTAGAACTATCTGTAAACAGTATAACTCAAAAACCAAAAGTCGGGTAAATGCCAAATTCGATATTTAAGTTTAGCAACCTCTAAGAATTTCAAGAAAATCAGCCCCTATCCTTTATATAGAAAAAATTTCCTCTATTATTTTCTCAAAAATTACGCTCACAATTCTGATTAGAATGCCATAAGGTATTTACATGAAAAATAAAACGTATATCTTGAATTTTTGGAAAATAGCCTGTGAAGTCCACTTTATTCGGAAGGAATTTTATACAGGCGGCGCCGTGGCCGAGTGGTTAGACCGCTCGCCTCCCACCGAGGCGGCCCGGGTTCAATCCCAGGGACCTGCATGTGGGATTTGTGGTGGACGAAGCGGCGTCTGGGCGGGTTTTCTCCTGGTTCTCCGGTTTCCCCCGCCATTCATTCCACCAACTGCTCCATCATCACCTTTCCTTTCATCCATTTCACCAACATTTCGTTTCATCTACTTCCTTCATCCCATACCAGGCATCGGGCTGATCACCCATCCTGGATGCTCTGTCTGATCCATGAGTGTCTGCTCTTCGACGGCCCGCTTGTAAGTCCTGGGGGGTGTAAGCCCTACATAAGAGGAGGGTAAACAGATAATGAATGAATGAATTTTATACAATTTACTACAACGGGTAAACCATAGACAAAAACACATAACTAATGTAGAACTTAATACATTTTGTTTACGAGATATTAGTTGTTATTGTTTGAATTTTCTAATACTTTATCAAAGAATTTTTTGAAATGCTAAGGTACCACTCACGATGTCACGCAAAGAATATGGCATTTTACAGCCAGCGTATAGGGACCCACTATTTAACATTTTCATTCCCTTTACGAGGGGCATTCAAAAAGTTTTGGAACCAGCCCACCCATTGTTGGACAATAATGGTTACAAAAACGTAACTAATACGGCTGGCACAATTGACCTTAAGCTATAAAAATATACGTAAGTGCGAGTTTAAACTCAACACTCTCAACACGTCCACGAGGACGTGTTAGCTGTTTATGGTGATCAAGTGTGTTCATTTGATACCACTGGATTCGATCATTTGAGGAAGGGCGAGAGACTTTGAAAGACAACCCTTAAGGAAGCTGTGAACGAAAGAACAATTCCAAGAGTGAGGAACTTAGTGGAGGAAAATCGGCATATTACCGTTGAAATGCGAAGTATGAAAGGCGGTAGCAGTGTTGGTAGCATTGACTATATACTCCATGAACATTTAAAGCTGCGAGAAATGGGTTCCGCATTCTCTAACCAATGAAGAGAAGAAGACAAAAAGGAATGTGCAAGGAAACTGCTGCCATGTTTCCACCTAATGACCCTAAACGTTTGACAGAAGTATGCACTGGTGATGAAAGTTGTTTTATTATTATACCACACCAAATAAAGCTCAGAATTGTGTCTGGGTAAATGAGAATGATCCAAGACCAGTCGTTCTCGAAGCGAATGTTCACCGTGCTCTTCAACTATGAAGGACCATTAGTGGTAGACTGCATGCCAGAAGGAATGACAATGAATGGAGAATGCTATTGCTTTTTGTTTTGAATCCTTTATTTGAAGAGCTGAGGCGGCGACGTCCAAAGGCAGAAACTTCAAGGTCGTTGCTTTTGCATGACAATGCCTCTCCTCACAGAACAGCGGCAAATTTGAGGAAACTGGAAGCTGCGAAAGTCCAGTTGCTTTACCATCCACCCTACAGTCCTGACCTTGCACCGTGCGACTTCTGGCTGTTTCCTCGAGTGAAATCTTGCATTGCTGGAAAATCTTTTAAACGAGTGCAGGACCTTGCTCAGGCTATAAACTCAGCTCAGTTAGTGGTTGCACCGTCTACAACTGTGTGTGTGGAGAGAGATGGAGACTACTGTAAAGGATTGTGAGGATAAGTTTTTGAATTCCGTTCTTAGTTTCGACTTTAAGATGACACTTGCAAAACGTTTTGCAATGACCCTCGTATCCCTCTTGTAAGTACCTACAATGAAATGAAACCATTTCTGCAAACTTTTAACTCGGTTAACATGAAGCAGGTAGAAAAATCTGCAGTGTTACATGTACATGACCTTCTCCACCCTCTATCTGGGCATAAAAACTAATGTTCTCTCAGAAGCTTATTTTTCTATACATTTCACTTTATTAGAGATAACCCTGTGTAGAAGTAGCTACATAACACATCTCTTCAGGATACAAAGTGAATAGTGATAGTCAAATGTTTAAGAACTGGACGCTGGTCTTAAAATTCTATACCTTATCTTTCCATTAAACCGCGAGAAAAAACTGAATATCGACAGGACTTAAATGACAAAAGTGTTGAACAATTCGAACCATTAATAAGGATATCTTGAAAATGACTTATGCCACAAAAGACTTATTTGAAATAAATTACGTTTTGATGAGCTCTACATTTTTCGTGGGTACGTTTTCGTATATCGCTTAACGTGTACCACTGATATTTGATTATATAATATTTTTCCGAATGACCAGGACTTTGTCGTCCTCCGTGGTCTAGGGGTGCCATGCTAGCCTCTAGTTCCCGAGGTAGCGGGCTCAAATTCGGCGGAGGGCGATGGATTTTTTTGGGATGTAAAAAGCCTTGGGATGTCTTCCTTCGGAACGATCCCGTTTCGTGGATTTACGGCACGTTAAAGAACCTCAAGCCTGATAAAGGGGCCTCTGAGCAAAATTTCCGATCTTTCACGCCCAACATAGAATGCCCCACGCTAAGAACCGTAACAATTAAAGAGCGTAAATTAAATTAAATTGAGTTTTATTTATGGACGCTCTAACTACTATGGTTCTTAGCGTCCCATTCTATACTGGGCGTGAAAGATCGGTAATTTTGCTCAGAGGCCTCTTTATCAGGCTTGAGGTTCTTTTATTGCCGTAAATCTACGACACGGGACCACTGGCTTTACTTCCCTTCCGAAGGAAGCCATGCTAAGGATTTTTACATACGAACAAATCCATCGCCCCGCCGGGTTTGAACCCGAGACCTTGGGAACTGGAGGCTAGCACGGTATCACTAGTCCACGGAGGAAGAACATCCATAAATAAAAGCTCGATTTCATTGACGAGGACTTCCCAGAAATTCAATATATGCTTTTATTTGCAAAGTAAATATCTTTATATATATTTTAATCAAAATCGTTAAGAGCTATTTTTGAGAAAATACAACATTTCGGAAATTGTCCATGTAAAGTGCAGTTTGGGGTGGGGATTTTCTTGAAAAATCTTCCTGTCGCATCTTTAGAAGGTACTGAAACTGAACCTAAATACCAAGTTTGGTGTTTATCCGACTTCTCGTTTTTGAGTTATGCTGTTCAGACACAGACAGACACCAACACACACACACACACACACACACACACACACACACACACACACGGATATTTTTCTTAATTTTTTTTATTCAGGGGGCCACAAAACATTTATTTCCGGTAAAATCTCAAAATTGAACTTTTTGGTGGAATGCAATACCTTCTCTACCTTATGTTTATCTCGATAACATGAAGTAGACAAAAAACAAATCTGATGCGTTACAATCACATGACTTACTCTAACGTCTATATCATATTAGTCGGTACACGCATTATTCTTATAAAAGTTTATCTTCCTATCTACTTCATTTTTATCCAGATAAACTTTCCGGAAATAGCTACATTACACATTTCGTTATAAATATAACGGGAACAGCGATAGTCAAATGTTTTAGAACTGGACGCCAAAACTCTTTCCGTATTATCGCAAGAAACAAGTGAACATCAACGGGTTTTGAAAAGAATGACAAAGTACTGAACAATAGAATCATTAATAGCAGATATCCCAGTAATCACTGATACCACAAAAAAGTTATTTGAAATAAATTGTATGTTTTAAAGAGATCTACATTTCTTGTGTAGGTAGTATGTTTTCATCAATCGCTAAAAGTGTACTAGTTATACAAAATTCCTTCCGAATGAACAGGACTTCGTAGGCTATTCCCAGAAAATTTCACATATAATTTTGTCACGTAAATATCTTTAATAGATGTTATTTTAATAAAAAATGTAGAGCAATTTTATTAGAAAATCAAAGATTTCGAAAAAATCTTCCATGTAAAGGATAGTTTGGTATGGGGGGGGGTCTTCTTGAAAATCTTTGTGTCGCATCTTTGAAAGGTGGAGAGGGTTGTTTCCCCACTGTTGGAGAGCCAAACTTGAAGTAGTTGCAGTCCCACGTATGGAAGCCAATTTAATGTGGTTCAATTGTCGTGGTTGCACCCGTATTGCGGGAGATATGTTTCTTGGAGTGTTCGCCCCACGTACGACACAAACTTTCCGGTGGCCTTCGCCCCACGTTCACTTTTCCGGTGGCCTTCGCCCCACGTTTAAAAAATCAACTTTGTATTTTAATGTTTATTTAAATATTATATATGTATGCTCGGCATTATTACACATTATACTCGGCAGGTAGTATTTTTAGAAACACGTATCTCTTAGCAGAGCTGGTACGGCTAAAGAACAAGGCTTACACAAATTATGATTGTATTGTACTTTGTTTATTAATCCTTCATACGATTTTCACTGATATATCCTACTATAGCGCTGTGAGATTATTGTTAATTGTACTTTTAACACGTAAACTTTATATTATTCTCACCGCAATGAAGTTTTGTGTCTCACATTGAACACGTACCGTACCGATCTTCTTGGTTACGCTTCCTTGTAGTGTCTGGCCCCCAAATTTGTACATTTCCTCTATTTCAAATCTCTGATTGGCTAAGCCTACTCCAACTGGACACTTTTATTTAACTTAAAGCTTTCCTAGTTTTTGATTGGCTATATATAAACTGTTTTAAATATTACATTATTGTTCCAAGAATTATTAGCAGCCTTTATTAAAGTCAAGGTTACCTCACTGTTAGCAACTTTCGGCTTTTACTTTGTAATTCTGTTTGCTACCAAAGGTATCTTGCTTCTATTCTCACAGCTCCTACATTGTTGAACTACGCACTACATCCACATAACATTATTATGCATATACATAATAATATAAAATATAATACAATGACTGTTATATACACTTTATATATTATTACATATACATATTGCTTTAAGGCAGGCTGTTATTAAATTTTATATTATATAATTAGAATGATCACACTTAAGTGTTAAAAATACTGGGTACTGAACCTAAATACCAAGTTTAGTAATTATCTGACTTTTCGTTTTTGAGTTATGCACACACACACACACGAACCTTTTTCTAAAAATGCTTTTTTTTTATTCAGGAGACCTTAAAGCGTGTATTTCCGGTGAAATCTCGGTATAGCAATTTTGGATGATGTACGTAGTAGAGAAGTAATAAGTTTTTGTAAGAACAGATGTAGGAGCTATATAAAAATAAATAGTGGGTAGAGAGTCATATGAATGCAAGACAACATCGACATTAAAGGCCTTGACCCAAGTTTAGCGGAAGTTTAATTAGTTTGCAAGATTAGAGCTTGTTGTAATATGATTTAAAACACCCCCGGGACCTCTGAAAGCGAGGGAGCGTATCTCCCGTAAAGGTTATGTTGACCTAGCTGGGCTAGGTCTTACAAATAAAACATGTAGTGACATTCAGCTGCTCTAAGCTTCATCAGATTCCCCGTTTCCTTAACCTCACTTAAGTTTTTTCAACATGCACTTCAACCGCTTAATTTGTTCTTCATTTAGTAACCAGTGTTTTTGTAAAGTCGCTTTAACTCCGAGGTGACACTACGGCGATTAACTCAAGTTTCTTTGACACACATGACTTGGCGAGTGCCCTTAGTTGCGTAGTCGTCTTTCTATATCGTACTATATGTTTGCTACTGTTGATTTAATCGCACTCTGATGTGTTACAATGACCACACAAACTTTTTCTCCCTGTCTTTCTTCCTGTTAATCATGGCAAATTATTTAAGTACATATTTTATAGCAGGTATGCCAGTCAAATGTTTTGAATATACCTATACCTGCCTTGATATGGCATACTCTTTGCATGACCTCGTCAGTAGGTATTTAAAACTGCTGAAAAATTCTAATAACAGTGAATATTCTGTAAATGGTTAATGTTACGAAATAAAACTTGCTTTACACAAATTGCACAGTATAACGAGGTCTGCATTTCTTGTGCTGCAAGTTTTTATTAATCACTTAAGCTTTTCTATTACATAAAATTTGATAAGAATGAAGGGAACTTCAAAGGTTATTCACACAAAATTCAACATATGTAAATATCTCAAACCAATGGCTTTTTAATGAAATTGAAAGTTTTTTTTGGTTGGTTTTTTTTTTTACGTTTTACTTAGGGTCGTTTTAACCTTCCTAGGTTTTAACACGACCTTTCATGTACAGTTGTTTACATTATTGGATTACAGTATAATACTTGCACATTATGTATACATACAGGTTACAATTTGGTTAAATGCATTGATGGATATTAATTAATTTAAGAAAAATAATTACTTTCTGGATGAAAGTTGCATCATTGAGTGCAGCAGAAATATTTCCGGGCATATCAACCTGACTACGTTGATTTTCAAATTTTGAACATGTTAGTATAATATGTACAACAGTTAATGCTGTTTGAAAGTCTGGTTTGTAAATAAAATTAAAATAACGAGCAGTTTTATATGTATAGGGCAGTTTGGATTTGAGGAAGCTTTTGTTACAATGTTCGCTGGGCAACCTGGGATTCAAGTATAAAATATGGTTATTTATTAAAATTTTCCTTTTTTTCAGAAACTCTCTCTCTCTCCCCTCCCTCTCTCTCTCTCTCTCTCTCTCTCTCACACACAAGACAATTTTCTAAAGGCATTAGTTTAGGGGTCTTCAAAACGTGTATTTAATTATTTTCTCATAAATAGCATTACTATGTCGGTTAAAAGATGGTCATATTACGTTTGGAATATTCGCATGAGGAAAAAGCAGCCACAGTATCTTGAATTTTCTGTGAAAATGCAGAGAAGACCTCTAAAATAACGAATTTTATACATTCTGGAAGACAGGCGAAGAAGTACTAAAGAAAACAAAAATGTAGAGCTTATTAAAGCACCCAATTTGTGTCAAATGCCAAACCGTGCTCACTGTTCAACACATCACCACAACCCTCCACAATTTCAAAAACAAAGACAACAGTGTCCATTTCAAATAGTATGGAAAAATGTTATCAGTTTTGTAATGTATCACAATGTACAAACCTATCTAGCAGCCTAATGTATGTAGTCGCCGTATGACTGCAAAGTTCAAGCGAATTAAATGAAACAATAATAGTAAATTATGATACAAGTGTTAAAAGTAGGGTTTCATTTTGCGAGCAGGAATGTTTGCAAAACCAAGGCCGTAGGCAGCGCTCGAATTTGTAAAATGTTAATACAATAATATTATATTGATTTCTGAAACTAAAGAAATCACATTTAAAACGAGATCAACTCTCGTGTGCTGCGAGATGTCAGATGTTCGATGTTTTGTTGATTCGCTAGCAGTCATTTTCAGTGAAATTATTTTCAACATGTTTTGCCTTACACCAGGCAATGGAGATTAAATGCTATATCATATTGCTTTTTGTATTTTGGGGAGGGGGTAAGTAGTTCTAGTATTATTCTTGCTGCTACTTCTGCAATTTCACTTGGCTCTTCCACTTCAGTTTCTTCTGAATTCATATTTCCGTCATTTAATCTTTATGTAGGAATAACGGTTTAGATCAAACAAAGCACAAGGCTGGCACTATAAGGTGTAGGCGAACTTTACAACGAACTCTGATAAATTGAAGTATGACGATTTGTATTCTGAACGAATAATGGGACCACCATGAGAAAACAATCGTGTAAAAAGACATAATGAAAAGTAAAACCTAATCAAACCAAGTCGAAGTATTAAACATGTTCAAATACAAAGAGTAATTGCCATGCGATTGGACTTGAAACTAAAGTTGGTCACAACGAAGTGGTATAAAGATAATACAAAGCTTTTAGTTCGTATGTACTGTGTTAAAAGTTCTACTTTTAGGCCATGCTGTAAAAAAAATTATGTCTACCACCTAGTTCAGTACATAGACGAAAAATTGCCCAAAAAATTCGACGTGGGCATCTCATCGGAAATACATGTTTTCAGGTAACCTGGTATGAAGTCCATCTTCCAAAGAAGTCAAGAAAACTCCCCCAACCCCAAACTTTTAACTTTTAGCAAAAATGTCTAACGATTTTGATAAAAATATCATTTTCTTTTAAAAAGTTGACTTTCGCTTCCTCTGCCCCTCTCTTCAACAGAATGCGTAATGAAACTACGTCTGCAAATGTTTATACCTCTAGTAACATAAAGCAGATAAAAAACAAGCTTTTGCAAGAATAACTCGACAAGGGATATAGAATATATATTTGCATTTTCCAAAGTTGAAGGACTCGTACTGATCCAATGGAAGTTAAAATCACTTCTAGACAAGCATTTTTTTGCGATGCACGCAGATGAGATAGAAGTAGTTTAAAATGAATGCAGCACAAAATACAGGATGCAGGAAAACAATGTGCAGAAAACTGTAGAGTAGAAAGGAGTACCAAACTAAGCATGTTGAGATTAGGTGCATGGGGTCGCAGGTGCAGTACAACACGCGCTGCATGAACCTGACTTATATCTGACTATGAAATATTAACTCATACAAGTGCGAACACTGAGTGCATAAAAAGCGGTCCATAATGGAACGCAGCTGATTATGTTGGTATTGACAAATGTAGCCCCTCCCTCTTCCAGCGTGAGCTGCTCTCCTCCTCGAGCATAATTTCTAGCCGCTGGATTGGCAGGGTGCTTTTCACTCCTCCAAAATATGGCCAAATTGCCAAAAAACTAACAGTACACGTTATATGTCCTTACTGGCGGAGTACCGTTAAGGCAAAGCTTCTTTGAATTTAGGCGCAAACATATAATATAATAAAAAAGCAGAAATAGACATGAAAAATGTCGCTGATGAAAGCTCTCCTATAAATGTCGTAGCTGTCGTTCAGTTTAAAGACACATGCAAATAATTCTTCACCCATTCCTCTAGAAGGCCGAATTATGTTGTATTGGTCTAGCGTTTCCTCTGTATAAATCGTAGTGAAACTCTTTCATAGAAGCGGTATCCGAACCACCCCTTCATTTCGTATCCATTATAACACCGCTCAATGACTTTGTTTAGTGTCTTTGGATTGTTTTTCAGGCCAATGCATAGAATACTGATACCGACTGGTGGAGTCAGAGGTTGGTTACCTGAAGGATTCAATGTTGACGCATGTAGCGCAGTAAAGAAGTTTCTGGTTTCTAACCTCAAAATACTTATTTTGGTACTACGTTTCTAATCTACAATTTTCTGCACATTGTTTTTCGCACCCTGTATAACGGATAGCTCTGAATTGGTACTCATTATAGAAAACCATGTCACTATTTACACATAAGATATTTTAACTTTCTCTACTACTTACTTATACTAAGTAGAAGGAGAGTTGCATTCCATCCAAAAATTCGATACGGAGATTTCACCAAGAATGCACGTTTTGGGACTTCCTGAATAATAAAAAAGGCACTTTTAGAAGAAAAAAAGTAGTGTGTGTAGTGCATGAACAGCATAACTAAAAACCAAATTTGGTATTTAAGTTCACCGTCTTCGAAGGATGCGACACAAAGATTTCCAAGAAAATAGCCCACCCCACACTATCCTTTACATGGAAAAATCTTCTTTAATTTTGTTTTCTCGAACATGTCTAATGATTTTGAATAAAATACCGTATGTTTAGGTAAGATATTTGCATGACAAATAGAATGTATGTCTCGAATTTTCTGAATGACTTTTGATAACTATTATACTATAAGAGAGAGACGAAATCTTACAACGCAAAAAATTTAGATCTCGTTAAAGCACGCAATTTAAGTGAAATAATTTTTTTTGTCACGTCAACGTTTCCAACATAAATTCTTTGTTATGTATTTGACTTTTGAAATACTATACTTTTTGCAACTGGTAAGTCGTTATTCGATTCTTTATTTATTTTTTTTCGCCATCATACAAAGAACCTGGAATTTCAAAGCCATCACATGGCGATATTACCTTAAAAAATCTGACTATCGCTTTAACTTCTGTTTCTTACAACGAAATGTGTATTGAAAGTTTATCTGGATTACCAAGACGTAAACAGAATAATAAGCTTTGTAAGAATTGTTTGTAAAAGTGAGTAAAAAAAGTTATGTGAATGTAACACAAGATTGTGTTTACTTCCTTCCCACAAAGCGCAGGATATTTCATAAAAACAGCTTATAGCTTGGTTTTCAGGTACTTGCCCTGGTTACATAAACGCAGCTACAAAAACTCCAGCCTGTCTCTAATAACACACTGCATGCTATAATTACAGGTTCAGCATGTGTTTAATGGCAATTTAACACTCGTAAACTCTAACTTTTTCTTCCTTCTTTCATTAACGCACTGACATCACCGGGTATTTAGAAAATTACCACTAAACCAAGTGAGTTAATGAAGTAGTTGATCGTGCAGTTATAAGCAAGCAGATATACCACGTTCTAACTTTCGAAGATACTCTGCGCATGCACAAACAACCATCATTCTAGCAAATGTTCCTCCCGTCGAATCAGCATACAATGAGATCTTGAAGCTTCAGGAGGATGGAACAAAATATTTAAACTAAGGCGACAGGCAGCGATACAGGTGTACTCTTCTCACAAAATGGTCAGGCGCTCCATCGTGATAACACCACTATCTCACAAAATGGGCAGGTGCTCCATCGTGAAAAAACACCCTTTTTACTTGTTTAACGCTCATTATTACTACATACGAGACCACAGACGGTGGACACTGATGGTACATAAAATAAAGCCATAATTATTGGGAAAGGAAACGTTTCAGATCTAAGTTTAAGGTACCTCCCCGGCATTTCCCAATTAACTGATGAAAATCTGGACAGGGAGGATGGTTCTGGCAGGATCTGAGCTACAGACCTCCTTTTAATGACTTCGGTTACCTGTTCGGTGAAAACGCCGCACTTCAGCACATCTAGAGTTTCAAATCTTTGAAAATAAATATGGGGAAACGCAACTAAACACTTTAATTATTTATGTTCAATCTTATCATGGGAATTTCATTGTCTAGCCAGAGGTTTAGAAATAATCACCGAAAAACTTCTCCAATCAGAGCACGTGTATGTTAACCTTTCAACCTCAAAGTTTTTTCTCAACATTTTCCTTTAAAACGGATTTCCTTCGTTGGATTTATTTTATTCCTGAAACTTATTTAACTTTACTTTCTCTATTACTGAAGCAGGGGAAGTATTGTATTGCATCCAAAAATTCGATGTCGAGATTTCACCGGAAATATATGTTTTGAGGGCCCTTAAACACCCCAAAAGAGCATTTTTATAAAAAGGTCTTGTTATGTATGAACATAACACAAAAACGTAAAATTGGTTAAACACTAACTTAGTATTTGTCCAGCATCTTACAAAGATGCTATACGAAGATTTTCAAGAAAATCCCCCAAAATTCATAGTACCCTTATATGGAAAAATTTTCGAAAAGTTTTATTCTCTCAAAAACGGATCTAACGACTTTGATTAAAATACCATATATTAAAAATATTTAAATCACAAATAAAATGTAGATCTTGAATTTTGTGGGAATAGTCTGTGAAGTCCTCTTCATTCGGGAGGAATTTTATATAATCCTGTATAACAGGTAACGGTTAAGCGATAGACGGAAAGTAAGTACTTCACAAAAAATGCAGATCTCTTTAAAACGCACAATTTATTTCAAATACATTTTTTGTAGCATCAGCAATTTCCGAAATATCCTTATTAATGGTTCAAATTGTTCAATACTTTTGTCATTCTTTTAAACTACTGGCGACATTCGGTTGTTTCTCGTGAGGTCATGGAAACAGTATGGAATTTTAAGGCAGCATATAGCGTCCAGTTGTTAAACATTTGACTATCACTGTTCTCTTTGTATCTATAACAAATGTGTAATGTAGGTATTTCTGCAAGTGTTTATCTCGATTAAAATGAAGTAGATAGGAAAATAAACCTTCGTAAAAATATTTTCATAGTCACTAATAAATGATGGTGAGTAGAGAAATTCATGTGAATGTAACGCATTATGGGGAAAAAAATTAATTACTTTCTTGAGAATCTGCGGCTTTGTGGCTTCAGCAGCACAAACATTTTTAACTTTTTCTGAACTCCTTAAAATGTTCTGCCTTCAAAATATGATCCCTGCAATTCTAAAAATTGTTTCACAGTGTGGATCTCTCCCTCTCCCTCTCTCTCTCTCTAACATGTTCTTAAAAGTTAGGAAATGTCTCACCTTCGTGGTGCCAGGGTACCGTGCCTGTCTCACATTTCGGAGGTCCCGAGTTCGAATCTTGGGTATAGTGAATAAGGTTTTCCCTTATCCTCAGAAGATAAATGTCGGGTAACTAAGTACTATGGACCTGATCTTATTTAATCATTTTTTCGTTAATTTCGTTCAACGTTCGATATAATCTAGATTAAATAGTGTTAAGTTTAAGTTACTTCGTAAACAACTTGCGCGTATTTTAGGTTCAAAAATTTAAGGCTATACAACCTCTTTGAGAAACCATGCGGCATGATCAAGCACAAACCATTACACCACGAAGATATTAACTTATATTTTTCGGGCGTAAAGATCCTTAGTATGGCTTCCTTCGGAAGCGAAGTAAAGCCGTGGTCCCGTGTCGTAGATTTACGGCACGTAAAAGAACCTCAATCCTGATAATTCACGCTTAATATAGAATGGGATGCTAAGAACCATAGCAGATAAAGAACGTCCATGAATAAAACTCAGTTTAATTTATTTTTCGTTTCGACAACTGCATTGGGTTGCATTATGGTCATATTCCGCGAGTTTATTTCCTCCCGCCAAGTTTCAGTCAATCATCTGTATCATATTTGATTGCAATATTTGTCCCTTAGGGAAGCTAATTTTTAGCCTCGCTTCAGAAAACTTCGGCTTGTAACAAATTACGACCTATTTATGTTCCTTTTCTGAACTACCTAACCTGAATTTTGTACCAATTTCAAGCCAATTCGAAACGTATCAACAAAATATGTTGTTGAAATTTGCGACAGTTAAGAGTGACTTACACACGTGAACCTTGGCCGGCATGTCACCAGTAGCTTCATGCCACATTATTTGTATTCCGTAAACGGCTTGACCTTTATCTCGGTCAACCAGATACATCACTGACGTGCGTGTCTTCGCAAACAATTAATTCATTTACTTGTCACGCTCAAATGGACTTCTTGGAGGAATAATAAATGCCCTCCTGACTGCAAAACACTGTAATTTACTGAAAGAGGACATATATTTTAGTCTTGTATAGTAACAAGTCAAATAATTGTCAAAGCATGACCATAAATACAAGAGTAATCGAGTCGTCCTCCGTGGTGTAGTTACCATGATAGCCTCTAGTTCCCGCGGTCGAGGGTTCAAACCCGGCGGAGGGCGATAATTTTTTTCGGGAGTAAAAATCCTTAGCATGGCTTCCATCGGAAGGGAAGTAAAGCTGCTGGTCCCGTGTCGTAGATTTACGGCACGTAAAAGAACCTCAAGCCTGATAAAGAGGCCTCTAAGCAAAATTACCGGTCTTCCACGCCCAATATAGAATGGGACGTTAAGAACCACGACAGTTAAAGAGCGTCCATAAATAAAACTCAATTTAATTTCAAGGGTAATTGACACATTTTTTCCACCATTGGACCTAAATTCGATTTCTAGGTTACGAAAAAACGGGAGAGAAATATTAACAATGAAAACAATGTAACATTATATTGCTTCCCTATTTCCGTGGAATACACCAAAAGACATTTTCTGAATACATGTGTACATTCTTCAGTAAACACCATTTTTAAAATGAGTGTACGTTCCATCGTATAATCTTCTGCGTGTTTTTTTCGGTAACAAACCACTAACTACCTCACTAGCAGCACACGTAATATTTTTGACTCTTCAAAATTATCCATTTTGCATTTAAATTCACTTGTAAACAATGCAATGGATATGAACAAGTTGATACGCATATGCTTTCAATCATTCCAAAGCCTCTTATCCCTCGTCAGTATTTCCAAACCACCTCAATAAAATAGTTCCAGTTAAATGAAATAAAAGTAAGTCAAATGTGACTATTCGGCACCGGTAGTGGAAAAAATAGTATTTACACCACGGGATCGAAATATATTTTCCCCTCAGTACATTATCTACCTCGTGGAAAATCATGTGTTTCTCCCCCTTAAAGTATAGTACACTATGTACAGTGAGCCAAAAGACTCCGAACCGCCTGCGCGATATTTTTCCTATCCGCGTCCTCGGCGCTCATTGCCGTTTGCTGCTAGCATAGAAAGGCGCGGATGAAACCATACATTTTGAAACTACTTTTAAAGGCTTTACTTACCAACTTTATGAAAGGAGATGCTGAAACTGGCCACCGTAGTTGTCCATACGTTTTTGGCACCTTTTTAGGAAACTATCCATCATAGAATTTTGGGGGGAATTTTCCAAACGATGACCATGTCGTCTAATGTTTCTTCGGTAAGAACCGAACGCCGTCTTTCAGATTTCTTAGTCTGAACACTTCCTGTGGCCTGAAATTTACTGCATAGTTCATGGATTGTTGTACGGCCTGGAACTTTTACATCTGGAAATCTTTCTGGAAATCGTACTTTCACCTGGCGAGCTGACCGAGTTAACACATACGAATCATAAACAAATACACGCTGTGCAGTAGAAAAGACATACTGAGCCATAATATACTTTGTGACTAAGTACAGAACAAAATAATAAATAACTCGTAATAACTGAACCACATCACATTAAGCTCACACTGCACAACAGCGTGACTTTGTTTATAGCAGCAGTGCGTTATCATGTTTTTATCACATTTCCACACGCCCAGTGGAAAAATACCGCGAAGCCGGTAATATTGTTCATAAAATACTCCTCCGGGCTAACCAAAACGTAAAGTGTATAAGACAAACCCACACATCCTGGAAGAATTAAAACAAAATATCCGCCAGGAAATTTCTCAATGTGAAGTACGGCGAGTGATGGGTAGTTTTCTAAAGAGGTTGCAAAAAGGTATAGACAACGACGGTCGCCAGTTTCAGCATTTCCTTTCGTAAAGTTGGTAAGTAAAGCCTTTAAAAGTAGTTTTAAAGATGTTGTATGGTTTCATCCGCGCCTTTCTACGATAGCGGCAGACGGCAACGAGCGCCGAGGACGCGGACAGGAAAAACACCGCTCAGGCGGTTCGGAGTCTTTTGGCTCACTCTGTATATCGCCACCTGAAATTCATCAGCACTGTCTTGACACAAATACGAGTAAGAAAGTTCGTGATTATCGTTTTCCACACAAGCCGTGTGTAGGCCTAAGTTGGAAAGGTAGAATCTCACTGAAAAATGCAATGCCATAGCGGGGATTTGAACCGCGGATTTTCGACTTTCATGGTTGCCATGGTACCTCAGTCGGTTATGGCAACGGCAAGGAAAGCTTAAGATCCATGCTTGTCATTGGGGTGTGTTATTTCAAACGCATCTGAGATCACCTCGTGGTTTATGGGGCAAAATGTGAGTCAGTTGGGGAATTTAATGACGTAAGGTTGCTCAGTTGGTAATAGCAAGGCACGGAAAGCTGAAGTTCCGTGGTTCAAATTCCGGCTATGACATTCAATTTTTCAGTTGGATTCCAGCTTTCTTTTAACGTTGCTATTTATCCGACTTTTAATTTTATGCTCTCTCTCTCATTCTCTCTCTCTCTCTCTCTCTCTCTCTCTCTAGATAAATACGAGGGTAATCTCCCAGACGTTTTGAAATAAACAATTAACAAAATGCAAAATCAACGTTTATTATCTACATTTGAAAGGTACACTCTTAAAACTATTTTTCTACATAATCGCCATTTAAATTGAGGCATTTATCATACAGTGGCACAAGTTCTCCAATACCGTCTCTGTAGAAATCTGCCGCCTGAGACTTCAACCAGGTTTACACCGGCATGCAGTTCAGCGTCATTATCAAAGCATCAATTTGATGCACCAAACTCCATGAAATTTCGGAAAAATGTTTCGAAAGTTCTGTAATCGTGAAACGACGATTTTCACGAATTTTATCATCGATTTGCATTGACAGTTCATCAATCATAAGACTAGGCCTACCACTGCGATCCTCGTCGTGAACATTGTTACGGCCATTTTTAAAATCAATGCACCATTGCGTGACTCGGCTTTCACTCATTATTCCCTGCCCGTTGACATCACAAAGTTGACGATAAATTTCAATTGGTTTGTTCTTTTTAGCCAACCGCACTTCACAAGCGGCGGGATTTTCTATTGCAGCGCACATTTTAACAACTCACAGAGAACACAGTAAGGAAGGCACAGTCCTCACGCTACCACAGCTGGATGCGTACTGAATGTAGGAACGTTCTGACACCAAGATGGCGGCTCTAGCCCTACTCATCGGCACGATACGCCAAAATGTCTGGGACTTTCTGGACTGCCCTCGTATAAAATTTTATAATTGAGTCAGATACTCTTTGAGCGAGCCAGGGGAACATTTTTACTTTCTCTATCACATAATAGTAGGTAGATAACGTATTGCATTCCATCCAAAAATTCGATACCGAGATTTCACCGGAAATATGTTTTGAGGCCCCCTTAATAAAAGAAACACATTTTTAGAAAAAGGTCCGTGTGCGCGTCTGTGAACAGCATAATTCAAAATCGAAAAGTCGAATAAATACCAAACTTGGTATTTAAGTTCAGCACCTTCCAAAGATGTAACAAAGATTTAAGAAAATCCTTCAATCCTTAACTGCACTTTACATGTAACATTTTTAAATTTTTTCTGAAAAATGGCTCTAACGATTTTGATTAAAATAACATCAAAGAAATTTATATTGCAATTAAAATGTATATCTTGAATTTTCTGAAAATAGCTTCTGAAGCTCTCTTCACTGTGAAGAAATTTTGTATAATCTTGTATAGCTAGTAAACATTCGATAGACAATAACTTACGCCACAAAAAATGTAGATCTCTTTAAAATGGACAATTTATTTTCAATAACTTTTTTCTGGTATCAGTCATTTCCGAGATATTCGTTATTAATGGTTCGAATTGTTCAATATTTTGTCTTTGCTTTAAAGTCCTGTAGACCTTGATGTTTCTCGCGATTGCATGGATAGAGAATGAAATTTTAAGGTGAGATGTACATTTTATGCCCGCTATGGTTTTGCAATCATACAGCCATTCAGAATAAAGAGGACTTCACAGGTTATCTGCAGAAAATTTGAGATATACATTTCGCCAGCCAAATTACTTAAAGTAAATAGTATTTTATGATTTGAGCAATTTTTGACAAAATAAAAAGTAACGAAACACGTTTCCATGTAAACGGTGGTTTGGGGTGGGGGCATGTTCTTGAAAATCTTGGTGTCCCATCTTTGGAAAGTGCTGAAATTTAATTCCAAGTTTGGTTTCCAACCAAATTTTCGTTTTTAAGTTATAGTGTTCACAGACACATTGAGATTTTTCCAAAAAGATTCATGGGACCTCAAAACGTGTATTTTAGTGAGATCTCCATATCAAAATTTTGGAGGGAATGCCTTCTTCCTCTACTTACTATACCTACTAGAACGTAAAATGAATCTAACACTCTCTTCTAGATATACAGAACTGTGTAACAAAGTTAAGGTGAGTTAACACGCTGTTAGTTTAGTGTTCTGGTCATTTATATCGTAAACCGGGTCACCCTACTGAACACTATACAGTAACTGACCTATACAGGGTGAATCACCTAAAACTTGCACCGCAAATATTTCGGAAATGAAAAGTGCTATTGATGTGCAGTTTTCACAGCATTGATTGGTAGTCAGGGGCTCGTACATTTAGCCTATAAACAGATTTTATAGTACTGAGAAAGTATGTTTTTTGAGCAAACATACAATTTTTTAAATGAAACAATGCTTAGTTACATTATCAGAATAAAGGTAGGGTGAATTAGAATGTCAGTGGCGTTTGTTGCAAGATTCTAGTGCAAGCGGTTTACAAGAAATCGCATTTTTCACTGACACTTGATCAACCTGTGTGGTAGCACAAACCAAAGAAAAACAAAAGGGAATTACAATACTTCTGTGGATTCTTACAAGTAAAGAAAACATAGCCCTTCAAAGGTTGTGTTCAAAATGAGCACCGGCAGCTTCAATACACGCTTCCAGTCTGCTATGGAAAGACTGCTGCACACGTTCTAGCATTTCAGCGGAAATTTCAGAGCAGGCAGCAGTAATACGTCGTTTCATATCGTCTGGTGTAGTTGGTACGTCCTTGTAGACAGTGTCTTTCAGGTCTTCCCCACAGAAAAAAGTCTAAAGGGGTCAGATCCGGTGAACGGGCAGGCCAAGGTACAGGCCCTCGTCGTCCAATCCAACGATTTGGAAACAATCCGTTAACACAAGTTGTAGTACTTCGTGCAGTATGGGCTGGACAGCCATCAGGTTCCTCCTAGTCTGCAAAGGAACGTCTTCTAGCATCTGTGGCAGATGGTCTGTCAAGAGGCTGCGATACTTGTGCAAATGCATTGTTCTTTCTATGAACAAAGGGCCTATGAGCTGATGGTTCACTATCCCACACCACACGTTTAAACTCCATGGACGCTGACGTTCCAACTGATGAAGCCAACGGGGATTGTCAACAGACCAATAGTGCATGTTTCTGCCATGATTAGTAAACGTTGCCTCATCACTAAACAAGATACATGATGAATCTGGAGTATCATGTCTTAATGCCCATGTACAAAAATTAACACGATTCTCAAAATCGTTTCCATGCAGCTCTTGGTGGTGAGGGATGTGATAGGGATGGAACCTATGTCGATGGAGAATGCGCAGTACACTTGCCTGACTTATGCCACTTCCACTGCGATTATGCGGGAACTAATTTGCGGATCTACTGAAACGGCAGCCAAAACATTAATTTCTGCCTCTTCTCCAGTCACTTGTTTGTTTCTGTTACGTTTTCTAGGTGTTACAGCACCACTTTCACGTAATTGGTTGAAGAGGTTGATAAAATTGCCGAGATGGTTGACGTCTATTGGGATACGTTTCCGCATACATCGTACAGGAACGAACGGCATTTTTCCTACACTCTCCATACACCATGATCTTCCACTCACGACTTACTGCTTGAACTGTCACAAACTAACTGACCAGAAAGTCACAATGCAAACAATGAACAGAAAACAGAATACAAACAAACATAACAACATCGTAACTAGCAACTAAGCAGGTTGAATGGGACAAACAATTGTCGGGGTGGGAACTTTTCAAAATACGATTTCTCGTAAACCACTTGCACTAGAATCCTGCAACAAAGACCACTGACATTCTAATTTACCCTACCTTTATATTGTTGATGTAACTAGGCATTGTTACATTTAAAAAAAATTATGTTTGTTCAAGAAATACACTTTCTCAGTATTATTAAAACCTGTTTATAGGCTAAATGTACGAGCCCCTGACTACCAATCAATGCTGTGAAAACTGCACATCAATAGCACTTTCCATTTCCGCAATATTTGCGGTGCAAGTTTTAGGTGATTCACCCTGTATACAGACATTCAAGCAGCAACACTACAATGTTGCAGTGACGTATCTGTACCACCGGGAATGAACACAGGCCACTTGAAGCAGAAAATGACTATTTTATGGCTGCTCTTGCATAGAAACTTTCACTGTTAGTGACAAAATGATGATTCACTCCAGGCACGGAAAGAAATTGATAAAAGCAACAAGTTCTGTTTCAATGACCTCCAAGAAGATACTGCTAGTTAGTCACGCATGTGAATCACGTAAATGGCTTCTTATCAAACATGCAAATGCTCTAGAAAGTGAATAAAACTGTGAATGTGGAATTTGTAGCAATGCTGACACAGTGAAAGGAGAACGCTCCTACACAGCAATAAAATTATTGTTATGTACAGAGTCTTTCAACAAGTGTGTGCTATCTTTGAACTTAAATAAAACACGTTCTATAAATGATACAGGTTTATTTCTTTTTTTATTTTGGAACATAATTAATGTCATTACGTGTGGAAGAGAACACCAGTTAAGTGACCGCCGCGACTTCGTTGGATTGCGCGTATACGGTTCACCCAATTTTCAATGACAGAAGAACGTAAATTAGGCCCAACTTCACGAATAGCACGCGTGATGTTATTCATAAGATCATTTACTGTTTCTGGCTTGTTGACATAAACTCGAGATTTAACATAACCCACAAGAAGTAATCCAACGGCGTTATATCACATGACTTCGGGGGCCACTTAACATCACCACCACGGAAAATGATGAAACCTCTGAACTTCTCCTTCAAAATATCGATTGTTTCGAGAGCAGTATGGCATGTGGCACCATCTTGCTGGAACCAGATGTTTCTGAGATCCATACCGTCCAATTGAGGCCAAAAATAGTCCCTTATAAGAGCCTGGTATCTTTCTCCATTGGCAGTTAGAGCTTTTCCATCTTCATCTTGGAAAAAATACGGACCAATGATTCCAGCATACCAAACTCCACAACACACAGTAACCTTTGGGGGATAAAGTGGTCGTTCTTGAATCTGCATTGGATTGTAATTGCTCCAATAGCGGTAATTTTGTTTGTAAACACAACCATCGTTGCTTCGTCGCTGAAGATGATTTTTCGACAAAAATCCGGGTCAGCTTCCAATTGCTCCATAGCCCAGTCAGCGAATACACGGCGCAACCTATGGTCGTTGGGTTTTAGTTCTTGAGTTAACACCATTTTGTAAGCGTGAAACTTCAAGTCCAGATGCAGAATTCGCCAAGTTGTGGTCGGCGCCTATGTTTTTGTTGGAGCGCTTACGTCGATTACGTACAGGCGTTCTTTGATCGCTGACAGAACCACTTCTTTCACATTTATCGATCAAACGCTGAATCGTTCTCTCGCAGGGACGATTATGCACACCGTAAACTTCACGCAATACACGGAAGGTCTGGCGAACAGATGATCCATTTTGATAATAAATTTTCACAATTTCTACGCGTTGCTAAATGCTGTAACGTTCAATGGCTATTTGTCAATAACAACTGTAACCACATGAAAAAAATGACTGTTGTAACTCAATAACAACGGCAGCTAACACATGTTAAAGATAGGACACTCTTGTTGAAAGACCCTTTATATTATGAATCCACTGCAATAACTTGCAGCGCTAAAACGTTATTTTCTCTACTGCTTGATCACCTAAGCTTAAAAATTCCATGCCCAAATTTCAGGTGGGTTCCCGAAATCGCCACCCCCAAAGTAGCGTTTATTCTTTCGTTAAAGGCTTGTTCGTATAAGTGTCTGAGAGATGAAGGGGGAGAGAGAACAGAGCTGTATTTTAGTAAACATTATCTTTGGAATATATACTATATATTTTTTTTACTTTCTCGACCATGTATTAGTAGGTAGAGAAGGCATTACATTCCACCCATAAATTGGATAACGAGGTTTCACCTGAAATACGTGTTTTCAGGCCCCCTGAATCCAAATAAAGCATTTTCTTTTTAGAAAAAGTCCGTTTGTGTGTGTGTGTGTGTGTGTGTGTGAACAGCAAAGTAGGATAAGTACCAAGCTTGGGATTTAGGTTCAGTATCCTCCAAAGTTGCGACACGAAGGTTTTCAAGAAAATCCACCTCCCCATACCACCCTTTACATGGAACATTCTTCGAAACTTTTTATTTTCTAAAAAAAATGGCTCATAACGATTTTGATTAAAATACCATATATGAAAGATATTTACATGACAAATAAAACGCATATCTTGAATTTCCTGGGAATAGCCTAAGAGGTCCCCTTCATTCGGAAGGAATTTCGTATAATTTTGTGTAACTGGTAAACTTTAAGCGTTAGACTAAAACACACATACTTTATTTGACATAAGTTCTTTTGTGGCATAAGCCATTTCTGAGATATCTGTTATTAAAGGTTCGAACTGTTCTTTACTTGGCCAACATTGAATTGTTTCTCACGATGTCATGGAAACAGTATGGAATTTTAAGGTCAGCATATAGCGTCCAGTTGTTAAACATTTGACTATCGCTGTTCTCTTTGTAGCTATAACGAAATGTGTAATGTAGCTATTTCTGCAAAGGTTTTTTTTTATTTTTAAGTTCCATTTATATCCCACCTTTAACTACAATGGTCTTATCGACGGTCTTATCTTTGGAACTTGTTGCCTATTGGTGGTGTTAATTCGTATTCTCTTGTCGTTGGGTTTCTTGCACTTTTTGGATTTTAATCAATAGACCACACTCTCATTCATACTTCCAGACTCTGGGGAGGATACGGAATAATCTTGCTAGAGAAAAATCCCCCCAGCCGGGAATCGAACCCGGGAGCTCTCGCGCAGCAGGCTCTACCGACTGAGCTACGGGGTTTATTTGCAGCCTGCAAAGGTTTATCTGGATTAAAATGTCGTAAATAGAAAACAAATTCGCTTAATAAGGCAGTTTGTATAGCCGCTAATAAACGATATAAGGCAGAGAAAGTTATGTGAATGTATCACATCAGATGTGCACTGAGTGAATGCAGCAAGTGCAACTGCAGACAATAACGACAGTGAGAACAAGTGAATGGCAGCCCCAGTTAAACAATGAACACCTGCATGCAAGGAATGGCTTATAATAACTCAATTATTATTGTCAGTGTTGTATGCGTTTCCTTTTGGAAGCACGTTTTTCTACACACCATAAAACATTCTCAGTGTGATAATACCAAAGCAGGTAGGGAAGATCTGCCCAAGAATTTCCCTCGATTCTTGACCTTCTATACATTTATGGACATGAAACTGCACTTTTGTGTTTATTTTACACATTTACTTTCCTCTTTACTATGCCCAAAGGTATAGATATGTCCTCGGGAGAAGTCTTCGTATTTCTCTAGCGCTTAGGTAGAGGAATTACTGCATTCGAGCCAAACTAATAGAAGCAAAATGTTTTTATAAATTGCAATAACATAATCACGAATGTGTCAAGAGATATTACCAGAGCTAGGACAAATATCCTTTGGCTTACCATGTGTGCACGCAGCGACTTTGTATCGACATTGCGGCGAGGGGAACTGTAAACAGTAGCGTCAGAGGTAGAACAGAACATAAACACAGAGCTCCCAGAGAGCAACTCTATCATACCAGTAACTAACTACTGGTTGTCAACTGTACAGTCCTGGGTCAGTGTATTCAGTACGACGTCACGTGTACTATTCTGCATCCTACTATTCCGAGCCAAAACCAAACCCAGGTCACCAGTGCACCGTTATAATGTATCCTTCCGCCATTCGCGCCAGAAATACTGCCATACTTTCACGACCATGTGGCGGAACGTAATGCAACAAAGCTCTTATTCCGACAACTTAAAGGGTGACTAGCGTATTCTGTTGGCGGTTAAAGGTGATAAGATTAATAGTTACAATAAAATATACGTTTGCACATATAATAACAGGTATGCAATTTCTTACATTTATTCGCTCTCTGGAAGCAGCACTTTATCAACTGTTGGCGGCTCATCTTTAAAAAAGAAATTGAGCACTGTTATGCGAATTGCATTTTTCACAATATCGTCACATTGCATCGGCTACTTCACACGCTTTCTTTTTTTCCCCGGGTGTAACCACTTTTCCCGTTTCAGATTTTTCTTTACGAGCATTGTTTATACGTGTACTCAAGAGGTTAATTTCACCACTTCGTTCATGGGAAGTGTTGAATATTTCTCACATAACTCATAATAAAGTTTCAATACTATTGTTTTTTCACCATTAGTCAATGGTCTGGTCGGTTTGCGCTTTATGCAAGTCAACGTAAAGCCAGAGCAAATTCGCCGTCCTCCATGATACTGAACACAAGTGCTGGTTTCTGACTGTAAACAATATTCTGCGCCTACCCGGATGTCAGGTGACTGATACGAATTGCAGTTGGGAATTGTAGCTCTGCTAGACAGTATAAATCAGCGTTAATTAAACTCTTAGGCATTTGTATACAATAATATACCCTTTAAGGGTAAATTAATTCTAAAATTTAGATTATTAGAAAGGGACCAATTTCCTGCGAGCATTGCTACCGTGTTGTGCCACGGTGCACTGGTCACGTGGGCTTGTTTTGGCTTGGATCAACCTAAGAGTGAATACAGTTAGAGTGGTAGTTGTTTTCTTTTTCTTCTTAGTTATATTAATTACGCCCCACCTTCAACTACAACGGTCTTATCGGTGGCCTTTCCTTTGAAAAATATTATTGCCTATAGGCAATGGTGTTAACTCGCATTCGCTTGTCGTTGCATTTCTGATAAACATTAGGTTTTATTCTCTCTCTCTATCTCTCTCTCTCTCTCTCTCTCTCTGGATGGCGACGGATGTGACTTTAAGGTGGATTGATTGAGCAGTAATTCTACTAGTAACGATGTGTTATTGCAAACAGCACGCTAGGAATTCGCGCGAGCATTATTGAAAGCTGGCGAGGAGTCTTGAGAGGAACAGAGGGGACTACTTACACAGTTCTCTCTTTCTTACTGCGCGTCCATCGGCCTTCCTGAAAGAAAACCACTTTGGTTATACAAAATTCAGATTGAAGAGGACTCCATGAGCTATTCGCAGGGAATTCAAGCTCTACATGTTATTTGTCGTGCAGATACCTTGCATGTCAATCAAAATGTTTAAAGGAATTTTTAGTAGGTAACTAAACGCACAGAGTCTTTCCATGTAAACAGCAGTTTGCGGTGGAGGGGAAATCTTGCTGTAGAATCCTTGGAAGATGTTGAACTTAAACATCAAATTTGCCAACTTCCTGAAATTGAAACCCGTGAAACTTTCCCTCGTGCAGAAAAGCCTAACAATTTTGCGAGGACATGAAATTTAAAACGCGTAAAATGTTCAGTGCAGTAAATGTACGAAAATAAATGTAAAATAAATGGAAATTCCGTTTAATAAGAATCCTTGAAGACCCGGTAGAACTGCTTCTTTTTGTCTCAAATCCTGAAATTCTTCCTGCTACCACAATACACATGTATTAAAGCAAAAACTACACTTCATAGGTCAAACATACATTTCTAATCCATCTTTCACGCTTCATAACATTAACTATAAACGCAGACATTCATTATTTACGTGAGGGAATTGACTTTACAATTCACGCCGTGCATTACTGAATGTTTGCACCCTGGTTACTAGAGATCACTAGAGGTGCCATTCAGTTTTAAATCCACACGCTATATTCATACATTTTGTTGCAGGCCATGGAAGGGGGACCATGATCGTGATGGATAGACACACACATATAAGCTCTGGCCTATCATAGCACTGTATACTTCAATCCGTAATCTTAAGTTACAATATAATGCAATAGAATTTCATGCTTTGTCAAGTCCATGGTGAAAATTGCAGTAGTTGGTGTTTAAGTCCCACTGTTGGAAAGCCAATTTGAAGCAGTTGTTTTAATTGTTGTGGTTGCACCATGTATTGCAGGAGATATGTTTTTTGGAGTGTTCGCCCCACGTACAGTACAAAGTTTCCGGTGGCCTTCGCCCCACGTTTAAAAATCAAACTTTGTAGTTTAATGTTTATTTAAATATTATATATATATGCGCCTCGGCTTCGTCAGTAATAATTTTTAGAACTCGTACGTCTTAGCAGATCTAGTACGGCTAAAGAACAAGGCTTACAAAAAATTGTAATATATTGTACTTTGTTTATTAATCTTTCACACGATTAAATAACACTTCACTGATGTATCCTACTATAGAGCTGTGAGATTATTGTTAATTGTATTTTTTAACACGTAAACTTTATATTATTCTCACCGCAATAAATTTTCATGTGTCACACTGAACCCGAATCAACCGCTCGGGTACGCAATCTTGTAGCGTCTGCCGCTTGAATTTGCACATTTCCTCTATTTCAAGTCTCTGATTGGCTAAGCCTACTCCAATAGAATACTTTTATTTAACTTAAGTTTTTTCTAGTTTTTGATTGGCTATTTATAAACCGTTTTAAATATTACATTATTGTTCCAAGAATTATTACTAGCCTTTATTAAACTTTCTAATTTATTGTTGTCTCAAGGTTTGCTACGGAAAGCAGCTTGCTTCTATTCTCACAGGTCCTACACTGTTAAAACTATGTAATACCTTCACATAACATTATTATACATATACATAATAATATAAATATAATACAATGACTGTAATATACACTTTATATATTACATTATATACATATTGCTTTAAGGCGGGCTGTTATTATATTTTTAATATTATATAATTAGACTGATATTTAAGTGTTAAAATCTGTAACTTTGAATTTGCCCACAAAGCCGGAAAAAACGCCTGCGCCAACTTTTTACGGGCAAACCGGAAAAGTTGGCAGTTTGGCATTTATCTAGTATTTCGTTGAATTTATGAACTTGAATTTATTTTCTACAATAGCTTTCTTGGGTTAAGAGGACCTCAAAACGAGTATTTCCGGCGAAATTCCTATACTGGATTTTTGGGAGTAATGCCATACTTTCACATACATAGAATAAGTAATAAAGAAAGTACAAATTAATAACGTGAACGAAGTAAGAAATCCCGACTAGGGTTCGAATGAGGTAAGCCAATGAGATACACTCAGGTTAATGATGTACTTACATTGCCCAGGACCCACACAAATATTACGCAGCACATATTCTTTTCTCTCATTTTAAACTAGAAGGCACTTTCCCTGTGTGAGTTACGTGAATGAGACGTATAAACACATGGGCAGAGTTTCTTACGGGAAAGTGTTTGCTTTGTTCAGGAAGTTGTCAACAATATCACACATCTGACTTGCGCACATTAAGAAAAAAAAACTTTCTATGTCTATTTCATAACCAGAGCTGCTGCAGTGTTGCAAAACCTAATGCTACTATCTGGTCTACCATCTCAGATAAAAACATTGTGTTAAACCATCAACCATGGAGAATTTCAAACTTCTCGTTGGGTGCTATGAACTATTAATGTTTCTCGGGTCGGTCAAGCCAATTTATCTGTGGTAATGTAACAAAACCTCAAAATGTTTCTTCACGGTACTGGAGCTCCAGTTGTATTTGAATACTTCACCAATAAATAACATTACAAAAATCTGGTGAGTTACATTCACACGACTTTACCCACTCTTCTAAACTACTCTTATAAAAGCTTACTTACTTGTTAAGTGCGATAAACATTTAAGGAAGTAGTTTTGTTATAAATCTTTTAAAAACATGTTGCTGTGTAATGGCTTTGAAATCTAATTCTATCTGTATGACCACGAGAAAAAATCGAAGAGCGACTTGGCAGATGAAAAAATAATGAAGTATTTGACAATTCACATCAACGATAACGGATATATCGGAAATGGTTAATGAAGCAAAACATGCATTTGACATCAATTGCATATTCTAACAAGATGTACATTTTCTGTGTAGCAAGAGTTTATCGATCTCTTGGGGTTCACAAGCTATGCAAAATTCATTCAGAATGAAGGGTACTTCACAGTCTATTCGTTGACAATTTAAGATAAATATTTTGTCATGCAAGTATCTTAAATATACGGTATTTTAATTTAAATCTTTAGAGCCATTTTTTTGAAAATTAAAAATAACCAAAAACGTTCCATGTAAAGGATAATTTCGGGTGGGGAATTTTCTTGAAAATCTTCGTGTTGCAACCTGAATTTAAATACCACGTTTGGTATTTACGGACTTTTCATTTTTGTGCTGTGCTACACACACACGCACGCGCATACACACACACACACACACACACACACACACACACACACACACAGAGGCCTATATCTAACAATGCTTATTTTTTATTCAGGGAGCCACAAAACAAGTATTTCCGGTGAAATTTGTATATCGAACTTTTGGGTGGAATGCAATTCTTCTACTTAGTAGAGAATGAAACATCGAATAATGTATTGATATCATAATAGTATATTATGCTACGACTATAATGGTAGTAATTAAAACGCGAGTATTGTTATTAACCGAGCGAGCGAAGCGAGGTTAATAATTATCATACAAGCGTTTTAATCACCATTAAAGCCATGTTTCATACGACTGTTTATGCTCGACCATGTATCTAAATTAAAGGTTTCATGAGTATTCGTTTCTGGTTTGAGTGATGTGTTACAATCGTTATTCTTTATCTATGGTTACAATACAATGACCTTGTAGCACCTGTGTCAAACAAAGTTGCTAGCGTTGTGAGACGTACTACGCAGAATAATCGATACTTGCGCTTTCACAATGTTACGTGGCCACTTCTGATTGGTCGAATACCAATACTTTAATGAACAGATGTACTTTAATGAGGCCCATTAAAGTACTGCTACCAGTCGTATAAATACTACATTTTGCATGGTCGAGCATAAAGAGATAAAATGCATTTATGCGGTGTAGCTTAATCTCCGAAACCATTCCACAGATTTTGATAATTCTTTCATAAAAGAAAAGGACTGTTCTTCCTAATGGACACAGACCATAAAATATCCCCCAAAATGTTAAAACTGTGTGGTTGAGGGGAGATTGCATATGCATAACGCTCAATTTCAATCCCATTTCGTTAAATACCAGATTGATATTTTTCGCACAGCAGATTTGTAATGACTTTCAGCCAAAAGAAGTAAAGGGGGGAAAGAATGATTGTTTCATACACTCCACTGCTCCTATTTTCAACTCCTTGTGCAGAAATCTGCAGTGTTTAACCTATCACACAGTCATACAGGATGTCTACTGTCTTGAATATTTAAAATTCCGTATATTTGTAGTGTAAGTTTTGACAAAATTCCAGTACTGCATTGAGTCATAATGCAGTATTCAAATGCATGTTGTGGCTAGCTTAACACTTTTACTGTTTGGTTTTCACAGCTTATTTATTACTAGCTGACATAGACAATGGAAAGGTGGCTTTTTAAATCTCTAATGACGATTTAATTAAATTTATTCTGTGTACTCATTATGAAATTATGTATAATGATCTAGAAGATTTTTATGCTGATTTCCCCCCATTACCTCTAAGAGGTCTAATTTCATAAGGCTCCCATGCTAGTCATAATAATGGACAAAACATCCACTGATATTCACAGAAATGGGAATGGAATATCAGCAGATTTGGATTCATTATCTTTGTCTTCCCCCATGCACTTCCCCGCAACAATCTTCCAAACTCTGGAAAACAATGCTAGGGGTGAAAGATCATCCACAAGAATGAGAAGAAAAGTTATGAAACAATAGATACCATGCAAAACAGTAAGATTCAAAAACTACTTATTTGATTAACAAGATCTTCCAAGAGCCAATTACCTGACAATTTAATCTGAAATAAATAAATATTATAATGGATGTTTCATCCAATTTTTCCAGTATTTAATCAATAATTCAGTATAATTTCGGTATATCCAGTATGTAAAAAAATAAATAAGTGTATTTCCAGTATCAGCAGACACCCTGCTATACTGTACGACCTGGCAGCAATCATGGGTTAGAAAGTTAGAATCAGACGAGTGAAAAATCAATGCATAACCGGATTTGAACCACGGATCTCCCGGTCTCCGTCCGGTAGCTCTAACCACTGAGCTACCATGGCAACATGCCAGCACGACTGATTCTACCTTTTCCAACCCTGTCCAACACACGGCTTGTGTGGAAGAACAATTAATCTCAATCATACGTTACCTCACAACTTTAAAAAAATCTGAATACTTTCACATGACTTTCTCTACCCTCTATCGTTTATTAGTGGATATACAAACTATTCTTACTGAAGCTTATTTTTCTATCTACTATATTTTAATCCAAATAAACCTTTGCAGAAATAGCTACATTACGCATTTCGTTATAGATACAAAGAGAACAGCGATAGTCAAATGTTTAACAACTGGACGCTATATGCTGCCTTAAAATTCCATACTGTTTCCATGACATAGTGAGAAACAACTGAATGTTGACAGAACTTTAAGAGAATGACCAAGAAATGAACAATTCGAACCATTAACAATGGATATCTCAGAAACGGCTTATACCACAAAAAAAAAACTTCTTTGAAATAAATCGTATCTGTATTTTGAACTCCTTTGAGTCAAAATCATACTGCATGGCCTATCATGCTATAAACTTTTGCCGCTGAGCTAAATGGCACTCTACGACTTGAAAAACTACCCCTACTCATAGGTTTAACCCCTTATGTATACTGATCAATCTGGTAACGAGTTGGAAATTGTAGGCTACCTACGCTTTCAAAAAGCACCCTATCCTCATTTTCCACCCCTTACTTACGGAATGCAATCGCGCAGTGCCGAGTAAGTGCTCTTATAAAACAATAATTATTAGTGTTCGGTCCGGCATTTATTTTACGCTGACAATGAAAATAGAAATTAAAACGTTTCAGGAATAATACAGTTGGTGACAATAAGGAAAAAGACATTGTACCATAAGGTGATAAACCGAAAACAATAAAACTGGTAGGACAGACATCTGTGACTGGTCTATATTCATACCACTTCTATCCAGGAATTCACTTGTTACATTGTTTGAAACTTTTTAAAACATCTCAGGCGCCTGGAAATACCAGGTTTGGGTACCCCTTAAGATGTCTTCACAAATTGAAACCATGCAAAAGCTACCACCATAAGTAAATAAAACATTGAGGAATCTCAAATATTTACAAAAAACATACTATCACACGAAAATCCCACTCATGTAGGTAGCCTTGCAAAATAATGTAGGGCATCACAACGGTTATGTTGGTACTGTTTAAATGAAGAGGAAACAAATACTACTAAATATTTATGGACGTCGTTTGTTTAAATCTGTACAAATTTAACAGTAGTTTATATGGGAAGTCTGCTAATTTGTACTAATTCACTTTTTCTACTACTCACCTATAGTAAGTAGTCGAAATACTGCACCCAAAAAGTCGATACCTAAATTTCAGCGGAAATACACGTTTGTTTGTTTTTGTGTGTGAGAGAGAGAGAGAACAGTCGGTCTAACACCAAACTTGGTATTTAAGTTCTGCATCTCCCAAGGATGCCACACGAAGATTTTTACTTCCTTATTTTTAACTCTCAAAAATGCCTAATGATTTTTATTAAACTACCACATGTTTAATATATTTGCATGACAAATAAATTGTATATCTTGAATTTTCTGGGAATAACCTCTGAAGTCCTCTTCTTCTGAAGAAATTCTGCATAACTGGTAAACCGTAAGAAATAGACAAAATATTACTATACACAAAAATGTAGAACTCGTTAAATACACAATTTGTCTACTAATTTTTTAAGGGGACAAGGTACTCTGAAATGGTCAAAAGTCACATTTTTAAGCACTAAATCTCTATTATTTCCAGTTTCAGAAAATATATCCTTTTGGGGGGTTAAGAGGTTTTTAAGACATTTAAATGCAATTTAAATGCTAGTCTGCATTCTTTTAAAGCTGTCATGCAACGCCCCTTTTTAGAACAATTTTGTATATTCCAACAACGAACGATTATATCATGCCCAGCGAGCAGTTCAGCAATTAACAAAAGAGGCCAGGACCAAGAGAAGGGAATCAAATAAGCTGAAGCAATCTCCAGGAATGAAGGTGCAGATGATGACCCTGAAATGTACTAAAGTGTGTCAGAATTTTAACGTTCAAACTTTAAATTCAGTTTTCTCAAAAAACATTTTTGGATACTTATGTACCTTTTTCAGAAAATATGAGAGATAGAGAGCTGAAATTTTCAGTGCATGTATACATCACATAGTTAAACATTCTGAACCACAATCATAATTTTATAATGTATATTAGTGATATTAAGAAAGCAACAACACTGCAAATTTTCCACATTTTTAATTTGCAATTATTTTTTTTTCCACTCCTAGTGAACTGATATACACAATTAAATAATTGAGGTTCAGAAGATAGCTGATTATACTAAGAACAAGCATGCAAAAGTGTGATTCTGTACTGCAAGTAGTATCAGAAAAAAAGTACATGAATTCAATGTTTTAAGAGTAAATTGTATTATTTTTCTGCTGAATGAAATCATTTTACGAACTCAACTACATAAGCTATCAATGCAAACAACAACTTGAAATAATTGGTATGATTTATGGAGTAATTCATAAATATTTTAGGAAAAGCCATTGAGAACTTTAAGAACAGTGGTAATTTAACACACTTAAGGTGTAATTTTCATGTGTTCAGACTACCTTGTCCCCTTAAGTTAACCATTTCCTATATATTGTTGTTATTGGTTTAAATTTTCAATTATACTTTTCTCAAATGGGAAGTCATTGATTTTTTTTTTCTCTCCTGGTCATGCAGAAGAACGAAATTTCAAAGCAGCAACCCGCTCTTGAAAGATTTGACTATCGCTTATGTCTACAGTATTCCCACTTATCTACAAGGAAGTATATAATAAAACAATTTCTACAAATGCTTATCTCGATAAATACAGTAGATAAAACATGTCATGTGAATGTAACATACGCTTTTTTCCTCGGGGTTATGCAAGAATACGGCATTTCAAAGATGTCGCTAGCAATCCGCTTTTTAAAAACCCAACTATTGCTTTAACCTACACGAATGTGTAATACAAGTTTATCTCTGTTAGCAAGAAGTAGAAGATAAGCATTTTGTAAGAATAGTTTGTAGAAGAGTGAGTGGAGAGAGTCGTGTGAATACAGCATCAATTTTTAGGATTGCTTCCTGTAATGTCTACTAAAAACCAGAACGCACATGAAATGTAATGCCATGTATACATTTTGGATCCTGTTCTAAATGTCCCTAATAATTCCCAAAATACAAAAAAACATCACGCCACTTACCTTGTGGTGTTTTTATTTTCCTCTCAAGCGACGACAACGAACACTAAAACGAGTATTTACATGCTCTATGTTGTGAAACACTGCGAACGTACTGACTGTCGCCGATGAAGTCTGAGAGAGATTTAAGTCTTGCAGCAGCACTACAGCGAACAAGCGCAGTGAAGCGCGGCTCGGACATGGTTTCCCTTTCGTCCAAGTCAGTACAGGGTCGGCGACAATCAGAGCTTGTAATGGTTTTTTACAAGTCAGTCACACTGTATGTTGGTGCCATCGTTCCGGTAAAACCGCGGAGAGAATTAATCATCTCTCTCGGACAGCTGAAAACGCTTTTTCATAACTGTAAAACTATCTCGTCTCCACTCAACGGTATCCAACGACTTTTTTCAAGCTCCATTAACCGAACTGTCTTCTTCCCAATATACACCCTGACTCCATCAGCGCCTGCCTTACGTTATATGTAAGATGCTGCACACATAGTCGAGTCTAGTTACTTCACTTCCGACCGGAACATACACTTCCATGTACAGCTGCGTGCAAATAATATTGTCAGATCACAACTTTCTTTGTTCCTCGCTAATATTTCCACAAATGCCTAACAGTAACTTCTGGAGATGCCTAACAAGCTCATTTCTCTGGCTGACCCCTAAAAAAATAAAAACTAACCAACCGTATGATGCAACGCAACAAAAGTACATGTGAGCTGGCCCAATTCGAAGGTCCAATGACATCACCTTGTGGGCGCAGGGTAAAAATATGTTCCACTCTACTACAAATCACTCTTTCCATTAACGAAAAACAAATTAATGGTTTAAAAAAGCAAAGTATTACAAAATTCAAACCATTAACAAAAATATATCGGAAATGCTAATGCTGCTAAATAAAAAGTAATAAAAAACACTTTATGTAAAGTGTTTCAAGGAGAGTGCATATTATGTAAAGTAATCTTTTATTTATCTCTTACGTGTTACCAGTCATACAAAATTCCTTCAGAATGAACAGGTCTTCCAAGGCCATTTTCAGAAAATTCAAGATGTACATTTAACCAGGCAAATATATATAAACATGTATATTAATCAAAATTGTTGGAGTCATTTTTGAACAAAAAAATAGAATAATGTTCCATGCAAATGGTAGTTTGGAGTGGGGAATTTTCTTGAAAATCTTCGTGTCGCACCCTTAGAAGATAATGAAAGTAAATACCAAGTACGGTATTTATAGAACATTCTGTTTTGGGGTAAAGCTGTTCAAACACGCGCGCGCGCAGGGAAGTTTTACTAAATGTTTTTATTCAAGGGACCTTAAAACAACATTTCCTCTAACCCGCTATAGGTGACAAGACAATACAAATGGTGATCAGAGTCAAAACATCGAACATTTTCGGATCATTTTGAAAGGAAGAGAATGTTAGAGGAGTTAGCCTATTCTCAGGTTTTAATTCGGTTTCGATTAATATCTTTAGTTTCTCATTGTGATGACTTGAGTGTTTTAACAACATAACAAGAATAATAGAAATGTGATACAACAGTAGTTTACGATACAAGGGCTAAAAGTAGGGTACGCTGACGGTCTTCGTTTCGCAATTCTACGAGCAAATAAAACCACTTTTAACACGTGTGGCATATACATTTTTACTTTCTCTACTAAGTATAGTAAGTAGGGGAAGTATTGTATTCCACCCAAAAATTCGACACCGAGATTTCACTGGAAATGCATGTTTTGAGACCCCCTGAATCCAAAAAAAGCCTTTTTGGAAACATGTGCGTGTGTGTGTCTGTGTAGTGTGTGTGTGTGTGTGTGTGTGTGTGTGTGTGTGTGTGTGTCTGTGAACAGCATAACTCACAAACGAACAGTCGGATAAACACCAAACTTGGTATTTAGGTTCAGTATATTCCAGAGATGCGACACGAAGGTTTTCAAGAAAATCCCCCCACCCCAGACTACCCTTTACATGGAAGATTTTTCGAAAATTTTAATTTTCTCAAAAACTGCTCTAACGATTTTGATTAAAATATCGTATGTTTAAGATATTATTATGGCAAATAAAATGTATATGTTGAATTTTCTGGGAATATCTCCAAAAGTGTTCTTCATTGTGAACGACTTTTGCATAACTGGTAAACCATAAGAGATAGACAAAATTTTACTACACAAAAATGTAGATCGCGTTAAAATACATAATTTATGTCATATACATTTTTTGTTGTTGAGTGAACCATTTTCGAGATATTGCTTGTTATTCCCTTAAATTTTTCAATACTTATTTTCTCAAATGGGAATTCGTTATTCATTTTTTTGTCTTGGATATGCAAAGAGTATTAATCTGTGGCAAAGGGAATGGTGCTGCACCTAGCAACCAGCTATTAAGAGATATGTATGTGCTTAAAGGCTACTGTATTTCTATATTGCGCTTGTAAATATATATTCCCCTTACATCTATAAGAAAATTAGCAATAAGATAGTCTGCAAATGTTTATCTCGATTAACATGAAGTAGATGGAGAATAAGCGTTTGTATAAATAGTTTGTACAAGAGTAGGGAAAGTCATGTGAGTGTAACACATCAGAATTTTTTTATGTCCTGGACATGCAGAGAGAATGGAATGCGCCACATAGCAACCAGCTCTTAAAATATTTGACTATCGCCTAAAGCACTATCATATTCCCATTGCATCTACAAGAAAATTAGCAATAAGACTAACATCTCGATTAACATGAAGCATATAGAGAATAAGCGTTTGTAAAAATAGTTTGTACAAGAGTAGAGAAAGTCATATGAGTGTAACGCATCAGATTTTTTTAGATAGTGCTCGAATTTGTAAAATATCAGTAATATTATATTGATTCCTGAAACTAACAGATACCACGTGTAGAACGCGTTCTTGAAACGAGAAATGACCCTAAAAAAGCGAATGTCAGGTGTTTTGTTGATTTGCCAGCAGTCTCTTTAGTGAAATTATTTTCGCCATGTTTTGCCCTACACCAGCCAATGAAGCGATTAAATGTTATATCATATTGCTTTCTGGATTTTTTTGTATGTATTTCTAGTGTTATTCTTTCTGCTGCTTCTGTAATTTCGCTTCCATTTCAGTTTCTTCTGAATTTATAAGTTTCGCCATTTAATCTTTATGTAGGTTAGATAAATGAGTAACTTTTAGATCAAAGAAAGCTGCTAATATGACGTATAGGTTAACTCTACAACGAATTGCGATAAGTTGAAGCATGGCGTTTGTATTGTGAACAGATAATGCGAGCACCATGAGAAATTAATCCTGCAAAAAGATAATGAAAAGCGAAACCTTATCAAACCAAGTCGAGTTATTAAACATGTGCAAATACAAAGGGTAATTGCCATGTGAGTGGACTTGAAACCAAAGTTGGTCACACTGAAAATTATCGCACTAGTGCGGTAATCTAAAGCTTTCAGCTCGTGTGCCATGCTGTCTAAAAGCATAATTTTCAAAACAAAACCCGCCCATGCCAGGTGTATAAGACAGACATCAATGTTTTAATATTATTTTGAAAGAAGCTCAAGATAAGCTTTTAAAAGGATTGTAGTGCGACGCAGTCCGGTCTGACATTAGACAGCAAATTCATTTCACATTTTATGCATACGTTTTAATGACACAATAAATCACATCAACAGCTACCGCAATATTTCAAAAGAAAAATATGAGTTCACTTTTGTTTTCACCGGCAGTCATTTAGCTGTCATAAATGGACACGTGTTCCAAACCACAGTGATTGAAATATGGTTTGCTGTCAGGCATGTTGATTAGCTCGTGCCTAACTCCCTTCAAATCTAGGAACACCACTTTTGTAACCATGTTTCTAGAGCAGTTGAAAAAACTTTTGTCGCTGTTATAACCACTAAAGCTTTCTGGTCATTTGTAACTCACATTTGATTTGTTCTTTATGAAAGTATTGTACAATGATTTAGACGTTTATAAAGTTGAATCCTCTCCTAACCGCCTACAACCGTGACTCCGTGATGTCAATATCGTATTCGGGCACTCGTTTTGTTTCCGGCTCTCGTACTGAGGGTCCGGGGTGGCGATTTTAAGTCGGTCCTGTCCACATCACCTCTCACTTGCTCTTGTGAAGTATCCCCTCTTCGAAGTCCACAGTAAAAGCTGTAGGTCCTCTCATTACACCGCCATTCTCACCACCCTACAATCGGAGGACACACCTCAGAAATGGGTCCAGTCATCGCTCGGTGGAATGAGGTATCCTCCGAAGGTCATTGGCCACGGCATTTGAAACGACGAAAAGTATCGTGTTCCTAATGACATACGAAAAACACGTGTGTTGTATTTACAAGACTTTCTCCACTCACTCTTCTGCAAACTATTCTTGCAAAAGCTTGTTCTTCTTCTTGTTAATCGAGACAAAACTTTCATTGCACACTTACATATTTCGTTGTAGATATAAGAAGGGTATAACAGGCCAAAGTGATAGTCAGATGTTTAAAATACGGGTCGCTAGGGATGGCTTTGAAATTCCATCTTCTTAAATCATCACGAGAAAGAAATATCGACTTACCTCTGTATTAGAAAATTCAAACCAACAGCAAAGAAAATCTCGGAAATGCCCCAAAAAAAACTTGGGAGGGGGGGACATTTGCCTCTACACATTTCCAACTTAAAATATTATATTGAGTACTTTAATTTCAAGTACAACATTTTTATATTTAAATTAATAGAGTATTTTTCAAATAAAATAACTACATTATGAACTTTCTATCACAATACCCCTATAATTACAAAGGGACTGGTGTATGTAAGTTGGGAGTGACCATGCAGTAATATACTTTAACACGTTCTGGAGTGTTCAAGGTTCCTTTCTTTATCATTAGCGTTTATAACATTTACTTGCTTTTTAACTGCGGTATTAACTGTTTGAAACAGTTTACTGTAAAAACATTTTCATGACCAGGCATATGAATATGTGAGCACTAAAGCCAGAACGAAAGGAAATAAGGTTGAACTGCCACTGGACTATAGGCAGGAAAGTAGCAGGTAACAAACTACCCCCACCCTCGTACAGTCTTTTGGCGTTTGCACACAGCACTCCGATGCTGTCAGTGAACCTTGGTCTCTGCTGTTTTGCATTCTTTGTAGTGATAATGGTTTAGTGAAGAGGATCTGTTTTGAGGATTCCTATGCCTGATAGCAACAGGAAATAGATAGCATTCTAAAAACAAAATTTCGGCCTAACTATGAAAATAATCTAAAAATAAACTCGTGCAACTGTTACATAGCAGAACTTTTTATTAATGGTACTGATAGAAATAAATCAGTTTGATAATCCAACTAAACATGTTTATCAGTTGCACTTTTACTGTTACAATTAATCTTTTAGAATAATTAATGTTTTATTTCCCTTAAAAGTGATTGAACTTAATTTTATACTGCGCTTCAGCATATAGCTGTTACTTTTGTCGCTCCAAAGCCCATGTTTTCTCTCATTAAATTAGTATAGACTAGCACGGGTTGGATAGAAACGTAATGGGTAGGGAAAAATGCGTGAATTCTACAAATAGGCTGTTTCTGAGGATGGCTTTTAAGTTTTTCCAGTTGTGTTTGCGAAAAGAGAAGATATTTCTTACACATACAAACATTCTGATAATTCCACGCGAGCACCTTTCAATCAATGTACAGTCTCACTGAGACATCAATCAGAATTGATAGTTTTAAACCATGGTGCTAAAAACTAATAGCTGATAGTTTTCTCTCTCCTAAATTCGCGTTTTAATTCCTATAATCTCTGCTTTGACTTGGCTAAGGATCTAGGAAACTTATTATCATGCATTTCCCTGTACACTACTGGCGGTTGGTACAAACTAGCAATGGCGAGATTTGCTGATTTGAGAAATCAAGATATAAAAGAAGTACAAGATCTAACGCCGCATAATACGTGATGAAACAGGTAAGCCATTTCAGTGATTATAATATAAAGTAAAGTAAAAGAAAGAAAAAAAGGCGTCGTTATTGCATTATAATCACTTCCAAGGATGCACAGGAAAATTTTGAAGACCGCAACTATGGTTTACATGGAACTTTTTCCGAAATTCTTATTTTTTCAAAAATGGCTCACGATTTTGATTAAAACACCATATACATAAACTATTTTAATGTCAAATAAAGTACATTTCTTGAAGTTTCTGCGAACTGCCTGTGAAGTCTTATTTATTCTGAATAACTAGTGTATAATTAGTAAACCGTAAGAGATCGACAAAACCTTACTACACAAAATAATGTAGATCGCGTTAAAATACACAATTTAGGTCATATACATTTTTTTTGAGTGAACCGTTTTCGAGATATTGCTTGTTATTCCCTTAAATTTTCCAATACTTATACTTTTTCTCAAATTCATTATTCAATTTTTTACTTTCTCTACTACGTATAGTAAGTAGGGAAAGTATTGCATGCCACCCATAAATTCGATACCAAGATTTCACCGAAAATACATGTTTCAAGACCCCCTGAATCCAAGAAAGGATTTTTGGAAACCTGTGTGTGTGTGTGTGTGTGTGTGTGTGTGTGTGCGCGCGCGCGCGTGTGCGTGTGTGAACAGCATAACTCAGAAACGAACAGTCAGATAAACACCAAACTTGGTATTTAGGTTCAGTATCTTCCAGAGATGCGACACGAAGGTTTTCAAGAAAATCCCCCCATCCCAGATTACCCTTTACATGGAACATTTTTAGAAAATGTTAATTTTTTCAAAAATGGCTAACGATTTTGATTAAAGTATCAGATGTTTAAGATATTTTCATGACAAATGAAATGTATATCTTGAATTTTCTGGGAATGTCTCCAAAAGTATTCCTCATTGTGAACGACTTTTGCATAACTGGTAAACCATAAGAGATAGACAAAACTTTACTACACAAAGAATGCAGATCGCGTTAAAATACACAATACACATTTTTTGTTGTTGAGTGAACCATTTTCGAGATATTGCTTGTTATTCCATTAAATTTTCCAATAGTTATACTTTTTCTCAAATTCGTTATTTGAATATTTTTTGTCCTGGTAATGCAAGGTAATGGAATACTGCACATAGCAACCAGCTCTTATAATATTTGGCTATCGCTTAAATCCCCTTGCATCTACAAGAAAATTAGCAATAAGATTAACATCTCGATTAACATGAAGCATATGGAGAATAAGCGTTTGTAAAAATAGTTTCTACAAGAGTAGAGAAAGTCATGTGAGTGTAAAACATCACATTTTTTTCTCAGGTAATTTAAATGGGCTTTCAAACTCATGCTTGTGTGACATTCGCGAAATAATTATAATGATAAGAAGCCTTCGTTAATCTCAACTATCATCAGCCGTATTCCGGAGCAGGTTCCTCCATCGCCACTACGAGGTTGCGACCTTGTGTGACTTGAGTGTCTATAAAACATGTTTATGATAGGATTAAAATGCTGTGTGATATATAGCTTAGCTGTCATAGACTTGTCGCGGCGAGATTTACTGCAGCAAGAAAAAAGCCACACACATGCATCGTGTCCTATATGAATTCCTGTGTATTAGTGCCGGGTTTTGCTACTTCCCAATACAGGAGAAGTGGGTAGAGCCGCCATAGTTCCGCTTCATTCTCCCTGAAAAGCTTACCTTCAACTTTAGAAAATCTGATGTGACACGTTCACATGACATTTTTTCTACCAAACAAAAAATTCACATAGCTGTATATCCATTACATATTTTACTACTCAGATTTTTACTTCCTCTATCACGTTCTGAGCAAGATGGCTCCGCGGAAACGCTCCAGGATCGTATTAGGGAGGTTGTGGGTTCGATTCCTGGACCGGCCACTTTGACCATGGGTTTTTAATGGTTTTCTTTGGTTGGCAAGACGAATGCTGGAGTGGTTTCTTTTCTACCACGAATTTTCTTTCCCTCATTTCCTACCAATTCGCTTCCCCTTTTGTGTTTCAGGTGGGCTTAGGGACTAAGCGGTGTCGGACAGATGGCCCAGACGCTTGTTCGTTGGAAAGCTCTTCTCAGCCCTGCCAGATGGCAGCCGAGTTCTCTTTGGCAGCCTTCTCTGAGCAGCTCGCCGGTGTGACCGAGTCATCAAGCCTGGTATCGTCACGGACATCTGCGCAACCCTGTTGGCCAGCCTATAGCCTCCTGAGGTTCCTTCACCTCATCCGTTCCTCCTGGGGATGGTAAGCACAAAAGATCCGTGTTGGGTCGAGCTACGAGGTATCTCCTCCGCTCCCTCGTCACAGTCATAGGCTCCTGAGGTTCCTTCACCTCATCCGTTCCTCCTGGGGATGGTAAGCACAAAAGATCCGTGTTGGGTCGAGCTACGAGGTATCTCCTCCGCTCCCTCGTCACAGTCATAGGCTCCTGAGGTTCCTTCACCTCATCCGTTCCTCCTGGGAGTGGTTAAGCACAAAAGATCCGTGTTGGGTCGAGCTGCGAGGTATCTCCTCCGCTCCCTCGTCACAGTCATAGGCTCCTGAGGTTCCTTCACCTCATCCGTTCCTCCTGGGGATGGTAAGCACAAAAGATCCGTGTTGGGTCGAGCTACGAGGTATCTCCTCCGCTCCCTCGTCACAGTCATAGGCTCCTGAGGTTCCTTCACCTCATCCGTTCCTCCTGGGGATGGTAAGCACAAAAGATCCGTGTTGGGTCGAGCTACGAGGTATCTCCTCCGCTCCCTCGTCACAGTCATAGGCTCCTGAGGTTCCTTCACCTCATCCGTTCCTCCTGGGGATGGTAAGCACAAAAGATCCGTGTTGGGTCGAGCTACGAGGTATCTCCTCCGCTCCCTCGTCACAGTCATAGGCTCCTGAGGTTCCTTCACCTCATCCGTTCCTCCTGGGGATGGTAAGCACAAAAGATCCGTGTTGGGTCGAGCTACGAGGTATCTCCTCCGCTCCCTCGTCACAGTCATAGGCTCCTGAGGTTCCTTCACCTCATCCGTTCCTCCTGGGGATGGTAAGCACAAAAGATCCGTGTTGGGTCGAGCTACGAGGTATCTCCTCCGCTCCCTCGTCACAGTCATAGGCTCCTGAGGTTCCTTCACCTCATCCGTTCCTCCTGGGGATGGTAAGCACAAAAGATCCGTGTTGGGTCGAGCTACGAGGTATCTCCTCCGCTCCCTCGTCACAGTCATAGGCTCCTGAGGTTCCTTCACCTCATCCGTTCCTCCTGGGAGTGGTTAAGCACAAAAGATCCGTGTTGGGTCGAGCTGCGAGGTATCTCCTCCGCTCCCTCGTCACAGTCATAGGCTCCTGAGGTTCCTTCACCTCATCCGTTCCTCCTGGGAGTGGTTAAGCACAAAAGATCCGTGTTGGGTCGAGCTGCGAGGTATCTCCTCCGCTCCCTCGTCACAGTCATAGGCTCCTGAGGTTCCTTCACCTTATCCGTTCCTCCTGGGAGTGGTTAAGCACAAAAGATCCGTGTTGGGTCGAGGTGCAGGATGTCTCTTCCGTTCCCTGGTCACAGTCATAGGCTCCTGAGGTTCCTTCACCTCATCCGTTCCTCCTGGGAGTGGTTAAGCACAAAAGATCCGTGTTGGGTCGAGGTGCAGGATGTCTCTTCCGTTCCCTGGTCACTGTCATTTTCCATCACGTATTAGCAGGTAGGGGAAGTATTACATCCACATTTCTGTGGATATTTCACCGAAATTGCATGCTTTGAGGCCCACTGAATAAACACCCAAAATTTTGAGAAGAACCGTGTGTATCTGTGAACAGCGTTAACTCAAAAAACCAAATGTTGGTTAAACACCAAACTTGCTATTTACATTAAGCAGCTTCCAAAGACGTGACTTTTTAAGAAAATCACCCCACCTTGAACTTCCCTTAACATGTAAAAATATCTTTCCTTTTATCAAAAATGGCTCTTAACGATTTTGACTAAAATACCAAATGTTTAACATGATTTCTGTGGGAATAGCCTCTGAAGTCATCTTCATTCTGAATGACTTTTGCATAATTGGTAAACCGTAAGAGATAGACAAAATCTTACTACACAAAAAATGCAGATCTCATTAAAAATAGCACAATTTAAGTCAAATTTGTTGTGGTGTTAACCATTTTCGAGATATTCTTTGTGATTGGTTTGAATTTCCATACACTTAATAGTTTTTTCCAAGTGGTCACGGAAAGAGCATGGAATTTCAAATCTATCACAAATCTATCTGCTTTTTAAAAATCTGACTGGCGTTTTGAAGTTTTTCAGCAGTTTAGTCAACCCTCCATTTGAGGAGTCTGCTTATGGTAATTATGAATTGTTCTATAATATATTTTTCAAATATGTAATGTGTGTTTCAAGTACAAATCATTTTATGTGGAAAGGAATAATAAACTGGAAACATTGAGGAAGCAAATGGGAATTATAGTAAAAGATAACGGTTGTCTTCTGAAGCTATTCTTGGAAGGAAGGAAAGTATGAAATGGTTAAAAACATGTTAACAAGAAAACATTCGCTACGACTAGGGTTGCCAAACTACGTCTATTTCCTGCATTTCAACGCAATTTTCTTGAATATTTGTTCTGTGATTTGGGTTTTGCTGTTATTTCATCACGTTGGAATTGAAATTTTGTTTGATATTGCTCTTAGGGTCTGTTGTACGAATATATATTGGAATAGTTATACTAGGAATAGCCTAACTAGAATAGATATTAATTCTTATACCTACAACGAAAGAATAGTTCGTAGACGAGTGAGGGGGTGTCATGTGATTGCAACACATCACATTTCTTTTATTCTTCCTCCTCCTCTTACCACTCCTGGCTTGCTCCAGAAACAATACTTTACCAAATTGTGCTACTGGATGTGGAACAGATTGGGCTAAGCCCATTTCTGAATAAGACGTCATGGAAGCCTTCCACTTCATACCAACTTACTTCACTAACCCAAAAGGGAATATAGAACATCTCGTACGCCAAAAAGGGCAAGCAGCACGCGGCACGCACCGGAAGAGGAAGTCGCATGTAACGGCCATGTCACGAACCTTACGCTCCACTGCACGCGCGACGTTTTCCCTCCATTTGCTGATGCTTTAACAATTATACAAATTACATTTTTTATTGCACTTCTCAGGAAGTGACTTAAAAAATCTACTAATGTAACAGTAATCGAGATATCGTGACAAATTTATATGACCATATTGCAAGCGTCAAGCAACGTGAGTGGCAACTCGAATATTGTAATTGAAATAATAATCGCATTCAGTTTTTATAGCAACAAAAACTTGCCTTATGGCATCTTACAGTACCGAGGCTGTTCCATTCCAGAGCGTCCCAAGTGTCTGTAGTGTTCTGTTGTGCTATTCAGTAGTGGTTCCTTTTACACTTTTTGTAGTGCTTAACGCCTCCTCTTACTTCATATGGCACCACAGGCGGTGGACACTGGTGATACATCAAATGAAATGATAATTGGAAAGGAAATTTGAGAAGGAAATGTTCCAGGCCTAAGTTTAGGGTCCCTCCCTGGCATTTGCCAGTTATGAAGACAGGAAAACCTGGAACAACACTCAGTCAGGGAGAACGGCCCTAGCGGGATCTGAACCGCAGTTCTGCCGGTCACGAATTGGTGCCTTAACAACCTCGGCTACACTAGCCGTGTAGGCCGTAAATTTTAAAGTTTAATCAAAGCAATATTTTCTCTGGAATCTACTACCTATGGGATATAGGAAATATTGCATTCACCCAGAAAATCGATACAGGGAAATAAATGTTTCCAGTTCTTCCGAATCTCCAAAAAAGCATTTAAAAAAAGCGCGTGTGAGAGAGAGAGAGAACACCATAACTAAAAATGAAAGTCGGTTAAATACCAAACCGATACGTAAATTCAGCATCTTCTAATAAAAATCCTTAGCATGGCTTTCTTCGGAAGGGAAGGGAAGTCGGTGGTCCCGTGTCGTAGATTTACGGCATGTAAAAGAGCCTTAAGCCTGATAAAGAGGCCTCTGAGCAAAATTAGCGGTCTTTCACGTCCAATATAGAATGGGACGCTACGGAACACAGCAGTTAAAGTGCGTCCATAAATAAAACTCAATTTAATTTCCAATTCAGCATCTTTTAAGGATGATCCTCTAAGATTTTCAAGAAAATCCCCCACTGCAAACCTTTGCATAGAATTTTTTTCGTCGTATTTGATTTCACCAAAAATTCCTCTTAACGATTTTGATTAAAATGCTATATGTTTAGATGTTTGCATGATTAACAAAATATAGGCATATATCGATTTTTCTGTGAATAGCTTGTGAAGTCCTCTTCATTCTGAATGAGTTTTAGCACAATTTTGTACAAATGGTAAACCATAAGAGGTAGCTAATTTGATGTGCTATATTCACTATCTCTATTCCTATAAACTAAAGTTCACACCTTCATCTACCTCTTTTTAATCGACATAAACGTTTGAAGAAATGTTATTACACATTTCGTTGAGGTACGAAGAGGGAGGATACGGTAGGCGAAGCGGGTCGCTATAGGAAGGCTTTGAAATCCCACGTGTTGCACGGCCAGGGGAAATAAACGAGCAGCAACTTACAAAAAATCTGTTGTGTTACACTCACATGGCTTTCTCTACTCTTGTACAAACTATTTTTACAAACGCTTATTCTCTATATGCTCCACGTTAATCGAAATGTTAATCTTATTGCTAATTTTCTTGTAGATGCAAGGGGAATATGGTAGGTTTTAAGCGATAGTCAAATGTTTTAAGAGCTGGTTGCTATGTGGAGTATTCCATTATCTTTGCATTACCAGGACAAAAAAAATGAATAACGAATTTGAGAAAAGTATAAGTATTGGAAAGTTTAAGAGAACAACAAGCAATACCTCAAAAATGGTTCACTCAACAACAAAAATGTATATGATATAAATTGTGTATTTTGACGCGATCTACATTTGTTGTGTAGTAAAATTTTGTCTATCTCTTACGGTTTATCAGTTATGCAAAAGTCGTTCACAATGAAGAATACTTTTGGAGACATTCCCAGAAAATTCGAGATATACATTTTATTTGTCCTGAAAGTATCTTAAACATATGATATTTTAATCAAAATCGTTAGAACCACTTATGAGAAAATTAACATTTTCGAAAAATGTTCATGTAAAGTGTAATCTGGGGTGGGGAGATTTTCTTGAAAACCTTCGTGTCGCATCTCTGGAAGATACTGAGCCTAAATACCAAGTTTGGTGCTTATCCGACTCTTCGTTTCTGAGTGCTGTTCACAGACACACAAACGGACATGTTTTCAAAAATACTATTTTTGGATTCAGGGGGTCTCAAAACATATATTTCCGGTGAAATCTCGGTATCGAATTTTTGGGTGGAATACAATACTTCCCCTACTTACTATACGTAGTAGAGAAAGTAAAAAGTTAAAAAATGGCTCAAAAATATTATTTGACACAAATTGTGTGTTTTGACTATTTTGTGTATTATAAGTTTTTGTCTATCTCTTACGGCTTCCCGTTGAGGCAGATTATATGGATGTGCTAATTCCAAAATAATTAACGTATTTGTTTAATAATGTGATTGATTTGTTAAGGTAATTAATGTTTATTGTGTTATTGTTAGTTGTCACTTTTGTGTAATGACTGGCTATTGTGTTAGCACGATATAGGTAAAAGTTTCATTTCATTTTAAATATGCATTGTTTGAATTCAGTGAGCATGGCCATCATTAATGTGTAAGCAAAAGAATCGCGCATTTTGTTAAATCATATCCCTGGAGAATAAACATTACACAAAGGGGAACATAACAAACTGTAAATACATACCAACAATGTTTCATCGCCATTCTTCCGAGATAGCGTCGGAGGAAAACGCGTTAATACACGTCGGGGAAATTCACGACATATTGGAAGGTGAAATTACGGCATACAATAAGCTAACGCAATAGCACACCTATTAATATTGTGAATATTGATACATTTATACTACATTTCAACCAAGTGTTTAATAAAAGTTAATCAAATTTTAAAACTTCATGGAAAATTATTACTCTCTTGCTACCACATCATGTAGATAAATGTCTCACGCTCAAACACCTGCTATCAGACACATCATATTTAATCTTTATGTTTTCTCTACTACGTATAGTAAGTAGGGGAAGTATTGTATTCCACCCAAAAATTCAATACCGAGATTTCACAAGAAATATATGTTTTGAGATGTCCTGAATAAAAGTAAAGCATTTTTAGAAACATGTCTGTTGTTCTGTGAACAGTATATCTCAAAAACGAAAAGTCGGGTGAACACCAAATTTGGTATTTGAGTTTAGTATCTTCCAAGGATGCGACACAAATATTTTCAAGAAAATCCCCCCCACCCCAGACTACCTTTACCTGGAACATTTTTCCAAAATTTTGATTTTCTCAAAAATGGGTAACGATTTTTATTAAAATACCATATGTTTTAGATATTTTCATGGCAAATGAAATGTATATCTTGAATTTTCTGGGAATGTCTCCAAAAACCCTTTTAATTCTGAATGACTGCATAACTGGTAAACCGTAGAAGGTAGACAAAATGTTACTACACAGAAAATGTAGATCTCGTTAAAACACAAAATTTATGTCTTATAATTTTTTTTTTTGATGGAGTGAACCATTTCCGAGATATTTCTTGTTATTTGTTTGAATTTCTCAATACTTATACTTTTTTTTAATGTCCTGGACAGGCAAAGAGAATGGAATGCTCCACATAGCCACCAGCTCTTAAAAGATCACTTACAGCATACCGTATTCCCCTTGCACCTACAAGAAAATTAGCAATACGATAGTTTCTGCCAATGTTCATCTCTACTAACTTGGAGAATAAGCGTAGAGAAATTCATGCGAATACAACACATCAGATTTTTTTCGTAATAAATCGCCACACAGTTATACAAAACTGTATAAAAGTCATTTAGAATGAAGAGGAGTTTAGAAGCTATTCACAGAAAAATTCGAAATAATCTTATTAGTCATGCAAAGGTATTAAATATATTTTAATAAAAATCGCATGGATGGAAAGAGGTGAACCCAACGCCTGACAGCAGAAGGATTTGAACAACAACAACAAAACTCTTAAGAGATGCTTTTGAGAAAATGAAAAACAACAAAAAATGTTCCATGTAAAGCGTTGTTTGAAAATGGAGGGACTGTCTTTACTTTATCTACCACGTACATAGGAGGTAGAGAAGGTATTGCATTCCACCCAAAAACTCGATAACGAGATTTCAACAGAAATACATCTTTTGAGGCCCCCGAATTAAAAAAGAAAAACATTTTTTAGAAAAAGATCCGTGCGCGTGTGTCTGTGAACAGCATAACTCAAAAACGAAAAGTTTGATAAATACTAAACTTGGTATTTAGGCTCGGTCCTTCCAAAGATGCGACACGAAGATTTTGAAGAAAATCCCCCCACCTCAGACTACCCTTTACATGGAACATTTTTCGAAATATTTTATTTTCTAAAAACTGGTTTTAACGATTTTGATTAAAATACTATACATTAAAGATATTTGCATGACAAACAAAAAGTATATTTTCTGGGAATAGCCTGTGAAGTCCACTTCATTCGGGAGAAACTTTGTATAATCTTGTATAATTGGTAAACGTGAAGCGATAGACGAAAACATACTACACAAAAAAGATAGATCTCTTTAAAACATACAATTTATTTTAAATAACTTTTTTGTGGCATCAGCCACTTCTGAGATATCCGTTATTAAAGATTCGAATTGTTTATTTTTTGGTCATTCTCTTAAAGTCCTTTCAACATTCACTTGTTTCTCGCGATGTCATGGAAACAGTATGGAATTTTAAGGCAGCATATAGCGTCCAGTTGTTAAACATTTGACTATCGCTGTTCTCTTTGTATCTATAACGAAATGTGTAATGTATCTATTTCTGCAAAGGTTTATATGGATTAAAATGTAGTAAGAATAGTTTGTATATCCACAGATAAACGATAAGGTGTGGAGAAAATCTTGTGAACGTGTCACATCAGAATTTTTTTAAATCTTCGTGTTGCATTCTTGAAAGATGCTGTACTTACACACCAAGCTTGGTATTTAAACTACTCGTGCGTTTCCTTTTTGAAATCTGCTGTTCACAGATACATACAAGGACCATTTTATAAGATTTTTTTTCAGCTGATCTGAAAACATTTATTTCTGGTGAAATCTTGATACTGAATTTTTGGATCCGATACTACTTCCTCTACTTGCTGTAAGTGGTAGAGGAAAGTAAAAATGTGTATCTATAGGTAGTTAATGCACGCAATTTATGAATTTCTTTTGTGGCAATAAGTTTTTCTGAAGACATTCGTTTTAATTTTGCAATACTTTTACATTTTGTCAGCATTCAGATATAAAGGGAGCATAAACATGTTACTATCTCTTCAGTCTACTGTATCCCTCTTGTGTGTGCAATCAAACATTTCTACAAACGTTTATGTCCATTATAATAACAATCGACACTTTGTAGCAATAGCTACTAAAATAGGGAAAGTCCTGTGTATCTGTGGGTTCTGTCACGCAGGAAGGTGAGACAGGTAGAGCGAGGGTTTATTCCCTAAGAAATGTGTCAAGACAAAATACTTTGCATAATCAGATGCATAATAAGATTTCTGAGTGCTGCTTCGAGGAGAATATCATTACAATGCTGCCAGCTTGGTTAATGATTTTCTGGCGATACTTGCACCTTGCTTTACACACAAAGAATACTATCAACGTTGTTCTGCTAGATGGAAGGAGCCTATTACTCTCTTTAAGAGCGATGTGCAAGAAGATTGGCATAATAAAATAGTCTCATGTGTTGCATTCACATGACCTTCCTTACTCGCTCTTCTACACACTACTCTTACAAAGGATTATTCTTCTATCGACTTCTTGAGATAAACTTTAATTACTCATTTCGTTGTAGATATAGCTATAGTCAGTTTTTAATAAGCGTGTCGCTGGGCAATGGATTTGAAAAAAGTATATAAGTATTTGAAAATTCAAACCAATAAAAAAAATTTGATGTGTTACGACTCACATGACTTTCCCTACTCTTGTACAAACTATTTTACAAACGCTTACTCTTCATATGCTTCATGTTAATTGAGATGTTAATCTTATTGGTAATTTTCTTGTAGATGCAAGGGGAATATGGTAGGTTTAAGCGATAGTCAAATCTTTTAAGAACTGGTTGCTATGTGGAGCATTCCATTCTCTTTGCATGTCCAGGGCACAAAAAAAAATGAATAACTAATTTGAGAAAAAGTATAAGTATTGGAGAATTTAATGGAATAACAAGCAATATCTCGAAAATGGTTCACTCAACAAAAAATGTAGATGGCATAAATTGTGTATTTTAACGCGATCTACATTTTTTGTGTAGTAAATTTTGTCTATCTCATTTTTGAGAAAATTAAAACTTTCGAAAAATGTTCCATGTAAAGGCTAATCTGGGGTGGGGGATTTTCTTGAAAACCTTCGTGTCGCATTTCGGGACGATACTAAACCTAAATACCAAGTTTGGTGTTTATCCGACTGTTCGTTTCTGAGTTATGCTGTTCACAGACACACACACAGACGGACATGTTTCCAAAAATACCTTTTTTGGATTCAGGGGGTCTCAAAACATATACTACCGGTGAAATCTCGGTATCGAATTTTTTGGTAGAATACAATACTTTCCCTACTTACTATACGTAGTAGAGAAAGTAATATTATCTGGGAAAGAGTTAACGCCAGAAGAAACTTCATTTGACATAAATTGTGTGCTTAAACGAGATCTAAAATCTTTGTGTGGTAAGATTTTACCTTCTCTTACGGTTTAACAGTTATACAAAAGTCATTCAGTATGAAGAGGACTTCTCAGAAAATGCAAAATGTAAGTTTTCTTTACCATTTAATATCTTAAATATATATATCGCACACCTACGCTGCCACATCGCCAAAAGCACAGTTTTGAGATACTGATTTGAAAGGTTTGATTCGTGATATCAACAGGATATTCGCAATTGCAACGCCAATCTCGGGCATCTTCTGACTGAAGCCGGTTCAGGTTATGGCAGTTTTCATTTTTGGTAGAGAACCGTTCCATGAACCAGGAAATGGATGCAACTGAAAACAGCCGATTTTTGAGTGGTGGCAGTGTTGTTCTAGGAGTGCGATATGGTATTTTAATCAAAATCGTTATAGCCATTTTTGAGAAAATCGAAAATTTCGATAAATCTTCCATATAAAGGGTAGTTTGTCGTGGGGGAATTTTGTTTAACACTTTCGTGTGACATCTTCGATGGATACTGAACTTAAATATTAAATTTTGTATTTATTAAAAAAATTTGAGTACACCAACCGTTTCTTAAATGTTTTTGTAGGGGGCCTCGATGTTAAGATTTACGGCGAAATTTTTTACTTTTATTCAGGGGATCTCAAGACGTGTATTTCAAGTGGTCACGATATCGAATTTTTGGGTGGTATGTGTACTGTGTTCCTCTCACGAGAATGTGCTTGAAAGGAATGTGTTGACATCAACAATTCTAGCGCCATCTCAGAAAGATTACGACTCTACTTTCAATATATCAACAAGACTTAGGCCTCTTAGAAAACATACGCTCTTCTGCTACTAACGCTGAAAGGCCAGTTGCCCTTGTTTGCTTTCCTCGTCACAGATTTTAACGACGTTAGCAGCTGTTTATCGAGCTTGACTTCCTTTTGTACTGTGCATTGTAAATAACTTTATAAATCACTAGAACACGTTTACACACTGCTCCAAGTGAACCGCGCTGGAATACTAACGTTGTGCTTGCGCGATGTTTTTAATGTACATAGTAGATCTATTTATGACATCACCGTGAGCTGCCACCCCTCCCCCTCATTCCTCTGGAGAGTAGAATGCCCCGCAAACGTTTTCTCGTCATAGGCCTGCAGTAAGTTCCTAAAGAAGGAAAAATGCACAAACTAATAATTGGACTACTACAAACAGACGAACGTGAACGAAAACGTATAACTGGACTACTACGAACAGCATACAAACGTTAAGTAGAGATAAATACATGAGACAAAAATATCCATTCAGTGGTATCAAACTTTGATGGTTCTCATGTACAGTGTATTCTGACTTTTCTTTTATACGCAGTTAGGTGCAAAAAGCTTCCGTCGATACAGGAGCGCAGCACTGAAAGGTCACAACAGTCCCTCCTGAGTCTGAGATTAGTGGTGTGTACGCCAAGTATATGCAGTTATCTTTAGAAAGAGATATTTGGTTTACAACTGTCCAAGAATAGCTCTTTCACTGTTGAGCACTGCATGCTAGTTTTATACGTCCTTTCCGTTGCTGCCGCGATAAGCACTCGACCACCTCTTTGCGATTGTTTTGCTCATGTCTTAATCTATAAGTTACAACACATCCCCTAAAGATCATGACACTGGACATTCTCATCTTACATACAGGGTGAGCTAAAAGACTCCGAACCGCCTGCGCGGTGTTTTTCTTGTCCGCGTCCTCGGCGCCCGTTACCGTCTGCTGATATCATAGAACGGCGCGCATTAAACCATACAACATTTCTTAAAACTACTTTTAAAAGCTTTACTTACCGACTTTATGAAAGGAAATGTTGAAACTGGCCACCGTCGTTTCCATACATTTTAGCCACCTCTTTAGAGAACCATCCATCATGGAATTTTGGGGGGAATTTTCCAAACGATGACCAATGTCGTCTAATGTTTCTTCGGTAAGAACCGAACGTCATCTTTTAGATTTCTTAGCCTGAACGCTTCCTGTGGCCTGAAATTTACTGTAAAGTTCATGAGTTGTTGTACGGCCCAGAACTTTTACACCTGGAAATCTTTCTGCAAATCGTAATTTCACTTGGCGAGCTGACCGAGTTAACACATACGAATCATAAATAAATACACGCTGTGCAGTAGAAAACATATACTGAGCCATAATATACTTTGTGACTAAGTACAAGACAAAATAATAAATAACTCGTAATAACTGAACTACATCACATCACCGTCAACTCAAAACTGCACAGCAAAACCACAACAGCGTGACTTTGTTTATAGCAGCAGTGCGTTATCATGTTTTTATCAAGCCCAGTGGAAAAACACCGCGCAGCCGGTAATATTGTTCATAAAATACTCCTCCGGGGTAACTTAAAACATAAAGTGTACAAGACAAACCCATACACCCTGGAAGAATTAAAACAAAATATCCGTCAGGAAATTTCTCAACGTGAACTACAGCGAGTGATGGATAGTTTCCTAAAGAGGTGCCAAAAAGGTATGGACAACGACGGTGACCAGTTTCAGCATCTCCTTTCATAAAGTAAAGCCTTTAAAAGTAGTTTTAAAAATGCCGTATGGTTTCATCCGCGCCTTTCTATAATAGCGGCGAGGACGCGGACAGGAAAAACACCGCGCAGCCGGTTCGGAGTCTTTTGGCTCACTCTGTATATTCCTTATTACCACCGAGATTTTTTGGGTTAACTTTATTTTCCGAGGTTTACCTCAAGTTCTAGCGTAAAACTTTTCCCAACCTCAAGTAGCCCTAATATAGCAATTGACATTACTTTCGGCTTCAATTAGAAGCAGAAAATTTCAGTTGTTTTGGATATACTAAAATGTAGAGGGATCTACCCCAGACATTAAATAAGTGCCCAATTTCTTCATGGAGGACGAGACTAAGCTGGGAGTAATCCCAATACTTAAAGGCTACTGTACCCCCGCGTGCTGGGAGTGAATTATTTCCACAGGCGGCGCCCTATCGATCCCCTGCTAGGGATGTAAAGTAATTATTCGCCACAGAAGGCAATTAATATCTGTCAAATTGGCTGCGCTATCAGATGGGTGACGACGGCTTGCACAATTTTCAAGCTTAAATAACCAAGCCACGTTTACTTCCAACATTACGAGTTACTGTATCAAACCACGTGTATACATCTACTTGTTTCTATCACATGTTTATCTGAGCGGTCTAATTCACGATACCATTCCAACATTTCACTAGATAATTAAAGAAAAAAAATCTGATGTGCTACACTCACATGACTTTCTCTACTCTTGTACAAACTATTTTTACAAACGCTTCTTCTCCATATGCTTCATGTTAATCGAGATATCGAGATGTTAATCTTATTGGTAATTTTCTTGTAGACGCAAGGGGAATATGGTAGACTTTAAGCGAAAGTCAAATATTTTAAGAGCTGGTTGCTATGTGGAGTATTCCATTCTCTTTGCATTACCAGGACATAAAAAAGAATCTGATGTTACACTCACATGACTTTCTCCACTCTTGTACAAACTATTTTTACAAACTCTCATTCTCCATCCATTTCATATTAATAGAGATAAACATTTGCAGAAACGATCTTTTGACATGCAAAGAGAATTACATTTTACACATAGCGACCAGTTCTAAAAATATTTGACTATCGCTTAAGGCGTACTATGTTCCCCTTGTTTTGTATTTGCACGGGCAATATAGAAATACAGTAGCCTTTAAGCATAGACATATCTCTTAATAGCCGGTTGCTAGGTGCAGCACCATTCTCTTTGCCACAGATTAATACTCTTTGCATATCCAAGACAAAAAAAATGAATAACGAATTCCCCTTTGAGAAAATAAGAATTGAAAAATTTAAGAAAATTACAAGCAATATCTCGAAAATGGTTCACACAACAACAAAAAAGTGTATATGGCATAAATTGTGTATTTTAACGCGATCTACATTTTTTGTGTAGTAAAATTTTGTCTATCTCTTATGGTTTACCAGTTATGCAAAAGTCCTTCACAATGAGGAATACTTTTAGAGACATTCCCAGAAAATTCGAGATATACATTTTATTTGTCATGAAAATATCTTAAACATATGATATTTTAATCAAAATCGTTAGAGCCATTTTTGAGAAAATTAACATTTTCGAAAAATGTTCCATTAAACGGTAATCTGGGGTGGGGGGATTTTCTTGAAAACCTTCGTGTCGCATCTCTGGAAGTTTGGTGTTTATCTGACTGTTGGTTTCTGAGTTATGCTGTTCACAGACAGACAGACAGACAGACACACACACACACACACACATGGACATGTTTCCAAAAATGCTTTTTTACTTTCTCTACTACGTATAGTAAGTAGGGGAAGTATTGCATTCCACCCAAAAATTCGATACCGAGATTTCACCGGAAATACATGTTTTGAGACTCACTGAATCCAAAAAAAGCATTTTTGGAAACATGTCCGTGTGTGTGTCTGTCTGTGTGTCTGTGTGTCTGTCTGTGTGTCTGTGAACAGCATAACTCAGAAACGAACAGTCGTATAAACACCAAACTTGGTATTTAGGTTCAGTATCTTCCAGAGATGCGACACGAAGGTTTTCAAGAAAATCCCCCCACCCCAGACTACCCTTTACATGGAACATTTTTCGAAAATTTTAATTTTCTCAAAAATGGCTCTAACGATTTTGATTAAAATATCATATGTTTAAGATATTGTCATGAGAAATGAAATGTATATCTCGAATTTTCTGGGAATATCACCAAAAGTATTCTTCATTGTGAACGACTTTTGCATAACTGGTAAACCATAAGAGATAGACAAAATTTTACTACACAAAAAATGTAGATCGCGTTAAAATACACAACTTATGTCATATACATTTCTTTTGTTGAGTGAACCGTTTTCGAGATATTGCTTGTTATTCCCTTAAATTTTCCAATACTTATACTTTTTCTCAAATTCGTTATTCGTTTTTTTATGTCCTGGACATGTAAAGAGAATGGAATGCGCCACATAGCAACCAGCGTTAAAATATTTGACTATCGCTTTAAACCTAGCATAGTCCCCTTCCATCTACATGAAAATTACCAATAAGATTGACATCTCGATATCTCGATTAACATGAAGCATATGGAGAATAAGCGTTTGTAAAAATAGTTTGTACAAGAGTAGAGAAAGTCATGTGAGTGTAACACATCAGATTTTTTTATTCAGGGGGTCTCAAAACATGTATTTCCGGTGAAACCTCGGTATCGAATTTTTGGGTGGAATACAATACATCTCCTACTTACTATACATTAGAGAAAGTAAAAATCTCATGTGATAGATACATTTACATGACTTTCTCTATCCCCTATCGTTTATTTGTGGACATACAAAGTATTCTTACTAATTTATTTTTCTATCCACTTCATTTTAATCGAGATAAACCTTTATAGAAATAGCTACATTACACATTTCGTTATGGATACAAAGAGAACAGCGATAGTCAAATGTTTAACAACTGGACGCTATATGCTGGCCTTAAAATTCATACTGTTTCCATGACATCGCGAGAAACGGATGAAAATCGACAGGATTTTAAACGAATGACCAAATAATGAACAATTCAAACCATTAATGGCAAATGTCTCGAAAATGGCTTGTCACAATAAAAACTTATTCCAAACACATTGTGTTTTAAACAGATATACATTTCTTGTGGTATGTTTTCGTCTATCGCTCTCAACGTTTACCAGTTGTACAAGATTATACAAAATTCCTTCCGAATGAAGAGGATGGCACAGGCTATTCTCAGAAAATTCAAGATATACATTTTATTTGTCATGTAAATATATTTAATATGTGGCATTTTCATCAAAATCGTTACAGCCATGTTTTTAGAAAATCAAAAATCTCGAAAAATGCTACATGTAAAGGGTAGTTTAGGGTGAAATCTTCGAGTCGCATCTTTGCAAGATATCGAACTTAAATAATAAGTTTGATATTTACCCGATTTTTCTTCAATGACTATGCTCTTCACACATACATACATTTTGCTAAAAATGCCTTTCTTAGCTTCGAGGGCCCTCGAAATATATATTTCTGGTGAAATCTCAACATCGAATTTTTGGGTGGATACAAACTTCCCCTACTTACTTATTGGACGTAATGTATGTATGTATGTATGTATGTATGTATGTATGTATGTATTATATAGAGGAAGTAAAAAGATCTGTACATTCACATTATCGTTTTTTATTTTTATACAGCGTCTATAAACTATTCACATAAAGGCTTATTTGTCTTTCTACTTCATGTTAATCGAGAAACAGTTTCGTTACATATTTCATAAGGAACACAGGAGACTGAGGTGATAGTCAAATATTTAAAAAGCGGATCGATATAAGCTGGCTTTGAAATTTCATACATTCCATGACACTGCGAGAAACATGTGAATGGTGATTTAGCACTTACAAAAGAAGGAAAAGAAGAAGTAAATTCTTGAAACATTTAAACGAAGAACAACGAACATCTCTGAAATTATTAACATTACAGAGAGAGGCAGGGAGGGACGAAGAGATTGTTTTTAATGAGGTCCACGTTTTTCGTGCAGTGCATTTCCCCCCCCCCCTGCATCTCATGGTTTACCAGTTATAGACAAAATTCATTCCGAATGAAGAAGACTTCAAAGGCTAATCCAGGGAAATACAAGATGTATATTTTATTTATCATGTAAATATGTTAAGGATAATGTATTTTAACTAAACATCTTCTAGCCATTTTTCAGAAAATTTAAAAAAAAATGTTCCATGTGAGAGGTAGTTTAGGGTGGGGGCGTTGTTAAAAATCTTCGTGTCGCATCGCATCTTTGCAAGATACTGAACTTAAATACCAAGTTTGGTATTTACTCAACATTTCATTTTTTAATTATACTGTTCACACACAACACTCTTTTCTAAATATGCCTTTTTGGATTCAGGTTGTCTCAAAACATGTGGAATACAACATATACTTCCTGTTACCTACTACAGATAGAAATAAGTTAATAACATGGAGAACGTTTTAAAACGTCAGAACAGGTAAATTATAATACATTTGCTCTTTCTGCATGAACGTGAGAATTGTCTACTAGAATTCTTTAAAGTGGAGAATGACTGACTGTTCATTGCTCTCTGCAGAAGGAATATGTCTAGATACGATGTTCATTTCCTCAGGCATTCCTGTTAGTAAACAGCGCCCTTACCTTGACTGATGACGTGACCAATGCGCTTCCGAAGATCGCTAACGAGCTTCTGGTTTTCTGCCTTCTTTTCCTAAAAAAACACAAACAAAAATCGTTAATAGTATTCTATGTGTACTATTTTAACAAATAAATAATATTTATTCCAAGCGGCTTTAGCATTCTCCGAGTTTCTTTCAACCTAAACTAAACAAGAGTAAAATAAAAATACTCCGATGGTAGGAAACGAAATCTGCAGACTAACGAGACTGCTTTCTTCTTTATTCCTTTGTTGCCGTTGCTGTTCCCACAATCTGGAATACAACGCAAAATTATGTCTGACTAATGTACATTTACAATCTAATTTATTATATGGTGGTTTGTATCCTTATGGAGTCGCGATATGACCAGCGAGTTCAATCGACTTAAAACAAACAAATAAAAAAAATGCATTAACACTGTTGGGAGACAAATTCGTTTGGTGTTTCCAGAAAGCAAATACTCGTGATTTGGATGTTTCACTAAGGCGAATTGACATTAAAATTTACGTTATTTAGAAATAATACGAGAATGCCTAAAGTATCTCAGTAAATATTCTTCTTCTTTAGCGGATTACCCTCCTCTTTGTAAGACGTAAACGTCCAAGGACTTACAAGCCCTTACAAGCCAGTGCCTTGGATCAGTAGTTTATCGAGGAGGAAGCAAGCTCTGGATCATAGCATATATAGGATGGGTGATCAGCACAATGTCTTGGGTCAGTAGCCTGTCGAGAAGCAACCAAACTCTGGATCATAAGATATCCAGGATGGGTGATCAGCACAATGTCTTGTGTCAGTAGCCTGTCGAGAAGCAAGCAAACTCTGGATCATAAGATATCCAGGATGGGTGATCAGCACAATGTCTTGTGTCAGTAGCCTGTCGAGCAGCAAGCAAACTCTGGATCATAAGATATCCAGGATGGGTGATCAACACAATGTCTTGTGTCAGTAGCCTGTCGAGCAGCAAGCAAACTCTGGATCATAAGATATCCAGGATGGGTGATCAGCACAATGTCTTGTGTCAGTAGCCTGTCGAGCAGCAAGCAAACTCTGGATCATAAGATATCCAGGATGGGTGATCAGCACAATGTCTTGTGTCAGTAGCCTGTCGAGCAGCAAGCAAACTCTGGATCATAAGATATCCAGGATGGGTGATCAGCACAATGTCTTGTGTCAGTAGCCTGTCAAGGAGCAAGCAAACTCTGGATCATAAGATATCCAGGATGGGTGATCAGCCCAGTGTCTTGTGTCAGTAGCCTGTCAAGGAGCAAGCAAACTCTGGATCATAGCATATACAGAATGGGTGATCAGCCCAGTACCTGGTATGGCGGTGAGGAAGAAGGAAATGAAATGTAGTGATGAAAAGGGATCTTGGGAAAATTCGGGGATCAAATTATTCAAACCAGCATCTGCCTAGCGACCGAGGAAAACCGCCACGACCCCGAGACCTTCCGAATGCAAGCCACACACCTTACCGCGGAGCCACCTCGCTCGGTTAAGCCTATTAATTATGTTGTAATTTTTAATGAAACCCCAATTTGATAGGCGGTTTTAAAAGCATTCAATGAACATACACGTTGCACAGAGAGACAACCTCCACGGTAAACAATCCGGAAACGAAGTTGCAGATTTTCTAATATTTTGCTTGGCGTTATTAACAACTTACCGCCATATATCATGACTATTTTAGCCTTGACGTATCCCTGCACAAAAACGTGGGACCGATACTTATGACGTGTAACACCATTGTAACTATGCGGTACGACTGCAGCGCAGTGTGGTTATGCAAGATATAACAATTTCCTGCACGCGAGGGAGCGAGCGGGGGTATTGCAGGTAATAATATTATCTGCAAAATGTTGCCGTGTTTGCATTGACGTATGCTCTTATCACACTCAAGGTTAACCTCTGCGATAAACCAAATAAGTCCACAACATAACCTGCAGTGTACGTCGCCCTTTTATCTACCTCTTCAGGAATAGCACAATGCTTCAGGTGGTCAACAATGGTGTAGAGTAGGATAGATAGTCCTTGGTCTGATGCAGAGATGGTGCTGGCAGTACCAAATAGCATGGATAGTTCCCAAGTGAGAAGCATGCAATGTTTGGTTGTTATTGTGTTGCAATATAAATACATTCTTCTCAAAATAGATAAAATGCAATGTCGTGCAGTGTTAATATATTTTAAAAACCCCTCAAAAATGATTCACATGACTTTCTCTATACACTCTTCTATAAACTATTTATACAAAAGCTTATTCTTGCATCTGCTTCTTGTTAATACAGATATGTAAACATTCATTACTCCTTTTTTTTTAGTTTTATTTATGGACGCTCTTTAACTACTATGGTTCTTAGCGTCCCATTCTATATTGGGCGTGAAAGACCGGTAATTTTGCTCAGAGGCCTCTTTAACAGGCTTGAGGTTCTTTTACGTAAATCTACGACACGGGACCACCTTAGACATGCTAAGGAGTTTTACGCCCGAAAAAATCCATCGCCCTCCGCCGGGTTTGAACCCGCGACCTTGGGAACTAGAGGCTAGCATGGTACCACTAGTCCACGGAGGACGACATTCATTACTCCTTACTTACATCATTGTAGGTATAAAAACTAAAGTCAAGCTAAAGTAATGTGATGGCTTTGAAATTCTGTTGTCTTTGCATGAACACGAAAAGCAATGGAGGTAAAAACTAAAGTCTGGTGTGGAACATTCACATTACTTTCTCTATCCTCTATAATTTATTAATGGGTATAAAACTATTCTCATGAAAACATATTTTTCCATCTACTTCATTTTAATGAAGACCTTTACAGAAATAGCTACATTACACATTTCGTTATAGATAGAAAGAGAACAGCGATAGTCAAATGTTTAACAACTGGACGCTATATTCCATACTGCTTCCATGACATCGCGAGAAACAAGTGACAATCGACAGGACTTTGAAACAATGACAAACAATTGAACAAAACAAATCATTAATAACGCTTATCTCGGAAAGGGTTGATGCCACAAAAAAGTTATTTGAAATAAATTCTTTGTTTTAAGGAGATCTTTTGTTTGGGGGGGGGTAATGTTTTCGTTCTAGCGCTTAACGTTTACCAGCTATACAAGACGTGCAAAATTCCTTTCATATGAAGAGAACTCCACAGGCTATTTCCCAGAAAATTCAAGATCTCCCTTTTATTTGTCATGTAAATATCTTTAATATATGGTACTTTAATCAAGTCGAAAAATGTTCCATGTAAAGGGTAGCTGGTGCTGCGGGGACTTTCTTGAAAATCTTTGTGGCAACCTGTGAAAATACTGAACCTGAATACTTGGTATTTATCCAACTTTTTGTTTTTGAGTTATGCTGTTCACTCACACACACACATACAGGCCTTTTTTTAAACATGTTTTTTCCGGATTCATGGAGCCTCAAAACATGTACCATTTTCGATGAAATCCCAGTATAAAATTTTTTGGTGTAATGCAATGCCTTTTCCACCTACTATGTATGCGGTAGATAAAGCAAGCATGCTTTTTACTCGGGAAACCTGAAAACATGTATTTCCGGTGAAATTTGGTATAAAATTTTTGGGTGGAATGCAGTATCTTCTCTACCTAACAGGAAGTAAAAAAAAAAAAAGGAATAGCGATTTACAACCGAGAGAAGTTAAGTATCTGAAAGCTCAAACCAATAACAAAGAATGTCTCGGAAATGGTTAACGCCACAAAAACATTGTATTGACATAAACAGTGTGCTTCGACTAGATCAACATTTTTTGTGTACTATCGCCTACGGTTTACCAATTATACAAAAGTCATTCAGAATAAAGAGGACCTCAGAGGCTAACCCCAGAAATTTTAATATGTACATTTTATTTGCCATGAAGCTAGTTTAAAAATGTGGTATTTTAATCAAAATCGTTACGAGCCATTTTGAGAAAATAAAACTTTCGAAAAATGCTCCATGTAAAAGGTAATTGGAGTGGGAGATTTTATTCTAGATCTCCGTGTCGAATCTTTGGAAGGTCCTGAACTTAAATACCAAGTTTTGTATTTAACCGACTTTGAATGCTGTTCACACACGCGCGCGCACTAAAAATACTTTTTGGGGGGAGAGCCTCAAAACCTGTGTTTCCGGTGAAATCTCGACATCCAATTTTTGGGTGAAATACAATAATACCTCTGTTCTAAGTACTTAATAGAGAAAATAAAAATAAATCTGATTCTAATGTGGAAGATGCTTCACTGCCCTTTCTAGGTGAAGAAATGGACTGCGGAGTTCAAACGCGGCCGTTCTTCCATGTTTGATGAACATCCAGTTACCGCAACGACAGAACAAACCATCGCAAAAATCCACGATGCCGTGTTGAATGACAAACGAATTACGTTACATGAGGTTGCTGACAATGGCAGGCAAGAGGGTGAAGGCGCTCCAAAAAGGCCAAACGTTGGTGGAATATGGACTTTGGGAACGTGGAACTGCTGCGTGTTTTTTAAGGGCACCTTGTAGTCAATCAATTTTAAAAAAATCATTTGTTTTCCTTTTCACTACTGAAATCTCAATTCTTTTCTGAATCCTTTGATATATAATTTATGGCCTGTTGCACATTTTATAGTTGTCAAATTCGCAATTAAATACATGTTATATTATATACTAAATACACATTGATTGCAGTATTTTGCATCTTTCCGTAACTTAAAATGTTGTACACTTAGGTATCATTATCTCCAAAACTATTACACCCAGGAAGCTGAAATCTTCTGAGAAGCTAAAACATCATATGAACTTTTAAATGAATGGAACAGTTTTGCCATAATTTTAAAATAATTTAGAAATAACTTTACGCAATGAAAAAACTGAGCTAATTTTTTTAAATTATGCATTAACTGTAATTGTTCCAAAACAAAAAGTGGAACATAAGTATAGACTTATCAGAACAGATGGTTCCTTATATAATGATACCTAAATGAACTTCGGCAACCTAAACTTTGCATTTCTGTGTATTAGCTTACATGGTGTCACGTGCATCTCTTTGCATACTATATTCATTTTAACATATTTTCTGTCCCAAGTAGTGTAGAATGTGCAGTGACAAAATCATGGCTGTAGCTTTTATGGTTCGGGTGATATTCACATTAAAACACTGATGTATTCTTCAAATGAGTGTGTTTGATTATGAGGTGCCCGTAGTCATTGTGCGCTGACAGAAGGCCTTAGTTGCGTAGCCGCTTTCCTGAACCACCTAGTTTAATTTCTTTTTCTTTTGCTCCGACGTGTTTAACTGGTAAATGAGAGAAACAACGACAAAATCCTCGTCAGGTTGGCAGGATTTGAACGCGCGACCTCCCGAGCCATCTTCTTCATAGCTATACTAACGCTAAACATGTTAAATGTTGATCGAAATGGTTTCCATGCACATTTTGTTGTTGGTACACACGACATTCAAATGTTTAAAACTCAAGTCATGTGCTAGCCTTGGTGTCACACATTCTTTGAATGAATTCACGAGGAATAAAAGAACGACTCTGGACATTCAGAAGTGTACCGCTTAAATTAGAAAAATTCAGACAAACAGAAAATATCTCGGATATAGTTAATGCCACAAACATTATTTGATTAAATCTTATATTTCACAGAGATTTAAGCTTTTCTTGCAAAAAGTTTCTCTTAGTTTCTAAAAACAAATAATTTAAATGGCGGAGAAATAATTATCGGAAAAAACTAAGGCGTTAATGAGGAACTTGAGTAAAAGCGACAATTCCTGACTTTGACATTCTTTTCTTCCGGGTTAAAACCGATTTTCACCGCCATATATATAATCTGGTGTTATATTCACGTCTTTTCTCTGCCTATTATAGATTATTTTTATATAGCTTCCACAAACTATTATGTAAGCTTATTTTTCTATCTACTTCACGTTAATCCAGGTAAACCTTTGAAGAAATGGTTTCATTACACGTTTCGTTAATGTCAAGGCGGTTAGAAACCGAATAGATAATCAGATATTTAAAAACTAATCGCTATTCTGCTGGCCTAGGAATTACTTACTCTTTCCATAACATCGCGAGAAACAACTGAATAGCGGCAGTACTTAAAACATGAATAAATATTGAAAACTTCAAACTAATAACAAGGAATATCTCGTAAATGGCTAATGCCACAAAAAGTTATTTGAAATAAACCGTATGTTTTAAATAGATTGAGGGTGTTGTTGCTCCACGTATGGGAGCCAAACTTGAAGTTGTTTATTGTTGCTGTTTGCACCACGTATTACAGGAGATATGTTTCTTGGAGGGTTCGCCCCACGTTTACTTTTCCGGTGGCCTTCGCCCCACGTTTAAAATTTAACTTTTATTTTAATGTTTCTTTATTCATATATTATATATGTATGTATAACTCGGCTACGTCCTTAGTAATTTGTAAAGCACGTATCTCTTAGCAGGATGGTACGGCTAAAGAACAAGGCTTACACAAATTATAATTGTATTGTACTTTTTTTATTATTCCTTCACTGATATATCCTACTATAGAGCTATGAGCTTATTGTTATTTGCACTTTTAACAGGCAAACTTTATATTATTCTCACCGCAATAACTTTTCATGTCTCATACTGAACCCGTACCAAATCTAACTGCTTGGTTACGCTCTCTTGTAGCGTCTATCGCTTGAATTTGTATATTTCCCCTATTTCAAGTCTCTGATTGGCTAAGCCTACTACAATAGAATACTTTTATTTAACTTAAAGCTTTTCTAGTTTTTGATTGGCTATTTATAAACTGTTTTAAATATTACATTATTGTTCCAAGAATTATTAGTAGCATTATTAAACTTTCTAATTTATTGTTGTCTCAAGGTTACCTCATTGTTAGCAACTTTCGGCTTCTACTTTATAATTCTGTTTGCTACAAAAAGCAGCTTGCTTCTATTCTCAAAGCTCCTACATTGTTAAACTACGTTAATACATGAACATAACATTATTATATATGTACATAATAATATCAACATAATACAATGACTGTTACATACACTTTATATATTATATTATACACATTGCCTTAAGGCAGGCTGTTATTATATGTTATATTATATAATTTGACTGATATCATTTAAGCTATAAAAATACTGCCTCAAGATCTAGATTACGGTTTACCAGTTATACAAAATTCCTTCTAAACGAAGAGGACTTCGGAGGTTATTCCCAGAAAATTCAAGATATACATTCTATTTGTCATGTAAATATGTTAAACGCGTGTATTTATCAAAATCAAACTGTTTTTATTTTCTCAAGGCATTCCTGAGAAAAACAAAAATAACAAAAATGTTTCCATGTAAAGGATAGTTTGGAATAGAAGGATTTTCTTAAAATGTTCGTGTTGCATCCTTGCAGGACACTGAACTTAAATATCAGATTTTATAAAAATTAACTTTACGTTTTGAGTGCAAGCATGGACCTTTTTCTAAAAATGCATTGTGGATTTATTTATTGAAAACGTTTCTCCACTGAAATGTAGTACTTGCTTACCTAGCAGTAAGCTACCAAAACGAAACACGTGAGAATTGTTTGGCTGCTACTGTATACATGTGTAACTGTGAAGCTATGCTTGGGTGCAAGGCGACAGTAAATTTCACTTTCCTCACACACAGCTGCACGCAGAGCTCTCCCTTTGTCCCTTTGTGTAAACATCGCCACTCATTTGTTCATGTGACATGAAACAACTTTCTCAAAGGTTAGACCATTTGACCAAAGAGTTTGACCTCATTATCTCACCCTTTCGTCGTCCCGTCGATAAAAAGGGGCTTTGAACAGATGCAGCTAATTGAGGAAATGAGCAATCTTAGGGGGTTATGTGCTGATAGGTGCTTTGTTTACACTTATTGTGTCCTGGTGTGTGACAGTCACATGTCTTTCTCCATACATTCTTCATATAAAGACGAACACTAGCGATCTCCCCAATACAATCACAGAACTTGATGCAGTAATTTGTATCACAAATTACTTAAATGTAAATAATGATTGTAATATGAATATGCATTTTATGTGACATTGATTTCAGATGTTTATTAATTGTAATTATTATTGCGAAATAAGTTTATAGGGCCTTACTGAAACTGTCAATAATAGCGCAATAATGCAAAGAGGGGGGTGAGCTGTTTATCATTATTGGAAACAAGGAAGTTACGTAATGTTGACGCGTTTTCGGTAGAAACTTCTGGAATGTGTTCTCCCTAAAGCATATGTATTCATAATTTTCATTGGATATTAAAACAGACGCTAATGTTGGCGCGTTTTATTAGCCAATTGCAGTTCAGTTATAATCTTTAGGCGTATCTGTATTAAGGCGTATAAATAAGGTAGGTTGGAGGTAAAGTCAGTCAGTCCTTCAGTTCGCCGAAAGCATTCATACATTACACGTCGTATTTAGGCCAGTTCATCAATAATCTGTGTACACTACACGTCGTCTTCAGTCAGTCAGTTCGTCGAAAGTATTGGTACGGCATACATCGGATATAGATTCACAAGTTACGCGCAGCAGAATTATGAAAGATCTAAAGTATGGTAAAGTTAATTATACAAAAGATTGAAGTACGTGGATTAAAAGAATTATCAGTAAGAAGTTATTATAACAGTTTCAGTTTGGCGAGTGTTAAGATCAATGTATAAATGTGATAGTTAACGTGTTCGACAATAAATGTGTAAAACAAATTTCTTCATCAGTGTAATTTTTGGATAAAAGATTCCTTTCCGTTTCACAACCTGATCAAGACACATGTTCGACCCAAGATAAGATAATAGCTAGCCGGAGGACATTTGAAATGAAATCAAACGAACACTAACACTGATGCAAATTGCTAACACAAGATGGAGCTACAAACCAAACAAATGAATGACGTCACAAGATGGCAACGCGTGAAGTAAACACACATACATAAACATCACAAGCATCAACATTATAAGTTAATACCGTTACAAATTGGCTTCCATACGTGGGGCAGTTAAAATTATGTAACCAAACAAAACAAAAGCAACACAACATAAGATCTTCAAGTTCTAGTAATTTACGTAAAAACATATTACGTAAGCACATATGATATCACTAATTGGCACCCAGAACGTGGGGCAGAGTAACCAGGAAAGGAACACGATGACCAGGAAAGGATCAGAATTAACCAGGAAGAAGTGAGATGACCAAAGGGGCGAATGGAGAAGTGAACTGAACTACAAGACGCTGATTCCAGAAACAACAAAAGGAACGACAGACTACACGGATGATTGGACATCGTAATTCCGAGATTACAAGGCAACAGGGTAATTCAACTACAAAAACATCGAGACAACGTAGATTCATCATAACACAACGCAGAAGCGACATATAACCTAGGAGAGAGGGGCAGGAAGTTGGACATCAAAGTAACAGCAACAGACAGCATCACAAAGGTCAGAGTATCGTAATTTTTTTTTTTTTAGAAAACAAAATTGTAACCTTCAAATGTACTTAAGGAGTGGTAGGATAAAGAAAACAATGGCTACTAATAATACAGAAGAAATAATTATGGAGGGAGATAATGTAACAGTTAGCTGTAATTCAATACAGGTTACAGAAAATAGCCCAAACTTTTTAGGATTTTGTGGGTGGAAATGTTAGTGCAGAAAGTCAGAATAGAATAGCAGGAAATGTTAATCTTGATACTAGTATGATTATGGAAATGCTGAAAAATTTGAATGAGAATATAGAAAAGAAAATAGATCAAAACAGGAAATCAATTGAAGATATTGATAGGAGTTTAGAACAAAAACTAACTCAGAATAATGAGAAATTAGAACAAAAACTAACTCAGAATAATGAGAAATTAGAACAAAAACTAACTCAGAAAATGGAAATGAATAATAAAGAATTGAGGGAAGATATGCAAAAGAATAAGAAAGAATTGAGGGAAGATATTGGTAAGAGCTTAGAACAAAACAGGAAATCAATTGAAAATATTGGTAGGAGTAATGAGATATTAGAGCAAAAAGTAGATCAAAGTAGTGAAGAAATTGAAAAGAGAGTTATGAAGCTCGATAGTAATATGCCAAAAATGAGAGATGAAAATGAGGAAGTAATAGCAAGTGAGATAGGAGAAGTTTCAAAGAAAATGTTAGACATGAGCAGGGAAATAGGTAACAAAGAAAGTGAGGTTAATACTAAAAGTGAACATGTTGATGTAGAATGTACAGAGTCAGGTAGTAGAATGAGTAATATTTCAAGTGAGATAAGAGAGATGAAAGAGGTTATGAATGTAGATGTGAATCAGGCGCAAGTTAATTTCAGAGGGGAGATATCAGAAATACAGAAGGAGTCAGTAATGCAAAGAAATAAACTGTACCAAGATGTTCAAAATGAAAACTCCAGTCCAGTACAGTTTAGTACATATTTGTCAGAGTATTCTCAAGTTAAAAAGATAGCAGATGAATTGAAAATGAAAGTTGTTAAAAGATGTATTGTTCAGGAAGCTTTAGATTGTTTTCAAATGGTATCATGGGATGAAATTTCATATGAATACAAGAGGTTATTCATGAACAAAAATTGGAAGGTTAGGATACGGCTACGAGTAATGTTTAGCCACACACAATTTGATCCAGGAGGGTAAATAGCAATGAGACGTAAAGTAAATGCTGGATAGTTAAAGATGACTTGCAGAGAAATGTATTGGAACGTAAGAGGGTTAATTATTTATATGTCATTTGAAAAGAGAAATAAATTACAAAAAAAAAAGAGAAATGTTTAAAAAAAAAATTTGGAATTTTTAGTAACTGTAACAACATTTGAAAATTAAGAATGCTAAGATTGAAACTTAATATGATATTAAATTAAAAGTACGTAAATACAATTCCAAGAGTATTGTTAAGATAAAGTACAAAATAACAAAAATGGGTAAAAATAATTAAAAACAAATACTTATGTAGCAAACAGAAAATGTGAAACAGTGACTAGATTTAAGAGATGAAAATATATTTGTGTAAAGGGTGAATATTTTTGGTAAATATGTTTAATAATTACAAAAATTCTTGAATGCCTAAATTTTGTCAACAATGTAAGAGAGTAAACAATTTTGAAACAGTCATTAAATAATTCAGGGTACAGTATTTGCTATAAAAAAATTGTAATGTCAGATTAATGTATAAACAAATTAAACAAGAGCCAGTAAGTAGTGGCGAGATAATAAAGAAAACATATGCCGTGTGTTTAAATGCGTGTGAAGTGTTAAGTGAAAGTGATAGCGTGTGTTCCAAGATTTAGGAGACTAAAAACCCAATTATAAAATTTCCAAACAAGTTGTAAATATTTATAATTATGTTTCTAGTGGGGCATATGATGCAGTAATTTGTATCACAAATTACTTAAATGTAAATAATGATTGTAATATGAATATGCATTTTTATGTGACATTGATTTCAGATGTTTATTAATTGTAATTATTATTGGGAAATAAGTTTATAGGGCCTTACTGAAACTGTCAATAATAGCGCAATAATGCAAAGAGGGGGGTGAGCTGTTTATCATTATTGGAAACAAGGAAGTTACGTAATGTTGACGCGTTTTCGGTAGAAACTTCTGGAATGTGTTCTCCCTAAAGCATATGTATTCATAATTTTCATTGGATATTAAAACAGACGCTAATGTTGGCGCGTTTTATTAGCCAATTGCAGTTCAGTTATAATCTTTAGGCGTATCTGTATTAAGGCGTATAAATAAGGTAGGTTGGAGGTAAAGTCAGTCAGTCCTTCAGTTCGCCGAAAGCATTCATACATTACACGTCGTATTTAGGCCAGTTCATCAATAATCTGTGTACACTACACGTCGTCTTCAGTCAGTCAGTTCGTCGAAAGTATTGGTACGGCATACATCGGATATAGATTCACAAGTTACGCGCAGCAGAATTATGAAAGATCTAAAGTATGGTAAAGTTAATTATACAAAAGATTGAAGTACGTGGATTAAAAGAATTATCAGTAAGAAGTTATTATAACAGTTTCAGTTTGGCGAGTGTTAAGATCAATGTATAAATGTGATAGTTAACGTGTTCGACAATAAATGTGTAAAACAAATTTCTTCATCAGTGTAATTTTTGGATAAAAGATTCCTTTCCGTTTCACAACCTGATCAAGACACATGTTCGACCCAAGATAAGATAATAGCTAGCCGGAGGACATTTGAAATGAAATCAAACAAAAGTTAATACTGCCACAAATTGCTAACACTAGATGGAGCTACAAACCGAACAAATGAATGACGTCACAAGATGGCTTCAACACTGATGTAAACAAACATATTACGTAAGCAATGTTACTTCAAACTATCTCTAGCCATTCATCTCTCCTATATACCTACTAACAACTTCTACGAGGGGTCGCCCAATAATACCTATTATTTTTTTTTTCAAAAAGTATTTATTCCACAAAATAGTATCTATATTATGATACAAGGGGTAAAAGTAGGGTTTCATTTTCCAAGTAGGAATGTTTGGGAACGAAGGGACTAGTGCGATTATCTCAAGCATTTAGCTGGTGTGTGCACTGTGTTAGAAGTTCTACCTTTAGGCCATGCTGTCTAAAACCGCAGTTTACACACATGAAAGTAAAATTTTATCTACATACTCTAGTTTTACTTTCTGTACTGCCTATCTATCGTTAGAGGAAGTACTGTATTTCACCTAAAATCGGTGTAAAATTTCACTGGAAATACATGTTTTGAAGTCCCCGAGTCCAGAAAAGGCATTTTAGGGAAAGGCCCGCGCGCGTGAGAGAAAGAGAACAATATAATTCAAAACTAAGAAAGGTCAATTAAATACCATAACTTGGTATTTACGTTCACTGTCCTCAAGGATGAGACACAAAGTTGTTCCGGGAAATCCACCCACCCCGCATCACTTTACATGGATAATTTTTCAATATTTTTATGTTCCAAAAAGTGACTAACACTTTTGATTACAATATTATAAGTATGCTTAATATGGTTACATGACGAATGAAATGTATACATGAATTTTCTGGAAATAACCTGTGAAATTCTCTTCATTCTGAATGACTTTTGTATATTTTGGAAACCGCAAAAGACAGACATAAATGTATATTTTGTTAAACCACACAATTTATTCCAAATAAATGTTGTGCCATTAACCATTTCCGAGATACTGTTTGTAATTGGTTTGAATGTCAAATAAGTCTTTTCAAGTGGTAGGTCTTTGTTCGTTTTTTCTCGTGATCATGCAAAAAACATGGTATTTCAAAGACATCACATAGCGATCGGTTTTTTTAAAAATCTGACTATCGCTTTAGCCTTCTGTATTCGTGTAAATGTGTCGTGTGCGATGAAAGTTTATCTCGATTAACAAAGACAGAAAAAGAAGCTTTTGTAAGAGTAGTTTGTAGGAAAGTGTGTGGAGAACGTCGTATGAATGCAATTTTTCCACATCATTTGCTTCTATAGCCTTCCTCCTCAGAGACACAAGGTCGTATACATTGAAGTAGAATATTTGTTGGTAGTTGGAAGATCCTTCATGATTATCTGCCCCACGTATGGGAGCCAATTTGTTTCGCGGTCACTTCGTGTTATCTATTTCTGAGCGCCTGTTCTTGTATTACTAGTTCGAATTTTGGGTTCTTTGTCCTCCGGCTAGTTATTGTTACTACTCAGTCGAGCATATCTCTTGAACAGGGTGTGTAAACGGAAAGGATTTGTTACTGAAAGATAACACTTATAAAAGAATTTGTTTTTATACTTTTATTATCGTCACAATTAATTAATTTCACATATTGAGTCTTAATACACGCCCGACTGAAACTGTTATATTTTCTAATATCACTATAATCACATATTTGCTGCACATTATTAATTCGCGTATTTCACATTTATAACTAACTTTACAACGCGAGAGATTTTGTAGAATTGCGCGACGTATAACGCGTGAACGATTCTCTTAAACTGTGCGACGTATAACCTTTGTATGATTCTGTTGGACTGAACGACGTATTACCCGCGAATCCTTCTGTTGGACTGAACGACGTTTGCCTTGTGAATTATTCTGTCAAAACTGTGCGTTACCCGTCTCTGGCAAGGAATTTATACTCCCTCACCCCAATATGCCTAAACATTATAACAGAGCTGCTATTGGTTAATAAAACGCGCCAACATTAGCGTCTATTTTTATATCCAATCAAAATTACGAACACATATGCTCTAGGGAAAATATTCCCTCCATTTCTACAGAAAAGCGCGCCATTCACTTGCCTCTTCTAATTAATAAACAACTCACCCCCTCGCTCATTGTTGCCCGCTGTTATTGTTAGTTTCAGTGAGACCGTGTAAACTTATTTCCTAACAATGCTTATAATTAACAAACATCTCAAATCAATGCCATACAATAATGCTTATTTACACTACAATCACTCTGGCATTTACATTGTTGTGATATAAAATACTGCCACAACGTCTGTCGGTGCCAATCGCATCCTCAAAGTCTTCCACGAATGACATCTTTTATTGGCCGAGAAGGGCAGGTGAGGGCTGTTGGGTGGATGGGTAGTTGTGCCATGTGTACAGAAGTCCTCAAACTGGGCGAGGATGAGCGTTAACAAAACGTCCCCTGGGTTGCTATGGTGGAAAGGTCGCTGGAGGCGCCTCTCGAGTGAAGTCAATGTGTTGACGTATGCTTTGGCATTACATCAACTCAGACTGTGATCATGACTTGACGCTTTCACAGCAAGGATGGCGCCATTTCATTTGCGATTGTCATTATGTCACCCTCAGCTTCAAATCGTTGCAAAACATCAGAAGAAATGTCTTTTCTTTGAGATTTGTGTAAGATACCGGGAACCACCTTGCAATGCAACAACGCGTCGATCCCCTCGACAAATCTCGGGGTTCTTCAAAACCGCTGCGACCTACTGCACATGTTCTATACACATTACGCAAACTTTGTGAATACAATGAAACCGCATTTATACGTTTCTCACCTCTACGTTTTTCGCACTTGTACGTTGTACTTTTTCGATTTTGCATGCAAAGTCACCCCACTTTCACGTTTTCATTTATACGTTTTTGCATTTTTACTCCCGCACGGTCATTTTTGTGGCATTTATACACTATAAAGAACAAGAAATCCTCACGAAACGTTTCATATAAGTGTGACCAGCTGATTGTTGGTTTGCGTCTGCATGCAAACTCCAGTGTATTGCGGGCCGTAGTTACAGTATACATGACGACGCTATTGTTCATGACCTTGCGGCAGTCGGTTTCAGGAATAAGGAGGGGGTTAAATGCAGCCCGCGGTCCAACATCACAATAGCAGTGGTACAATACAGTATGTAAGTTTCCAATCTTTGTGCGTAAGAAAATTATAAGTTCGTCATAAAACAAAAGATGTCTTTCCATCCAGGAGAGAATAAACAACATAAATGAAAAAGTGAAAAGAAGTCCTAGTGAACCTAAAGTGAGCATCGCAAAGCGTCTTAAAATCCCTTATTCCACCTTAACCACCATACTGGCCAATGAAAGATCTGGTGCTTCGAAAGCCAGGCCAAGCAGTGAGAAACGCACGCATATCCAGGGTGGAAAGTTTGCGGATTTGGAAAAATGCCGACAAACTTGGTTTCAGCAACAGTGTGCAACTAACGTGCCTATTTCAGGCACAATACTGAAAGAATGCAAAAAAGTTAAGTGTTGAAAACTTTCATGCTTCTTCCACGTGGTTATATCGCTGTAGCATTACTGGCCACAGATTTGTGGGGTAGCTAACAACGTGGATGATGTCATTGTAGAATGTTAGAATGACCGTGATCTTCCAAGTCTAACTGCAAAATACAGTCAGAAAGATATTTACAACACAGACGAAACAGAATTTTCTTCAACTTATTGCCGGACAAAACATTGGCATTTAAGGGGGACCCCTGCTTTGGGGGAAAGAGAAACAAGCAAAGAGTGACTGTATTCTTTGCCACAAACGCAGATGGCTCTGATAAATTCCGACCACTAGTGATTGGGAAGTGCGGCAGTCACCTCCTCCTGTCCGTTGCTCGCGGCTTACCTTGCTGCATCCTCCGTTGGCTCCAGATGCTCGTAGTGTGCTGGTTCTCTGCAATTTTGTCCTCGGCTAACTGCAGTAATTTTCTTTAAAACTAGGTGGGAGCATGGACTTATCCTTGGTAAAGGAAGCGTAGACCTCGGGTCGTGGTAAAAGGAGAAATAGACATGCTTTGGTTATGAAAAGATGACACTGCCGTTTCTTTTTATTTAGCTAATCCACGTAGTACACAACACTGATATTGCCGCCGTTAAAATACTGTCCACCGCTGTTAAAACACGGCGCGGATATGACACGAAGTTTAAATATGCTTATTATCTCTTTACGAGTAGCGGTTCTTAGGTGTGTTTCGAAAACTGTTTTTATTCACTTTTGGCGCGATATCTCAACATCCTGCAGCATTTCTCCCTGCCTGTAGTTTGCAAAATGTTCCCTGACTACATGACAAATGACCCACACATGACAAAATGCCAAAATGAAATGCCTCGAATTTGCTCCAAACAGATCCATTTATAGTCGCAGGCTTCTGCGGCTGCTTCCTTTCCTATTGGTCCATTTTAGCGCCACTCGACGTGTCTCACTATTTCGTATAAACTTACAGGGATCTCATTGGTCCAAGTTTAACATAAATCGCGGCTTTTCGTAAATTTACCGTTAAGCTAGCTGTCTCTCTCACTTGGTCACGGCGAATTATCAAATAAAGCAACAAAGACGCTACACCCTCGCTGTAGGAACAATGCCCCTGCGACCAGAGAGACGTCGTAAAACTAGATTTTCTGCCTTCGAAGACACTATTCCTGTAGCTAAAACATTTCGTCGTGGACAGTATTTTAACATTACGCTTAAATTATTTACATTAAACCATTTATAACTCTTCTAATATTAGTAACCTAGATACATACATAACGTTAAATCACCCTTCTTAAACTATACAAGCAGTATAAGAAAAACATATGTACATAGTATGATTTAACATCAATAAAAATTAATTAATAAATTATCTATAATTACAGTTCTCGGGCTCGGCCTGGAGTTGCCGTTTCAGAAGTCAGCGAAGCCTTGATGTTTAAGGGAGTAAAATCGTATCTCACCGACTATGAGTCAAACAAGAAGGCATGGGTGACTGCAAACATCTTCAAGAGTCGCCTCGAAAAGCTTAATGCCCGCATGCGTCGTGAGAAGAGGAAAATGCTTTTGTCTGGACAACTGTTTGGCTCATCTGTTGAGCAACATAGAACTGGCATTTTTTTCCAGCAAATTACGCGAGTTATCTTCAACCTCTGGACTTGGGTATCAATGCTGCCACAAAAGCAAAGCATAGAAACATGCTGGTTCAACGTGTCATCGCACATCTCGACAGTGGGAAGGAACATCCTAAACTGGACGTGTTGTAGATAAGCCAAAGAATCGCATTGTAGGTTAGAATACCCTTTACACATACATTCCCTGTCATTTCCCTCTGAATTTCACTTAAATGTTTAGACTAGATCATTACATTAAATACAGTATAATAGAGTTTTAACTTATTTTTATCTAGGCAATGAAGTACATAAGGTCTGATTGGGATTAGTTGAAGCCAAACGCAACACGCAAGCGCTGGCAACACAAAAGATGAAACTGAAGCTGAGCTCGAAAATGTTGAAGACATTGATGTCGATTTCGATGTACCAGAAGACAATGACTGGGGTCGTATTTCAAATGGAATTTATTCTGTTGACTGTGATGCTGATACTGCCGTGTTATGTGCAAGACGTTGTGCCACAATCAGCTGAAATAAATACTTCTGAGGAATCTGTAGACCCTCCCAGTCTCTCAGAAGCACTTGCTGCACTGGAAGTAACTCAACGTTACATAACATCAAGAGATATTAGTGATGACAAGACGTGCACAGTAATTGCATATGAACACTTGATTCATTCTTGTGGCCTAAATAACTTTGTCCTAATTTAGGCATAAGTTTATATTGAATGTATCTTCTGTTTGCATGCATTTAAAGTTAATACACATTAAGAAGTTTCATTTTAACGTTATATTTTACCACCCCTTTCAAAATGTGTAAACGAGGTTCTACTGCATTCACCATCGTTCCTTCCTGCTGCACGTTGTATATCACTCACAGATGCCACTTTAGAGGTTTCCGCGGCTATGCTATCTGTACGACGAAACTGAAGCTTCAATCAATTCGCTTATCGTATTCCCAACATTGTTTTTGGGCCGAAAAAGAGACGCGGGGCGCTACTTGTTGGGCAACCGTCTGCTTCGTGTTAATCGAGATAAACGTTTGCACAAATAGTTTTATTACTCATTTCATTGTAGGTACAAGAGGCTGAGGCTGTACTGGTATCTCTTACACTTTACAGATCATACCTACATTACACATAATCCATCCACAATAAAAGGATTTCACAGACTATTCACAAAGTCCAACATATACACTGTCATATATATATATATATATATATATATATATATATATATATATAATTGTCGTCCTGCGTGGTGTAGTGGTTATCATTATAGCCTCTAGTTTCCGAGGTGGCATGTTCAAACCCGGTGGAGGCCGGTGGATTTTCCTTAGCATGGTTTCCTTCGGAAGGTGGTCCCATGTCGTAGATTTACGGCATGTAAAAGAACCCCAAACCTGATAAAGAGACCTCTGAGCAAAATTACCGGTCTTTCACGCCAAATATAGAATGGGACGCTAAGGACCACAGTAGTTAAACAGCGTCCATAAATAAAACTCAATTTAATTTAACATATATCAAAATTTCTAGCCATTTTTGAGAAAATCCAAAATACTGAAGCATTTTCCATGCAAATGGCGTGTGGGGTGGGAAGATTTTCTTGAAAACGCAATGTCGCATCTTTGGAAGCTGCTGAACTAATGAACCAAGTCTGGTATTACTTTCTCTACTACGTATAGTAAGTAGGGGAAGTATTGTATTCCACCCAAAATTTCGATACCGAGATTTCACCGGAAATATATGTCTTGAGACCCCCTGAATCCAAAAAAAGCATTTTTGGAAACATGTCCGTGTGTGTGTCTGTGTGTCTGTCTGTGTGTGTGTCTGTGAACAGCATAACTTAGAAACGAACAGTCGGATAAACACCAAACTTGGTATTTAGGTTCAGTATCTTCCAGAGATGCGACACGAAGGTTTTCAAGAAAATCCCCCCACCCCAGATTACCCTTTATATGAAACATGTTTCGAAATTTTTAATTTTCTCAAAAATGGCTCTAACGATTTTGATTAAAATATCATATGTTTAAGATATTTTTATGACAAATAAAATGTATATCTTGAATTTTCTGGGAATGTCTCCAAAAGTATTCTTCATTATGAACGACTTTTGCATAACTGGTAAACCATAAGAGATAGACAAAATTTTACTACACAAAAAATGTAGATCGCGTTAAAATACACAATTTATGTCATACATTTTTTTTTGAGTGAACCATTTTCGAGATATTGCTTGTTATTCCCTTAAATTTTTCAATACTTATTTTCTCAAATGGGAATCGTTATTCATTTTTTTTTGTCTTGGATATGCAAAGAGTATTAATCTGTGGGAAAGGGAATGGTGCTGCACCTAGCAACCAGCTATTAAGAGATATGTATGTGCTTAAAGGCTACTGTATTTCTATATTGCCCTTGTAAATACATATTCCCCTTACATCTACAAGAAAATTAGCAATAAGATAGAGTCTGCAAATGTTTATCTCGATTAACATGAAGTAGATGGAGAATAAGCGTTTGTATAAATAGTTTGTACAAGAGTAGAGAAAGTCATGTGAGTGTAACACAGATATTTTTTTGTTATTCGGTGACCTCAAAACATAATGTTTCCGGCAAAATCTCTATATCCAATTTTTGGGTGGTAGAGAAAGTAAAAGAAACGAAGACCTTTTAGAAATTAGTGTACGTGTGCTGTGCTATTTCAAGAACGTTCCTCCCACTCCAAAAACAATTCTTTAGGTATGTGAAAAACTGTTGGTTAGTTTTCTTTTCTCAAAAATGACTGTGGAGCTTGTAAAAATATGCAATCTCTGTCAAGTTTTCCACAGCATTAAACATTTTTAAATATTCACTGGTGTTGATTTCAATGCTTCAGTATTTTAAGCAATACGTTTTTTAATTCCGATCTTTTGTTTCTCCCGAATTCAAGCAGAGAGCATGTAATATCAAGGTAGAACAATTATTTTGTTTCTCCTGAACTCATGCACAGTGTATGCAATGTCAAGGCAGACTGTCGTGTGTAAACTGCTACAAAATGTGTATTATAACCATTTCTAGCAAGATTTATCAAGAAGTAGTTATAAATAAAAGCTTTTGCATCAATAATTTGTGGAACAGATACGAAACCATAGAAAATAGAAAATCGTATTAATTATAACACATCACACTTTTTATTCTTGGAACCTCACAACACGCATCTGCTAATGAAATTGCTGACTATAGAGAGAAAGAAACAAAATACACACAGAAAGAAGGAAGATTTTTCATGTAGAGCTGCAGCAAAATGAAAAGTTTGCTGGTAGACCATTGATGCAGAGTGTTCGTTAATGAGATGGAGGCACGGTGTTGATTAAGGATGCCAATTTGTATCGGGATTCCAACCCTCATCTTAACAAGCTGATGAGATGAAAGATATGCTGGTAGCAGAGTAATGCGCAATCTTGCTGTGGAAATAAACCGGTAACTCGATCATTGTGTGAGATTCCCTCTTCATGTTTCCACCATGACCAGTTTTCTTATTTTCATTCCTGGACGACTGTTTTTGTTGGTGTTGCAACATGTCGGATATAACTTCGGCCGCAATCTGAGTATCCTAAAGACACACACACACACGCACTGTATTATTTATATTATTTGACTCTCTACTCACTCTTTTACAAACAATTCTTAAAATAACTAACAGAAAAACGTTCGTTGCACATTTAACATTTCGCTGCAGATATAATCTAAGAATAGTAGGTTAGAGCGATGGTCAGATTTTTAAAAAGCGAATCGCTATGTGATGGCTTTGAAATTGCGTGTTCCTTGCATGACCACGAGAAAAAAACTTACTAGATGAAAAAAGTACGCATTTGAAGAATATCCCACAAATGTCTTTAAAAAATGTGTGATTTTAACGAGATCTACAGTTTTCGTGTAGTAAGATTTTGTTTATCTCTCACGGTTTACCAGTTATATAAAAGTCATTCAGAATGAAGTCAACTTCACAGGCTGTTCACAGAAAACTCAAGATATACATTTTATTTGTCATCTTAAACAATGGCATTTAACCAAAATCGTTAGATCATTTTTGAGAAAATAAAAATTAACGAAAATGTTTTCATATTAAGGGTAGTTTTGGGTGGGGGGATTTTCTTGAAAATCTTCGTGTCGCATCCTTGGAACATGCCGAACTTAAATACTTTGGTATTTATCGGACATTGCGTTTTTAAGTTATGCTGTTTCACAGACACACATACACGCGCGCTCGGAATGCTTGGCTCAAAACATGCATTTCCACGGAAATCTTGTTATCCGATTTTTGGCTAAAATACAAATCATACTTCTACCTACAGAACTATGGCCATCTGTCCAGCATCACAATGATTACGTGTGCACTTCAAGAACAGCCGGCAAATCCACGCACGATTCCAAAGTCGATATTCCGTCAAACTGAGTAACAACAAAATAGATGGGGCAAGAAGGGGACTACACATCTAAGGCCATCTGTCTGGCATACCTTGACTTAAGTGAACCACAGAACCTGCGGTAACCGTCGCGAATGACCAAGAAGTTAAAGCGACGTTGACCATAAAACAAAAACTCGTGTGATTGTTAAACCTGAGATTAATTTCCTTAAACCCTCCATCTCTGTGCTTTAAGTGCTTAAATCTGTAAAATCACAGCAAAGCTTGTGTTACCAGTTGAAACCCTTGAAATGAACAGTTTTGTTTTGAAGCTATCGTTGATCCACGCTTCAATGTCTGACCTACCTTCTCCCCACCTCATCCATTACAGTTCAGTAACCCGGCATCTCTTGACAGCTCCAATAAACATCATTTGGAAAATACCCTAACAAAACATTCCACTTAGGTCTTGTTTGTGTTCTCACTCGCCTTCTTCCGGTGCTGTCCAACCATTGCCTCGCGTTCTTCTGTCGAGAAGAAAACCGATGCCTTCTTTTCCTCTTAAGGGGAAACTGTATGGCGAAAATTAAAAAAGTTACATCTAGTTTTGTGTGCAGCCTATTAAATTGAAATTTCCTCTTTACTTTATCATTATAAGCACAACACATATTTTTAAAATTGTACTGCATCTGTCATTTTGTATTGTCAGTTCTGCACCACTTCACTAAAAACTCTTAACTCCTACAAACTTCAGGAAATTGTGTTCTACAATTGGTACTACTGTTAAGTATGACAGCTACTGAGTACTCAATCCATGTGGTTACTTTCTTTATATATATATATATATATATATATATATATATATATATATGCGAGGTTGTTTTTACCATATCTGCTTTGAACAGCTTTTTCTATCACTGGCATTTTCTTATATAAGTGCCCCGTTTTCTCCTAAACTACTGAAGATTAGCTAAATTAAATTTTAAGATGATAAAAACAGAAGGCTGCTGTGGATCCAATTTTATTTTAATAGCATTGTTTGTTATTAAAAACATACTGATAAATCATAATCAAAAGATGGTCTAATTAAGAATGAATAGAATATATGCATCTACATCCTGTAAACTTCCACTCTGTAACCAGGGCGACACTGAATATTTTAGAAAATCAAACAAGGATTAGTTTTAAACATTTTAAATGATTTTATTGTTTTTCAAAATATTCCCCTTCAACATCAACAGATTTTTGCATTCGATGAAAGCAGTCTTTAAAGCAGTCACTCTTTCTGAGGCACTTCAGAAACCAGGTTTTTATAATGTGCCACAGTTTCATCTCTCGACGAAAAAGTGATTCCACGCATTTCATCTTGAATTTCTGGAAACAAAAAGAAATCACAAGGTGCTAGGTCAGGGCTGTATGGTGGAGGGTCCATGATGTTGACCTTTACGGCATCCAGATGCTCACTTGTTAGTTTTGCTGTATGCGACGATACGTTGTCATGATGCAACATTATTTTTCTTTTTGGCGTTTTTCACGAACTTATTCAAACATTTACTGTAAAAAGACACCTGTGTACCAATCGACAGTAAAGGTACGTCATCTTCTAATGCTATAGCAGCAATATGGCCCGATTAAAAAAAAAAAGTAAATAAACTAGCAACCTTCTTCTTACCAGCACTGCAAACTCGTCGGACTTTTGTAGATTCGGTTCTGTTCGAAAGACCCATTGAGCCGACTGACTTTCCAAGATTCATACCAGCAACGATATTCCAAACCAGATTTCAACTGCCGCCTTGCAATTTTTCCAGATGTTTTCTGCACTAATCAACGCATCGTTGTTTTTGATCGGAGTCAGTTTATGCGGAATCCCTCGACAACAAAGTTTTCTCACGTCTAACTGTTGATGTAAAATGTTTTGGATTTGACTCATACCAATGCCCAATGTCGACCGAATAAATTCATAAGATGTCCGTCGATCTTCAAGCATTGCTCGAACAGCGACAATATTTTCATCAGTAACAGCAGTTCTTGGGTGTCCTTCGCGAAATTCATCACTAAGAAAATACCGATCTCTTTTGAATTCGCTGTACCAGTTATAAATTGTTGCCTTAGATGGGACTTCTTCGGCAAATGCATTTCTAAGCCGTTCTTCACGTTGTTTAGGCGTTAATGACGATTTAAAATCATAAAAAATCATAGCCCGGAAATGTTCCCTAGTCAAATTCATTTTTGGGTGAACACAAAATCTTTAAATGATAATTAACTATCAGAGCAAATCGAACAAACTACGCGGCAATCAACTCACAAGGCATTAGAATGTAGCGGTTAAAATATAAACAAATTCCATTTGTTTTTAGAAACATGGCATTCTAAAACTTTTCAGTATCGCTGTCGAAACTTATCGATAGAGCTGAAATTTTAATCACACATTTTTTTCAACATAATTATAATAGAATTTTGTACCTAACGTCACAAGAAAATAGCTTTTAAAATCCAAAAGTCTAAACCTACACTTGTATGAAGTAAAGCCTCGTTACAGCTCAACCACCATCAAAGAACGAACACTGACGTTTTGAAAGAAATTGTATCACAGAAACATTTTAAAATTGCACAGTTCTGGTACTGCATTCACATGAGTTTCTCTACTCGCCCTTCTGCAAAGTATTCTTACGAAACCTTATCTTTTATCTGCTTCTTTTGAATCGAAATAAACTTTCATTACACATTTAAACATTTCCTTGTAGGTGTAAGAATACTGTAGGCTAAAACGAGTCAGATTTTTAATAAGCGAACTGCTATGTGATGAGTATGACTGAAATTCCGTGCTCTTTGCATAACCACGAGAAAAAACGAATAGCGACTTACCACTTTAAAAAGGTATAAATATTTGAAAATTTAAACCAATAACAATGAAATATCTCGGAGATGGTTAATGCCACAAAATATATAAATATACACTGCCGTTTGTGAAAATTGCAACACCAAGAAAGAATTTCCCGAATAACTCCAAACTTGGTGGAAGTGTAGAAGAGTGTGCAAGCAATAAGTGATTAGGTTTGCAGAGAGATGGGGTACACGTAGGCCGAGCAGAGCCCTCTCGTGTCGCTCCGACAAGGTCAGTGTTGCGCCCAGTGTAGTCAGTGGAGAGCTATCAAACAAGGTGGAAACAATAAAGAAGGTGCCAGTATGCCTCGTCGACGTAAAAGGGAGCCATATCGGCATGTGAGTGAGTTCGAGCGGGGCAGAAGTATCGGTCTCCGGGAAGCAGGTTTGTCATACCGTGACATTTCGGCTCGTACAGGGCATGCTGCTACGACAGTGATGCGTGTGTGGAAGCAGTGGATAGATGAAGTTCGTACGCAGCGAACTGGACCACAGCACGGGATGACCGTCATCTTGTCCGCATGGCTATAACGGACCGTACAGCTTCATCCACAGTGTTGGCTCAACGCTGGAGCACTCCAACAGGTGTGAACTTGTCTGCATCAACGGTTCGTCGCCATCTGCTGCAGGTTGGACTGGTTGCATGCATGCCATTACGTCGGCTTCCATTTTCCAGAAACCACAAGCTCCTCCGACTGCAATGGGCACGTGAACACCGTCACTGGGGTGCCGATTGGCAAAATGTAGTCTTTTTGGACGAGTCCCGCTTCAACGTGTCCTAGTGTTATGGCCGCATGCGTGTCCGGCGGTACCGTGGTGAGCGCAACCTGGAGGGCTGCATTGTTGAGCGGCATAGCGGACAAACACCAGGTGTGGTTACAACAACCGATCTCGCCTCCTACGAATTGAGGGCACTTTGAACAGCAACCGGTACCTAACGGTGGTTGTAGAGCCTGAGGTATTCCCCCTGCTTCAGGCATCTCCACAGGACACATTTCAACAGGACAATGGCCGGCCACATATTGCGAGGAATGTACAAGCCTTCTTCGAAGATCGACGGGTATCACTGCTTCCCTGGCCTGCAGTTGGCTGACATGTCGCCCATCGAACATGTCTGGGATATGGTTGGTCGGCACCTGGTCCTCCAGTAGCCAGTGTCACGGATTTGTGGGCTCGAATACAAACTGCGTGGAGGGAAATCCGTCAGGAATTTATTTAGAACCTTTTTGATTCAATGCCACGGCATATAGCAGCTGTAATTGCAGCGCATGGAGGCCACACCAAATACTGAATATTAGGGCTCAAAGGTCATGTATAGATTTGAAAAGTTTATCTTTTGTTACTTGTCATATACCTAACCTGTGGTGTTAAATGCATGCGTTTCCTTCTTGATGTTGCAATTTTCACAAACGACAGTGTAGATATACATACAATGTGACAAATTGTGCGCTTTAATGAGATCTACATTTTTGTGATGTAAGATTTTGTGTACTCTTACGTTTACCAGTTATGCAAAAGTCATTCAAAATGAAGAGGACTTGACAGGAATTCCCAGAAAATTCAAGATATACCCATATTTTGTTTTTCATGTAAATATCTTAAACAAACCAATATCGCTTGGTTTGTTTAACCAATATCGTTAGACCATTCTTATGAAAATTAGAAATATCATAACATTTTCCATGTAAAGGGTAGTTCGAGGTGGGAGGTTTTTCTTGAAAATGCTCGTGTCGCATGCTTGGAAGACGATCTTAAATACCAAGTTTGATATTTAACAGACTTTTCGTTTTTGACCTTTTTCTAAAACTGATTTTTTTTTAATTCGGGGAGTCACAAAACATGTATTTCGGTGAAATCTTGATATCAAATTTTTGGAAGGAATACAATACTTCCTCTACATACTATAGGTAAAGTAGAGAAAGTAACAAGTTAAGAAAACAGGATTATTACGAGATCACGCCCTATTTGCACACACCTCCGCATGTTCATGGAAGGGCAAAACTGCAATCGGATCCTGATTCTACGGTGTGAGATTAGCCCTAATAGTGATTGCCTATTAAAACCCGGACATTTAGAAAGCCCTTGCAGCATTGCACGCCTTTGAGGTACTCACTATTTGAGATCTCCTGCCTTTGAGGTACTCACTATTTGAGATCTCCTTTACCGGTATGATTACACCATAAGACAAGATTTAAAGCACGAACGGGTATCTCACCATGGTAGCTCAAGCGGTAAGAGCACTGGCATGGGGAGCCGAAAATCCGTGGTTCGAATCCCAGCATTGAAATTGTCAAGTCTAATTCAGATTTCCAACTTACTCCCTACATTGGCTAGTGTTAAAGGAAATTATCGATACATGTAAATTAGTTATTATTTTCCACACTCAAAAATCGAGTGCCCTTAAACCCTCAAAATATACAGTTTCTCCTTAATATTATTCACACTGTCATGTTTCTAAATTTGCACGAACAATGTTAACGGTAAGAAGCAAACAGACCAAACATGGCTAGAAATGGAATACATTTATCCGATCGCCAAGTTCGTACTAGCGAATGCTGCCAGTCATACTGAGTAGATCCTTCAACGAACACCTATCAAACAACACAAGCTTCTGCACAATTCAGCGAGAATTTGGCTCCAGAAAGTATTCGTGTTCACTTTATAAGTTCTAGCAGCCAAAATAACGGAGAGAACATTCTCATTTCTAATGTGTGGAAAGAACAAATTATAACACAGTTTACTTGTTCTTGCCTTTCTCAATTTCTATGATTTTACCGATTTGTCAAGTTTTCCATGTGTGGTATTTACAAAATTATTTTGTGCGCATTTAGTGCAATTTTTATACAATACCTGACATGTCACCAAAATAATTTAAATAAACGGAAAAATAAATTTGCTGTCGTAAAAAATGAGCATGTTGATAACTCCTGAATTATGTTTTCCTTTGTCAGATCAAATCCATTTTCATAGCAATTTCAGGTATTACACAAAAAGATCACTTTTTGCAGATCACTTTTAAATGCATACGATGCTACTGTGTCTTTACCAAGACCGAAGATTATTAACTACAGCTGAACGTTCTACCCTCTTGCATGTTCGCCGCCAATGTTCACAACTCGACGAGAATGTCGTCCCACACTCGCCGATCGCTCAGGACAGAATGCCTTTTACCCACGCTGCACAGGGAAAAGCACGCTACTTACGTCCCCTACTCTCCCCTCATTCGCTCGTCACAACTCGGCGTCCTGAAACCTAGAGTGCCCTTCACATCCCGGCCAGTGCAACTGCACCCATGAATTCCAAGAGAAATTGGCTTCAGCTACTTTACCCTTTATACCTGGGGCTGGTCCCTAATTAGCTAAACTGTGCCTGTCTGGTCTTTCTGTTGCTTTTACAGTCAACAATTTTCACAATGCTTCTCCTTTTTATGCATACACTGATTTTAAATACATTATTATTTATTTTATATCACAATCCTTCTCAGATTATTATGATAATTATTGCCTTTATAATTCCGGCTTCAATACTTACAATTTCCAATGCCTGCACATAAGTCTTGTTTTAACGAGATCTACATGTTTCGTGTTGTAAATTTTGTCTATCTTACAGTTTTACCAGTAATACAAAATTATACAAAATGTATTCAGAATCTAGATCAGGGGGTTAGATCAGGCCATTAGCATAAAATTAAAGGCACATGTTTTATTACTCCTGCAAATATAAACATATAATGATTAAATCAAGAGGGTTAATATTTTAGTAAATCAAAAACGAGAATCCTTTTCACGTAAAGAGTAATTTTGTGTGGAAGGATTTTCTCGAAAAACCTTCGTGTCGCATCTTTAGAAGTTGAACTTGGCAGTTATGCGACATTTATTTTCTGCTTTTTGTTGTTGATACAAGCACCTTTTTCTACATGATTCATTAAAATGTGTATTTTAGGTGAAATCTCGATATAGAATCTTTGGATGGAATACAATAGATGCTTGGTTTAAAAGTTGTGCAGCCGATGGAGGAAGAGCCTTCTTCACAAAGCCTTGACAGTATTCCAGTTCTGGAAGTGCATTCACGAGTTGCCTGGACAACTTCTGAGAGATAATACTAATGTAGGTATAACTTTCTGTATTTCGCGAACAGCAGTTACAGAAGAGTATACCATAACAGTAAACTACACACAGGTTCCCCTTACTTCAACAGCAGCACGTGCTCAAGTCTAGTTACTGCTGCCGGACTCTCAAATTTATTTCAGTATAATACTTACCGTATTTAAAATGGAAATGTGTTTGCATACATTCGAAAAAGAGATTTTAAATTATTTCAACAAGAGTGTCCTATCTTTGAACTTAAATAAAACACGTTCTATAAATGATAGAGGTTTATTCTTTTTTTATTTTGGAACATAATTAATGTCATTACGTGTGGAAGAGAACATCAGTTAAGTGACCACCGCGGCTTCGTTGGGTTGCGCGTATACAGTTGACCCAATTTTCAATGACAGAAGAACATAAATTAGGTCCAACTTCACGAATAACACGCGTGATGTTATTCATAAGATCATTTACTGTTTCTGGCTTGTTGACATAAACTCGAGATTTAACATAACCCCACAAGAAGTAATCCAACGGCGTTAAATCACATGACCTCGGGGGCCAGTTAACATTACCACCACGAGAAATGACGAAACCTCTGAACTTCTCCTTAAAAAGATCGATTGTTTCGAGAGCAGTATAACATATGGCACCATCTTGCTGGAACCAGATGTTTCTGAGATCCATACCATCCAATTGAGGCCAAAAATAGTCCCTTATATGGGCCCGGCGTCTTTCTCCATTGAGAGAGCTTCTCCATCTTCATCTTGAAAAAAATATGGACCAATGATTCCACCATACTAAAATCCACACCACACAGTACCCTTGTGGGGATGAAGTGGTCCTTCGTGAATCTGCATTGGATTGTGATTGCTCCAATAGTTTGTTCACACAACCATCCCTCCAAAAGTGGGCTTCGTCGCTGAAGATGGTTTTTCGATAAAAATCCGGGTCAGCTTCCAATTGCTCCATAGCCCAGTCAGCGAATACACGGCGCAACCTGTGGTCGTTGGGCTTTAGTTCTTAAGTTAACACCATTTTGTAAGCGTGAAACTTCCAAGTCCAGATGCAGAATTCGCCAAGTTGTGGTCGGCTAAAGCCCCAATTCTTGCGCTCTACGAGCAATTGATTTGTTTCCGTTCTCGCATACACTCTCACGAACGCCGCCTATGTTTTCGTTGGAGCGCTTACCTCGATTACGTACAGGTGTTTTTTGATCGCTGACAGAACCACTTCTTTCAAATTTATCGATCAAACGCCGAATCGTTCTCTCGCAGGGACGATTATTCACACCGTAAAGTTCACGGAATACACGGAAGGTTTGTCGAACAGATGATCCATTTTGATAATTTCTACACGTTGCTGGATGCTGTAACGTTCCATGGCTATTCGTCAATAACAACTGTAACCACATGAAAAAATGACTGCTGTAACTCAATAACAACGGCAGCTATCACACTCTTGTTGAAAGCACCCTATATTACTTTCTCTGCCACCTACCTATATTGGGTAGAGGAAGTATTGCACTCCACTCAAACATTCACCGAAAATACGTGTTTTGAGGTCCCTGAATACAAAATAAGCATTTTAGAAGTGCGCGCGCGCGTGTGTGCGTGTGACGGCATAACTCAAAATCGAAAAGTCGGATAAATACTAAACTTAGCATTTAAGTTCAGTATTTCCAAAGATGAGACAGGAAGAATTTCAAGAAAATATCCACTCCAAATTACCCTTAACATGGAAAATGTTTCGTTGTTTTCAAAACTGGCTCTGATGGTGTTGATTGAAATAGCATATCTGTATGCAAGATATTTACATGACAAATAAAACGTGTATCAATTTTCTGCGAACAAATTAACAAGCCCTCTTCATTCTGAATGACTTTTGTATAATTCTGTGTAACTAGTAAACCGTAAGAGACAAAACCGTACTACAAAAAAGTAGATCTTTTTAAAACACGGTTTATTTCAAGTGAGCCATTTCCGAGATATCTGTTAATATCACTTTGACATTTTCTATACTTCGTCACGTTTTTAAAATGCTGTCGTTATTTGGTTGTTTCTCACGATAACATGGAAAGAGTATGCAATTTCAAAGCCAGCATATAGCGACCCGATTTAAAACATTCGACGCTCTGTCTCCTGTTTGTGCCTGTAACGAAATGTTATACAACCGTTTTTGAAAACTCCATCTTGATTAACTTAAAGTAGACAAAGCTTTTGTAACAACAGATTGCATAAGAGATATAAAAGTTGGCAGCAGTGAATAGAGATAATCGTGTGAATTTAGCACAAGTTTTTTTTTTTCGCAAGCACACGCAAGAAATAAATACATGGATATATTAACTCCTCAGTATATTAACGCCATTGTGTTTGAAATACGCTGGAGATACCTTTATGTTTAAACTTGACACGATGGCACGTGATCATTGATACTAGTTTATCGCTTGGAGCTCAGTCACGCGTACAGGCTAGCTGTAGATAGTTAAAAGTGCGCGAGTTTTCCTATATCGTGTGCAGTTGTACATAAAGAGTGGCGTGCACCATGTTGGAGTAAATTGCTTCGGAAGTAACGTTTACTAAAGAAGTCCCCACTACGGAAGTAGGTTACTACGGGAACAATTTACTCCGGAAGTAACGTTGGAGAGCTCATTACTCCCGAAGGTATTGTTTTGTTTGCGCGATTTACTTGATCAATCATGAATAAGGTTATGTGCGATATGAAAAGGGGAGAGACATCAGCGAAAGAGATAAATGTTTGTTGGTAGAAATAGAGAAAATCCATTTAAACAATATGAGTGTAAAAAACGTGCGATAATCTGCATTACGTTCGTCTTCAAAGCCAGTGAGATACCGCCAACACTCGCAACGTGCGTTCCTAATTACTTTTTATTTTAGGTTTATTAGTTTTTTACGTTTCCGACTTACGGGAAATTAGGGTTAGGTTTATATATATAAGCTTAGGTTCCTGATTCACGGGAGGTTACTTTTGTTAACGTTTTCAATGAAGACCCAAGTAATTCAGCAAAGTCAAAACATGTTATAAAGATGCTGGAAAGTAGTGAGTGACGAGTTTAATAATTCTAGCGACGGGAAACGTACTGAAGAGCAGCTTAAAATTCTGGAAACAATGTTTCTAATCTTCATTTTGCCTCGCAGATCACTTGCGTGTTGATAGAGAAATACTCTTTCTGATTTTGAAAAAGTTCACCATATTCACGGATGGGTACAAAATAGTAACATGCGTGCAGTCAATTCTACATACAATGTGTGGGAAATCTGTGAAAGTGAAGAAGAATTGCCTTTTATTTTGTTAACACTCGTGTATATTTATATGTGTAGGTACCTTATTCTTAACCTCAAAAGCGCTCTAACAACGCAGTGAAATACACGGCCAGCAGACGCGTGGCGTTTATTTATAAGATCGCCTGCAATACCGGGATTATGATGAACTGTACTTAACGTGACATGAAAATGCTGGTAAACTAAAGGTATAATTCACATGCACTTAACGTAATGGTTATGACTCTTGATTCATAATTCTTTTATTACTTCGGGCTAGTACCGTTTGGTTCTAATTACCGTGAAATCAAACTTGACGTAACGTGAAGGAAAAGTTTGGCTTTGCCAAACTTTTAAGTTACATCGCGTTACGTCAATTTTAAATACATTTAATGCAGTGTAAGACTGTCACATTATGTTAAATTCATCGTAATGCTGACTCAAGTTTCTGAAATATTCCGGTACAAAACACTCATAGGACGCATAACAATAATTGCAGTTTGGATTATAAAGCTGAATTTATGTCTGAGTTTTGTTGAAATGTTCTCCAAGCAGGTTCAAAAGGCGTGTATAAGATTCTTTCCTAATACCGAAATGTTCGTTGAACCTTCTCTCACTCTCTCTCTCTCACACACTCTCACACTCACTCTCACTCTCTCTCTGTATAAGTATCATATGGTTCTCGCATAGCACTATCGCATTCCGTTGTTTTTTTTTTGTCGAGATAATCAATGTAGTCTAAGTAATCGCTGTTTTCTTCATCGAGATCATCAATTTAATCTAAATAATCCATGAACGCGTCAAAAAATCTTCCTCCAAATACGAAGCGGTATTAGTACAATCGACAGGTTAGTTACTCCATCCAGGTCGCAAGAGTAAATTCTAACTTATATTTGTGCTCTATTTAATTTCGTAGTAACATACTACATGATGGTGCTCTCTGACATTTACTTCTGCGGTAATATAATCTGGGAGTAAGTGAAAGGAGTAAAATTCTTCGGAAGTGGTTTACTCTCGCATGGAAGTCGCCGAGTGTTGACTTGAATAGTAGTTTACTACGAAAGTAGAGCTTACTCCAGGTTGGTGCATGCCGCCCAAAGAATCCTCCGGTATTCCCGAGTTCGAACATCACAGCTGTGACGTTGAGAGAACATATCGAGCCATATGCATAAAATGTTTTGTTGTACCTACAGGAAAGGCTTCAAACAATATCGTATACTTCATTTCATATGCATAAACAGTAACCTAATGCTAAGAAGTTATACTTCGATGCCATAGTTTTACGTTTCGATAATAATCGAATTTCGGGCGTTTCGCATCTATTCAGTCATTCTCGCCATGAACATTATTTAAAAGTTAAAGCGAAAGATTATAGAAAGCGGTAAACTCCAGCAAGTGGAAAATCTATATCAACATAATCTTTATATGTAAAACAACTAAAATGTCCGCGGAATATGAGAAACAAAGAGAACAAATGCAGTTAGTAAACTTGAAGTAATATCCAGTGCAGGTGCATAGATCGCAAAGCCCTGCAGTGAGAAATAAGAACGCTCCAACAGTGCAGGAATTAAATACGAGATGTTGCCAATAAAAATAATCACTTAACCATTTCACATTGTTTATCGAATCGATATAATTCCTTGACGCCAAAATCTCTAGGCTTTCTTTCTTTAAATGTCTTTCTAGACTGAACTTGAAATGCAGCCATTTTACTTTATTATGGGCATTTGCTAAACAAGCGAAGCCTGGGAAAAGGCATGCTATGATTTTACTTAATATTGCCTACGAAGCAATTCTTTTCCTACTTTATGAATGACAGTCATAGTAGTCTAAGGGTAGATGTATAACCTACTAGATTGATATTGTGCTAAGAGGAAAAGCCTATACTAAGCCGTTAATCATGTTGATCGTAATATATCATTCCAAAACTATAGGAAAAGAACTGACTACATTGTATGCATACGCTCATCGTGCTTTGCAGTATATTTATACTGTACTTGTTAAACTAAAGCACGGATGGATGAGCATAGATTTTTCTTTCAAGTGTTAGCAGTGTAAATAAAGATCCAGAGTTATATAGTTTCAGCAGACTTACTCTAAATATTGCTTACGGAAGCGTAAAATTTCAAACATTGGAATTCGTAAAGCCTATCTGTGAAGATAGGGGCCTCCTTACAACTCGCCGACCGACCGATCGACTGGCCGGTTGAAGAACTAAGTGCTCTGACCCAGCGCAAACACCAAAAGCAAGAGATTGCGGGCATGTTCTGGAAGCTTCTTTCGCACCGCCTCGCGAACATTCTAAAACTCTCGAAACTGCAGCGAGCGTGATAGCGAGTGAGTTATTGCTCTGATGCGACATCAAGTGCGGTGATGACGATAGTTGTGATGTACAGCGAGTGCCGCTACTGCAATAGATTAGAGGTCTTGTTTCGACTCCCCAGCGAGTGAGTTAGTAAGTTGTTCTGGTATAACATCAAGCGCTGTTCTACGAGTGAGGTGACGACAGTTGTGACGTACAGCGAGTGCCGCTACTGCGAGAGATTAGAGAATTATTGTGTTCGACATCCCAGCTAGTGAAGCGGACGGAAGAAGAGGCGACTTCGCGCGTTTCATTTCACCGTCACGCGCAGTCACAAAAGTGGAGTGACAGTGAACTAAATCACATTTGTGATGTGGCATGGAGATGTCGAGAAAGTCGCAATATATTTTGGTGCTCCTTTAGATATTATGGGTACTTACACCACTAACCTCGCATTACAAATCAGCAGAAAGAAGTAAGGCAGTGCTGCATCACTGACCCCAAATCCAACATGGAGGCATTCCTCACTACCGAACACGCTGTAACTTTTAGTTCAAAATTCTTTATTAATATTACACAGCTAAGTCTTCATTTGCAGAATGTAGGTGCATGTGTTTAATGTATTTCACTCGCAGCTTGTCATGTCATCCATTGGTTCCATTTCACGAGCTAGTTAAGGGTACCCATCGCTGACATTTCTACATCTTGCCGCTTTTATATAAATGGTGTGTAGCAAAAACAATATGCTAATTTTTAAGTTCATTATCTATGACTTTTGCTGAAAAATTGAACAAGATTGGTTAAAAACTACACCGCGTGGAACATTTTTAATGCGCAAAAGCATATGAAACATCAAAGTCGGTTAAAAGGCATTGGAAGTAAATACAGGCTCATGGACATTTAAATTGTCATATGATGAAGCCTTAAAGGACTCTGAGAGCCAAAACCATAGTATTGTGATTTTGTCCAGCTTTCAACTATCACTCAGTTCTCACTGACACTGTTCTAAGTTATCAGGTTCATTTCGTTCACACTTTCACTTCACTAAGATGAACTATTGCAATTCTCCGTCACTTCACTTCCTCGTGAGTCGAACACAAGACCTCCACAACTCGTCGCTCAGCAGTAGCACTCGCTGTACGTCACAACAGTCGTCACCAACTCGCTCCGAGAATCGCTCTTGATGTCGCACCAGAAACTTAGTCGCAACTCGCTCGCTCACTGGCTGACTCAACTGACATCTGCGAGAGCGCTCGCTTATATAGTCAGTGGAATCTTTCCACAAGGAACGTTCTAGAACTATTTCGACACACTTTCAGGAGAAGAAGGTTCCAGAAAGTTCTAGTTATCTCCCGATAGCGCGCCCGATGTTTAGCCTGACCGCTCGGTGGAGACCTCCCGATAACCTCGAGCCATAGCCGCTGCGTCACAGTATGTAGTTGAAGCTAGAACTGAAGTTCAAAGTATTTTTTGGGCATAAAAATCAAGTGATTAGTTTTTTTAAAATCTTGGTAAAATTTCAGCTATGCGTACCCTCAAGGCGCACTCTCTAATCAGAGAGAAACACAGAGGAGCAGAATTTAGTGTTTACAAACGGAGTAAAGTTAGGGGAAAAAGAAGAAAAACAGGTATTAAGGTTAAACCTTGAGAGGGTGTTTATTTGCCCCACTTATGGTATACCAAACTTGAGGTAGTTGCAGCCCCACGTACGGTACAAAGTTTCCAGTGGCCTTCGCCTCACGTTTACTTTTACGGTGGCCTTCGTCTCCAAGTTTAAAAAATCAACTTTGTATTTTAATGTGTATTTGAATATTATATATATATATATATATATATATATATATGCCTCGGCTGCGTCAGTAGTAATTTTTTTATAACACGTATCTCTTAGCAGGACTGGTGTGACTAAAGAACAAGGCTTACACGAATTATAATTGTACTTTGTTTTTAATCCTTCACACGATTAAATAACACTTCACTGATATATCCTACTGTAGAGCTGTGAAATTATTGTTATTTGCACTTTTTAACACGTAAACTTCATATTATTCTCACCGCAATGAATTTTTATGTCTCACATTGAACACGTCCGTACCGATCGGGTATGCAATCTAAACCAAACTGGACTGGGTTGGGAACGCTGTCTTGTAGCGTCTCCCGCCTGAATTTGTACTATTTCTCTATTTCAAGTCTCTGATTGGTTAGGCCTACTCCAATAGAATATTTTTATTTAACGTAAGCTTTTACTAGTTTTTGATTGGCTATTTATAAACTGGTTTAAATATTACATTAATGTTCCAAGAATTATTAGTAGCCTTTATTAAACTTTCTAATTTATTATTGCCTCAAGGTTACCTCATTGTTAGCAACTTTTGGCTTCTACTTTTCAGCAATAGTTGTGTTATCATTAATGTTGTTAAACGTGTTTCTATTATTTCAGCACATTGTAGGGTCAGGCACAGAAGCGGTTTGGTGGCTCTGTCCATTACGACCTTTCTCCAGAAATGAGCTGCAGGAATGGAATGTCTGAATGTGAATCATCAGCGCTGGGACACGTTCCCCAGCCACCTAGTGAGAGAAACGGGATATGATGAAACACACCGTTTATGCTTTATCAACATGAGAGCGCATCACTGTTTGATACCTATCGATACATGGGCTGCCCATATTGCCTTGCATTTTAACAGTTTTACTTTCTCCAATACTTAGAGCAATTATTGCATTCCATCCAAAATTCACCTGAAATACACCCTGAATAAAAAAGTAGTTTTAGAAAAGGTCCGCGCGCGTGTGTGTGTGTGTGTGTGTGTGTGTGTGTGTGTGTGTGTGCACATCATAACTCGGATAAATATCAGAATTGGCATTTAGTAAGCTCTGCATCTTCCTGAGATGCGACACGAAGATTTTTCAAGATAACCCCACCCTTTAGTACCCTTTACACGGAAAATATTACGTTATATTTGATTTTCCCAAAAATGGCAAAGGATTTCCATTAAAGCGCCATAATATGTTTAAATTATTTCCATGAACAATAAAATGTTGATGTTCAATCTTCTGCGAATAGCCTGTGAAATAGAGGTCTGAAGGAACGTTGTATACTTCTCTATAACTGTAAAGTCGTTCTCCGTGGTGTAGTGGTTACCATGCTAGCCTCTAGTTCCCGAGGTCGCGGTTTCAAACCCGGCGGAGGGCGATGGATTTTTTCGGGCGTAAAAATCTTTAACATGGCTTCTTTCGGCAGGGAAGTAAAGCTGGTGGTCCCGTGTCGTAGATTTACGGCACGTAAAAGAACCTCAAGCCTGATAAAGAGGCCTTTGAGCAAAATTACCAGTTTCTCACGCCCAATATAGAATGGGACGCTAAGGACCATAGTAGTTAAAGAGCGTCCATACATAAAACTCAATTTAATTTTGAAGTAGAATATTTTTTTGGTAGTTGGAAGATGCTTCATGTTTATCTGCCCCACGTATGGGAGCCAATTTGTCGCGGTAATATTCGTGTTATCTATTGCTGGGCGCCTGTTATTGTATTACTAGTTTGAATTTTGGGTTATTTGTCCTCCGGCTAGCTATTATTACTACTCAGTCGAGCATACCTCTTGAACAGGGTGTGTAAACGGAAAGGATTTGTTACTGAAAGATAACACTTATAAAAGAATTTGTTTTTACACTTTTATTACCGTCACAATTAGTTAATTTCACATATTGACTCTTGCTACACGCCAGACTGAAACTGTTATATTTTCTAATATCACTATAATCACTTATTTGCTGCACATTATTAATTCGCGTATTTCACATTTATAGCTAACTTTATAACGCGAGAGATTCTATAGAATTGCACGACGTATAACCTGTGAATGATTCTCTTAAACTGTGCGATGTGTAACCCGCGAATACTTCTGTTGAACTGAGCGACGTATAGCCTGTGTATGATTCTGTTGGACTGAACGACGTATTACTCGCGAATCCTTCTGTTGGACTGAACGAAACCTTTCTCTGGCACGGAATTTATACTCCCTCACTCGATATGCCTAAAGATTATAACCGAGCTGCTATTGGTTAATAAAACGCGCCAACATTAGCGTCTATATTTATATCCAATAAAAATTACGAACACATATGCTCTAGGGAAGAAATTCCCTCCATTTCTAAAGAAACGCGCGCTACTCTGACGTCATTTGCTTGTCTCTAATAATTGATAAACAACTCACCCCCTCGCTACATTGTTGCCCGCTCTTATTGTCAGTTTCAGTGAGGCCTTGTAAACTTATTTCCTAACAATGCTTATAATTAACAAACATCTCAAATCAATGTCATACAATAATGCTTATTTACACTACAATCACTCTGGCATTTACATTGTTGTGATATAAAATACTGCTACAATTTATAACTGTAAATCGTAAAAGAAAAGACAAAACCCTACTACACAAAAAATGTAGAATCTCTTTAAAACACACATCTATTGCATTTTTGTTGGGATTAACATTTCAGGGGTATTTAATTTGGCTTGAATTTTCAAATAATTATACTTTTTCATCTGTTTATCGCGACGTCATTGAAGCTGTGAGGAATTTCAAAGCCACATACAGCGATCCGCTTTCTGAAAGTCGAGTATAGCTTCAGTTTCCTGAACCCACTTGTACTTACAAGAAATGTGTAATGGAACTATTTCTGTAAACGTCCATCTTTAAATAGAGGAATAAACTGCAAGACGTTTCTGTAAGTGTGAGCAGAGAAGGTAACATCAATTGCTGAATGGTTCTTCAAATTAGAACGTGTAAATACTACTGTCGCATTAGCCTAACTCTGGAATGTTAGTAACCACCGCGTACACCAGGAGTGTCAAGACGTGGGTGGCTTGTACTTCTCCATCTACCTGGAAAGGAAAGGGCCTTTTCGATCTGTTCCGACCTCAGATCGTATTCTTTCAGCTCGACTTATCTTTTTCTTTCCTCCATTCGTATATACCTGTGTGTCCTATTACATTTTGTAAGGGGTGGTGTTGGTGGGTTCTTTTTGTTCCCTCTGATCATCTCTGACAGAGTTACCAACACTTTAATTTCAGCTCCTGCTGGATGGCATTAAAATCTTCTGGTAAACCAGTGTAGCGAAAGAAGAAAATGTGAACTACCAAGGAGGAGCTGAGCGGGCGTCTGAAACTGTACATCGAAATTTTCTACGTGTTTTTGGTCATATGGAAACTGCACACCATTTTCTACCTGTTTTCTGGCCATATGGAAACTGCACACCATTTTCTACCTGTTTTCTGGCCATATGGAAACTGCACAACAATACTTTCTACCTGTTTCTGAACATATGGAAACTGCACACCATTTTTTACCTGTTTTCTGGCCATATGGAAACTGCACAACAATACTTTCTACCTGTTTTCTGAACATATGGAAACTGCACACCATTTTCTACCTGTTTTCTGGCCATATGGAAACTGCACAGAAATACTTTCTACCTGTTTTCTGAACATATGGAAACTGCACAGAAATACTTTCTACCTGTTTTCTGAACATATGGAAACTGCACACCATTTTCTACCTGTTTTCTGGCCATATGGAAACTGCACAACAATACTTTCTACCTGTTTCTGAACATATGGAAACTGCACACCATTTTCTACCAGGTTTCTGGCCATATGGAAACCGCACAGCAATACTTTCTACTTGTTTCTGGTCATATGGAAACTGCACACCATTTTCTACCTGGTTTCTGGCCATATGGAAACCGCACAGCAATACTTTCTACTTGTTTCTGGTCATATGGAAACTGCACACCATTTTCTACCTGTTTTTTGGTCATTTGGAAACTGCACATTATTTCCTTCCACTATTATGGTCATATGGAAAATGCACATATTTACCACACAATTTTCATTTCGTTCAAGATGGAGTGCTGTTCAAACGTGTCATCCGGCAACCGAGATGGAGAGCAGGTTGGATTTTGGACTAATGCATTTGAATCCAGAGGAAGTCGGAATTTCTTTTCTATGGAAATGGCTACAGAGTTGAGAAATTTGCTGATTATGTGCTAGGAATGTACATTTCCGAAGATGGTAATTTTCCTCTCACTGTCTGGGCAGCTATTGCTCGCACCACAAATGGCTGTGAATCATTTCATTAGCACTTTAATGAGTTTTAGCCAATATTAATCCCACATTTTTATAGGTGCGTGGATTCGGATCAAAATGTGCAGTTTCCGCACACCCGCTCCGGGAACGCAAACGGCGAACTTTAACGAAAAAAAATTGTGATGTGTTGCATTCACATTACTTGCTCTAATCAATCTTTTACAAACTATTGTTACAAAAGCTTATTCTTGTATCTACTTCTTGATACAACTTTCATTACACATTTACACACTTCGTTGTAGGTTTAAGGAGAATACAGTAGGTAAAGCGATGGTCAGTTTTTTAAAAAGTGGATCGCAATGTGATGACTTGGAAACTCCATGCTCTTTGCATGACCAGCAGAAAAAGCGAATAGCGACTTACCACTTCCTGTAAGTGTATAAGTATTTGAACCAATATCAAAGAATATATTCGGAAATTGTTAAGGTCACAAAACTTTCCACATAAATTGTGTGCTTTTACGAGATCTACATTTGTTGTGTAGTACGACTTTGTCTATCTCTTACGGTCTACCAATTATACAAAAACGATTCTGAATGGAGAGGACTACACAGACTATTCCCAGAAAATTCAGAATATACATTTCAATTGTCATGCAAAAATTTTGAAGATATGGTATATTCATCAAAATCATTAAGAGCCATTTTTGAGAAAATCAAAAATACTGAACAGTTTTCCACGAACATTTTCAACAAAATTCCACACTCCACGCTATCCTTTGCATGAATGTTTTTTATCCTTATTTATACTTATTTGCACGACTAATAACATTTCTGCGAATACCCTGTGAAGCTCTAAGTATATTTTGTACAATTGTTAACACATACGAGATAGACAAAACTTATACCGAAATATGTAGATACGTCTCGTTAAAACACACATTTATGTAAAGTGCATGTACCAAAGTATTATCGAAATTGACTTATACCTTGAAACAGTATCCTCTGTGATCGAGTGGTCAGCGTTCTGGGTTCTGAAACCAAAGGTCCCGTGTTCGATTCGCAGCTGGGGTGGGATACTTTTCTTTAATTAGAGTCCTTCCCCACCCCCGCAGTCTGGAAGTATGAATTGAAGCCCAAAGTTTAAGAACCTACATTCAATGGGGTGTTTCTCAAGTCAAAGCCCCTGATATGACTATAGAAGTTAAAGGGCCTATAGGTACAAATGAAAATTAAAAAACTAAAGCCTCTTGGCAATAATTCGATAATGATGTTAAACTAAATTTCCATTTCTACTTCATAAGAAAGGTTTGACACAAATATTGTGGCTATTGTGTATTTCAGTGCAGCATTTCTCACTCACCACTCCCTCTACAAGCTCGAGTTGCTAGCCGTCTGTACATTTTTACATGAATCACAGTAGAATAGATGGAGAGGTTATTTCTGACCCACCAACTGTTTCACATCGCGAGCAACGTCGCTCATTGGTTCATATTTGCTAAGTCAGCCATAGAGAGACATGATCAGGACTGGGTGGAAACTAGTGTTGGTTACATAAATGTGGAAACCTTACGAAAGAAAAACTGTGACTTGGTCCGGTTTTTTCAACTGTCACTACTCGGCTTTTATCAGTTCACCTTCACTGGGGGTTCACTAAGGTGAACTAGTACAATTCTCCGTCACTCCACTTCCTTCGTGGCGTAGCCTCACGCTGGACGGTTTACTTCACTCGGGAGTCGAATAGAAGACCTCTGCGACCCGTCGCTCCGCAGTAGCACTCGCTGCACTGACAAGCACCGTCGCTAACTCGCTCGCTCACTGACTCGCACTCGCATATATAGTCAGTGGAATCTTTCCATGAAGTTCTGCTACGTTCTAGAACTATTTGGGCACGCTTTCTGGAGGAGAGGGGAGATAAATTTCCCAGAAGGTTCTGTTTATCTGCCGATAAGCGCCCGGTGTTTATGCTGACAAGCGGCCGTTATCGTTGTTTAGACGGACCGCCCGGCGCCGACCTCCCGATAACCTTGGGCCATAGCCGCTGCGTCACAATGTTATATTATTGCGAAATAGAGGAATGGGGCATCTTTTGTACTTCCAAGTTTATAGAATTAAGTTAAAGATAATTTATGGACACATTTAAAAATTGTTTGAAACCAATACGGAATTAAGAGCAGTTTAGTAAGAAACACTAAATAGTGCGGTCGTGCCTGAAATGTAACGGTATGCAAGTTACAGCCTGGAAGTTTAGGCATTTATAACAAACAAAATAGACAGACAAAAAAGGAAATAAAAACTTACAAAAAGGCACGGTAAAATTTAAAAAAGTAATATACATTTTAAGAAGTTATAATAACCAACATTTGGTTTAAAAATCGTACAAGTTATGCATTTTCATTGTTGCACATTACCATAAAGTATTGCTGTAAATGTGTGTTAGACTCTAACAACCGAAACTGTGTGCTAGATGTGACAACAGCTGTTGGAAGTGCCTTAATTTACCCACCACTCTTTGAAGCCAGAGTGGCTTGTTAACATATTGTGTTGATTGGTAAATTACTATATTTCGCGATTAACTGTCTTTTCACAAACCTTACACAATAAAACTGTTCCATCCAACGAAATCGCATGTGCACCAAATTCACTAACATAACTGCGGAATTTACTGTTCAATGGTTGACTGAATTCAGCCATCGTAACTAAATGGTGCTTTATCTGCTTCACGTGACAGTAACTGACCATCAATATTCGTCAAAATGTTTTCCTTACAATACTTCACGATACTGGGGAACCCACTTTAAGAGAGCAATGCTGAAGGCTTAGCAGATACCAAACGTTACAGGATGGTCACACCTCAACGTAAAGGATGTCCAAGTGGTGTCCATCATCTACAATTCCCTGAATATAATAGACAAATTGAAAATAACTTTAAGAAAGGCTGCTAGAACTTGAAAAGGCAAAATTAAAACAAAAAAATTGTTCTATAACTTCCAAATGCTTCAAAAACACAATTATTTTATCTACACTTACCACCCAGTAAAAATGACATTTTTCCTAACATCCTGGGTCCAGTAAAGACAAAATAGCACATGTCAGTAAGACTTCTCTCGCCTGTGAAGTTGTTTTAACCCCACTGTTGGAGAGCCAAACTTGAAGTAGTTTATTGTTGCTGTTGCACCACACACGTACAGCACAAAGTTTCCGGTGGCCTTCGCCCCACGTTGAAAATATCAACTTTGTATTTTAATGTTTATTTAAATATTATATATGTATGCCTCAGCTGCATCAGTAGTAATTTTCACACGTATCTCTTAGCAGGGCTGGTGTGGCTAAAGAACAAGACTTACACAAATTATAATTGTATTGTACTTTGTTAATTAATCTTTCACGCAATTTAATAACACTTCACTGATGTATCCTACTATAGAGCTATGAGATTATTGTTAATTGTACTTTTTTAACACGTAAACTTTATATTATTCTCACCGCTATGAAGTTTTATGTCTCACACTGAACACGTACCGTACCGATTAGGTACACAATCTTGTAGCGTCTCCCGCCTGAATTTGAACTTCTCTATTTCAAGTCTGATTGGCTAAACCTACTCCAATAGAATACTTTTATTTAACTTAAGCTTTTTATAGTTTTTGATTGGCTATTTTTAAACTGTTTTAAATATTACATTATTGTTCCAAGAATTATTTGTAGCCTTTATTAAACTTTCTAGTTTATTGTTGTCTTAAGGTTACCTCATTGTTAGCATCTTTGGGCTTCTATTCTCACAGCTCCTACATTGTTAAATTACGTAATGCATTCACATAACATTATTATACATGTACATAATAAAATAAACATAATACAACGACTGTTACATACATTTTATATATTATTACATATACATATTGCTTTAAGGCGAGCTATTATATGATTAGACTGATGTCATTAGACTGCCTCACCTATCAACTACGGTAGGATACTGCATACAAAACAAACCTGCTCCTCTTCTTTACACGAGAACGATGTCGCTATGAATGTAAAACAAAATCACGAAATGCCTCAATCTGGGATGAACGCGGACTACTTCAACCTTTGTGTGTTATTCTTTTAAAAGACTGCCTCTAGGAAAATAATGGGAGCTCTAAGTCTGTATCCGTTAAATTGAAACGCGTCACTTTCAAGCTTCCGTCGTGACGACGCATTGAAAAGAGAATGGCGTGGGTGCAATCTCCTGAACAGCAACAGCTACAAAAAGAGAGAGAACTCATCTCCAGTATAGCAGGGCCCCAGAGGCGAGATTTTTGAGACGATAATGCGACTGTAATATAAATGCTTACAAAGGACTGCAAGGATTATTCTTATTCTGCCAACTCGCTGAGGCAAAAAAACAAACATTTTAGTGAAATACAACAAACTGAAGACAGCAGAGAGGGGCAGGAAACTTCTCACACTGTCACTGAAGCAACCTTTTAACGAACTCCGCACTATTACACGGAGCAGCATTATTGTTTGAAATAAATACACCTATTCACATATAAGAGAGATAAATGTATATCCTAGCACACATAAGCTGGCTTACTCGAAGTTGCACGGTTAGCTTTTTAAACTCGAATGACGAATTAATTTAATTTACATTGACGCAGTAATTTGTATCACAAATTATGTAAATGTCAAGAGTAATTGTAGTGTGAATATGCATTATTGTGTGACATTGATTTGAGATGTTTGTTGATTGTAAGCATTGTCGAGAAGTGGGTTTAAACGGCCTTACTGAAACTGACGATAATAGCGTGCAATAATGTAGCGAGGGGGTGAGCTGTTTATCATTATTAGAGACGAGCAAATGACGTAATATTGGCGCGTTTGTTTAGGAATTTGCGGGAACATTTTCCCTAGAGCATATGTTTTCGTAATTTTCGTTGGATATAAAAATAGACGCTAATGTTGGCGCGTTTTATTAACCAATAGCAGCTCGGTTATAATCCTTAGGCATATCGGGGTGTGGGAGTATAAAAAGAGCTAAGTCAGAGGTAGATCCCTCCCAGTCCATCGGAAACATTTGTACATTACACGTCGTCGAGTTTAACAAAAACAGTCATGGTGAATACCTAGCATAGTTTATCGATTCGCAGGTTACGCGTAGCAATGTTATGAAAAATCTCAAGTGTCGTAAAGTTAATTACACAAAAAGTTGAAGTACGCGAATTAATAATGTGCAGTAAAGAAGTTATTATAACAGTTTCAGTTTGGCGAGTGTCAAGATTAATACGTGAAAGTGCATAATGTGTTACGACAATAAAAGTATAAAACAAATTCTTTTATCAGTGTTATCTTTGGATAAAAACTCCTTTCCGTTTACACACCTTGATTAAGAGATTTGCTTGACCGAGAGATCATAGCTAGCCGGAGGACAGTGAACAAAAAAATATTAAATACAATAATAGGCGCTCAGTAAAAGATAACACGAAGTGACCGCGACAAATTATATTTTATACGTGCGGCAGATAAACAGTAGCATTCTTTCAAACAAACACTAATACCGTCACAAATTGGCTATCACAACGTGGGGCTAACAAAAACTAACCATAATCCCGTCACATATTTGGCTCCCAAACGTGGGGCTCAATAAATAAATAAACATATAATGTCACAACATCCACCCGCTCTTTACGAGACTATTGCACAATGATTACACTTTATGGTGAATCCTCCCCTTATAATTGTAATTTCGTACAGCTCAGCTATTTCTAATAAGGGGTGAAAACTCTCCCGATATTCACGCAAAAGAATGTAAAAACATCGGCGGAACGTCTAACTTCCTAAATCCCCACCCCCGAGTGTGCTCCAAGTTCTGAAAATGTTGCACAGCTTATAAACACCCTTTGGCGGTGGAACAATCATCGGTCGGAATGGTCAAGTCTATTTTTAGACAATTACAGTAGGTGAAAATTTAAACGTTGTACGTTCTCTTTGGTCCCATAGTTATTCAATACATAAAAGCCACATCCTTTTCACATAACGCAGAAATTCTAACAATAGAAATAAAGGTGAAGCTGGTGAATATGTGTCTATCCATTGTCGTTCATTAGTAATGAATGTTTAAAATCTGCCCCTTTTTGAATAACGCTGTGCTATTTATATGAATACTTTCAACATACAAGAGACGATGTAAAGCTGTAATGGGTGTAACGTTTTTCTATCTCCCGTGATTCCCAGTTGCACAAAATTAATTGGGAGGACTTAACAGAAAATTCTTGAGATCTCTGGCCAGAGCTCTAATAGGTACATATTGAAGAAAAAGAAATGATTTTATAAAGAAGGCGTTTGAGGCCTGTGTAAATTGGAAGACCTGAGGCTCATCGGAAGACCTCCCAAACGGCTGGTATTTGCAGCTGGCCTTCAGTCAGCCTCACCTCTAACCCTACATCACCATTAGTCACATTCCTGCCCTAACGCCAGCTTTCTCATCACTCTTGACGTGACCTGGATGGCATTTTAACTTCAGTTTAATTTCCAATTCAATGTAACCCGATTCCATAGTGATAGGTTGACACGATTTTGTTGTTAACCTCCGCTGCGATTTCTCTTCAAATGTGGCCTACATGCCTTTTATAGAGGTTTATCTTCCTGCACCTGTTGTCAAAGGTCACACACATGTTCCTGGCATTTTACAATAGATCCGCCCTGTTGCATTTCGCAAGCCTTTCTGAAATGAATTACTTCAACAAAACGAATCTATAGCACTCAAACTGAAGTAATTTTGCAACGCGTCCAAATACAATTCGCCAATCTGATGCGTTACAACACAACCTCTACCCACTATAGATAATTTACTCGCATACCTATTCAGCAAATTGTTCGTAAAAGTCTCATGTGTTACATTCACATGATATCTGCCATCAATCGCTTATTAGTGATTATACATATTATTCTAATGAAAGTTTACTTTTCTATCTACTTCGTTTAATTCGAGATAAGTCTTATCGGAAACAGCTGCATTATACATTTTGTTATACATATACAAAGGGAACAACGATAGTCTAATGTTTAACAACTGGACGCTATATGCTGGCCTTAAAATTCCATACTGTTTCCATGACATCGCGAGAAACAACTGAATGTTGACAGGACTTGGAAACAATGAAAGTATTGAACAATTCGAACCAGTAATAACGGATATTTCGAAAATGGCTGATGCCACAAGAAAGTTATTTGAAAGAAATTACGTGCTTTAAAAAGATATACATTTTATGTGTGTGTTTTCTTCTGTTGCTTAACGTTTATAGTTACACGAGATTATACAAAATTCCTTCCGAATGAAGTGGACTTCATATGGTGTTACCAGAAAATTCAAGATATACATTTTATTTGTCATGTAAATATCTTTAATGTATTGTACATTAATCAAAATCGTTAGCTTTTTTTTTTGCCGCATCTTAGGAAGATCTTTCGTTTTTGAGCTATGTTGTTCACTGACCTTTTTCTAAAAATATTATTTAGTGGGCCTCAAAACATGAATTTCCGGTGAAATCCCCGTATAGAATGTTTGGGTAGAATGCATGCCTATCTTCTCTACCTACTAAGTATGTGGCAGAGAAAGTAAAAATGAATTGTTTATCTACTTCTTGTTAATCACGATATTCGTTTGCCGTAATGGTTTCAATATATACTTTATTGTACCCACCTACGTGATGCATACATGACGGCAGTCAAATGCTTAAAATGAAGATGGATGTGATATTTCCCTTACATTCTTTCTGAAGTAAGTTTCGTCCGTTTCCTGTGGTTTTATAGTTTATATAAAATCAAATCACAATGAAGTATTCACAGGCTATTCACAGAAAATTCAAGATATACATTTTATTTGTCATGCTAATATGTCAAACATGATACATCATTAAGAGCTATTTTTGAGAAAATCATAACGAAAATGTTTGCATGTGAAGGGTAGGGTAATTTGGGGTGTGGGGGCATTTCTTGAAAATCTATCACATCTTTAGAAGATGCCAGAATTTAAGTACCAAGTTCGGCATTGATTCGAATATTTGTTTTTGAGCCATGCTGTTCTCTCTCTCGCGCACGCGCACGCACACGCACGCACACACACACACACACACATGGACCTTTCTCTGTAAGTGTTGTTTTTTGGGTTCAGGTGACCTCAAAGCATGTATTTCCGGTGAAATCTCAACACCAAATTGTTGGGTGGAACACAATACTTCCTATACAAGGTGTTAGAGCAAGCAACATTTCAACATATATATTTTATTCCTTGGTGAATGTCTCAAACGTGAGAGCTATTTTTAACAATAGAGTAATGAAAACAATTTCCATATTAAGGTTTGTTCGGAATAGCAAAAGTATTCCTTGAAAATCATCTCCTTTATATTCTCAGAAGAAGCTTTAAGGGGACAAGGTACTCTGAAATGGTCAAAAATCACATTTTTGTTTCAGGCACTAATAAAACCTCTTATTATTTCCAGTTTCAGAAAACATACTTTTGCGGGGTTAAGGAGTTTTTCAGACATTTAAATACAATTTAAATGCTAGTCTGCATTCCTTTAAAGCTGTCATGCAACACCCCTTTTAGAACGTTTTTGTATCTTTCAACAACGAACGACTATATCATGCCCAGCGAGCACTTCAGCAATTAACAAAAGAGGCCAGGACCAAGGGAAGGCAATCAGAAATACTAAAGCAATCTCCAGGAATGAAGGTGCAGATGATTATGACTCTGGAATGTACTGAAGTGTGTCAGAAATTTAATGTTCAAACTTTAAATTCAGCTTTCTCAAAACAACATTTTTGGATACTTATGTACCTTTTTCTCAGAAAGTATCAGAAGTAGAGAGCTGAAATTTTCAATACATGTATACAACACACAGTTACAACTTTCTGAACCACAATCATAATTTTACAATATATAATAGTGATATTAAGGAAGCAACAATGTTCCAAATTTTCCACATTTTTACTTTCTTGACTTTGCAAATAATATTTTTTTCAATTTCTAGTGACTGATATACATAACTAAATAATTGAGGTTCAGAAGATAACTGATTATACTAAGAACAAGCGTGCAAAAGTGTGATTCTGTGCTGCAAGGAGTATTAGAGAAAAGGTACATGAATTCAGATGTTTTAAGAGTACATTCTATTATTTTTCTGCTGAATGAAATAAATTTTACGGACTCAACTACATAAGCTATCAATACAAACAACCACTTGAAATAATTGTCATGTTTTACAGAATAATTCATAAAACCTTCAGGAAAAACCATTGAGAACTTTAAGAGTAATGGTAATTTAACACACTTAAGGTGTAATTTCCATGTGTTCAGACTACCTTGTCCCCTTAAGGTAGCATAGTACAAAAACACATCTTCATTGGCCAATCTTAAGGAAATACCGTTTCTGATGTGTCTTAAATGTATAAAGGGCAAATATTTATTTTAAAAATTGTTTCATTTGTGTAACACGTTTAACTGCTATGGCCATCATGTTGGCTTTTGACTTGACAAAAAAAATGGCGTGGGAGGGGGAAGGTGGGGCTTGAGCTTTAAAGTCCTTTAACCGGGTACGTCATATCGGCCGGTAAATGAACGTTATGGTTGAAATGATTATCAAAATGGACCCGGGGATCCTAGAGCTTAGAGTTGGCCGATATTCAGGATAAGGGAAAATCTAGGAAACAAACCTTATCCAGGTAACCCACGCCAACCGAGACTCGAACTCGGGTCTTGAATGTGAGACAGGCAGACATGCCAACCGCAAACCAGAGGTGGGACCTGATTTTGTTATTACTCGTTAAACTAAGCTTCTCTTATCCTTTTCCTATAAAACAACTCGAATTCATAGTTACAGACTGGTGAAAGAAAAACTCCTCCTTGCGGTCAGTAATTGAACCTGAGACCTCCGGGTTGAGAAACCAGAGAAAATATGTTTTCAGGCTGCAGTCCTATGTTCACCATAGATAACCACGGTAAACACACATTTTCAAAACCTGAGTTTTCAACACAAATTTTGTGCACCTAATCGCTGATATGAACGGTGCGCGCCTCCTGTTGGATTCAGACGGTGAATTTTGTGTCGAATGCATCACTTGCTCTACCCTAGTCGATGCGACGACGCTTCGCTTGTTAATTGTGGCCTCCGTATGTAATAAAGCCCTGGGATAACAGAGATTGGAAGGGTACATCTGGAGGGAGAGTATTCTTGTGCCATACTCCGGTTTCCTGTTTCCGCTGAGGGCAGGTGTCCCAACAACAGGGGTCCCCAGGTAAACCACTTTTTTCCACTGTGTGGTTCCAGGGTAAACACGACGTGCGGCTTTCCACAAGAAAACTGTCTTAGTATACAGCTTTTACATAAAAAAACATTGCACAAAATGTCCGGGACCAAAACTACCATACGGGTCAAGTCATAGTTGAATGAAATGAAAACATGCAGTATGTCCAGGACATAAACTGCCTCACAAGTCATGTCATAGTTGAATGAAATGAAAACATGCAGTATGTCCAGGACAAAAACTGCCTCACAAGTCATGTCATAGTTGAATGAAATGAAAACATGCAGTATGTCCAGGACAAAAACTGCCTCACAAGTCATGTCATAGTTGAATGAAATGAAAACATACAATATGTCCAGGACAAAAACACAATGATATCACGGATCATGTCATAGTGGAATGAAATGAATAAGAGACCTTAACAGCAATAAAGCTATTTCACATCCATTGGTAATAAGAGATTTTGAGATTATTGAATGTTTAAACATCTCACTTTTTGTAGTAAGTTTTTGTCTATCTCTAATGCTATTCTATAAATTCAATCACGATGAAGAGGACTTCATAAGCTTTCTACAGAAAATTCAAGATATACGTGTAAATATCTCAAATGTGTGATAAGTTTAATTAAAATTCTAAGGGGAGACTAAAAGCCATATCCCACCAAAATAAAATCTACTAAATTCATGACCCACTATCTCAGAAACTATATTAAATATCTGAAATTTTTACAGGATACTAGTTGAATGTCTTCTAAGTTCAGTTATATACAGTATTCAATAAGTTAGTTTTTATACCATCTTGTGCTTCAAATTCATCAGCAATTATTTTTTTTTAAATAGCCAACGATTTTATCAACCAACTTGGAGGCTACAATAAACCTCTTAAAATTCGCTTTGGTAATCTCCAATAATTTGACAAAACGTTTCATTTATACCAGAAAATATCATTGACAGAAAAAGCTGTTCAAAACAAAAATGGAGAAAACAAACTCGCATATATTTGCAAAGAATGTGGCTTGAGCAAGAGAACCTACCTTGCTTATCAGTAGTACCAACTTGTAGAACAACACTTACCCCAAAAGATGGGCTAAAGTTTACCTGTCTACTCCAGAGAGAATAGAAGCTACGATTTTTAATTTCTCTACCATGCACATAGTAGGTAGAGAAGATATTGTATTCCACCCAAAAATTCGATACCGATATTTCACCGGAAATACATGTTTAGAAAAAGTCCGTTCGTGCGTGTGTGTGTGTGTGTGTGTGTGTGTGTGTGTGTGTGTCCGTGAACAGCATAACTCAAAAACGAACAGTAGGATAAACACCAAATTTGGTATTTACGTTCAGTATCTTCCAAGGATGCGCGACACGAAGATTTTCAAAGAAATCCCCACCCCACCGCAAACTACCCTTTACATTGAACATTTTCCGAATTTATTTATTTTTTAAAAACGGCTCTAACGATTTTGATTAAAATACAATATATTAATGATGTTCACATGAACGATAAAATGTATATCTTGAATTTTCTGGGAATAGCCTGTGGAGTCCATTTCAGTTGAAAGGAATTTTGTGTAATCCTGTACAACTGCTAAACGTTATGCGATAGACGAAAACGTACTATATAAAAAATGTAAATCTCTTTAAAATGCAAAATTTGTTTTAAATAACTCTTTTCTTTTTGGTATAAGCCATTTCCGAGATATCCGTTATTAATGGTTCGAATTGTTCAATACTTAGCCATTCTTTTAAAGTCGTGTCGGTTTTCAGTTGTTTCTCGCGATTGCATGGGATTTTAAGGCCAGCATATAGCGCCTAATCTCGATTAAAATGGAGTATACAGGAAAATAAATTTTGGTAAGAACAATTTGTATACCATTAATAAACGCTAACGGATAGAGAAAGTCGGTGAATCATACCAGATTTTTAAACATAATATTGTGTTATACCCTTAATGATATTTTGGCTATTTTTGATATTTATTCTCCTCTTAAGGCAACCAACCTGTGAAAATTGTCTAAAATTCTGAAAAATAAAGATTTTGTACCGTAACACAATTCAGTATTTTTATGGGCGATGCGTGGTGCAGACACTAAAAGCATAAAAGTACCAGCCAGTACAGGAATGTAGTTTTCAAGTTCAAAATCACCTCTCTACCTTTAAAGTACCTTCTTTTATTCATTATTCTTTCAGTACGCAACACTGAAATTACTCATTGTTGCAAACTTTTTCGTATTACTTTCAACATTTCACCAAGAAGTAGGACAAGTACGTGTCTTTTGAAACCAATTGCATTAACAACAAAAGAAACAATAGGGAAATATGTACTCCTGAATTTTTTTTCTGAAGTAATTCTGGTTACCTTACGGCTGGTATGTTTGGAATACGAAACTTAAATTTGATTCCAAAATTTTCAAAACTGCTCCGCAGATACATATTTTGTGTAGATTATTTAAAAAGTAGAACACATTTTCCTCAAACTATTCAATAGAATTTATTTGATCATTTGGAAGTGTTATAGAATATATCTGATAAATAGATCTGTGATACATTCATATGATTTCTCTACCCTCTATCGTTTATTAATGAGTATACAAACTATTCTTAACAAAGTTTAGCTTTCTATCTACTACATTTTAATCTAAATAAACCTTTTCAGAAATAGCTACGTTACACATTTCGTTATAGATACAAAGGGAACAGTGATAGTCAAATGTTTAACAACTGGATGCTATATGCTGTCCTTAAAATTCCATACTGTTTCCATGCAATTGCGAGAAACTGGATGTTGAAAGGACTTTAAATAATGATCAAGTAGTGAACAATTCGAACCATTAATAAAGGATATCTCAGAAACGGCTTATGCCACAAAAAACGCATTTGAAATAAATTGTGTGTTTTAAAGACATATACACTTTTTGTATAGTAGGTTTTCGTCTGTCGCTTAACGTTTATCAGTTAAACAAGATTATACAAAATTTCTTCCGAATGAAAAGGACTTCAAAGGCTCCCGGAAAATTCAAGATATATATTTTATTTGCCGTTGTTAATATCCTTAAATATATGGTGTTTTAATCAAAACTGTTAGCCATTTTTTAGAAAATAAAAATTTTCGAAAAAGTTTTCGATGTAAAGGGCAGTTGGCGGTAGCGTATTTTCTTGGAATTCTCCGTGTCGCATCCTTGGAATATACTGAACTTAAATACCAAGTTCGGTACTTACCCTACTTTTCGTTGAGTTTTGCTGTCCACACACACACACACACGGACATGTTTCTAAAAATGCTTTATTTGGATTCAAGAGGCCTCAAAACATGTATTTCCGCTGAAATCTCGATGTGGAATGCAATACTTCTATTTACTACATGTAGCAGAGAAAGTAAAAATCAAACCAATTGCTTAAGAAATGCAGACTCTTCAAATGGTACCGTTAAGAAACTAAAAGGATAAATCAAGGGTGTGCGGGTGATCTCGTGAAAATATTTGGAAGACGCTGAACTTAAATACAAAGTTTGGTATCTATCTGACATTTCGTTTTTGATTGTACCTTCCACACACACACACGATCGCGATCCGGATAAGAGATTTCGTAACTCAAGCTTAGAACTGCATGAAGGTGCCCCCCTCCGGTATTAACACCTTGGGTCATATCGGCGGCTTTACTTTTGGAATATGGTGTTCACTCGCCTTTTAAATTCACATACACACGCACACATACATTCAGACTCTCTGTTATACTTCAACGCTCTAGGGAGGATAGGGAATAATCCTGGTTAAAAAAAAAATGTCCACTCTCTGCCCGGGAATCGAACCCGGCATCTCCGGATTTGGAGGTTAGCATGCTAACCAGCAGACCACAGGGACAGTCGTATTTTGGAGCATAGTGATTATCAACCAACCACAATCACCATATCCTTCCGGAAACATGACAGTTTTCCTCTTTACACAACATTATGCAATGTACCTTAACCCTCCATTGCATGGCGTTTTCATTTGGCAACAAACAATCTAGGCAAAGTTTTAGAATATATTAACAGTGTTTTTTGTTAATTTCATAGTAACCTTCAGCAATGAAATTAAGCTATTGCTTTTATCGTTATAAATACAAATGAGTTCATTCTTGTTTGGCACTATTATCTCTTCTAAAGGGTCTATTAACAAGAATGTCCTATCTTTGAACTTAAATAAAACACATTCTATATATGATAGAGGTTTATTCTTTTTTTATTTTGGAACATAATTAATGTCATTACGTGTGGAAGAGAACACCAGTTAAGTGACCGCCGCGACTTCGTTGGGTTGCGCGTATACGGTTGACCCAATTTTCAATGACAGAAGAACGTAAATTAGGTCCAACTTCACGAATAACACGCGTGATGTTATTCATAAGATCATTTACTGTTTCTGGCTTGTTGACATAAACACGAGATTTAACATAACCCCACAAGAAGTAATCCAACGGCGTTAAATCACATGACCTCGGGGGCCAGTTAACATCACCACCACGGGAAATGATGAAACCTCTGAACTTCTCCTTCAAAAGATCGATTGTTTCGAGAGCAGTATGACATGTGGCACCATCTTGCTGGAAGATGTTTCTGAGATCCATACCGTCCAATTGAGGCCAAAAATAGTCCCTTATAACAGCCCGCCATCTTTATCCATTGACAGAGTTTCTCCATCTTCATCTTGGAAAAAATATGGACCAATGATTCCACCATACCAAAATCCAAACCACACAGTAACCTTTTGGGGATGAAGTGGTCGTTCTTGAATCTGCATTGGATTGCGATTGCTCCAATAGCGGCAATTTTGTTTAACACAACCATCCATCCAAAAGTGGGCTTCGTCGCTGAAGATAATTTTTCGATAAAAATCCGGGTCAGCTTCCAATTGCTCCATAGCCCAGTCAGCGAATACACGGCGTAACCTATGGTCGTTGAGCTTTAGTTGAGTTAAAACCATTTTGTAAGCTTGAAACTTCAAGTCCAGATGCAGAATTCGCCAAGCTGTGGTAGGCGAAAGCCCCAATTCTTGCGCTCGACGAGCAATTGATTTGTTTCCGTTCTCGCGTACACTCTCACGAACGGCGCATATGTTTTCGCTGGAGCGCTTACGTCGATTACGTACAGGCGTTCTTTGATCGCTGACAGAACCACTTCTTTCAAATTTATCGATCAAACGCCGAATCGTTCTCTCGCAGGGACGATTATGCACACCGTAAACTTCACGCAATACACGGAAGGTTTGGCGAACAGATGGTCAAGTTAGATAATAAATTTTCAAATTTCTATGCATTGCTGAATGCTGTAACGTTCCATGGCTATTTGTCAATAACAACTGTAACCACATGAAAAAAATGACTGCTGTAACTCAATAACAACGGCAGCTGTCACATGTTAAAGATAGGACACTCTTGTTAAGAGACCCTATACATATTTGTGCTAGGTACCTACCTGCGAGGAATCCTACCCTCTCTTGGAACAACAGATTTTTCTATTAGTGCAGTAATTTTCTAGCCATCTGCTGTCACCTATAGGTGGTGGGGGAAGCATTGTATTCGATATTGACTTCACCGGAAATACATGTTTTGAGGTGCGCCGAAGCTAAAAAAACTTGTATAGAAAGATGTGTGCGAGAGCAGCACGACCCAAAAAGGAAATTTCTGATTTAATTTGGTACTTAATTCTGCATCTTTTTCCCTAAACGCTGCCATTTACAAAGAAAATTTTTGTTATGTTTGATTTACTGAAAAACAGGCTCACGATTTTTATCAAAATATCGTGTCTGATATAAGAAAATATGTGCATCTTGAATTTTTAGTGAATAGCTCGCGGAGATACCTTCATTTAATTCACACCTTCATTCAAGCTTTCGTATAACAAGAAAAACTTGTAAAAGATGAGCGAAAACGTAATACAGGAGGAAAAATCTAAGACCTTATACGAATATACAATCTGTGTTGATTTTAATCAATTTCACCGTTTTTTGAAGTATTCCATGTTGCAAGTTTAGACCTTTCCTGAGCTTCATTTAATGGACGGGCTTAAAAGTTTGCAATTCTTGCTTTTTTACTTTCCCCACTATACAGCTAATGGTAGAGCATTTCACCCAAAAAGTCTTTACCGAAATGTCGCTGGAAATACATGTTTTGAGGCCCCTGAACTAAAAAAAAATCTCTTTTAGAAAAATATGTTTGTAAACACCATAACTCAAAACGAAAAGTGAGATAAGTAACAAAGTTGGTATTCAAGTTCATTATCTTCCAAAGATGCGACACGAAAATTTTCAAGAAAATCCCCCCCAAACTACCCTTTATATTAAACATGTTTCGATATCTTTGACTTTCTCAAAAATGGCTCTTAATGATTTTGATTATAATACCACATATTTAAGACATCTACATGGCAAATAAAATGTACCTGTATCTTGAATTTTCTAGGAATAGCCTATGAACTGCTATTCATTCGGAAGGAATTTTGTATAACGAGTAAACATTAAGCAAAAGAAACTTTATTACCTACAAAAAGAAATGTAACATTGTAAATATACTGTTTTAAAAACATGTACACTTTTCAAAACTCACAATTTGTTTCAAACAAAGTTTGTGGCATCAACCACTTCGGAGATATCAGTTTTTTATGGATTTGAATTTTTTAATGCTTTCGTCATTTCTTAAAATGCTGTCACTATTCAATTTTTCACGCAAAGTGACTGAGAGTATGGAATTTCAAGGCAGCATATACAGAGTGGACCATTTAAGTTGAGCTGTATAATATCTCCAGCGTTGTAGAGATGGAGATATTGTCTTGAATATAAGTTGTGTGATATTATGGGGGAAAGTAGTAAATTTCATTAGTCGTGTTTATTTGGAGGACGTTGTGATGGTCCTTTAGGCTCAATTTAATTTGACCGTTCCCATTTTAAAAAATATAACTATATTTAAAAAATATGTATGTCGTCCTCCGTGGACTAGGGGTAACATTCTAGCCTCTAGTTCCCGAGGTCGCGGGTTCAAATCTGTCGGAGGGCGATGGATTTTTTCAGGCGTAAAAACTCTTAACATGACCTACTTCGGAAGGGAAGTAAAGCCGGTGGTCCCGTGTCGTAGATTTATGGCACGTAAAAGAACTCAAGCCTGATAAAGAGGCCTCTGAGTAAAATTTCCGGTCTTTCACGCCAAATATAGAATGGAACGCTAAGAACCATGTAGTAGCTAAAGAGCGTCCACAAATAAATAAACATAGACGGCATATAGCGACTATATTTTGAACATTTGACTGTGGCTATCCCCTTCGTGCCTATAACGAAATGTGGAATGAAACTATTCATGCAAACGTTTATCTAAGTTAGCTTGAAATAGGTTGCTTGAAAATAAAGTTTGCAAGAATAGTTTTTAGGAGCTATGTAAAAATAAACGATAATGGGTAGAGAGAGTCAGAATTTTTTCCATGCTTTCTTTTCTTTCCATCGAAGAGCTTGTTGCAACGAATAAACATTTGAATGCACTTTCTGCAAGGTGTAATCAACACATCTTGCTTAATTTGAAACTATTCCTAGGCCAAAGTATATCGTGAACTGCGTAACATGACGTGGATAGAAGAATCGGACACATGTGCATTTGTAATGGATAGAGAAAGCTGTGTGTATCACAATTAGATTTCTTACTGAAAACTGTTTCATACCTTAATTTGCATCAGATACAATATACAGATCACTCACTATACAGAATGAATTGTTTACCCCGGGTACCTGGCACCCCATCTTTTCGCCACGCTACATGTATGTTCCCGCCGCGGCGCTTCTGCAAACTTTGTTGGATATTTCCACTCGGAAGACTCCAATAATTACATTCGGCCTACAACACCGTTAAATACAAAGGTAAATATTAATTTTTCTTGTGCATACTGTTCCGGTTATATGACGCATCTGGAGATAGTAATAAATTATATCCCTTATCAACATTATATTTATTTATTTCTAGTAAATTCGGCTCTCTCTAAATCGTTTGGTAGGCTTACAACTTTTCTCCGCCAGAAATTTTCATCTGAGGACGATCACTGTATGTGGCTCTATCAAGACTTATTTATAGCACGGCATAATACAGAATGAGCCAAAAGACTCCGAACCGTCTGCGCGGTGTTTTTCCTGTCCGCATCCTCGGCGCTCGTTGCCGTCTGCTACTATCATAGAAAGGCGCGGATGAAACCATACAACATTTTTAAAACTACTTTTAAAGCCTTTACGTACCAACTTTAAGAAAGTAAATGCTGAAACTGGCCTACGTCATTGTCCATTTTTGGCACCTCTTTTTTAGGAAACTATCCATCATGGAATTTTGGGGGGAATCTTCCAAACGTTGACCGATGTCGTCTAATGTTTCTTAGGTAAGAACCGAACGCCGTCTTTTAGATTTCTTAGCCTGAACACTTCCTGTGGCCTGAAATTTACTGTAAACTTCATGAATTGTTGTACGCCTGGAACTTTTACACCTGGAAATCTTTCTGCAAATCGTACTTTCACTTGGCGAGCTGACCGAGTTAACACATACGAATCATAAATAAATACACGCCGTGCAGTAGAAAAGATAAACTGAGCCATAATATACTTTGTGACTAAGTACAGGACAAAATAATAAATAACTCGTAATAACTGAACTACATCACATCACCGTCAACTCAAAACTGCACTTCACACAACAGCGTGACTGTTTATAGCAGCAGTGCGTTATCATGTTTTTATCATATTGTCACACGCCCAGTGGAAAAACACCGCGCAGCCGGTAATATTGTTCATAAAGCTTAAAGTGGGTAACTTAAAGTGTATAAGACAAACCCACACACCCTGGAAGAATTAAAACAAAATATCCGTCAGGAAATTTCTCAACGTGAACTACGGCGAGTAATGGGTAGTTTTCTAAAGAGGTGCTAAAAATGTATGGACAACGACGGTGGCCAGTTTCATCATCTCCTTTCATAAAATTGGTAAGTAGAGCCTTTAAAAGTAGTTTTAAAAATGTTGTATGGTTTCATCCGCGCCTTTCTATGATAGCGGCAGACGGCAACGAGCGCCGAGGACGCGGACAGGAAAATCACCGCGCAGGCGGTTCGGAGTCTTTTGGTTCACTCTGTAATACGCGATAATAGCTTATCTATTATTATATTTTACTTTCTATGCCACGTACAGGTCCATTTTTTTTCGTCACAACACGCTTGTCTGTGTGCGCAGTAGCTGGACAACTCCATTTATCCTGTGGGAGGGTTGTTGGGTCAGTAGTAACAGAGCAGCAGGCGCGTACGCGTGAGATAAGGTGACATCACCGCGCGTTCCGAGTGAGTGTTGTTCCACGCAAGTACTGCAGCCGTTCTCCCCCACCCTAGCCTACCTTCTCCTCCTCTGCGTTTCTGCCGCGTCACGATGAAAAAATCGACCTGCATCTAGTATGTATTCCAATCAAACTCCATATCCGAGAATACATGTTTTGAGGAACCCTCAATCCCATAACAAGGATTGTTAGGAGAAAAAAAACCACGCACGCGTGTGAACAGCACAGCTCAACTTTAATAGTTAAGTTGAGCGTCTTCCAAGGATGCGACAAAAAACATTTTCAATAACTACCCCTCCCAAAACTACCATTTACATGAAAATGTTTCAAAATTTTTGGTTTTCTCGAAAACAGTTCTAACGATTTTGATTAAAATAATGTATGCTTAAGGCACCTTAAGATATTTACATGGCAAAATATATATCTTGAATTTTATGGGAATAGCCTGTGAAGTCCTCTCATTTGAAATTAATTTTATGTAATTTAGTACAGCCGGTAAACCATAAAATATTGACAAAAATGTAGATCTCTTTATAGTATACAATTTATTTCTAAAAGCCTTTTTTGTGACCTTAGCTATTTCCAAGACGTTATACATCATTTTTACTTTACTTGTCCGTGTGTGTCAATGAACAGCACAACTCAAAAAATGAAAAGTCGGATAAATACCAAACTTGGTATTTGAGTTTAGTATCTTCCAAGGATGCGACACGAAGATTTTCAAAAAAATTCCCCCACCCATATGTACCCTTTATATGGAACATTTTTCAAAATTCTGATTTTCTAAAAAATGGATGATAGATATTTACACGACAAACAAATGTGTATCTTGAATTTTCTAGGAATAGCCTAGGAAGTTCCTGTTTATTCGGAAAGAATGTTGTATAATTTGTAAACGTTAAGCGATAGACGAAAACGTACCGTACAAATAACGTAGTTTTTTTGTGACATTAGTCGTTTCTGAGGTATCCGTTTTTAAAGGTTCGAATTGTTCAATACTTGTCATTCTTTTAAAGTTCCATCCATTTTCAGTTGTTTCTCGCGATGTCATGGAAACAGTATGGAATTTTAAGGCCAGCATATAGCGTCCAGTTGTTAAACATTTGACTATCGCTGTTCCCTTTGTATTTATAACGAAATGTGTAATGTAGCTATTTCTGCAAAGGTTTATTTGGATTAAAATGTAGTAGATAGAAAAATAAGCTTTAGTAAAAATAGTTTGTATACCCATTTATAAAGATAACGCGTAGAGAAAGTCATGAGAATGTATCACATCAGATTTTTTTTTTGAGATGCTGTCATTCTTTTGTTTCTCGTGAAGTCATGGCAAAAGTACGGAATTTCAAGGCTAGCATATATCGACCCTCCTTTTAAAATTTGACTATCACCACAGTTTCGTGAAACCTTCTTGTACCAACAATGAAATTCCTAATGAAACCATTTCTGTAAAGGGTTAACGTGAAGTAGGTAAGAATTGTCTGTAGAAGAGAGTGTGTGCTCAATGTGGATTATTAATTTTACAGGTGGATATGGGCTCTAACATATCTACCAAAGTGAAATGGCTTTGCATTGTACGGTGTGTACGTCAATTGTGTTGGAATGGAAAGCCTTACAAGATCTATCTTGTTTCCCCGTTGTTCCTATGACATTGCTACTCCGGCGCGTTCTGTTCAGATGCACACGTGCTTTCCGCTTAATCTAGTTATCTTGTAAGTTAAACATAAAGCAGTCATTTTATTGTTATGCCCAGGACGTCACGTTTGAACGCAGATCTGCTCCTAGAAGATTTGTAGGTAGGTACTTGTTCTGGGCCAGTGGGCACGGCTAAGAGTTTGTGCTATGAGGTTATTTCATCTCTCCAGCTGCTTCTAACATCCAGCTTCGGGAGGGTGCCTCCCTCAGTCGCCAACTTTGCAACTTAGGCCATTTGCCCGGCGTCACACTATGTAAAAACCCACAGAACAGCAATGCTATAATTACAAAAGTTCATCTTCCGATTAAATCAGTGTCGCCTCCGTGGTGTAGTGGTTACCATGCTAGCCTCTAGTTCCCAGAGTTCGCGGGTTCAAACCGGCGGAGGGCGATGTATTTTTTCGGGAGTAAAAATCCTTAACGTGGCTTCCTTCGGAAGGGAAGTAAAGCCGGTGGTTCCGTGTCGTAGATATACGACACGTAAAAGAACCTCGAGCCTGATAAAGAGGCCTCTGAGCAAAATTCCTGGTCTTTCACGCCCAATATAGAATGGGACGCTAAGGACCACAGCAGTTAAAGAGCGTGAGGCAGTATTTTTAAACTTAAATGATAACAGTGTATTTATATAATATTAAAAAAATAACAGCCCGCCTTAAAGCAATATGTGTATGTAATAATATATAAAGTGTATGTTACAGTCATTGTATTATGTTTATTTTATTATGTATATGTATAAAAATGTTATGTGAATGTATTACGTAGTTTAACAATGTAGGAGCTGTGAGAATAGAAATAAGCTGCTTTCCGTAGCAAACAGAATTACAAAGTGAAAGCCGAAAGTTGCTAACAATGAGATAACCTTGAGACAACAATAAATTATAAAGTTTAATAAAGGCTACTGATAATTCTTGGAACAATAATAATGTAATATTTAAAACAGTTCATAAATAGCCAATCAACTACTAGAAAAGCTGCAAGTTCAATAAGAGTATTCTATTGGAGTAGGATTAGCCAATCAGAGCCTTGAAATACAGTAAATGTACAAATTCAGGCGGTAGACGCTACAAGATAGCGTAACCAAGCAGTTAGATTTGGTACGGGTTCAGTATGAGACATGAAAAGTTATTGCGGTGAGAATAATATAAAGTTTACCTGTTAAAAGTGCAAATAACAACAATCTCACAGCTCTATAGTAGGATATATCAGTGAAGTGTTATTTATTCGTGTGAAGGATTAATAAAAAAGTACAATACAATTATAATTTGTGTAAGCCTTGTTCTTTAGCCGTACCAAACCTGCTAAGGGATACGTCCTTTACAAATTACTAAGGACGCAGCCGAGGTATACATACATATATAATATACAAATAAACATTAAAATAAAAGTTAAATTTTAAACGTGGGCGAAGGCCACCGGAAACTTACTACCGTACGTGGGGCGAACACTCCAAGAAACCACAACAATTAAACTACTTCAAGTTTGGCTCTCCAACAGTGAGGAGCTGCAACTACTGCAAGTTTGGCTACCATACGTGGGGCAGTAACTACTTCAAGCGTGCATAAATAAAGCTCAATTTAATTTTTGATTAAATCAACATACGATATGGTTTAGATAGAGGACTATGCAACAGAGGACATCGGCAGCAAGTTATTCAAGTAGGTGGTACAGTAATAGGACCGTTCAACTAAGACCTCACCGAATCACTGACATACTGATCCAATGTTTCGCTCCCGAGTTCTCCTGTACACACACATGCACAACCTTAAAACAATTTAATTTAACGGACATCAAAGCAAGTATTTCTGGTGAAATCTCGATATTGAATTTTTGGGTGGAGTGAAATACTTCCTCTACCTACTATAGGTAAGTGTAAATAATAATCCTATTCTGTAAGCCAGATATGATTTAGGCTGGCTGCCCGACCTTGTACGGCTAGCTTTTTAAACTCAAAACACAAATTAAATTCATTTACCTCACCCCGTTCTTTATGAAATCGTTGTACAATGATTTATGAGATTTTTATAACGAATCCTTCCCTTTATCCCTTATATTGTAATTTCGTACAGCTCTGGCTATTCCTAACAACGGATGAAAAATCTCTTGATATTCACCCAAAAGGATGTGAAACTCGGCGGAACAGGTGACTTCCTTAACCTCCACCCGACAGTCTACCTATAAGTACCCTTTTGCGGTGGAACAATCATCGGTCGGGATGAGTGAATTTTTAAATTACAATAGGTGGCATTTAAACCTGGTACCTTCTTTTTGGTTCGTAGTTATCAAATAATGTAAAAGCTACACTGTTTTCACATAACACAGAAATCCTTAACATATACAACGAAACAGAGGTGAAGCTGGTGAATATGAAAATTCCACACTCCTCATCCCCATTCCAGCAGATTCGAGTCTCTCTTGTTTCGCTGCGAGTTTGTTTTCTTAGTTTCTAAATTGTGACCATTGTAGCGGGAATCAGTTGCATCTGGAAAGCGTCGTTCTTTTGGTTGATGTGCTCTGCTGCAGTGTTCTTGTCCTCGGCTATTGCTGCTCGTCTTTACCTATATAGCTAATTCTTGGTTTTCAAGGTTATCGTAGATGAGGCAAATTAAGGATATACTGCATTTCCCTTAATAAATGTGGTTTATTATCAATTTAAATATTTATGGGAAGCTAGCTTTTGTCATTATACCAATTCCCACCATTTGAATAAATCAGGAGCCTAAACTGCATACGTCTTCCTACCCATATGCACACACGTGCATTTGTCGTCAAGAGAGTAGCACTTTGTGTCGACGAGATTCTAGAAGAGAGTGAAAATCTGGGGCTTTGTTTCCCTTTATATACCGGAACCTAGTGACGCTTACCTCCGCGCCTCAAAATGTAACGACATTTCTAATTGGTCCTCAGACCGCGTTACCTAACATGTATGAGAATATTCTACTCCAAAGCTTTGCGCTTACGCGTCCCCAGGACGCATCAGGAAACGGATTCAATATCTCCGTCTCTTTGTATTTCTCCTTACCGCTACCGGCTCCCTGTTCATTAGCTTGGTGAAAGGTGGGCTCTACCTAGAATTATCTTTTACCTGGAATTTGCTAGCTCACCCGTCTCTTACAATCTGCTTTGTACAATTCTTGGTTGTTGAATATTTTAACATGTCTCTTGGTGAATTATATTATTACTATGTACAATTCTTATATGTGTGTGGTATATCCCCTTTCACCATCGAACTATATTGTTTGAAAGGGGCATTTGTCTTATTTTACATGCATATTCTGTGGAGTAACAGTAACTATTTTCTACTCCATGGCATTCTCAATTAAAAATCAAGGCCTTCTTCGCAAGCATGTTCTTTTATAACTCCAATGTGTTCGTGTTTAAGTACGAGGGTGTCGTAAATCCTTTTTAATCATTTAGATTAGATTAGATTGCATTCTGAGTGTCCACTAGCAGCCATAAAGGTTTGTGAACATAGAACATGTCAAGATGCCCTCGTGCAGGCATCCTGGATATTTATACTATTATCATATCTCATACCTATTTTCCTTATATTCTTTTTCTAAGCATTGTGTTTCACTTCATACACCTTAGCAGAAACCTACTTTACTGAATATTTTAAATACATTAGTATTTTCCCTTTTGCTTTCTGTAATCTATAACTGCTAGTAAAGCTCTTTTAGGAAATTTATTAAACTAAAGATCTTCTGTCAACTGGTCACTCCAGCCAGAACTCCACATGGGTGTAAGCAAAACCAATTTATGAAATACTGCTTTGTAATTTAACTCATTAAGAGTGGATGGATAAGGGTAGAAGTATGGAAACTGAAATGATTAGAAATACTGTATCTATCTGAATAAAAGGCAACTCCTATTTTCCAGAACCAAATTTTGGGATTTGGCAGTCGATTGTTTGAGTGTCTTTATCTACCACGTGTAGTAATTTATGAAACGAAATTATGTGTTTTATAGACATGGCTATCATAGAGAATTGGGCTTTTCAATGCTGAAAGGGTTGGCATAACTAGTTAAGTGATTTGGTTCACACAACAATATTCTCTCTTTATGTTCACTAGTCTGCATTTTCAAACTTTTTGTCAGATGATTTCTTAAAAGTAGGTGTTCTTGAATCAAACTTTTATGCTGATTTCAGAAATAACTTCCGTTTTTTCTATCACGTCAGGTTTTTACACAAAATAAGTAATGTTTGACAATTTTACTACTGAGCGTAGAAAAGTATTCAAATACCATTTCACACAAGGTAAGTTTTTATTCAAGAAACATTTTAAGAATACTCTCAAGAACTTCCCTAATTTATTTCGTGACTACATTTTAACAAAACAAGAAGCCAAAGTGTTTCATTTAAATTTTTTCAAACTTTCTCTTCTATGACTTCTTGCAGCTCCTTGGAAGATGACTGTCCCTCCTCAACATCCAACAGTAGTCGCCATCATAGTTTCATTCCATTTCCCCTGGAACCTCCTCTCCTTTTCCTTAACATCTTGGTGAAAACGTTCACCCTGCTCTTCACTATAATGTCCCACATTTTCTGGAAAGTAGTCGACATCTGAATGCAGAAAATGCACGTTTACACTCGTGTTACAACCCATCTTCTTGAAATTTTCCAACATTGTTTCGACAATGGCCTTGTAATTAGGATCTTTGTTATTGCCTAAGAAGTTTTCAGTAACTGATCGGAAGGCGGTCCATGCTTCTATTTCTCTTTCATTCATTGTCTTCTCAAAATCTTCATCCTTCATCAATTTCTTTATTTGAGGACCAACAAAAGTTCCAGCCTTTAATTTGTCTTGTGTAATGAAGGAAAGATACTTGAAGAAGGGTTCATCCTGTGGTAGAGCCCTTACAAATTGCTTCATCAAGCCCAATTGTATGTGTAGTGGCGGAAGCAGTATCTTTATATCTCTATATTTTTGAAGTGAAATTGTGAAAAATCTGTACGTGATAGAGTAAAACTAAAAGCAGTTCTGAAATCATAAAAAAGTGAGTCAGAATCACTTATTAGTTTTCAGTCATCCGATATCATGCAGACTAGTGTTATAATATGCATTTCCCTTCCATTATTATAAACAGTAGTAAAAAGGTGCACTGCATGTACGTATAAAATCTCTTAAGCACAAGCCGGCCTGGATTTTGCGTGTTTTATATTTTATGGACTGGATATGAGGTGTCGTGCAGAGAAGCCTGCAGTTTATCCAATACAATGCTCCAAGTGTTCCCACGTTAAATTGCAAGTTTATTTCGTGCTGTTCTACTTTCGCTTGTTTTCACGAGTCGGGCTAGCGACCGACCGACCGACCGACAGAGAAAGGGAGCCCAAGGGGGAGCCAGGTGCCCGCCAATCTTCCTCATCACAGAGGTATTTTCTTCTACTCCATCTGCTACAGTCAAGGTTACTCCGTCTCCCCTGGTCCGGCTCAAACTATATAATCTTGTGGCGATTCACGTTAATTACGGTCTTAAAAGCGTTCCTATATGGTACAAAATGATCCCTAGTAACTGATGGGTGGGACAAGGATGCGCTCCATGCTTTAGTAACAAAACGCGTCTTTTTACTTTTCTATCACGTACATAGTAGATAGAGAAGGTACTGCATTACACCAAAAATTTCTATACAGAGGTGTCACCGCAAAGAATAAAAAGTACTTTTAGAAAAAGGTCCGACGCGCGTAACTCAAAAAAGATAAGTGTTTAGGTTCAGGTTTGGTACTTAGGTCAGTATATTCCAAAGATGCGACACGAAGATTTTCAAGAAAATCTCCCCATTCCAAACTACCCTTTACATGGAACATTTTTCGTAATTGTTTATTTCCTAAACGATGGCCATAACGATTTTGATTAAAATATTATACATTAAAGATATTTACATTACAAAGAAAATGCCTGTGAAGTCCACTTCATTTGGAAGAATTTTTGTATAACTGGTAAACGTTAAGCGATAGACCAAAACGTACTACACAAAAAATGTAGATCTCTTTATAACACATTTATTTTAAATAACTTTATTGTGACATCAGCCATTGCCGAGATGTACGTTACCAATAGTTGGAGTTCTTCACATACTTAGCCATTCTCTTTTTTTCGATATTCAGTTGTTTCTCACGATGTCATGGAAACAGTATGGAATTTTAAGGCCAGCATATAGCGTCCAGTTGTTAAACATTTGACTGTCGCTGTTCCCTTCGTATCTACAATGAAATATGTAATGTAGCTATTTCAGCTACAGGAAAGTTTTATCTCGATTAAAATGATGAAGATAGGAAAATAAAATTTCGTAAGAATAATTCGTATACTCACTAATAATCACTAAAGGGTAGAGAACGTCATGTGAATGTAACAGATCCGATTTCATTAGCATTAACATATATTTAATTGGGACATTCATCAATTCTACAATGCAATAGCTTCATCATAGTAGCAATAGGCAAACTTCAAATTCCTCATTGCTATAAAGTGCTTTCTTTTGTAAGCCCACAATCTAACACCCGTAAATTTAAACCTTGTTAAAATTCACTGTAACAGCAGCCAGTGGAAGTTAATTAAAATATTTTATTCCAGGATATATGAAACTCTTTTGGGATTTTGTCAATCTTAGCTTGTCATTATTTATATAATTTCTTTGTCTGGTATTATAAGAATGGATGTCATTTCTCAAGTTGATATTATCATAATTTTCGTACACATATAATAATGTAGATAAAATTGAATGCACAGTAATAATGTTAAGGCCTTTAAAATGTGGTGTGCAGGTCTGAGTTCCTTTTATACCATTCATGACTCTGTTGGCCGTTTTTGCCACAGAAATAAAGGATCTTTCAACAAGAGTGTCCTATCTTTGAACATAAATAAAACACATTCTATAAATGATAGAGGTTTATTTGTTTTTTACTTTCTCTACTATGTATAGTAAGTAGGGGAAGTATTGTATTCCACCCAAAAATTCGATACCGAGATTTCACCGGAAATACATGTTTTGAGACCCCCTGAATCCAAAAAAAGCATTTTTGGAAACATGTCCGTGTGTGTGTCTTGTGTGTCTGTGTGTGTCTGTGAACAGCATAACTCAGAAACGAACAGTCGGATAAACACCAAACTTGGCATTTAGGTTCAGTATCTTCCACGGATGCGACACGAAGGTTTTCAAGAAAATCCCCCCACCCCAGATTACCCTTTACATGAAAGATTTTTCGAAAATTTTAATTTTCTCAAAAATGGTTCTAACGATTTTGATTAAAATATCATATGTTTAAGATATTTTTATGACAAATAAAATGTATATCTTGAATTTCCTGGGAATGTCTCCAAAAGTATTCTTCATTGTGAACGACTTTTGCATAATTGGTAAACCATAAGATATAGACAAACTTTTACTACACAAAAAATGTAGATCGCGTTAAAATACACAATTTATGTCATATACATTTTTTTTGTTGAGTGAACCATTTTCGAGATATTGCTTGTTATTCCCTTAAATTTTTCAATACTTATTTTCTCAAATGGGAATTCGTCATTCATTTTTACTTTCTCTACTACGTATAGTAAGTAGGGGAAGTATTGCATTCCACCCAAAAATTCGATACCGAGATTTCACCGGAAATACATGTTTTGAGACCTCCTGAATCCAAAAAAAAGCATTTTTGGAAACATGTCCGTGTGTGTGTCTGTGTGTGTGTGTGTCTGTGAACAGCATAACTCAAAAACTAACAATCGGATAAACACCAAACTTGGTATTTACGTTCAGTATCTTCCAGAGATGCGACACGAAGATTTTCAAGAAAATCCCCCACCCCAGACTACCCTTTACATGGAACATTTTTCGAAAAGTTTAATTTTCTCAAAAATGGCTCTAACGATTTTGATGAAAATATCATATGTTTAAGATAATGTTATGAGAAATGAAATGTATATCTCGAAATTTCTGGGAATGTCTCCAAAAGTATTCTTCATTATGAACGACTTTTGCATAACTGGTAAACCATAAGAAATAGACAAAATTTTACTACACCAAAAATGTAGATCGCGTTAAAATACACACCTTATATCATATACATTTCTTTTGTTGAGTGAACCGTTTTCGAGATATTGCTTGTTATTTCCTTAAATTTTCCAATACTTATACTTTTTCTCAAATTCGTTATTCATTTTTTTATGTCCTGGACATGCAAAGAGAATGGAATGCGCCACATAGCAACCAGCGATAAAATATTTGACTATCGCTTAAAAGCTACCATATTCCCCTTGCATCAACAAGAAAATTACAAATAAGATTGACATCTCGATATCTCGATTAATATGAAGCATATGGAGAATAGGCGTTTGTAAAAATAGATTGTACAAGAGTAGAGAAAGTCATGTGAGTGTAACACATCAGATTTTTTTGTCTTGGATATGCAAATAGTATTAATCTGTGGGAAAGGGAATGGTGCTGCACCTAGCAACCAGCTATTAAGAGATATGTATGTGCTTAAAGGCTACTGTATTTCCCAATTGCCCTTGTAATTATATTATCCCCTTACATCTACAAGAAAATTAGCAATAAGATAGTCTGCAAATGTTTATCTCGATTAACATGAAGTATATGGAGAGTAAGCGTTTGTAAAAATAGTTTGTACAAGACTAGAGAAAGTCATGTGGGTGTAACACATCAGATTTTTTTATTTTGAACATAATTAATGTCATTACGTGTGGAAGAGAACATCAGTTAAGTGACCGCCGCGACTTCGTTGAGTTGCGCGTATACGGTTGACCTAATTTTCAATGACAGAAGAACGTAAATTAGGTCCAACTTCACGAATAACACGCGTGATGTTATCCATAAGATCATTTACTGTTTCTGGCCTGTTGACATAAACTCGAGATTTAACACAACCCCACAAGAAGTAATCCAACGGCGTTAAATCACATGACCTCGGGGGCCAGTTAACATCACCACCACGGGAAATGATGAAACCTCTGAACTTTTCCTTCAAAAGATCGATTGTTTCGAGCGCAGTATGACATGTGGCACCATCTTGCTGGAACCAGATGTTCCCGAGATCCATACCATCCAACTGAGGTCAAAAATAGTCCCTTATAAGAGCCCGGTATCGTTCTCCATTGACAGTTAGAGCTTCTCCATCTTCATTTTGGAAAACATATGGACGAATGATTCCACCATACCAAAATCCACACCACACAGTAACTTTTTGGGGATGAAATGGTCGTTCTTGAATCTGCATTGGATTGTGATTGCTCCAATAGCGGCAATTTTGTTTGTTAACACAACCATCCATCCAAAAGTGGGCTTCGTTGCTGAAGATGATTTTTCGATAAAAATCCGGGTCAGCTTCCAATTGCTCCATAGCCCAGTCAGCGAATACACGACGCAACCTATGGTCGTTGGGCTTTAGTTCTTAAGTTAACACCATTTTATAACTGTGAAATTGCAAGTCCAGATGCAGAATTCGCCAAGTTGTGGTCGGCGAAAGCCCCAATTCTTGCGCTCGACAAGCAATTGATTTGTTTCCGTTCTCGCGTACACTCTCACGAACGACGCCTATGTTTTCGTTGGAGCGCTTACGTCGATTACGTACAGGTGTTCTTTGATCGCTGACAGAACCACTTCTTTCAAATTTATCGATCAAACGCCGAATCGTTCTCTCGCAGGGACGATTATGCACACCGTAAACTTCACGGAAGGTTTGGCGAACAGATGATCCATTTTGATAATTTCTACGCGTTGCTGAATGCTGTAACGTTCCATGGCTATTCTTCAATAACAACTGTAACTACATGAGAAAATGACTGCTGTAACTCAATAACAACGGCAGCTATCACATGTTAAAGATAGGACACACTTGTTGAAAGTCCCTTATATGCTTGGCTGCAGCCGAGTTTTTTCTAAGGAGAATGGCATAGTGTATGTGGCTGAAAAAAAGCATAGTAAGCCACATGCACTAAATTGAAATTGGTATAGAGTTTTTAACCTTATAATAAGATAGGTAATTCTGAGAGCTTTTTATATCGACTGGTCTTTGATACAGATTACCCGTTTCCGACGAAGTCAACATTTCACAGAACATTTGTAAACACACCAAAACAACACGAATTATATTTAGTAACATTATGAAACCTTCCTTAGTTCTAGAAATCACTTGGCGAGACCTGTACTTTGTTATGGCAGTGAAGCGTAGACATTAAGAAAGAAAGATGAAAACACAGTAACTGTAAAATGACATTTATGATATACACCGCAGGGTTCAAACATAATGAGGTAATAATGGAAGAACTACAATTGGAACCATACAACATTACTAGAACAACAAATGGATAAATCATCTGTATCGTATGCCTACAAATAGAATCCCAAAAGCCATGCTTCTCTATCGTCCAAACAGGTAGAAATGTTTAGGTCCTCCAAGGAAACGTTAGATTGAAAATTCAACTGTGAGGTATTAACAGCCTATGGCCGCTAATACTTGAAAGGAAGAAGATAATTTAATACATGATTTCTGTTAAGAAAAGTAAAAGTATTGCATATTTTATTGAAAATAACTTTATTCGAGGAAAAATATACAAACATTCTAAATTTTTATCGCATGTGGCTTTTCCGATGGCTCCAATTTCATTTTTTGAAAATTATATTTTTTAAGTTAGCTGCATAGGATCACGAAAATTTTGAAAAAGTCTGTGATTGCATTGAAATTTCTATAAATTTCCAATTTTAGTACCGAGTACCATTAAAAGCAAAACTAACACTTTTATTGCGGTCTACTTTAGGCTGTCGCCGAGGATAGCGCGCGTAAATGTGTGATATAACTTGATAATTAATAGAGGCAATACATGCAAGCCTGCATTATGGATAATCACGTCATTAAGTTTCACCTCTTTGTTCAGCAAATGTAAGACAAGATATCGCAGCAATCCATATAGACTGCTTTTAGGAGCTTCTTCTTTGTTTTGTTAACAATTCCTTTCGTGTAGCATTTCTTACAGAAACAAGTCTTTCAAGTTTTCCACTGCTTTTTATTTAATGACTGTCTGGAAGCGAGCTTTCTCGACAAATATAAATCGATACCTGCTTTTTCATTACTGCTATCTCTTGATGTCAATACACTTTGTACCTGTATTGCTGGAGAATATTTTGGTTTTCACTGTCGTTTCACGTCTTATAATCGTCTGTAAGGCTTTTATATCCAAGCTATCTAATGAACACTGCAGTTGGCAAAGATGATCTCCGAAGTCTCTTGTGAATAACAAAACATGTGGCAGAAGAATGAAAAGCTTTTACTTTCTCTACCCTCTCGTAAGATAGAGGAAATATTCCTATTGACCCAAAAACTCGACATCGAGTTATAGCATACCTTAAAAAGTGTTTCATCATATCACTTTCTCTAGGCGCTATCGTTTATTTTTGTATAGCTTCTAGAAACTATTGTTAGAGAAGCTTATTCTTCTGCCTACTTCACGTCAATCAAGATGAACTTTTGCAGAAATAGTTTCATTACACGTTTCACTGTAACTACAAGGGGGATACAGGAGATCGAAGTTATAGTCAAACCTGTTGTAAGAGCAAAGAAACAAATGAATGGTGACAGAACTTCAAAGTAGGGCAAATCTATTGAAAAATTCAAACCAATATCGAATATCTGGCAAATTGCTGGTGGAAAAAGTTACAAATAAATTGTGTATTATAAAGAAATCTACATTTACCATTTTTTCTCCATTTCTTACGTTTACCAGTTAATCAAAATTGTACAAAATTAATTAAGAGGACTTCACAGGCTATTCGCAGAAACTTCAAGGTACTCATTTTATTTGCCATACAAATATAAAACATGCGGTATTTTAAGCAAAATTGTTAGATCCAATTTCGAGAAAATAAAAAATAAGAAAAATTGTTTGGTGTAAAGGGTAATTTGGGATGGGAGGATTTTCTTGACAATCTTCGTGTCGCATCTTTGGAAATGCTAAACATAAATATCAAGTTTGGTACTTATCCGACATTTCGTTTTTTGGGTTATGCTTTTGACACACACAGACCAAATTCGATCTCGACATCGAATTTGGGTGGAATACAATACTTCCTCTACTTACTACACATAATAGGTGGAGAAGGTATTGTATTCATTCCAAAATTTGGATACCGAGATTCCACCGGAAAAACCTGTTATAAGGCCCCTGAATACAAAAATAGAAAAAGGTCTCTTCTTGTGTGGGGGTGGGAGAGAGAGAACAGCATTAACTCGAACGAAAAGTCGGTTAAACACCAAACTTGGTATTTAGGTTCAGAACCTTCCAAAGATGCGACCCGAAGATTTTCAGGAAAATCATCCCGCCCCAAACTACCCTTGACAAAAACATTTTTTCGAAATGTTTGGTTTTCTAGAAAATGGCCCTAACGATTTTGATTAAAATACCCTATATTCAAGATATTTACACGACAAATAAAATGCACATGTTAAATTTTCCACCAATAGCCTATAAAGTCCTCTTCATTCGGAAGGAGTTTTGTATAATCTTGTATAACTGGTAAACGTTAAGTGATAGACGAAAACGTACTGCACTGTAGATCTCTTTAAAAAACACAATTTTGTCATATAACTTTTTTATTGTTTGTTTTGTTTTGCGTCAACCATTTCTGAAATATCCGTTATTAATGGTTCGAATTGTTCATTACTTGGTCATTCTCCTCAAGTCTTGTCAACATTCAGTTGTTTCTCGCGATGTCATGGGAACTTATGGAATTTTAAGGACAGCATATAGCATCCAGTTCTTAAACATTTGACTGTCGCTGTTCTCTTTGTATCTATAACAAAATGTTTAATGTAGCTATTTCTGCAAAGGTGTATTTGGATTACAATAAGGTAGATAGAAAAATAAGCTTTAGTAAGATTAGGTTGTATATCCACTAATAAACGATGGAGGTAGAACGTCATGCGAGCGTGCAATGTAAGATTTTTTGGATTCAATGGGCCTCAAAACGCGTATTTCCGTTAAATTTGGGTATCGAATTACTGATTTGAATCCAATACCTTTTCTACCACGAAAGTAAAAAAGCGAATGTTGTGTGACTGTTACACAACATAACTTCACTCGCAAAGCTTTTTGTACAATTTCTGCAGATTATAAAACTTGCAACAAGGCGTTGGTCTTTAATGAAATGTGATGCAAACCTCAGCGTGTTTGTAAAATCACCTGTGGTTCCCCTTCCACCTTGTGTAGATTTGTTTATATTTTCCCCTCGGCCTCGAAGCGCCCACGCGAGACAATTTCAGGCATCGATGAACGCCTACATCACTTCCGTTCATTATTAATTAATTTCATTCATGGCGGGCAACAACCTACGTTAGTCTGCATGCGTTACTTATATAAAAGTTGACCGCCGTTTTGAGTCATAACAAGGAAAGCTAACGAAACAGTGTTTCAATGAAAACAACTGTGTAGTAGTAAACATTTGCAGATTTAACAATATGAGATTAATGCCAATTCTGTGCACACAGGATCATTTCATGTCCTCAAAATTATGTTCCACGAATGCCCTACATTTCTGCGACTGCACACATTGTCAAACATTTTGGAACAATTTTTACTTTCTCTACTACTTACTTACCTATTGAAAGTAGGGGAAATAATAACATTACATCCAAAAATTCAATACCGAGATTTCATCTCAAATACACGTTTTGAGACTCCCTGAATCCCCTCATATTATAAGCATGTTTAGAAAACGTTCTGTCTGCCTGCAGACGGTATAACTTAACAAAAAAAAATTCTCATGTGTTACACTCACATGACTTTCTCTACTCTTGTACAAACTATTTTTACAATCTCTTATTCTCCATCTATTTCATATTAATCGAGATAAACATTTGCAGAAACGATCTTTTGACATGCAAAGAGCCTGCATTTTACACATACCGACCAGTTCTAAAAACATTTGACTATCGCTTAAGGCGTACTATGTTCCCCTTGTTTTGTATTTGGAAGGGAAATATATGCATATACATATCTCTTAATAGCTGGTTGCTATGTGCAGCACCATTCTCTTTGCCACAGATTAATACTCTTTGCATATCCAAGACAAAAAAAAATGAATAACGCATTCCCATTTGAGAAAATAAGTATTGAGAAATTTAAGGGAACAACAAGCAATATCTCGAAAATGGTTCACTCAACAAAAAAAATATATATAATATAAATTGTGTATTTTAAAGCGATCTACATTTTTTGTGTAGTAAAATTTTGTCTATCTCTTATGGTTTACCAGTTATGCAAAAGTCGTTCACAATGAAGAATACTTTTGGAGACATTTCCAGAAAATTTGAGATATACATTTTATTTGTCATGAAAATATCTTAAACATATGATATTTTGATCAAAATCGTTAGAGCCATTTTTGAGAAAATTAAAATTTTCGAAAAATGTTCCATGTAAAGGGTAATCTGGAGTGGGGGAATTTTCTTGAAAACCTTCGTGTCGCATCTCTGGAAGATACTGACCCTAAATACCAAGTTTGATGTTTATCCGACTGTTCGTTTCTGAGTTATGCTGTTCACACACACACACACACACACACACACACACACACACACACACACGGACATGTTTCCAAAAGTGCTTTTTTTGGATTCAGGGGGTATCAAAACATGTATTTCCGGTTAAATCTCGGTATCGAATTTTTGGGTGGAATACAATACTTCCCCTACTTACTATACGTAGTAGAGAAAGTAAAAAAAAACTGACATGTTTACAATCATTTGACTCCCTACCCTCTATCGTTTATTAGTGGGTATACAAATTATTCTTACGAAACTTTATTTTCGGATTTACTTCGTTTTCATTGAGATAAAATCTTCTGGAAATAGCTGCATTACACATTTCGTTATAAATAAAAAGGGAATAGTGATAGTCGAATGTTTAAGAACTGAACGCTATGTATTGACCTTTTACATGCAATCGCGAGAAACAACTGAATATCGAAAGGACTCGAACAGAATGACAAAGTATTGAACAATTCGAACCAACCATTAATAATGGACATCTCGGAAATGGCTTATATCACAAAAAGCAGTTACTTGAAATAAATTGTGTTTTAAAGCTATCTACATTTTTGTGCAGTACGTTTTCGTCTATCGCCTAACGTTTACCTACAAGTTATACAAAATTTCTTCTGAATGAAAAAAGACTTCACAGGCTATTCTCAGAAAATTGATGATATACAATTTATTTGTCATGTAAATATCCTTAATGTATAGTATTTTAATCAAAAGCGTTAGAGCCATTTTTTAGAAAACCAAACACTTCGAAAAATCTACCATGTAAGGGTAGTTTGTGGTGTGGGATTTGCCTGAAAATCTTCGTGTCGCAACTTTGGAAGGTACTGAACCTAAATAGCAAGTTTGGTGTTTAACCGACTTTTCGTTTTTTGAGTTATGCCGTTCACAGACGCACATACCTTTTTCTAAAGATGCTGTTTTGGATTCAGGTGGCCCCACAACATGTATTTCCGGTAAACCTCGGTATCAAATGTTTGGGTGAAATGCAATACCTTCTCTACCTACCTTGTGCCAAGTAGACAAAGTAAAACCGAAAAGTCGGTTAAATACCAAACTTGGTATTTAAGTTCAGTATCTTCCAAAAATCGACACGAAGACTTTCAAGAAACCCTTCCCCCTCGATCAACTCTATACATGGAAAAAAATTGCTAGTTTTGATTTTATAAAAAAATGACACTTTTGAATAACATATGTTTATGATATTCAGATAGGCAAAATCGTATTACAGAAAAAATGCAGCTTTTGTTAAAATACACAATTTATGTGTAATAAAAATGTTTGTGCCGCTAACCATTTCCGAGATATTCTTTGTTATTCTGTTGAATTTTCCAATACCTATACGTTTTTCAGGTGGTAAGTCGCTATTCGTTTTTTCTCGTGGTCATGCAAAGAGCATGGAATTTCAAAGCCATCACATGGAGATTCGCTTTTCAAAAATCTGACTATCGCTTTAGTTTAATGTATCCTTTTTATACCTACAAGGAAATGAATAATGAAAGTTTATCTCGATCAACAAGACGTAGCTAGAGGAATAACTTTAGTAAGGAGTTCGTAGAAGAATGGGTACAGAGTCATGTGAATGGCACACATCAGATGTTCCTGTGAATATTGACTTTAAGGCAAGAAGGGACAGCGAAAATGGTTCCAACACGGTGGTGCCACAGCACACATTATTAGAATTTCCATAACAGCTATGCATCGGTTCTGTAAGAATCAGGTCATCTTGAAAAATTGTTTCAAAGATCCCCAAATTTCTCTACTTTCTCTGTGCATATTTGAAGAGTAAAGTTGATTCAAATCGTCCACAAATCATTGAAGACAATATTCAGAGAAATTAATGTTATTCCAGTTGCTACATAAGCAAGGTAATCATTTAATAGGCAGCGCGTCACTAACCTAAATTAATCCTTCAAATTATGTGCCTACGTTGTATGAACGAATAGCTACTTAGACATGAATATGATATTGTGGCGAAGCTGCTATGGACCAAAGTTATTGGGAGGTCGTCGCCAGGCAGTCGCAAATAAACAAGTCGTGTTCTCGCCCGGCGTCAACATTAGAAGCGCTATCGGCAGATAATTACAATCTACTGGAAATCCCCCCCTCCAGAACGTGTGTCGATATACAGGATGAGTCAAAAGACTCCGAACCACCTGCGCGGTGTTTTTCATATCCGCATCCTCGGCGCTCGATACCGTCTGCTGCTACCATAGAAAGGCGCGGATGAAACCATACAACATTTTTAAAACTACTTTTAAAGGCTTTACTTATAAACTTTATGAAAGGAGATGTTCAAACTGGCCACCGTTGTTGTCCATACATTTTTGGCACCTCTTTAGGAAACTATCCATTATGGAATTTTTGGGGAGAATTTTCCAAACGATGACCGATGTCGTCTGATGTTTCTTCGGTAAATACCGGACGCCGTTTTTTAGATTTCTTAGCCTGAACACTTCCTGTGGCCTTAAATTTACTGTAAAGTTCATGGATTGTGGTACGGCCTGGAACTTTTACACCTGGAAATTTTTCTGCAAATCGTACTTTCACTTGGCGAGCTGACCGAGTTAACACATACGAATCATAAATAAATACATGCTGTGCATTAGAAAACATATACTGAGCCATAATATACTTTGTGACTAAGTACAGGACAAAATAATAAATAACTCGTAATAACTGAACTACATCACATCACCGTCAACTAAAAACTGCACTTCACACTGCACAGCAAAACCACAACAGCGTGACTTTTTATAGCAGCAGTGCGTTAACATATATTTATCATATTTCTACACGCCCAGTGGAAAAACAACGCGCAATCGGTAATATTGTTCATAAAATACCCCTCCGCGCTAACTTAAAACATGTGTACAAACAAACCCACAAATCCTGGAAGAATTAAAACAAAATATCCGCCAGGAAATTTCTCAGCGTGAACTACGGCGAGTGATGGATAGTTTCTTAAAGAGGTGCCAAAAATGTATGGAGAACGACGGTGGCCAGTTTCAGCATTTCCTTTCGTAAAGTTGATAAGTGAAGCCTTTAAAAGTAGTTTTAAAATTTGTGTATGGTTGCATCTGCGCCTTTCTATAATAGCGGCAGACGTCAACGAGCGCCGAGGACGCGGACAGGAAAAACACCGCGCAGGCGGTTCGGAGTCTTTTGGCTCACTCTGTAGTTCTAGAATGTTCTGTGGAAGATTCCACTGCCTATATAATAAAGCGTTCTCGCGAAAGGAGTTACGTCGGCGAATTAGTCAGTGAGTGAGCGAGATAGTGAGTGCGTTTCTGGTGCAACGAAAAGTGCTGCTCTCTTAGCGAGCTGGTGACAACTGCTGTGAGTGCTACTGCGGAGCGAGAGATTGTGGAAGTCTTGTGTTCGACTCCCCAGCGAGTGAACTGTCCGGAAGAAGAGCTTACCTCAGGAGGAAAGTGAAGTGTCGGAGAAATTGAACTAGTTCACTTTAGTGAAGTGAGTGTGTGAACTAAGTGTGAAAGTTGAACCAGATCAAAAGTGACAGCGACAGCTGAAAAACTAGACAAAGTCACAATATCTAAATTACATGTCAAACGAGGTTTCAAGAAAGCACATGGCAAATAACGTATATCGCATTTTTACTTTCTCTACTACGTATAGTAAGTAGGGGAAGTATTGTATTCCACAATTCGATACCGATATTTCACTGGAAATATATGTTTTGAGACCCCCTGAATCCAAAAAAAAAGCATTTTCGGAAACATGTCCGTGTGTGTGTCTGTGAACAGCATAACTCAGAAACGAACAATCGGATAAACACCAAACTTGGTATTTAGGTTCAGTATCTTCCAGAGATGCGACACGAAGGTTTTCAAGAAAATCCCCCCACCCCAAATTACCCTTTACATGGAACATTTTTCGAAAATTTTAATTTTCTCAAAAATGGCTCCAACCATTTTGATTAAAATATCATATGTTTAAGATATTTTCATGACAAATAAAATGTATATCTCGAATTTTCTGGGAATGTCTCCAAAACTATTCTTCATTATGAACGACGTTTGCATAACTGGTAAACCATAAGAGATAGACAAAATTTTACTACACATAAAAAATGTAGATCGCGTTAAAATACACAATTTATGTCATATACATTTTTGTTGAGTGAACCATTTTCGAGATATTGCTTGTTATTCCCTTAAAGTTTTCAATACTTATTTTCTCAATTGGTAATTCGTTATTCATTTTTTTGTCTTGGATATGCAAAGAGTATTAATCTGTGGCAAAGAGAATGGTGCTGCACCTAGCAACCAGCTATTAAGAGATAAGTCTATGCTTAAAGGCTGCTGTATTTCTATATTGCCCTTGCAAACACAAAACAAGGGGAACATAGTGTGCCTTAAGCGATAGTCAAATATTTTTAGAACTGGTCGCTATGTGTAAAATGTAATTCTCCAGATGTTTATCTCGATTAATATGAAATAGATGGATAAGAGTTTGTAAAAATAGTTTGTACAAGAGTAGAGAAAGCCATGTGAGTGTAACACATCAGATTTTTAGTAAGTATTGTCATTCTTATAGCAATTTGTTAGGAGCAGCAGTTCTTGTGCTCTGAATAGTATACATATTTCAATTTAAGACACTTGCAGTATTTACAAGTAATCAACCGCAGCGCTGATCATTATGTATCTCTCTATAAGCTAGATAATAAGTCTTTGTTAACTTAGTTTAATTACAAATTCTGAACATGGGTGCATGTTTCATTGGTTAGCATCAGTTGAATGCGCACTATGCTTATGAATAGCAATTAATTTAGATCTCTCTCTCTCTCTCTCACTATACTTTCCAAACTATAATAGTTTCATACGCAGAATCCAAGTTGTAATAAGTTTTACGTCCAGGAACGCTACGATTTAGCTGCATTCTTAGAAAGAGGCAGCATGCACTACAAAATCATTTTTAAATAGACTTCTTTTTTCGAAAATCATTCCATAAAGCATCCTTTCTCCCTGCACTATCGGCTATGTCTATGCCCGTAACCTTAGCAGCAAGCATGATGTGTCTGGCCCGGTAAATAAAGATGGCCCTGTTCTATATTGGCGTACTTTGGCCAATGTGCCGAGCCTTTTTTGTACCTGCTTTATCCAATCTTGCTGCGCAGCTCGAGAAATGTAGGATAATTTATAGTCTGCAGAAGACACCGTTCGAGTCCTTAACTTGCATGATCATGATTACCCGTCTTACAGAGCGTCAACTCGAGCAAATCGTTCTGTTAATCCTGGGTGTAAACTGATGCTTGTGGATTGCATAAGGTTTTGGTGGACCACCTGGTATAATATTTACATTGAGAAGCTCACATTCTTGTTCCATGACAAGTGAATATGGATTTTCTCTCATACAAACCTCAATTACACGCCGCAGCGGTTTTTACAAAGGCAAAGCCAGACACTTGCATCTGTCTGTATGCAGTACACAGCTTCAAGTCATTTCTCCAGGCTGTCATGTTAAATAGCGTTCCATTGTCTCTGCCACTTGTGTGCGCGTGCAACACTGAGCAGCTGTTGGTATATCTTGTCAGCAACTACTGTGTAATCAACTGGCGAGGACCGATTATAATACACGTGTTTGATACACAGAGAATTAACACGTCATTTCGGTTATTAGCTATTAGTCAATAATTGCATCACATTCTTAGTCGTGGTAAAACCGCACGAAATACTTAGCATTATCTCTGTTAATTAAGATTTTAAAACGATACGTTCGAAATTGTATATGCGAGGACGATAAATCCTCAGCCTGATACAGATGATACTAGCAGTGTCAAATAACAAGGATAGTTCTCAAGTACAATACTTTAGATGGCGCAACGTGCTTTCATTTGTTATAGTGCTGCAAAATAAACAAGAAACTGAGGTTTATTCTCAAGATGGATAAAATCGAATGCCGTGCAATGTAAAAATATTTTGCATTAAAAGGACAAACGCCAAGGGAAATAAAAAAAAGAATTTAATTCAATTTTGAGCAATTCGTAACCATTTTCTACGGCGAAGAAATGAGCTGCGGAGTTTAAACGTGGTCGTTCTTCATGTTTTGATTACGAACTTCCAGAACACCCAGTTACCGCTACGACTGAAGAAAATATTAGGAAAATCCAATACCATGTTAAAATGACAGAGGAATCAAGGTAACCTACGTCAGTTTGCTGACATAATCAAGATCTCATTAAACCGTGTCTGAAACATTTACACAGTTCACAGCGCGATGGATGCCGCGTTTTATTAACCGCCGATCAGAAGAGCATCCGAATGAACATTCACAGGAGAGCTTGGACATGTTCAGATACAATTCGACCAGGTGGTGCTGACTCGACCGGTTTTGTAACGTTACATCACTGTTGACGAAACATAAGAATCGCCACCACACGCCAGAGACAAAGTAGCTGTCCAAATAATGGGTGTAAGCGCTCCAGAGAAGGCCAAATGTGTTCCTTCAGTACGAAACGTGATTGACTCGACCGACTTTGTGAGGTTACATCACTGTTGAAACATAAGAGTCGCCACCACACGCCAGAGATGAAGCAGCAGTCCAAATAAAGGGTGTAAGCGTTCCAGAGAAAACCAAATGTGTTCCTTCAGTAAGAAACATGATTGACTCGACCGACTTTGTGAAGTTACATCGCTGTTGACGAAACATAAAGAGTTGGTACCACACGCCAGAGATGAAGCAGCAGTTCAAATAACGGGTGTAAGCGCTCCAGAAAAAGCCAAATGTGTTCAGTAGGAAACGTGTGATAGCTACTGTTTTCTAAGATGTCCGGGGTGTGGCGTTGGTAGACTACACGAAAAATGCTAAAACCATCAACGTAAAGTACGAGGGTCACTATTTATATTTTGAGCCTTGGCAACCCTGAATGTTGTAGGTACCATCTGATGTTTCCAATGGAAAATTTGACATTATTTACCATAATATACTTCAAAGATTTTGTCAGTAGAGCGTCATTTGTTTTGTTTACACTAACTTGAAAATTGTGTGTGAACAAAAACATGAAATTAACTCGTGAAAATGTTCGTGCAATGATTTATTACGACTTTCGACGTGGATTATCAAGACAAGAGTGCATCGATCAACTAACTTCCACATTTGGCGACGAAGCTCCATCCTTTGCCACTGTGAAACGCTGGTATAACGAATTTAATCGTGGGCGCCGTTCGCTCAATGATGAAGTTCGTGAAGGTCGTCCAAAATCAGTTGTTGTGGAGAAAACATTGATGCTGTGCAAAAACTAATAATGAAAGATCGTCATGCGACATATTGAGAGACCCTAGGCATTCGTTCCACCAGCATATGTAAAACATTGCATGGTTGCATTGCCGTGTAAAAGGTTTGCTCTAGTTGGATGCCATACAATTTGACGCAATCTCAAACAGATGCTCGTGTCTATTGGTGTACAAAAATGCTCAAGAAATACAATGGCGGTGCCTCAAAAGACGTATATAAGATTGTAACAGGTGATGAATCATGGATCTATGCGTATGAGCTGGAACGTACACAGCACTTCCAAGCAAATGGTCGCCTGCTTTTTCAGGAAAACTGGCCATGTGGCAACAATGCCTTTAAAGGAACGTAAAACGGTCAATGCCAAATCGTACCATTTGTTTGCCGGAAGTCTTCGGTGAAGTAAGGAAAACCAACAAGAACCGTAGGATCGTTCTTCATCAAGACAACGTGAGCGCATACACATCTCGTCTAACCACAGAGTATTTGAAGACTCAAAAAAATCGAATTGATGGGTCATCGCCATACAGTCCTGATTTGGCACCCAATGACTTCTTTTTGTTCCCGAACATCAAGAATAAATTGCGTGGACAACGATTTTCGTTGGCAGAAGAAGCCGTTGATGCCTTCAAAAACCATGTTTTGGAGGTGTCTCAAGAAGACTGGAATAAATGCTTTGAACAAATGGTTCAAACGGATGCAAAAGTGTATTGATCATAAAGAAGAATATTTTGAAAAAAACAATAAAGCATTTTTCAATCAGAAATTGCTTTGTTTTAATTATTAGGCTCAAAACATAAATAGTGCCCCTCGTACTATGCAGCAGTGCTGGAGCAGTTGAAGAATGCTATGAAGATGAAACGTCCTCATTTGTTAAAGAAGAAAATTGTTTTTCACCAAGTGAATGCACCGGCACTTTGATCGCTTTGCGCCTTGAACTGCTGCTACATCACCATATTCACAAATCGGTTACCATGACTTTTACCTCTTCCCAAATCTGAAGAAGTGGCTGGCTGGACCGAGATTTACCTCAGATGTTGAGATCAAGTCATAGAAACTCTCATTTTGTAGATTTGGACAGATCATTTTGTACTGAAGGAAAACGCCGAGTTACAATTTGGTGTTCTTTCTCGCGCCCAGAACTTTCCTAACAACCCTCCTATGCTGCAATTGATTCAAGTGCATTTATATATAAAAATGTACAATTCATTAACTTTGCCAAATTTGGTCAACACCTCAGCCTCCGGTTCCCTTAACTTTAATCTCTTAAACATTGTTTGTTTTTGGTATGTTCAAGCTGATTGTATGTTGTCTTCTCCATGTGCTAGACAAGGCACTCGGCTTCAGCCTGTCAAAGGGAAACACGGAGTACTGTAAGTACAGTAGACTCGCGATTAGCCGAGGGAGTTGTTGGAAAATCCACATATTTTTGTATCAACGAGGTGCTAGGCGATGTGTGACAATTAAGTGGCTGATGAGCTACCAACGGAAGCGTCAATCGAAAATGAAGACGTCCTCGAGTGGTGTAACCAAGATCAACAAATGTCGTCCACTGACGACACTCTTGATATTGTCAGCAGTCCTAAAGAGAAGCACGACACCGAGGAGATCGCCCCCAAAATATCACAAAGTGATTGAAGCTGCTATAGCCTACATTGAACAGCAAGAAGAGTAGACAGTTTGATCTACTCTCCCTACAGCGTAGCCATTAAATCGCAGCGTCCAAGAGAGGCAAGGGGTTAGTTCAAACTATGAACGACTTTTTCAAACAGTAATATTCTCATTTAGTTGTAATCTGTTCTTTTAATTAAACTAAAAAGTAGTCAATGCCCATTAAGGAATTATGTTGTAATGAGCAATTAATATAGAGTTCTACGCGTTTTCTTCCTCATTTACGACCTATTAGCGCATTATCTTCGTATTATCCAACGAGATAGTCTCGGTCCCAACTCGGATAATCGCGCCTCTGCTGCACGTTTTCTTCCATGTTTATAAGGAATCTTTGGACTGGTTTAACATTTCAGTAGTTATATTTCAAAGCTATTGCCGCTGCTACGCTATCATTAGAAGGTAGAATAATGCTGAAAACACACAGCAACATGTTCTGCGAATGCTAACCGAATTTATAATAGTGACCTACAAACCCTCATAAAAGTGCTCAAACGTGACGGGGGAAATTAATTCTTTGAGATCAGTTGAGGCATTAACAAATGCTGGAAACTGACGTCACGCAATGAACCCTCTTGTCGAGCTAGTGACGTAACGACAGCTCTCTCGTTTTTGTTTATGCGTGGAAATGCAAACATTTACCCCTCGATTTCCTGCTCCACACCAAAAGCATACAACTTAATCTTGTGGGGTTTTTCCCTCTTTCAGCGCGACTCTGATGAACTCTTTTGGAATAAAACACATCACCAGCTCGTTACTGGGTTACTTTCATTCTGCAGAACCCCACGTCAAGTTGTGAGCTTACAAAACAAATTGTACAGGAAATAAAATGTTGATGTGATACAGTCGCACGACTTTCTCTACCAATGACAAATTCACACATGTTATGGTTACATTATTCATATAAAATAACACTTCTATACTACATTACAAATATAATTTAGCTTACGAATGATTTCAAATTAAGCAAGAAGTGTTTATTTACAACGAGTTAACGGCATTCACATGTATATTCGTGATAACAAGCTCTTGCGATGGAAAGAAAATGAAGAATCACGAAGTTCCAAGCGCGACAAAATAAATGTTTTGTTTGCTAAGGTCGCTGTAAATTTCCAGGATCATATTAGCGCCGCCGGTGTGCTGGAATTTCGTCTCGCAGGAGTTCTTTTACATGCTAGTAAATCTACTGACATGGGGTTGTCGCCTTTAAGCACACAAAACATCGGTCTGGGCGGGTTTGAACCCGCGACCTTGGGATCAGAAGGCCAGCGCCATCAACTGCGCCACCCAGACCGACCCGTTAGATTTTCACACAAATTGTATATTCTAATGAGCTTAACACTTTCCCTGTTTTTGTCAATCTCTTATGGTTTGCTAATCATAGAAAAGTATTAGATTTACACAAATAATAGAACTTTACAAGCTATTCACAACAAATTCAAGATATACATTTTATCAGTCATGCAAATATCTGAGACGTATTGCATTTCCATCAAATCGCTAGTCATTTTTGAGAAAATAAAAAGCAAGAAAAATTGTTCCATGTAAATATAACTTGGGATGGGAGGGCGGGGGGGGTTCCTGGGTCGCATCCTTGGAGGATACTGAACTTCTGAACTTAAATGCCAACTTTGCTATTTATCCGAAGCTTCGTTTTTCAGTTATGCTGTTCATGGAAAAATACCAAACTTGTTTTAAACAGTCCAGCGTCTTCCAAGGGTACATGAAGATTTTTACATCCCCCAACTCCACATTACCCTATAAGTAGAACATTTTTCGTTATGTTTTATTTTCTCAAAAATATCTCTAATGATTTTAATCAAAATACAAGAAGTTTAAGATGTCTATGTCTCGAATTTTCTACGAACAGCCTGTGAAAGACCTCTTCTTTCTTTGAGTGAATTTTGCAGACATAAATTTGATTGCACATTTCACTTAAACACAAAATTCGTGTCAAATTTGTTTTAGCATTAACCAGTTCGGAGATATTTTTAATGATTGGTGTGGATTTTCAAACACCTTATACGTTTTCTCAAGTGGCAAGTCGATATTCATTTTTTTTTCTTGCGGTTCTACAAGGAACATAACGACCCGCTTTTAAAATATCTGACTACCGCTTCAGCCTACTATATCTCTCTTGTAGCTGCAACGAAATGTGCATACAAGCATTTCTGCAGAAGTTTTACGTAAAGTGGATAGAAGAATATGCTTTTGTAAGAATAGGTTGTAGAAGAGTGGGCAGAAAAAGCCGTTTGAGTGCAACACATCAGATTTGTGAATATAGTATATGCTCTGTGGTACTTCTTAGGAACCAAAGCAGTCCTGCGCCGTGGCGCTGTAGAGCCTTGGTTCCCGGACACGGAATATGCCCGGATTCGATCTCACGCATGGGTGTACAGATTTTAAGTCCCGGTATAGGACCGGTGCCCACTCAGCATCGTGAGGAAAATGAGGAGCTGCGACTGGCTGCAGTCCCGGCCACATCACCTCCCCACATCGGTTGGATGATCGCCCAGCTCTCCGTGTGTATATGGGTGTGAGCCGGCAGTCGGTTTGGCAGGTCTAGGCCCTTTATGGACTGTAGCGCCACGGGAAGATTATAGGAATCAAAGAAGCATATCCTATTCGCCATGCCTCTTCAACTTCTAGGCGAAAGTAATCGATGGCAATGAAGTTTCGTGGCTCGACTTAAATTGATCTGGCGTTTATTTGTAAATAAAGTCGGTCATGAAATAGACATTCATATGCAGTGCTTTAAAGGTGGGTACTGACCAGCTAGTTTGTTACTTCAACCAGCTGTTAATGAGCAATTGAGTAGGCAACATACAATTAACACAATCATCATCGATCGTTAAGTGCATAACAGAATCTCGTAAACAGAAAATACGAGACGAATTTTCTAGATTCTGTTATAAACCACTTACCATCTTTATATCGCTATATAGTATAATAATTCCAAGTCTCTGAAAACAACAAAGGAGCTGATAATAAATTGTTGTTCGTCTAAATGAGTCCTATACTCGCTTGAAGTGCATACTTGCCAACTTCCTGCAATTGAAACCCGTAAAACAAACGATTTTGTGTTGACATGAAATTGAGAATACGTAAAATGTTCAGTGCATTAATGTACCAAAATTCCGTGTAAAATAAATGCACATTTTCTGTAAACATGTGCTGAAATTCTTCGTGGTACCACAATAAACACGTATTAAAGCAAAGAAAACCGCTTCCTGGGCTATACACAGATTTCTAGTCCATATTTTACACTTCATAACATGGACGATAAACAAAAACTGTCACAAAAATGGGAAACATATCCCGCAGCCATAGAATTTTACATTTCACGTTGTTAGTAGTTGAATGTTCGCGCCTTTGTTACTAGAGGTCACTAGTGGTGCAATTAAATTTTAAATCCGCACGCTATGCATTTAAATCCGTCCGGTTTACTTTTATTTTGAGGCTTAGGAGTGAGTTTTGTTTTTACATGGACGGGACACCAACCCAGACGCACAACCCCCGACCTGGAGGACCAGGAAAATTTCTTTTTAGGGCATCCTACCCTTAGAGGATTACTTTCACCCAGTATCCTCCTCCTAATATGCCCCGACCGCCATATTCATCGTACAGGAGCAATTGGGAAGAATATCTGTACAGAATGGATAATTCAAGGATCCCAAAAAGGATATTCAACTATAGACCAATAGGTAGAAGAGACCCAGGAAGAACTAGATTCAGATGGATAGAGGCCGGATAGGCCTAATCCCTGTCAGGAAGTGGAAGAATGCTATGCATTTTGTTGCAGCCCAGTGAAGGGATACCATGGTGGATACACACAGATAAGCTCTGACCTATCATAGCACTGTATACCATTCAGTCTGTGATCTTTAAGTTACAATATAATGGAATGTCATGTTCGTGAACACTGCATCTGCTCACAAAGCTGTAAAAACGCCTCACTGCCGCACATTTTGCTGGCAAACCGTAAAAGTACGCAAATATAGGAGCGTATCCTAAGCTTCCATTGTGCTACTGTTTGTCGCGCCCGCGGAGTAGGCAAGGGCTCCGTCGAAAGAATCGAGTTGAAACATCACCTCAACGCCACAAATCTGAATCCTGATACTCAAATGGATCCTATATTTCATTAGACATTCTTCACAGTAACGGAGCGAGTTTAGAAACCCCACATTTTGAGGTCACATTCTTGCGTTCCGCTTACCTCGAACCACAATCAATCTTTCCAAATGATAATTAATGCAGCAATAGACAGAGACAAGGGTTTTCTTTCTCCGAAAACAAAGAACAAAGCCTGAAGGGCCGGCACACAGTAGGAGGCAAGAGCTTCTTCATTATCAAACAGAGACGGCGGTACATTCTCTCATAGCTTTCTCGCTTCAGAAAGAGTCCTTCACATAAAAGAAAGAAGCGGTGTGAACAGCGCCTTTGAGAAAAATACAAGACAATTAGAAGCCAACAATGTAGCCACCGAGGCGATCAATCATTCATTGACAATAAGCGCTGCTTTCAAATTGAGGTTAAGTGAATAAGACTAGTTCATCCGGGCCGGACTTTTTAGTTTTATGGATCAGTATTCTCAGGTACTTGACTTTCTCTACAGCTTATTTAAGGTAGGGCAAGTATTCGATTTGCCTACACCTACACTCCACGTGGACCTGCACGTTTTGAACGCTTCCTTTACTTTTTGTAGTGCTATTTAAAACAACAGTAATAGCATCAAGTATTAAAAATATGATGTGAGGCATTGTACGACTTTCTCTACTCACTCTTCTATAAAATATCCTTACTAAAGCTTACTCTTCTATCCACTTCTTGTTAACAGAGTTAAATCTCCATTACACACTTGCACATATTTCGTTGTAGGTATAAGAATAACACAATAACCGAGCGGGATGGCTCAGGCGGTAAAGTCGGTAAAGTGGCCCGCATTCGGGAGGTCCCGGGTTCAAATCCCGTGGACCGACCAATCTATCTGAGGTTTTTTCGTGGTTTTCCTCAGTCGCCAAGGTAAATATCGGAATGGATATTTAATACCACGACCCAAAGTTCCACCTTAAAGTCTATAACAATAGTAAATAAGTGGTAATAGCGAATACAGACAATGTAAGCAGTTAAGACTGGACGGCACGAAGCAGAAGATCCGTCTGGCATGCGCTGGGGGTCTCTGTGGGCACGTGACGAAGCAAGATGCCATTTCCAGGGATGAGACCTAGAAGGCTAACTGTCCGTCTTTATATGGGACTGGACGGCTATGCGCTAGGTTCTCTGTGACACGTGACGGAGTTGGTGGTTACAGGGATGAGAGTTATCCACCAACACATCCGTCAAATCTTTAGGTAATATTTTGTCTATCTCTTACGGTTTACCAGTTACACAAAGGTCATTTAGAATGAAGAGGACTTCGCAAGCTATTCCCAGAAAATCCCAGATATACACTTTGTCATGTATCTTCACTGGCATGCTTAAACAGTGTCTGATTCAAATATCAATGACTTTTCGTTATGTTCTTAACAGATACGAACACGCAGACCATGTTTCCTTTTTAGGGGGGGGGGTTACAAGACATGAAAATTTAAAATTTACTATAGGTGTCCAAAGAAAAAAAAAACAGGATTTGTCATTCGGATGAAGGGATTGGACTAAAACATTTAAATTAAGCCGCTTCGTTTGGCAGGTTCATAAATGAAAACGTAGCGTTTCATTACCGTGTTAGGTGGAACAGATTTGTCAGGAACTTCTCGACACCCATTCAAATCTCACTGTCACCTGCTAAAGCCTGCAAGGCTAATGGACAAAACTCCTACACGAGCCCTCCGGGGTTACCTCACGTAGGTACTAACTCACTCGTCACGGCGTTCCAGAAGATTGCATTCAAACCTTCAATGTTACAATCCTGGAAAGCCTTGAAATGGCAACTAACCAAAGATTAAGGTAATGCATCTGAGAGATTTGACAAATCCACAGCATATATCTTATTGAAATCTGTGCCAAGTATTACACATAATAGCAGTAATGTTTTATCCACGATTTAGCATTTTAGCTTACAAGGTTATTTAAATATAATTCTTTATTGTGTAAGTTCTTGCTCTATTCAAAATCTCCACGCGATGCATTTTTCAAAATACTCAAATAAAAATCGAGGCAGTATTTTTATCACTTAAATATCAGTCAAATTATATAATAAAAATATGACAGCTCGCCTTAAAGCAATATGTGTATAATATATAAAGTGTATGTTACAGTCATTGTATTAAGTTTATATTATGTACATGTATAATAATGTTATGTGAATGTATTACGTAGTTTTAACAATGTAGGAGGAGTGAGAATAGAAGCAAGCTGCCTTCCGTAGCAAACAGAATTATAAAGTTAAGTTAAATAAAAGTATTCTATTGGGGTAAGCTTAGTCAATCAGAGACTTGAAATAGAGGAAATGTGCAAATTCAGGCGAGAGACGCTACAAGATTGCGTACCTGAGCAGTTCGGTACTAGTTCAATGTGAGACAAAGATTCATTGCGGTGGGAATAATATAAAGTTTACGTGTTAAAAAGTACAATTAACAATAATCTCACAGCTCTATAGTAGAATATACCAGTGAAGTCTTATTTAATCGTGTGAAGGATTAATAAACAAAGTACAATATAATTATAATTTGTGTAAGCCTTGTTCTTTAGTCATACCAGTCCTGCTAAGAGATACGTGTTATAAAAATTGCTACTGACGGAACCGAGGCATACATATATAATATTTAAATAAACATTAAAATACAAAGTTGATTTTTAAACGTGGGGCGAAGGCCACCGGAAAAATGAACGTGGGGCGAAGGTCACCGGAAAAGTGAACGTGGGACGAAGGCCACCAGAAAGTTTGTATTGCACGTGGGGCGACCACTCCAAGAAACGTCTCCCGCAATACGTGGTGCAACCACAACAATTAAACAACTTCAAGTTTGGCTATCCAACAGTGGGGCTAAAACTACTGCAAGTTTGGCTTCCATACGTGGGGCAACGACTTTAAAATTCAGGTTTTACAGTTAATCAGTTAACAAAAAGATCTGTCATATTTGATTTTTTGTATTAAACCCTAATTAAGTGTTAATATCGCATAAAATGTTTACTTTTTATACTTTCAACAATTCTTTTTCAATTATGTTTTTTTTTTTCTCAAACGTGAGGCCTATTTTAAAAACACATTGCATTGTGGGGAGCATTTTCAGTATGGAAAAATGCTCAAAAAAGGTTTTAAATTGGGTATCTATTAATAAACATGAGTCTATCCATATGAAACTTCGCTTTATTGGTACTTAAAATGTATCAAATGCAAAGAAAGAAATGACTTCTTAAGGTTTAGAATTTATATCATTTTATTACAGGAAAAAAATTAATTTTTAAAAGATTTTTTGGGGAAATTTCACAGATGCATCACCTTATATTTGTCAAGAAGCAGATGATCTATTTATACTGGGAAACGAGGGCAATTTGAAATTATTTAACCGCTATATTTCATAGTTACCACAAAAGATTCTTACATTATCGATTACTTCGGGAATACTATCAAGTAGTATTTGCTTGCCCTATTTAATCCATATAAAAAGTGGTTCATTCGCTTTATGTTGAACATAATAAAAAATGTTTGCTTACAAATGACTTCAAGTTAGAAAGTAACATTTGCGAAAACAACATTTAACTGCACATATCACAAGTCGGTTTCTGCTCTCTCTACCTCCTAGTTTGAGTATGTAGAGAAGTACTGTATTGCAACAAAAAATTCGATGAGATTACGCGTTTTGAGGTCCATTGAATAAAAAACTTTTTTTTGGAAAAAGGCCTTGTATATGTGAACAGCATAATTTAAAAGCAAAATGTACATTATAGTTGACTTGAATCAGACACTATTTGAACATGCCAGGCGAAGTTTTTCACCTCAAAACTATCTTTTAGGTTTTTAATTTTTTATTGTTATTTTATAAATTAATCATACTTTTAATAGGCCTTAGCCTGGTTAAGGCAACTTTTTAATATAGAGTCAACTGAAAAATTCAACGCCACGGCCGTTATTTGAACACGGTTCTCCCGCTCTCTGTGCGGTTGCTCTAACCATTAAGCTACTGTGACAACATGAACAGTGGGACACTGAATTCCCTAATTGACTCAAGTTGTTTCCCAGACAGACCACTAAGGCATCTCCCTCGAGATGATTATCTTAGCGGCGACCTGCTTATCGCAAGTACTCAGTGCTGGCTAAATGGGTTTTTAATTTTTTATTGTTATTGTATAAATTAATTATACTTTTAATAGACCTTAGCCTGGTCTAGGCAAGTCACGGAGAACCGTGTTCAAATCCCGGTTGTGGCGTTGAATTTTTCAGTTGACTCTATATTAAATATATCTTTTACGTGTTAAATGTTCCTTATTTTTCATTTTCTCAAAAATCGTTCTAACGATTTGGATTAAAATCTAGTGGGATATTAGTGTGACAATAACACCTGTGAAGTCCTCTAGATACTAATCGATTTCTCCAGTAGCAATTTTTCGTCCAGTTAGTTTTGTTTCACAACTTCCCGCTTGAACAAAAAAAAGTATTATTATTGTATTAAGTATTTAAAAATTAACCAGCAACAAAGCATATTCTGGAAATGGTTAAACACAAAAGCTTTTTACATAAATTCTTTGCTTTAACGTGATCTAGAGCTTTCGTGTGTATATCTAATCTTTTATGGTTTACTAGTAGGTACACAAGTCATTCAGACAATTCAGATGTACATTTAATTTGTCATGCAAATGTCTTTATGACATTTTAATGAAAATGGTTAACAGCCATTTTTAACAGAGTAGCAAATACAACTAACGGTTCTGAATGTGAAGGGTAGTTTTGGGTAGACTTTATTGAAAATCTTCGTGTCGCAAACCTGGAAGCTGAACTTGAATGGCAAGTTTGGTATTTAATGACAATTTCTTTTTTAAATTATGCTGTTCACAGTGAGCGGGATGGTTCAGAAGGCAAGATTTGTGGCCCGCATTCGGGAGGTCGTGGATTCGATTCCCGCGGCCGGGAGGTTTCCCCGGGTCGCTAGGCGAATGCTGGGAAGGTACATTACATCTCCCGAATTTGCTGTCCCTCATTTCACCTCCATTCTCATTTCACTTCACCTTTCATCTGCTTGGCCTGTTTCAGGGTTGAACGTGTCGGCGGTAGTCTCGGCGTTGCATGGCAGAGGAAAAGGATGTTCTATCTAACACTTCGTCCCCCTGAATGGGGACGGTCTCCGAGTCCCGGGCCCCTAGTGGGATGTGCAAGCCTGCGGGGGGAAGCCGGTTGTACCAGCTGCCAGAATTTCAATCTGGAAATAGATAGGGACCCTGCCCTCAGTTCTGTCGTGCCTCCTGGTCCGGCCGCCCTTTGTATCCTCTCACCTCAACCCTCCCTTCTCTGGGCGCCCCGTCAGGGGCTCAGACAGAAACGATCTTCGCAGGTCGAGGTGCTATGTCCCCTCTGTTCCTAGTCCTACGCTGTTCTCACACACACACACACACACACACACACACACACACACACACACACACACCGAGCTTTCTCTAAAAATTGTTTCTTTTTTATTCAGGGTACCTCAAAACTGTATTTCCGATGAAATCTAGGCATAGAAATTTCGAGTGGAATGCAATACTTCCTCTACTTACTATAGGTAAGCAGTACCGAGCCAGCTGGCTCCGCGGTAACGTGAGACGTTCGCGTTCGGTCCTGGATTCGATTCCCGTCGACCGCCCACGCTGGTTTGCGACTTCTTTTTTGTGTGTGGTTTTCCCCTGTCGGTAAGCGAATGTTGGGATGGTTACTCATCTACCACGATCTCCTTCTCATGTTTCCGGTGTGCTTCTAGATTTCGTGGTGTGAGGCGATGCTGGATAGATGGCGCAGATGCTTGCTCCCCGGGGACACTAGAGCGCTGCTGAGTTGGGAGGGTCGTTCATTGCCCTCTCTGGCAGCTCTAGGGTCGTCGAGCCAGGAATTGTTAGACTTCCATGCGTCTCTGTGGCCTGCAGCCTCCTGTGGTTTCTTCACTTCATCCCTTCCTTCTGGGAGGTGGTAACCGCAAAGGATCTCACGTAGGTCACAGTGCGCGAGGTGTCCTCCGTTGTATATCCTACAGCTAAGTAGTAGAGAAAGTAAAAATCGAATCTTAGGGAATATAGAGTGGCAAGCTACAGTAACATTTTCAGAAGCAAATACGACTTAAGAGAAATGTCTTCTCTCAGCATATAAGTAATGTATCACTAAAAGTTGGCATTAAAAAAACACATGTAACCTTCCTGAAGAAGATATGCAAATTTTACCTCCCGAACCTGTTTGGTGCGCGTATTAAACTGATGAAACGTGTCAACTTTGGGAGGCGAGCGAGGCGTACATAACTTTCACTCAAACAGTCATGCCAGGACTTCCACCGTCTGTATTGGTATACGACGCAGTAAATTCAGTGCACGGGATGTCATAAATCAATTGTTTATTTTACTTGTCTTTGCTTCCTTGTCGAAGCCTGTTCCTGCTTCCAGACATCTCCAGGGCGCTGCAGTTAGGATGAATTCAGATTTATGGCTGCTTTAGAACCATTCCGGAGACCATCCCAACAAGAAAACTACCAAGAGAGGTGCGAAATGTGCAAATGCCGGGTATCTAATGGCTCTGCAGTATTTCTCGAGGAAGTGCATGTATCACGCTTTAATAAATATTACTGAAGGAGAAGTGGCAACCCAGTATAAGGCTAACCATGCAAATATCATAATGTAGTAGAAGTCACCATTTCTTCACCACAGCTATTATTTTCGAAGCGCTCTGGATGAATATGACATGGATCGTAACCTGCAGAAGCAAAATGTGAAACACGAACTGTTATTATTCCCTCTACCATGTACACAGTAGGTAGAGAAAGTATTCATTCCACCCAAAAATTAGATACCGAGATTCCACCGGAAACGTATGTTTTGAGGCTCCCTAAATAAATATAAAAAAAAGCATTTTAAGAAAAACGTCCCTGTGCGTGTAGTAGTAGTAATAGCGGTTTGAGTGGCGGAAAACTGTGGCGCTCATCAGCGCCATCCTCTTGCTATAAATTTATTCAAGTCAGTACATCAATACAATAAAAACAAAACAAGTACAAGTCAAATAAGAATACAAAGGTAGCTCTGGGTATATAGATAACAATCACATTCTCGTACAAAACCAACACAGTCAGAGCATTCACAGAGAGAAACACCAGGATTACAAAAATAGAAATAGTAAATCAGCAAATGCAAAAAGTAAGCAATAGAAATCTAACAGAATATGGCAAATAAGAACTAACCCTGATCAAATGTAAACGTACAATGCAATTCTACACAGTTATAAAAAACAATAACACACGAGAAACTTCCTTCCTTAATAATCCAATTAATTCCAATCACAGGCTGTCCAAGCAAGGCACCAACTTCGACACCTAGTTCATGTAACACTTGCCTCCCCGCCCTCAGCACCAAAATCACCCAAGAACAATCAACGTATCCTTAAACTCCTTCACCACACTCTCCCTCCAAAATCTCACGAAAACTCTTCCCTGTCAACTCGTCCTTTCGTACACAGAAAGAATAGTCACATTTCGAAATTGGACCTCAAGTCTATTTTACACAATCCTTCATTAACTTGGTCCAACTCTATTACGCTCTTCTTTATTCCCTAGGAGATAATAAATTGAGAGTGGAATACTTGTAATCTTATTTATTTTGCTGTGTTTACTTCACGTGGTGAAGCCATTTTGTGACGTGATTCTTTGTTAGGTTTGTAGCTCCATCTGGTGTTAGCAATTTGCGGTAGTATTAGTGTTCGTTTGAAAGAATGCTACTGTTATTTTATTTAATTTTTGTTCACTGTCCTCCGGCTAGCTATGATCTTTTGGTCAAGCACTTCTCTTTATACAGGTTGTGTAAACGGAAGGGAGTCTCTTATCCAAAGATAACACTGATGAAAGAATTTGTTTTACACTTTTATTGTCGAACACATTTACTATCACATTTACACATTGATCTTGACACTCGCCAAACTGAAACTGTTATAATAACTTCATTAGTGATCACTCTTAATTCGCGTACTTCAACTTTTTGTATCATTAACTTTACAATACTTGAGATTTTTCATAACTCTGATACGCGTAACTTGCGAATCGAGAGCCGACGTATAATATTTCTGCTGGACTGAAGGCGACGTGTATCATACAAATATTTTCGACGAACTGACGGGGTCTTTACCTCTAACCTACCTTTTATACTCATACACCCAGATATGCCTAAAGAATATAACTGAGCTGCAATTGGCTAATAAAACGCGCCAACATTAGCGTCTATTTTTATATATCCAATGAAAATAATGAATACATATGCTCTAGGGAAATGTTCCAGCAATTTCTACAGAAAAACGCGCCAACATTACGTAACTTCCTCGTTTCCAATAATGATAAACAGCTCACCCCCTCGCTGCATTATTGCACGCTATTATTGTCAGTTTCAGTAAGGCCGTATAAACTTACTTCCCAACAATAATTACGATCAACAAACATCTCAAATCAATGTCACATAATAATGCATATTCATACTATATTCACTCTTTACATTTAAATAATTTGTGATACAAATTACTGCATCAAAATCCTATCTTGTGTAGTCCAGGCTCAGTTGATCCACAATACAATAATGTGTAACCCTGTTTATCTATTCTTCCTTTTCCACTCCAACGTTTTTCTTGCAACACTACTGTCCAGCCAATACCTTAAGAGTTATTTGCCACTTCTTTCATTTTTCCAGGCCATAACATAGTTTGAACATTCCAAGTCGCCAACAACAAACCATCCTTCTTAACAAGGTTTTTACAAGTGGGGTTGAGAGGCCCATGCTTAACCCCCAACCTGGAGTACCAGGTCTTCTTAATTCTGACGCCAGGAGACAGGGTGGACTGGGTATACCCCCAGACACTGGGTGGCTCAGGTACCTCGGGGTCGCCACTCCCGTACTCTCCAAGGTGAGCCCCTGAGGGCCCTGTGTGTGAACAGCATAACTCAAAAACTAATCCCCCCCAACTACTCCTTACATAAAGCATTTTTGGAAAAGTTTTATTTTCTAAAACATGGCTAACGATTTTGATTAAAATGCCATATTTTAAAGACACTTACCAAACAACTAAAATGTAAATCTTGAACTTTCTGGCGTGAAATGCTCTTCATTCGGAAGGAACTTTGTATAATCTTGTATTATTGATAAAAGTTAAGCGATAGAGAAAACGTACCACACAAAAAAGTAGATTATTTAAAACACAATTCACTTCAAATAACTTTTTTGTGGCATAAGCTATTTCTGAGATGTTCGTTATTAATGGTTCGAATTAATCAATACTTAGCCATCTTTTAAAGTCTGTCGATTTTCAGTTGCTTCTCGCGACTCTATGGAAAGAGTATGGACTTTTAGGGCCAGCATATAGCGTCCAGTTCTAAAACATTTCACTATCGATATTTCCTTCGTAACTGTAACGAAATGTGTAATATAGGTATTTCCGCAAAGGTTCATTTGGATTAAAATGAAATAGATAGTAAAATAAGCTTTAGTAAGAATGTAAGAATATAAGAACGTAGGTTTTCACGGCCGGTGTCACAATTATAACTAATATAATTTTCCGGGCTGTTATGCCGTGGTCTGCTGAAGAAAGATTTCCCAGACGTTTCGTCCACAACTGCGGTGGACATCTTCAGTGGCGCGGACGAAGTCTTCTCGGTGAAAGTATCGCAGCGTCTGATGCGTTGGCCGTTAGTGCCGCTCTCTTTATAGTGTGGGCGCTCTCTGCTGATTGGCCCGCTGGTATGAGGGGGCTGGCGCCGGCTGTGTTGTTGCTCTCTTCTGATTGGCTCGCAGTGTTTTTCGGTTTTGTATGACCTTTCTTGTTTTTGATGACTAGATGCCAGTTACTGTTGAGTTTCAATGCTTCTTCTTTCCTATTGAAATTATTGGGATGTTTATAAATCTCTATTGCTTCGCGTTGTAGCCGGGTATGGTAATGCTTTATGGAGGAAAGAATGTTGGTGTCCTGAAATCTAATAATGTGTTCGCCCTCGGCTTCAATGGCATGTTCGGCGACTGCCGATTTTTCTGTATGGCCCAGGCGGCAGTTTCTTTTGTGTTCGCTCAGTCTGGTGTTAGCGCTCCGCTGTGTGGTACCAATGTACACTGAACCACACGAACAAGGAATACGGTAAACACCGGCCGATGACAGGGGGTCTCGGGGGTCTTTGGAGAAGATTTTTGTTTGCGTAGCACTTCTAGTCGACGGATCAGACGGTATGCCTCCTCCCCGTAGAGGCGAGTCATGTAAGAACGTAGGTTTTCACGGCCGGTGTCACAATTATAATCTTCTTTGCTGTGTTCACTTGCCTTTCTTCTACGCTGCCGAGACTCGGGAATTATTCCTAAATTCCTACGACAGAAACGACATTTCACCACCGCTGCCGCCAACCGCATTTACAATCGCTCTGAATGGGCCTTGCTCCGAGAACGCATCCATCAGACCAGACGACAACTCTCTGCCAACAATAGTCAACTACTCATCTTACATCTTCAAGTAAGTAACTCACTACACAGTTTTCATTGGGACAACACTGACAGAATCACCTACAGCTCTATGACATACAATCACAACAGTATGACCACTCGTCACAAGAAGAAGTTTGATGGCCTTACTGCCTCCATCAAACCGCCGACTACTCTCAACCACTGCCGCACGGTAGTGAACTTATCTGATCACCAGCTGTCACCTGCTGAAACATCACTCCTTGCTAAAGGAGGTAACTACGCTGTTGTCACTCCAACGTTGCCAGTTGAAGACATCATTTCTCACATTGAAGCAGGAATATGAGTTCTGCCAAGGCTTGCAGCTGATGAAATTCGCCGGGAATCTGCCAGGGTTCTCGAGAAGGCCAAACCTCCTACCAGTAATTTAACCAATCAAGAGAGAACTGCATTAAAGAAGCTGAACTCCAACCGAGACATCATTGTTTGCTCAGCGGACAAGGGTAATGCCACAGTTATTCTTAACCAACAAGACTATCAACAGAAAATCTCTGAACTCCTGCAACCAGCAACCTACCATAAGATTAAACGTGATCCGACAGCCCGTATTCTACGGAAAACCAATCTTTTGATCAAGAACTCCTCGCTTTCGAAGGAAGACAAACGCCGCCTTACCAAGTCCGAAGCTCAGCCGCCTAGACTTTACGGGCTACCCAAGATCCATAAACCAGAGGTTCCGCTCAGGCCCATTGTTAGTGGTATTGGTTCTCCCACATACGACATAGCTAAATACCTAACCGGTCTTCTACAACCCCATGTCGGCTTGTCCGACTCTTTCATCAAAGACTCTACTCATTTCATTCAAATTCTCCGCAACCTCAAATTGCTACCTAAGGATTTACTAATTAGTTTTGACGTTGTGTCTCTATTCACCATGGTTCCAGTACAAGAAACTCTGAAGTTGTTACAACCCATCTTCTCTGATGATATCATTACACTTTTTCACCATGTCCTGACTACGACTTATTTCCAGTGGAACCGGTCATTCTACGAGCAAATAGACGGCGTTGCCATGGGCAGCCCCCTTAGCCCTGTTGTGGCCAATTTCTTCATGGAGGCATTTGAGTCAAAGGCACTAAACTCAGCTCCACTCAAACCAACAGCCTGGTTCCGCTATGTGGATGACACCTTCGTCATCTGGCCCCATGGTGAACAAGCTCTTCAAGATTTTTTGTTACATCTAAATAGCATCAATCAGCGTATACAGTTCACAATGGAACAAGAAAAGGATGGCCAACTAGCCTTTCTAGATGTACTCGTTAGCAGGAAGGCTGCCGGCACGCTGGGTCATACTGTCTACCGCAAACCCACACACACAGACCGTTACCTTAACAAGAACTCCAACCACCATCCTAGACAAAAACGTGCTATGATTAAGACACTCGCAAACCGTGCTTCCCGTATTTGTGAACCACACTTACTTCCACAAGAAATCCGACACCTAGAAACAGCTCTACAATCAAATGGTTATTCAGTCCAAGAGGTGAGAAGAGCCTGCCGTCCGGCCAAGCCCCGACCGGCTACTCAGGACCAACCCAAAAGCAAGTCCATCGTCTTTCTGCCATATTTCAGAAATGTCACTGACCGTATTGAACATATACTTCAACGTCATAACGTCAAAACAGTATTCAAACCTACAAGACAATTAAACAGCCTACTGCGCTCTTCCAAAGACCCCCGAGACCCCCTGTCATCGGCCGGTGTTTACCGTATTCCTTGTTCGTGTGGTTCAGTGTACATTGGTACCACACAGCGGAGCGCTAACACCAGACTGAGCGAACACAAAAGAAACTGCCGCCTGGGCCATACAGAAAAAATCGGCAGTCGCCGAACATGCCATTGAAGCCGAGGGCGAACACATTATTAGATTTCAGGACACCAACATTCTTTCCTCCATAAAGCATTACCATACCCGGCTACAACGCGAAGCAATAGAGATTTATAACATCCCAATAATTTCAATAGGAAAGAAGAAGCATTGAAACTCAACAGTAACTGGCATCTAGTCATCAAAAACAAGAAAGGTCATACAAAACCGAAAAACACTGCGAGCCAATCAGAAGAGAGCAACAACACAGCCGGCGCCAGCCCCCTCATACCAGCGGGCCAATCAGCAGAGAGCGCCCACACTATAAAGAGAGCGGCACTAACGGCCAACGCATCAGGATCATTGTCGAGTATCAGACACCGTAGGGTGAACCTCGTGCCTCGGCTACCAATTCTTTCGTGGTATAAAACGCCTCATAACTATCATAAATACAATTCTCATTCGTGCATGTGGAATAAGTACGACCATACTTGTATGGGGAACTAAAAAGTAGCCTTAATTTTCTGTGAGTTAAGTCGCAAGTGATTGAAAAGTGCGTGTGTTAAAGTTTATCCTTTCCACGCAAAAATGTGTAAATAAGACGAGTGCTGTGTGGTGAAAATACTGTGTTTTATGTTCTGTGTTGCGTGTTAAGTGTTACGTGTTTAATTTAAGTGGAAAGGCAACCAAACATAGCGTGGGACGCGTGAGCGCGTCTCCACGCCTAGCAGGCAGCTCCCAGCAGCCTATGCGGCTGGGGTGCATTGACCTCGCGCGCTCAAGATGGCGTCAGCCGCACCTGATGTGTCGTCAGCTGCTACCGGCAGGGAAGTGAGCGCCTCAGGCGGTCAGCCGGCCGCCTTTATAGCCGCAGCAGCCGTTCCAGCCGGAGACTACGCCCCTCCCTCTCATACATCATTGGCGCAGCAACCAGCCACAGCCAGCACATCCCAGATGGACCACAGCACCTGGGAGGAAGAGCTACGGGATAAACAATTCCGTCAACTCAACAAGGAAGTCCGGGATTTAAACAAAGAAATTGATTATTACCAACAGCTCCTACACTCCATGGAGGAAGGTGGAGACTTCAGGAAAATTGCCCTGGACTTCGCATACTGCTTGAGAGAACATGCAATAAAGAAGAGAGAACTTGTAGAACTTGGAGAGGGTTGGCGCGCCGTCCCTGCTCGCAAACGCCCTCTCCGTGGTAGCGGCGGCGACAGTGACACCGACGCAGAGCGTCCCCGGCCCACAACCGGGAAAAAGAAGAACAAGACCCGTCACCTCAAACAACCGCCGCTACACACCAGCAACAAGTTCGCCGCCCTCTCTGGCAGCAAGGACCTCAGCGACGAGGAGACGGAAGACGGCGACACCTCAAGTGCAGCCCCCCGCCTTCCTCCAACTCAGCCAAAGACTCAGCGGCCGGCACGCAGACAGCCACCGCCACAAAACCCAAAACCATCCACCTCCAAATCCGTACCTACCTCATCACCACAAACAGCCACACAACAACCACCCCAACAGACAACAGAAAACCAGAAGCCGCCGAGGATCATCATCCCCGACGGCCGCCATGCTACCAAAGTTCTTCACCTCCTCCGGAACTCGCTCCCGGCTCAACATTTTAAACTACAAACCACCCGAGACTGCCTGAAGCTCTTCCTCCAGAGAAAGCAGGATGTAGCAGAAACAATGCAACGCCTGAAGGACGCCGGCGTGGAGCACTACAGCTTCACCCCCCGTGGAGACCAACCCCTTCGCTTCGTGGTGAAGCGGCTCCCTGTGGACCTCGAGGAGGATTTCATCAGAGAGGACCTCGAGGCGAAGGGCTACACCGGCGTCCAGGTCCGGCAAATGCAGTCCCGTGGGCGGCCTCTGCCCAACTTCCAAATTTCACTCCAACGGACCACCGACAACCAGAAACTACTGCAAGAACGTGAGGTATGTCACATGATGGTTACCGTGGAGGTCCTAAAGACAAACCAGCACATCACCCAGTGTTACAATTGCCAACAGCTAGGGCACACATTCAGAATGTGTCATATGACCTCCCGGTGCGTCCTCTGCGGTGGCCTCCACCGCTTAGCTGACTGCCCCAAAAAGGCCACGCAGGACGTTCAACCCCACTGTGCAAACTGTGGGGAGACGCATCCTGCCAGCTATCGCGGTTGTGAGACGTTTCGAAACGAACGCCACCGCCGCCAACTGGCATCTATAGCCAGGAGTCCCCCAGGTGCTCAGCCAGGGCCACGCCCCATTCTCAACCCGGCTCTGGTCAAAGACGGCGTCTATTTTGCAGGCGCCGCCAAGGGGCAAAAGGCACCCGTGCCACCACCAAGTGGTCCCCCCTCTACTAGCCCCCCCTCCCAGGCGCCCTCCGGTGACCTGGGTGGACTAAAAGACCTCATAGACCTTTTTAAATCTTTTAATCTCCCGGCACTTTTGCCAAAGGTGCAGCCTTTTATTGCTAAGTTTAAAAGCTGCACTAGCACCTGGGATAAATTAGAAGCCGTGATATGCCTCCTCTCAACAATTTTCGACTAAATGGCCACTGTAAGGGGAGGCATAACATTAACTCGCGCGCTCCTGTGGAATGCCGACGGCATCTACCGGCAGCAGCATGAACTTGAAAACTACCTGCGGCGTAACAAAATTGATGTCGCATTTATTTGCGAAACAAAATTAAAACAGGAGTACACTTTTAAGCTCCGGGGTTACCAAATTTTTCGGAATGACAGATTTGGCCGACAGGGGGGTGGCACCGCCATATTGTTAAAAAACTCAGTTGCTCATGCTCCTGTTACGCTGCCAGCTCTGGCAGCGCTAGAGTGTACGGCTCTTAAAACTCGTATCAATAACACAACGGTGATGTTGGTAGCGCTCTACAGGCCCCCTGACTCCCCATATTTTTTACCAGACCTCGAACAAATCCTCAATTTAGAGGAGCACGTTATAATTGCAGGAGATTTCAACGCTCGGCACCCATGGTGGCATTCTCGCCGAGCAAACGCGGCTGGAAATCTCCTGGTTGAACTTATAACTGAAAATGACGATATTGAGGTTCATTTCCCCCCAGAACCCACATTTTGGCATAGATCAGGACACTGGGACCCTGAAATTTTGGACTTCGTGCTGACAAAAAATGCGGCTCTTTCACAAAATTTTACAGTGTATCACAGCTTAGACTCTGACCATTTACCTGTGCATTTTGAAATCTGCGGCGCAGCCACGGCCGGTTGGAGCGGCCCGCCGCGGAGAGCAGAGACAAACTGGCCAAACTTCACGTCGGACATGCACAGGATGGCCCAGCCTAAGCTGTCATACTACAGCGAGGCAGACATCGATGCCGCCATTGAAAACTTCACTGCCTCGCTACGCACGGCCAAAAGAAACGCTACCACGTACACCACAAGTCCACCTAGTTTTTGCACGTACCCGGAGGTGGAGCAGCTCATTGCCCGGAGGCGGCGCCTGACGAGACTTTGGCGGCTTACCCGCCAGCCCGAATACAAAGTTGCAGCAAAATGGCTACGCAACATCATTCGGCAACAAATTCAACTGAACAAAATTGAACAGTGGGAAAATAAAATGTTAAGTACCACACATTCGGACAATTCTCTATGGAAATTACTAAGGGCATTCAAGGTCACCTCTAGCGTCAACTCCGGCACTGAGGCGCTTCACACTCCCCTCGGCCTGCACTTCTCCGGTGAGGAGAAAGCCGAGGTTTTCGCCGACTGTCTCCAAGACAGATTCTCTGAAAATCCTACGACGAACCCCGCACAAGAACGGGAGGTTCTGACATGGGTACAAAATTGGGTGGCGCAGAAGCATGAGCAACAACTGCCTATCATAACGCCGCTGGAAGTGTACAAGCTAATTAGGCATTTGCCTAATGGAAAAGCCGCCGGCCCGGACAGGGTGACTAATGAGGAACTCAAACATCTCCCGAGAAAAGCCCTGGTTCAACTCACAAAGATTTTCAACGCCTGTTTGAGGCATAATTACTTCCCCACCACTTGGAAACGAGCCAAGGTAATCATGCTCCCGAAGCAAGGGAAAAGCACCAGGCAACCACAAAATTACCGCCCCATTAGTCTCCTGTCTGCTGTTGGAAAACTGCTCGAAAAACTTATACTTTGTCGACTTCAAAAACAAGTTTCGGAAATACATGAATTATCAAAATCTCAGTTTGGCTTTAGAAAAGGTCACTCCACAGAATTGCAACTATTACGCTTTGCGGATGACGTCACTGAGCAGTTCAACAATGATGCTTCAACGTTGGCGCTATTTTTGGACGTAGAAGCCGCATTCGACCGGTGCTGGCACAATGGCCTACTTTACAAATTGCACCACAATTTTCCCGGCCTTCAAAATTTCATGTACCTCATACAGAGCTTTTTAGAAAACCGGCGCTTCTACGTCCAAGTGGGCCGCTCCTCTTCTCGGGAGCGAGTTATGCGGGCTGGCGTCCCTCAAGGGGCTATAATGTCCCCCTTTCTATACACATTATTCACCAATGACTTTCCCGTGGACGCCAGATGCAAAATCGCAATGTATGCTGACGACACTGCAATCTACAATCACCACAAAAATCCTCGTTTCGGCCTTTTAGAAATGCAGCGGTATATTGACCGCTTCCTCTCGTGGCTCCACGATTGGAAGATAGAAATTAATGCAAACAAATGCCAGCTGATTTATTTTTCACGTAAGCTGCGCCTTCCGGCCATGGACCTAACGGTCGGTGGTCAAAGATTGCACTGTCGCCAGCAAGTTAAGTACCTTGGCGTCACCTTGGACCGAACATTGCGGTGGACTGCCCACCTAAAAGATAGCGCCAACAAAGGGCGGCAGCGGTTAAAGTTATGCGCCCCCGTCTTCCGCAGCAAACAGCTGAACTTGAAATCCAAACTAATTCTGTACAAATCCTTCATTCTGTCGGTGGTCCTCTACGCATGTGTGGCCTGGGCAAATGCATCTGCATCTGCAAAAAGGCACGTTGAAATCCTTCAAAACCTCTCCCTCCGAAAAATCCTTCGTGTTCCTCTCCTCACATCCAACCGAACCATCCTCCATGAAACAAACATGCCCTCCATCCCTGATGCCATTACCAAACGTGCCTCGTCGGTATGGGCGCGCATACGGGGACACCAGAACCCCTTAATCTCCAACATTGGCAGTGGCGAGCCGAAACACAGAAAGCACAGCCGTATCAAAATGTTTTAGCGGCAACACGGCTCGCCAATAAGCGCGCCCATCACACCAGGCCCCAGGCCACCCCAACTACTGCAGAGGCCGTCACTACGCAACAACCATCCTGCTACACGCTGCCGCACAGCAAAACGGCGGACTGTAAATATTGTGTAAATAGTGCTTTTGTGTTGTGTAATTAGTGTAAATATCTCGTGTGATAGTGTTTAGTTTTAGTCCTGGGACGTGCTTCGCATGGCCAGATGTGTGTATGTGTGTGAGAGCGTGTGTGTGTGTGTGTGTGTATGTGTGTGTGTACATATGTACATAATGAAAAAGAATGTGTTTCAAAACAAATTTAAGAAAACAAAAACTGAAAAACACTACGAAATAAAACTGTTCTCGGTGGTCTAATGCTGGCCACCGCATGGGTTTTTTCTTTCCTACAATAAACATAGTATAATGCTAACACGTAAACTGTAAAAAACATGTAAACATAAGCCTGTTAGCCGGGCCTAATGTACCGGCACCAGGTAATTTCCTCAATAAATAACCTTAGCACCAACGCATCAGACGCTGCGATACTTTCACCGAGAAGACTTCGTCCGCGCCACTGAAGATGTCCACCGCAGTTGTGGACGAAACGTCTGGGAAATCTTTCTTCAGCAGACCACGGCATAACAGCCCGGAAAATCATATTAGTTATAATTTAGTAAGAATAGTTTGTATACCTACTAATAAACGATAGAGGGTAGAGAAAGTCATATGAATGTATCAATTCAGATAATGTTTCATAATATTAATTTGAATTAATAAATTGAAAATATTCAATAAACAAATATAGATTAGAATTAAATAAATATATGAAATAATATTAAACTTTAACAAATCATAAGTGTTGGAATAATCAAAAGTGTTGACCTTTCACAATACATAAAATATGAAATTATACTAAATGAATACACATTAAAGCTTTCCTACAAAAGATTGACAACCTGAGACAATTCTCTTTAATTACCTTTTACGAGGGCAGTCCCAGAAGTACCCGACCTGACGTGTAGAGAGTAGTAGTTGTTTCAAACAAATGACTATGGTAGAAAGTATCAACCTTATAAAGGTTAAGTTTGAAGTTTGACAATGTTTGTTTAGTAATTGGTTGGCATCCATTAATAGTGAACTCTCTCAGCAAATTTGTAAACATGGATAACACTAGTCATCGTTCTGTGATACAATACTTCCATTTGAAAGGTCTTAGTCCAACTAATATTAAAGCTGTGCTAGATTCTACTCTGGGGAAGTCTGCTCATTCGTGTACAACAGTAAAATATTGGATGACAGAGTTTAAGCGAGGCCGTACAAGCTGCCAAGACGAACATCGCAGTAGTCGACCAGATGAGGTGATCACGCCAGAAATTGTGAAGAAATCCACAAACTGGTATTGGATGACCGTCGACTGAAAGTGCGCGAGCTAGCAAACATCGTAGACATTTCAAAAAGTGCTGTACATCGCATGCTAACTGAAAATTTATACATGAGAAAGCTATGTGCAAGATGGGTGCCGCGTTTACTCACAATGGAACAAAAGCAGCGTCGTGAAGATGTTTCAGTCGAGTGTTTGGCGATGTTTCGCTGCAATAAACCCGAGTTTTTGCGTCGATTCATAACCATGGATGAAACATGGGTCCATCACTTCACACCTAGACGAAGGAACAGTGAAAACAGTGGATTGAAAGGGGAGGATCGGCTCCAAAGAAGGCGAAGACAGTTTCAACTGCAGGCAAGGTCATAGCGTCAGGTTTTTGGGATGCGCGTGGGATAATTTTCACTGATTATCTTCAAAAAGGAAAAGCAATCAATGGCGAGTATTATGCAAACTCATTGCAGCGTTTGAATGATGAAATCAAGCAAAAACGGGCGCATTTAGCGAAAAAGAAAATTTTGTTTCATCAAGACAATGCACCGGTTCATACATTCATTATCGTCATGGCCAAAATCTATGAGTTAAAGTTCAAATTGCTTCCTCATGCACCCTATTCGCCAGACTTAGCCTCTCTGATTATTTTCTGTTTCCAAAGTTGAAGAAATGGCATGGTGGCAACAGATTTGCTAAGAATGAAGAGGTAGAGTCTTAGTTGATGGATATTTTGCGGAACTCGACGGTTCTCACTATAAACAGAGTATCGAAGCAATTGGACATAGCTGAGAAAAGTGTATCGAGCTGAAAGGAGACTGCGTAGAAAAATAAAGATGTTTTTTCCAAAATTTGTGTGTTCTGTTTGTTAGGTCGGGTACTTCTGGGACCTTCCTACACGCCTTGTGTAATTTCGTTATAACAAAATTTAACATCCTAAAACTGACACCATGCGTGTTAGGAAAACCTGAATCTTTCACTATTCCTATCGTTCTTCAGTTCTTTACATACGTACACCTAATGACGACCATACCTGAGTCAGAAACACTGAAACACTTGTCAAAGCCCGCGATGTATGCATGGTAAACTGAGCTGGTGTCGCCGCAGAGAATGAGTTCTGGCCGCTTCCATTGAAACTAAGGAGGTTGCTCACCCCGTCCTACCAAAGGAGAGATGCACACGCATCCAATGACGTTGCTGTAGTCAAACTAACGAAGGTGAATGATTACGTCGTGAGAGAAAATATAGACAGCCATAGTAGGAACAGTGCATAAAAATGTACCATTCACACAACTTTCTCTACCCCTTTCCTCATACAAAGGCTTGTTTTTCCATCCATTTCCTGTTAATCGCGAACAAACTTAATACTTGAAACTGCACTGCTTAAAATGTTGGAAAATGCTAAGGAAACATTATTCCTGTAGAAAATGTTTTATGATCACACACAACTCAATAATAATGAAGAGGACTCACGGGTTTTTACAAGAAAATCTTCACTTTCCGTTCTTAAAAGCTACCGGATTAAATATGAAATCGAACACCCCTCTGAATTTCCCTTTTTGAGGCATGCTGTTACTCTCAAGTCCATTTTTGGGTTCAAGTAATCCTCACTGCTATATAATTTATACTTTTATATTGAATTTTTATATGTAATGCAATACTTCCTCTAATTATTGGTAGAGAAAGTAAACATTAGCTGCAGAACCGTTCAGAGCAATCGCTATCGACGATAGGCAATGCGGCTCGTGGCGTATTTCGTCCAAATAAGAAGCTTCGAGTGCTAATCTCATGTGACTGTAGACGTCAAAAATGAGTTAATGATCCCATTTGATGATTTCATGCATCTGGTAATACGCACAAATGTATCATGCTCAAATGCTTCAACAAAGAAGCTCCTGGGCATGTGATAGGTCCACTTCGCAGTGATCAGATACGCCGAGAAGCGTTTACCGCATTACCTACCTCTGTGATGTGCCACGCTCTGCTTACGGTCTTGGGAAAGGTCGATGTCGCGTCACCGGTACAATCTTGTGACATGTGCCACATAACAGTGTGAAGTAACACGGTCACCAGAGGCCAACGTCATCACTGCAATCATAGCTACACCCGAGCGCATTTCAGCCAATGTATGGCCTCGATGATGTCTTATTCGCCGATCACAGTCGAACTTAACTATTCGACTCATTTTATGTCATTTTCCATTTTCAGGACACTTTTTTACTTTCTCTACTACGTATAGTAAGTAGGGGAAGTATTGTATTCCACCCAAAAATTCGATACCGAGATTTCACAGGAAATATGTTTTGAGGTGCACTGAATGCATATAAAATATTTTTGGAAACATGTCTGTGTGTGTCTGTGAACAGCATAACTCAGAAACGAACGGTCGGATAAACACCAAACTTGGTATTCAGGTTCAGTATCTTCCAGTGATGCGACACGAAGGTTTTCAAGAAAATCCCCTCACCCCAGATTAACCTTTACATGGAATATTTTTCGAAAATTTTAATTTTCTCAAAAATGGCTCTAACGATTTTGATTAAAATATCATATGTTTAAGATATTTTCATGACAAATGAAATGTATATTTCGAATTTTCTGGGAATGTCTCCAAAACTATTCTTCATTGTGAACAACTTTTGCATAACTGGTAAACCATAAGAGATAGACAAAATTTTACTACACAAAATGTAGATCGCGTTGAAATACTCAATTTATGTCATATACATTTTTTTTGTTGAGTGAACCATTTTCGAGATATTGCTTGTTATTCCCTTAAATTTTCCAATACTTATACTTTTTCTCAAATGGGAATTCGTTATTCATTTTTTTTTGTCCTGGACATACAAAGAGAATGGAATACTCCACATAGCAACCAGCTCTTAAAACATTTGACTATCGATTAAAGCCTACCAATTCCCCTTGCATCTACAAAAGCATTAGCAATAAGATTAACATCTCGATTAACATGAAGCATATGGAGAATAAGCGTTTGTAAAAATAGTTTGCACAAGAGTAGAAAAAGTCATGTGAGTGTAACACATCAGATTTTTTTATTTTAAGTCATCATTTTGTCATTTTCTTGTCCTTTGCGTCTTTATTTAGTAATTTTCTTTCATTTACATTCAGTGTATATAAAGGGATAAGGATAAGTTTTAAAACATTAGAATTTCACTATTCAACTGCCAAACAAGAGAAACTTTGTACATCCTTTGTTCGCATTCTTGGGGGGGATCCCATTCCTACTTAATGTTAGTATCAAAAGGCTTGCTTAAGGGTGAAAGGGAGGCTATTGCCAGGGGAGCAAGTATTATTACAGTTATGCATTCATGTCCCAAACTATGGATGGAACAGGTCAGTTTTCCAACGTTCGCGTTAATGAGTGCGTACAGTCAGTTGCTAGTGTCCTTACCTTTGTGTTGTGTCATAGGCTTTAAGTCCTGATCATTTGGAATGACTTTTGTATAATATGAAAAGAGTTAATACTTGTTATGTCCACAGTTTACAAAAACTCGGTATATATTTTCAAGTACCACTTTTAAAAGCACGTAGCTCAGTCATTAAACAGACTATTCATACTATAAGATACCATTTTTTCTATCCGTTTTAAGTTAACCATGATAAATAACTGCAGAGAAATTGTTTCTTTTCTTCAATTACATAGCATGAAAAAAGCACATTATTTTATCACAAATTTTAGACCGATTTTTATGAAACTCAAATGTAACATTTTTTTTAATGTTAGAGTTGGCGAAATACTCTAAATTTTCGCCTAGCAGCCCCCAAAGCTGCCCGACTCAAGATGCAAAAAATGTTGAAAAATGGTGTTCATAAATATTGTGACGCAGCGGCTATTTGTCCAACGTTATCGGGAGGTCGGCGCCGAGCGGTCGGTGTAAACAAGATAATGGCCGCTCGCCAATGTAAACATCGGGCGCGTTTTCGGGAGATAACTAGAAGATTCTCAATCTTCCTCCAGGACGTGTGTCGAAATAGTTCTAAAACGTTCGAGAACCTTGAGGAAACATTCCACTATATAAGCAAGCGCTCCCGCGAGCAGTCAGCGCAAGGGAGGAGTGACGACAGTGGAGTTGAGTCAGTCAGTGACTGAGCGAGCGAACGACTGTTGTGACGTGCTACTGCGGAGGTCTTGTGTTCGACTCCCGATTGAAGTGAACCGTCCGGTGTGAAGAGGTTACGTCACGAAGGAACTGAAGGGACGGAGAATTGAACTAGTTCACTTAGTGAAGTGAATTCTCAGTGAAATTAAACTACATAAAAACGAAACAGTGGCAGTGAGAACGGAGAAAAGTGACACTTTGCAAAACTGGGCTGTCACAATATCACAAACAGATTATTTTATTACTTCCTTTTGGATACAGGCATCATTATTTCCCGATAAGCCCGAAGTCGAATACAGGTAACGCGCACAGAAAGCAGAAAAAAATTTCGAAGTCTATTCCATTCTTAATGCCTCATTAAAACAGCAGGAACCGTAGAATTTCAATCAATTGTTATCTTTTGTATTTGGTGATTATCACTTCGCCAGTTTTTGTCTGTGCAAAACTGATATCCAACGAAATCGTCATAGCATCTGAAATGCTTTTAATGATGCCAAAACGTCGTAAACATTTCTAGCAGTCACCAAACTGGTTCAATCAATTTCGGAGTCTTCACAAAAAGTGTCCCTTGTTTCATGTATTTCTCCAAATATGAAGAAACCAATCGAATTTCAGTGGCTGGCCGTGTCATTAGTTTGGAACAATGTTTTTCTTCTAATCTTTACATACTTTTTCTCAATGGTGAAACAGTGTAATTAACTTTCACTCGAACTGCGATTTTCTCAAGTTAAATTTGCACAGGACTTCGTGGTAAAATGAAACGTCTAAACGATATCACTACAATAAATATACTGTCAATATCCACATTCCGGTTCGTTTTGTGTCAGTAGTGAGTGTCTTCCTCGTGAAAATAGACTCACTAAACATCCCAAGCACCTCAAGAATGCGCTGGATATAAATCCCTGCATGGCATGGTGACAAGTCCATTTTTCCGGATAATCGTTTACACCGTTCCGAGCCCGGTCAACACGGGACATAGTTTTTAGCATTCAACTGTTTGTTTTTGTGCTGAGCTTTCTTTCGGGAGTTTTGGTATTCCAAGCAGGCACCTTCTAATGAAGCGCGCACCAAGAATCTATGAATATCAGTTGCATCATCGCAGCTTGAACTCTTGAAGTTGATGCAACTGCTGAGGAAACATTTCACGTCTGAGACTAACAGAAATATCGTATCTCAAGAGAAAACTGTTAGGAAATGTGGAAACATTCCTCATAAAGATTAGAAAAAGCACTTCTGCAATGTGGGAAAGTTTGTGAAACAGATGTTTATCTATATGAAATCCTGTTAGTGTATTGCTTGGTTTCAAACCGGACTCGTCAAATTCACAAGCCATCAGCCACATCTACAGTAGTGTTATACATTAACTTAATAATGATGACATTAATATATATGTTTTTGTTGTCTGTGTGAATGTATACGAACCTCCAGAATCTACCGTTTACCTATGGTAGGTTGAGAAATTGCTGAATTCCAGAAATAAAAATGCTATCTAAAGTTACTCTAAAACATACGTTTTGAGGTTGAATTAAATAGTCCGATGTTACATTCACCCGACTTTCTCTACTCACTCTTCCATAAACTATTACAAAATCTTATTATTCTAGTAGCTGCCTCTTGACAGATAACACAAATTGCGTTTTAGGATACAGTAAGCTAGTCAGATTTTTAAACAATGAGTCGCTGTGTGATGGCTTTGAAAATACATACTCTTTGGACAACCATTAGGGAAAACATTTTGATGTGTTGCATTCCCATGACTTTCTACTCACTCTTCTTACAAAAGCTTATTCTATCTACTTCCTGTTAATACAGAAAAAATTTCATCATTCATTTCGTGAAGGTATTAGAAGAATACAGTAGGCTAAAGCGATAGTCAAATCTTTTCAAAGCCGGTCGCTATGCGATGGCTTTCAAATTCCGTTCTCTTTGCATGAACACCGAAAAGAAAGAAAGAAAACAGAATAGTCATTTCCAGTTGACCCATAAAGTATTTCAAAATTCAAACTCTTAACAAAGAATATAAACCGCTGCGTGGTGTTTTTCCTGCCCGCGTCCTCGGCGCTCGTTGCCGTCTGCTGCTATCAGAGAAAGGCGTGGATGAAACAATACAGCATTTTTAAAACTATTTTAAAGGTTTTATTTAACAACTGTATGAAACTGTGTTTTAAGACAGAATTATTAGTAGAGATTTGTGGCCCCCTCGACCTAACCCCCTGCGATTTTATCTCTGGGGTAACTTAAAACAAAGTGTACAAGACAAACCCACACACCCTGGAAGAATTAAAACAAAATATCCGCCAGGAAATTGCCAGCATTTCTCAACGTAAACTACAGCGAGTGATAGATAATTTCCTAAAGAGGTGCCAAAAATGTATGGACAACGACGGTGGCCAGTTTCAGCATCTCCTTTCATAAAGCTGGAAAGTAAAGCCTTTAAAAGTAGTTAAATGTTGTATGGTTTCATCCGCGCCTTTTCTATGATCGCGGCAGACGGCGAGTGCCGAGGACGCGGACAGGAGAAACACCGCGCAGCCGGTTCGTAGAGTTTTGGCTCTCTCTGTATATATACGGTTTACTAATTATAAAAAAGATTCAGAACAAAGAGGACTTCACAGGCTACTCCCAGAAAATTCAAGATATACATTTTATGTCATGAAAATAACTTAAACATATGGCATTTTAATCAAAATCGTTACAGCTATTTTTGAGAAAATAAAAATTTAGAAACACTTTCCATATAAAGGGTAGCTTAGAATGGGGGGGGGGATTTTCTTCAAAATCTTCATGTTGCATTGTTGGAAGATCTTGAACCTAAATACCAAGTTAGTAGGTATTTAACCGACTTTTCGGTTTTGAGTTATGCTGTTCACGGACGGACACATGCGCGCGTGCGTTTTAAAAAAATGAGTTTTTTAGGGGGGCCAGGGGGCCAAAAACATGTGGCCATCTTTCCAGTGGAATTTCGACTTTGATTTTTGGAAGGAAGGCAACATTTCCTCTACTTACTATAGGCAAGCAGCACAGAAAGTAAACATGTATTTTTAGAGAAAGGTCCAAGTGTGTGAGAGAGAACAGCATAAGTCAATACGAAAAGTCTGATAAATACCAAACTTGGTATTTAAGTTCAGCGACTTCCAAAGAGGCGACACGAATGTTTTCAATAAAATCTGCCTAACCCAACCTACCCCTTACGTGGAATGTGTTATTTTTGCATTTCTCACAAACGATTTTCATTAAAATATTATATGTTTAATACATTGACATGAACAGCCCGTGAAGACCCTTTCATTCTGAGTAAATGCACACAGCTCATTAAAATATACGACTGGTGCCAAATTTTTTCGCAATATTCCGTGTTACATGCTTTTATACCTTACCAGGTATGTCATTAACGGGCAAGTTCGATACTTTTCGTGCGATTCTTCTCCCCCTCCCCTTCCATAGCAAAATCTCGTTACGACGGCTAAAGATTTGTATAACGCTGGCTATCTTATCTATTTAGTGGCATAAATATGTTGGCAGTTATGGGTACCTATTACATGTAAAATGACAATTTTGGCATCTCAGTCGTTTTCATTCCACTGTCCCTCATAGAAGCACTCTTTGATAAAGGCAGACAATACGAAGATTCGTGTTTTGTAAATTGTAATAAATTTCGTATACAGCTCTGAACTAGAATGAAATGAACCTATTGAGCCCCTAAAGCAGACTGGAATTACAAGCCAAAGCGAAGAGGTGGTATATTCTTGTAACGGGAAATAACCCTAGGGGAAAACGTTATGCTGTGGTTCACTTCACATCGTGTTCTGTTCCTGAGGGCGAAACATCGACACCACACTTCACCAGCCATCGGAGGTTCATCATTCAAACTCTAGACCTGCCAAACCTGCATTACTGTTTCTGATCAATCGGCATTTAACAAATACCTCGTCTTCAGCGAGGTATAAACCCCGCTACCTATGCTTAGATATCTAAGTAGTGGAACTCAAAAACTGCATGTCGATACCCCAGCAGAAATACCATGTTGCGAATTTCCCCAGGTAAACATGCGTAACTCAAAAACGAAATATCCAATAAATACCAAACTTGGCAGTATCTTTCAAAGATGTGACACGAATATTTCCAAGAAAATCTACCGACTCCAAACTTCCTTTATTTACTCGTAGATTCGTTACTGGAGTTTCCCAAAAAGGGCTCTAAATATTTCAATTACAATACAATCTGTTTATGATATACAAAAGACTCCGAACCGCCTGCGCGGTGTTTTTCCTGTCCGCGTCCTAGGTGCTCGTTGCCGTCTGCCGCTATCATAGAAAGGCGCGGATGAAACCATACAACATTTTTAAAACTACTTTTAAACGCTTTACTTACCAACTTTATTTAGTGCATTTAGTGTTGTGTATTTAAAATAGTGTTGTTTATTAACGACCATTGAACACGCCTTTAGTACATTTAGCGTAATTATACGCTATCTTCGGTGAGCTAAACGTTATACTTTTTTGTTTACTTATTTCTATATATTCATTTTATTATTTTTTAATATTAGAACAAATATTTGTGGTAAATATTTACTAATATTAGTTAAAGTATTTCTAGCAAAATGCTAACTTTACAAGTAAACATTTTTGGTTATAACACGCATGAATGCATGCCTTACTTATTTTAAATAACATTGTCGATGGAATTAGATTTCAAAAACCTTTAATATCTGTTAAATAACATTTTACAATCATAATTAGTAGTATTAATGTGTCAGCTTCACATCTGAACACTTCTTTATGTCTTTATCGTTATTCTAATATATAATGCTTAGTAAAACTTTAATCACATTATTCTCAAAACTAGCCTTTGCTATTCTAAGCACCTCAATTTAGGTTTATCCTCGTCGGGAATTAGTGTAAGTTACTGCATTATCATGATCAACGTAAGAATCACTTTTCATACCAAAGGGGTATAACACCCCACATTTGCAGGAAGTGAGGCGTGAGCACGTTATTTGTGTTGGGTACGACATGGTCTGCATTGCCCTTAGGGTTCGTCTCAAAACTCAACAGATTCCTAACAGCTCCGTGGGGAACGCGCTCTCCTGCCATTTAGGCAACCCTTCTGCCTCTGGGCCATGAATCTCCATCGTTCGTACGCTGCCAAGTCCTATCTAAACCTAATAAACGCCATTCATATGTCCCTACAGTTTAAAACTTCCCCTTTGCAATAAAACGCTTCTCGTTAAACAACAAATGCTCAAAAAATATGTCACATTCGCATGACCTTCTCTACCCACTAACATTTATTCTTAATTTACCCTTAACGACACAGTCAATTGCCAGGATCACATCAGTGCCGCTGGAATTTCGTCCCGCAGTTCTTTTACATGCTAGTAAATCTACCGACATGGGGGTGTCGCTTTTAAGCACACTTAAAAACCGGGGTTTGAACCCCGACCTTGGGATCAGATCTGAGTCACCCCTGTGCTCTATTTTCTGTCTACTTAATATTAATCAAGAGGGATACAGAAAGTTGAGGCGATAGTCTTAACGTTTAAAGAGGCGGCCGCTATATGGTAGACTTCAAATCCGTAATATTTCCACGACGTCGCGAGAAACAACTGAATAGTGACATCATTTCAAAAAGTGAAACGTATTGAAAACTTCAAACCAATAACAAGGAATACCTCGGAAATGTCTAATGAAAAAAAACTATTTGAAATAAATTGGGTTTTAAAGAATTCTACTTTTCTTTTTTTGTATTAAGTTTCTGTCAATCTCTAATGGTTTACCAGTTATATAAAATTATACAAAATTAATTCCAAATGAAGAGGACTTCACGGTCTATTTGCATAAAATCCGAGATATAAATCATCTTAAACATACGGAATTTTAATTAAATTCGTCAAGATATTTTTGAGGCAATAAAACATACCCATGTAAAGGGTAGTTTGGGGCAGGGGTGTGTTTCTTGAAAATCATCGCGTCTCGCATCCTTGAAAAACGCTGAACTTCATATCAAGTTTGGTATTTATCCGACTTTTCGTTTCTGAGTAATGTTGAGACAATTTCTTCCCCCCCCTCTCTCTCTCTCTCTCTCTCTCACGCACACACACACACAGACGGACTTTTCTAAAAGTAATTGTTTTGGATTCGGGGGACGGAGAAATCGCTATATCGAATCTGTTTTTAATACAATACTTCCTCTACATACAATAGTAGTTGGTAGAGAAAGTGCAAACCAGTTTCGAATATCCGGTAAAATGATTGTACATTTCTCTTCAATCCTGTCAAGTTTTATTAAGTAATAGCAGTAATACAAACTTGGCATTTAGTTCAGCGTCTCCCAAGAATGCGACTTAAATTGCCCTTGTATGGAAATGTTTATTTAGTCTAAAACGGTTAGGCAATTTGATTATAACATGTGTTTGTCATATTGATATGAGAAATAAAATTTATATCTTCAATTTTCAATGAATAAACTGTGAAGACCGCTTCATTCTGAGTGAAACCGGAGAAGATGGACAAAAACCTATTTCAGAAAACAAAAAAAAAAAAAAAAAAAAAAAACATAAAAAAAAGGTATAGGATATTAAAATATGCAACTTGTTTTTATTCAAAACTTTCTTCAGACGTTTACGAGATATTTCCTATTGTTAACCTGAATTTTCCAGCGTTTGAAACTTCACACTTACGAAATGTATTCGTTCTTTTGTTTCCAATAAGGCCGTAAAAATGTCAAGTCCAGCATACATATAGCGAGCTTCTTTTTGAACATTTGACTGTGGTACTAGCGTTCTGTATGCTGATATACATGTATATCTGTAACAAAATGTGTATTGACTGTGGTCGAGTGGTCAGCGTTCTGGTTTCCCAATCCAAGGTTCGATCATGGTTGCGTTGGGGGAATTTCCCTTTAACTAGAATGAATCTCTGCCCTCCCAGAGTATGCAAGTATAAGTGTAGGATATGAATGTGGGCGTGTTACATAGTAAAATTTATAAAGCGCTCAGTGCTCTGGCTTCTCAACCCAGAGGTCCCGGGTTCGATTCCCAGCTGGAGCAGGGCATTTTTCTTTAACCAGAATAATTCCTTTCTCCCACGGAACTGAAAGTGTGAATGTGTGTGTGTAATTGTTAAAAACTGATGCAACCAACGTTAAGAAATCTTATAATTCAACGAGTAACACCGCTATCAGTTGTCTCAAGTCAAAGCCACCGATATGACCACCCTTGCATTAAAACCATTTCGGAAAAATCTGTCGTATTAACAAGAAAATAAAGCAAACCTTTTTATGCGATTAATTTGCAGAATAGATATGACAATAAAAAAAATCTAATGTGTTACACTCACATGACTTTTTCTACTCTTGTACAAACTATTTTTACAAACGCTTATTCTCCATCTACTTCATGTTAATCGAGATAAACATTTGCAGAGTCTATCTTATTGCTAATTTTCTTGTAGATGTAAGGGGAATATATATTTACAAGGGCAATATAGAAATACAGTAGCCTTTAAGCACATACACATCTCTTAATAGCTCGTTGCTAGGTGCAGCACCATTCATTCGCTTTGCCACAGATTAATACTCTTTGCTTATCCAAGACAAAAAAAATGAATAACGAATTCCCATTTGAGAAAATAAGTATTGAAAAATTTAAGGGAATAACAAGCAATATCTCGAAAATGGTTCACTCAACAAAAACAATGTATATGACAAAATTGTGTATTTTAACGCGATCTACATTTTTTGTGTAGTTAAAATTTGGCTATCTTTTATGGTTTACCAGTTATGCAAAAGTCGTTCACAATGAAGAATACTTTTGGAGACATTCCCAGAAAGTTCAAGATATACACTTTATTTGTCATGAAAATATCTTAAATATATGATATTTTAATCAAAATCGTTAAGAGCCATTTTTGAGAAAATTAAAATTTTCGAAAAATCTTCCATGTAAAGGTTAATCTGGGATGGGGGGATTTTCTTGAAAACCTTCGTGTCGCATCTCTGGAAGATACTGAACCTAAATACCAAGTTTTGTGTTTATCCGACTGTTCGTTTCTGAGTTATGCTGTTCACAGACAGACACACACACGGCCATGTTTCCAAAAATGATTTTTTGGATTCAGGGGGTCTCAAAACATATATTTCCGGTGAGATCTCGGTATCGAATTTTTGGGTGGAATACAATACTTCCCCTACTTACTATACGTAGAGAAAGTAAAAAATGAGTTGTATTTATGGAAGCTCTTTAACTGCTGTGGTTCTTAGCGTCCCCATTCCTTATTGGCGTGAAAGACTGAAAATTTTGCTCAGAGGTCCCTTTATCAGGTCTGAGGTTCTTTTACGTGCCGTAAATCTACGACACGGGACCACCGCTTTACTTCCCTTCGAAGGAAGCCATGCTAAGGATTTTTACGCCCGAAAAAAAATCCATCGCCCTCCGCCGGGTTTGAACCCACGATCTTGGGAACTAGAGGTTAGCATGGTGACCCTACACCACGGTAGTGGGCAGAGAATTCTAATGATTTTAAACGCTGTTTGTTTTTTATCTCGATATTTTAATCGCACGTGGTTCTGGTTGCAACACATTTTTTGCATTACCAGAAGATTTGGGAGAGAGAGCAGCAGGAGGAGGAAAGAAGAAGCCTCGCACACGCGCACACACACACACACACACACACACACACACACACACACACACACACACACACATGCACTTGGCGAACAATCTGGAGGATATCCGTGTTGAACACTGCCAGGACTACATCCGCAATTCCAAGAAACTTCTGATGAGCCAAATTGTCCTCTCTAAGTGACAGTTCTTGAGCTCACGAGTCACGAAAGCTTCTCTGTGAACATTCGGATAAACTGCCTAAAACATTTCCCCAGAGTATTGTAGTAGTAAGTTATATTTTATTGGCCGTTTACTGTCCTATCTAATTATTAAACCTCACAAACATGATAATTACACGCGATCACCTTTCAGCCAACGTGCGGTCTCATTCACCAATACAATCCAACTTACATCGCTAGTTTTATAGTATGCTGCTCAAAAAGTAACTAATTGTCTTTTCTCCTACGTTTATTTTTATTCCTATAATTTTGCTTCGATTCGACTATGGATCTAGGAGGCCTATTCTCATGCATTTTCCTGTTCATTGTTGGCGCTTGGTACAAATTGTATAAATGGCGAGATTTGCTGATCTGCGACTTGAAAATAAAGGGAAAGCCAAAAAACTACAAACTGGCTGCGCGGTGTTTTTCCTGTCCGCGTCCTCGGCGCTCGCTGCCGTCTGTCGCTATCATAGAAAGGCGCGGATGAAACCATACATTTTTAAAACTACTTTTAAAAGTAGTTACTTACCAACTTTACGAAAGGAGATGCTGAAACTGGCCACCGTCGTTGTCCATACATTTTTGGCACCTCTTTAGGAAACTATCCATCACTCGCCGTAGTTCACGTTGAGAAATGCTGGCAATTTCCTGGCGGATATTTTGTGTGGGTTACCCCAGAGATAGAAATTGCAGGGGGTTAGATCGGGGGACCGAGTGGGCCACAAATCTCTACTAATAATTCTGTCCTCAAACACACCTTCAATACTTCTCATCGAAATATTGGCCGTATAAGCTGTTGCAGTCTTGTTGGAAAAATGAAAACTCACGCTCCCTGTCTGTTAATTCTCTAAAACCAGGGGGCAAAATTGTATTCACGTATGCACGGGCTTTAACTATTAATTCGAATAAAAGCTGGCCCCATAACTGTTTCTCCGCTCATGGCGCACCGCACACCATTTTTTTTTTTTTGTCATGAAGGAGGTACTCCGCGCCTTTCTATGATAGCAGCAGACGGCAAAGAGCGCCGAGGACGCGGACAGGAAAAACACCGCGCAGTCGGTTTGGAGCCTTTTGGCGCACACTGTATATTGGGCGTGAAAGACCGTAAAGTTTGCTCTTGAGGCCTCTATCATCAGGCTTGAGGTTTTTTTAAGTGCCGTAAATCTATGACATGGGACCACCGGCTTTACTTCCCTTCCGAAGGAAGCCATGCTAAGGATGGTTACGCCCGAAAAAATCCATCGCCTTCCGCCGGGTATGAGCCCGTGACCTCGGGAACTGAATAACATACCTTGGAAATGTCTGATGCTACAAAAAAGTTATTTAAAATAAATTGCGACCTTTAAAGAGATCTACATTTTTGTTGTGTGGTGCATTTTCGTCTATCGCATAAGTTTACCAGTTATACAAGATTTTACAAAATTCCTTCCGAATGAAGAGAACTCCACAGGCTATTTCCCAGAAAATTCAAGATATGCATTTTATTTGTCATGTAAATATCTTTAATATATCGTATTTTAATCAAAACCGTTGGAGCCATTTTTAGAAAATCAACAGTTTCAAAAAATGTTCCATGTAAAGGGTAGTTTGGGATGGGGATTTCTTTGAAAATCTTTGTGTCGCATCTTTGGGCGGTACTGAACCTAAATACCAAGTTTTCGTTTTTGAGTTATGCTGTTCACAGACATGGACATGGGCCTTTTTCTAAAACTGCTTTTTTTTTTAATCAGAGGGCCTCAAAACATGTATTTCTGGTAAAAACTCAGTGTCGAACCTTTGAATGGAATCGATATCTTCTCTACCTACTATGTACGTGGAGAGAAAGTGAAAAGGGCTAACACTACGTACAAAGAGAGTTCTCGTCCTTCACTAATCGTTTCAAAACTCGATCAGAAATCAAAATATACATTTAATCCTCGTGGTATTTACATATGGTATTTAAACAAAAATCATTAATGCTGCTTTTTGAGAAAATAAAGTAATAAAAGTTTTTCTATGTAACGAGTTCTTTGGGATGGGGATAAATTTGTCGTCCTCCGTGGTGTAGTGGCTACCATGCTAGCCTCTAGTTCCCGAGGTCGCGGGTCGGGCGTATAAATCCTTAGCATGGCTTCCTTCGGAAGGGAAGTAAAGCCGGTGGTCCCGTGTCGTAGATTTACGGCACGTAAAAGAACCTCAATCTGATAAAGAGGCCTCTAAGCAAAATTATCGGTCTTTCACGCCCAATATAGAATGGGACGCTAAGAACCATAGTAGTTAAAGAGCGTCCATAAATAAAACTCAATTTCTTTTCTTTTAGGGTAAATTTGATAAAGTGTTCATACTGCATCCCTCAGAAATGCTCAAGTTTGGTGTTCGTCGTACTGCAGTCCTCCGTCTCTCTCACCTTCACAGATTTTCTTCTGTTAGCGAAACTCTAAAGATGCTATTTCCGGTGAAATGTCGATATTCTATTTTTGGGGTAGAATTTAATACTTCTACCATCTGTTAAGTGGTAGATAAAGTTTAAAATTAACAAAAAAAAAGTTGTTTCAAAAGTATCTAAACGTTAATTGCTATACTTTTACTTTACCATTTACCTAAGGTAAAGGAACTACTACATTTGAACCAAAAAAATTGATACGAAATTCACCGGAAATGCATATTTTGAGGTCCACTACATCAAAAAGTGCGCTTTTTGAGAAAGAAAAAAGGTTTTGTGTGTATGTGTGCGCTCAGTAAAAAGGACTGTGTTTAAGATTCATTAAGATTAAGATGTGACACGGAGATGTTTTCGAAATTGCCCCCACTCAAAAAAACAAACGCCTAACTGTGAACCTAGGACCTCCGGAAGCACAACGAATAAAGCCAGGAAACGATCTACGAGTATGCGAAGGCCATCCATCACATTATCAAACGGAAGAACTCTGCGGGATTCCCCGGAAATGAGAAAGTAGTAAGTAGTAAATGCTGCCTTTCATTCAATGCAAAAACTTAAAACCTACAAGGTTCCAGAAATACTTATTCGCCAGACCATTAATTACACTGAGATATATGACACGTTTCCGTTGTAGTGCTGGGCACTTCCGTTATTTCTATCTCCAATCCGCATCTGTATTCCTTCTTCCTTTTTCCTGAGATGCTCTTAACGAAAACAAAATACAATTTATATTTTTACTTTCTGTAAAATAATTTGACCCTAATTGTAGGCTCCCGTCTAAAAAGATTAAACTGACCCTAAAATGACTATCATAACGTCCTCCAAACAAAACACGACTAATAGCATTTAGTTTCCCCCATAATATCAAGCAACTTCTATTCAAGACATTTCTTTCTACAACACTTAGTTTTGGAGATGTTGTACAGTCTCACCTTAAATGGTCCACCCTGTATATTAAACGGTGGTTTATAGAATGTGTTACAACAGGCTATTTTATAGGTTATCTAGGTAATACACTCTTGCTTTAGACACTTTTATAGCCTTGCGCTAACTAGCGGCAGAGCTACGAACTGACACCTCAAAGCCCTCTTTGGTTCATTTCCTTTTGAGCGTTATTCTTCCTTTTCTACCATGCAATTATCTAGAAGAGTATACCTAAAATACCTTCCTCGGTGATCGCAACAAAATTCTGAATTCCTTGAGATGCATCCAATATTTTTCTCAACCTGAAGTTAGCTATGTTTATTTGTAAGCATTATCGAATAAGAATTAAGTTTTATTTTATTGCAAGAAGTATTAGCCACAATAAAAAATCAATTTATTTCACATTTTGGGATTTATTCAGTTTATAATGTATAAGTTTCACCAACATGCACTGTCGAATTCGTCCTGTTCCAACAGCTAATCCTTGACTATTATCTTTTGACATTTCAAACGTTTTTATTGTTGCTGTTTCATTTATATAAACACCTTTTCTTCTATGGTCATATCGGGGGCTTTGCTCGAGAAACAATTTTTACTTTCTCTACTACGTATAGTAAGTAGGGGAAGTATTCTATTCCAACCAAAAATTCGATACCAAGATTTCACAGGAAATATATGTTTTGTGGCCCCTGAATCAAAAAAAAAGCATTTTTGGAAACATGTCCGTGTGTGTGTGTGTGTGTGTGTGTGTGTGTGTGTGTGTGTGTCTGTCTATGTGTGTCTGTGAACAGCATAACTCAGAAACGAACAGTCGGATAAACACCAAACTTGGTATTTAGGTTCAGTATCTTCCAGAGATGCGACACGAAGGTTTTCAAGAAAATCCCCCCACCCCAAATTACCCTTTACATGGAACATTTTTCGAAAATTTTAATTTTCTCAAAAATGGCTCCAACCATTTTGATTAAAATATCATATGTTTAAGATATTTTCATGACAAATAAAATGTATATCTCGAATTTTCTGGGAATGTCTCCAAAACTATTCTTAATTGTGAACGACTTTTGCATAACTGGTAAACCATAAGAGATAGACAAAAGTTTACTACACAACAAATGTAGATCGCGTTAAAATACACAATTTATGTCATATACATTTTTTTTGTTGAGTGAACCATTTTCGAGATATTGCTTGTTATTCCCTTCAATTTTTCAACACTTATTTTCTCAAATGGGAATTCGTTATTCATTTTTTTTGTCTTGGATATGCAAAGAGTATTAATCTGTGGCAAAGAGAATGGTGCTGCACCTAGCAACCAGCTATTAAGAGATATGTCGATGCTTAAAGGCTACTGTATTTCTATATTGCCCTTGCAAATACAAAACAAGGGGAACATAGTACGCCTTAAGCGATAGTCAAATGTTTTTAGAACTGGTCGCTATGTGTAAAATGTAATTCTCTTTGCATGTCAAAAGATCGTTTCTGCAAATGTTTATCTCGATTAATATGAAGCATATGGAGAATAAGAGTTTGTAAAAATAGTTTGTACAAGAGTAGAGAAAGTCATGTGAGTGTAAAACATCAGATTTTGCTTTTTTTAATATTCTGTTTATACACCGCCTTTAACATCTAAGGTCATAACAGTGGTTATTTACCTTTGGAACAATTGCTCATCAGCAATGGTGTTTACTCGCTTACAGTGGTGTTAATATTTGGGTTGGTATCTCTTTTGCTTATTTTAAACACACACACACACACACACACACACACACACACACACACACACACACACACTGCCATTCATACTTCCATACTCTTAAGGAGGATGGGGAATAATCCTGGATAAGAGGAAAAATTCTCACCCTCCAGCTGGGAATCGAACCCGGGACCTCTAGATTTGGAGATTAGCATGCTTACCTCCAGATCACAGAGGCAGTCATTGATGGCGTTACTGCTCGTTCAACACCTTCTAAGACACGTTCACTCCCACGTTCATACTTCCAGACTCGGACAGGGAATCATTCTGCTTAAAGACAAATTCCCCACCCCATTCGGGAATCGAACCTGAGACCTCTAGGTTGAAAACTTAGAACGCTGACCACTCGACCAAGAAGCAGTCAGACAAGTTTTTGGTTTACCTTTTTCAAACATTTAAACCTAAAAACATTGTTGTATGGGTTTTCTTTAAAAAATAAACGCCATGAGAGCAACATTTGATTAACATGTTCGATATTTAATACTTCCGAGAAGTTTCCCATTGAAAGCTTATGTTATTCATTATTATTATTATTGTTGTTGTTGTTATCACCATCATCTTAAATTGAATCAGAACACATTAACGCTCCTGTTTGGGGCCGCGAACCGCCGTTTTTAAACCCATCCCATGAAGGAAACAAATGATAGAAACAAAGTTCGGCAACTCTTATAGTACAAACGCAAATTAAAGCATTTTGGAGGCTGCATGGGATCCACATTCTAAAACAATCCCGGGAATGTCACTACATTACACTTACATTCTTCAACAGTGTAAGACTTAGAAGCCAATTAATTGCCTTGGATCAGTAGTCTGTCGAGGAGCAAGCAAACTCTGGAACATAGCATATCCAGGATGGGTGATCAGCACAATGTCTGGTATGGCGGTGAACAAAAAGGAAATGAAATGTAGTGTCGAAAGGGATGAAGTAAAATTCGCGTATCAAATTATCCAACACTGCATTTGCCTTCAATCGAGGAAAACCGAATAAAAAAAACTTCAGTTAGGTTGGTCGGCCCGGAGGTTGAACCAAGGACCTCCCGAAAGCGGACCACAGACATGTAGTATGTGCATCAACATAAAGGAAAACAGTTTATTTTGTGAACTTTTTGCAATTTAATTGTTATAAACAAGTTGAAAAGTTTGATATGTTACATTGCCATAACATTCTCTGCTCATTTTTCCATGAACTTTTCTTTAAAAAGCATATTGTTATGTTAATCAATATAAACCTTTGCAGAAATAGTTTCATTTTACGTTTCGTTGTACGAACAAGAAGCATAAGGGAGGCTGAGGCAATAGTGAAATCTTTAAAATGTGAGTCACTGTATGGTAAAAGATTTTGAAATTCCACTCTTTTGCATGATCTCAAGATACAAGCGAATGACGACTTAGCTCTTCAAAAGGTAAATGATAAACTATAATTCAAACCAACATCAACATCTTGGGAATGGTTAAAAATACAAAATGATATTTGGCATAATTTATCTGTTTTAACGAGATCTAAGTATGTGTTTTTAATATACCAGTTATACAAAATAATATAAAATTGATTAGAATGAAAATTACTTTCTTTCTCTCTCGTTCAAATCCGGAGGTGGGCGATGGATTTTTTCGGGCGTAAAAAAAAGGTCCTTAGCATATGGCTTCCTTCAGTGGTCCCTTGTTGTAAATTTACGGCACGTAAAAGAACCTTTAAACAGGCCTCTAGGCAAAATTACCGATCTTTCACGCCCAATATAGAATGGGACGCTAAGGAGCACAGCAGTTAAAAAGCGTCCATAACTAAAAACTCAATTTAATTCACTCTCTCGCTCATTCACACACACGGGCGCGCGCGGATCTTTTTTTTACAAATATGTTGGTTCATATTACCTCAAAACATGTATTTCCGCGAAATCTTCCTATGGAAGTTTTATGTGGAATACAATACTTACTCTGCTTACCAGAGGCTTGTAGCCAAAGTAAAAATACAACCCTATCTTTCGTACAGTAAACAAAATACATATCTGCGTAGTATGTATTTTGTTACGGCACACTATTTTCAGGCAGCTATTTCATTAAAACTGTGTAAACAACTCGAGCACGCACTGAAGTTGTTTTCTTTTGCAACCGCATGACAGCTGTTGTGTATACATCGTGGACTCACTTTTCGAATGCCTAGTTTCCGCATTTGACGCTTCGTCGTATTTTGAATCGGTAACAGACTTCCGCCCAGCTTTAACTCGGAACAAGCAAGCAAAAGTGCCTTCTTATACCAACATGACACTGAAATGGTATCATTAAAAAGCAATCGAAACAATTTCACCGTTTTTAAAGCAAGCAGTGGCCTTTTGCATAATTGTTCTGTAAATGTTTTTATGACGCAACAATAATACGCTGGCATGTTACAAATCTGGAGCAGTTTGCTGAACTTGTAATTATTGCTATATTTAAAGATCACGGATCACTAGTAAAGCTTTTTAAGTCCTCGTTTTAATGCCACATGTTAAGAAATTGAGTATTTTATTATGGCGTTTTAACAGCGAATAGTAGGAAGGTAAAACCTGGTGAAAAGAAGAACTGCATACAGCACATTTAAAAGTTAATAATACAATTGCCATTCAAAAACTTCACACTCCAGAACTATTTGGCCTCTATACTGCTTTGTAAAACATAATTTCCTTTATTTTATTGCGTTATAAACTTCTGGTTCGTAGTACGCGATTAAACACTGTTTGCAAAATTTAATTAAACACGCTTGAAATTCCAAGTTTGTTGGGCATGTGGTGACACCTACATATATTACCGTTTTTAGGAAACAAGTTCCAAAAATATTCGCTCAGAGTTCTTTAGGTTTGTTTACTTAGCATGTTTTGTTTGCATTATTATTTTCGTGCAGTTAGCAAAGATACCGACAACACCGACAAACTGATTTTCACTAGCAACTAAACAATAAGCAATTTCGAAATTGTTAAATAACTTACCCCTTGAAAAAGATAATTAGTAATAGCAGGGCTTTCGTGTATTATAGATGTTCTTTCACGCAATATTCCAGGAAAATACTGTCGTTAATAATTCCTTCCACATCACTTGACCAAGAGAAGCGTAATGTTTCACGCACTTAGCACCTAGTTGTCAAAAAAACAACACGCCGTACGGCAAATAATCACATGCACACGCGTTCGCGTCTACAAGAGCTACTACTTTAACATCCACTCTCTGTAAGAGTCCCAGCTCGTCTGTTGTTTTGTTCTGCTTTCCCGCACGCAGTACCAGGTGGCGTGCACGACAGTCAGAGATCTTAACATGTCAAAGACATTCTACGCGCCAATACTGTTCCTTTCGATATTGGGATACGATAGTATTATGTTAAGTTTCTCCGTTAGTTCTCTTTGGGACCTGTAAAGCGCCGTTAATTGTATTCCTGAGAAAGGAGTTGAGAAAACGCTGCGGCTTTTATATGCGCGTCATTTTGTTTTAGTTTGTTTCAAATTATTTATAATACATTACAAAGATTCTGTGAAAGGAAATTAAACAAAAATCAACTACGTATCATTCGCACGAGCACAACGGACTCTTTCTCGTGATAATTTATTTTAACATATATTCTATAAACTATTCATAAAACTTAATATTTGCTTACCTACTTTGTGTTAATCAAATTCGCCACAAATATATTATCGGTAATATACATCCACAGACTAAACTCAGCTGCTTAAAAGGTAAGGGATAGTACTGTGCTAGCCGCATAGACTACCTTCGGGGAAGGGGGGTAGGGGACTAGGGGAAGCATTGCCCGCCTCAATGTTTCCAACTTAACGTTTTATTTTGAGTTACTTTAGGTAAACGCATCAAATTATATTTTATATTTAAAGTAATATAGTTTTCAGATAAAATGCCTGCGCATTATGAGCTTTCTATCACAATTATTACCCTATAATGAAAAGGGACTGGTATTTGTTATATTCCCCTATCTTAGGCTGGGAATGGCCATTTAGTCATATAATTTTACATGTTCTGGAGTGCCAATGTTGCAGCGTTTACTTCTTTTGTTTCCCATTTGCTTCTGTAACATCATTGCTAACATAATTACACAGGCTTGCTTTTTAGCAGTGGTATTAACTATTTGAAATTATTTCTTGCGGATAATTATCATCAGTAAGGAAGTAGATATTAAGGTGTTAATTAACAGCAATGAATAAATAATAATCAAACTAAACACGTTTAATGTGCTGTTGCATTATTATTGCTATTATTATTATTATTATTATTATTATTATTATTAATATTCCAATTCTGTCAAACGTTTTGAGAGGTTAATAAATGAATAAATATGTCATTATTTTGAGAATAACTTGGCACTGTTTGATAGCCAGTTAGGGTTTCGAGCAGGACACTACATTAATGCTGTTACCTCATTTATAATAAAGCCCTTAAATCGTCTAGAAAGCGGTAACACAGCTCACAGCCACATTTTTTTTACTTCTCGAAGCTTTTGGCACGATACCACGTGACATTTTGGTTGAAAAATTACAAAACTGGTTTTAATAATGATAGCTTAAATTTCAAACGATCTTACTTGTCTGATAGATGTCAGTTTATGTAAATAGTAAACCTTCCGAAATGAAAATGGTTATGCATGGTGTTCCACAGGGGTAGATTTTAGGACCCTTGTTGTTTATTATTTATATTAACGATCTTCTTTATAACATCCAAAATGAATGTCTTAGAACGTTAATGTTGGCTTATGATCTTGCTGTTAATTATTCTTGTAGCAGTTGTAACATTCTTGATGTAAATCCAATAGTGGCTCGTGATTATACATTTTGGGTGTTGACAAAGTTTTAGTCAGAGAGCCCTGAAAGTATGAAATATCATTTGTTGCATAATAGTTATATTACGCACAAATTGATAGAATACAGCCGCTTCTAAAACAACAACAATAATAATGCATAACTTGTCTAACGAAAGAAAGATCTTTGGGGGGGGGGTTGTTGTTGTGTACTTATTTAAATATATCGTGTTAGGACAAGAACGAAGTAATGTGTAAATTAAATTGTAGTCGAGATTATGGATAATAAGGAGAAACTGGGAGAAGTTTCCACGCTAGTGCGCGTTACCTACTTCTGCTACATGACTTTAACTTCTTCCATAGTGTGCTACCACCTGGTGGTATTGAGGTAAAATTATAGTGACAATATGGAAACAATGCGGAAAAGCTTCGCGCGCTAGTGCACTTCTTGAAGTGTGCACGACCCGTATGTATTTGGCCCCATAAAGTGATCACGCCACACCAGTTGTGCATGCGCAGAGGCTCCTTAAAACGTGCACAAGTCAAGATGTGCTAGCGACTGCGTTGCCATGTCTCGTTGAATTTCGAGAAGCGGGGTAGACTTAAATGCCGTAGATTTTAAACTATCGCATACAGGTTACGTTCAATAGCATTCAAATAAAACATAAGTAGTAAATTTGCAAAGTATCAAAAGTTAGGGTGTTCATGTGCTCTTATGAAGCAGCCACCGCTGTGCAAATCTTATATAACTACTTGGTGTGCTTCATGAACAAAGATAAAACTGTCGGCATAACATACTATAGTTTAAATCACAAGACCTTTGTTTATAATGTACAAGTTACTTTTTAGGAATCGCCTAAACGGCTATTTGTGTTGACAAATTCATACTAATGCCATTTCTCAAAAATTACACAAGAGATTGTTCGCACTTAGGGTTTTAAAAGCAGTTTACGAGTATGCTCATATACACTGTAGAGCAGTGCTGTGGGACAATCATGTTTCTGCCAAGAAATCGTTTCTCTTACATAAAAGAACTGTTAGAATAATATGTGGCGTTCCTTCAAGAACGCACTGTGAATCTCTACTTGTCAAGCTAGCCATTTTAACGATGACATCAATTTTCATCTTAGACTGTCTACTTTCTATCTTTTAAAATGAGTATTGGCAACCGTACTTTGTGTGACTGGATACTAAGACAAATATTTATATATTCTAAGACTATAAATGGACTTTAGGTTGTATCACTTCAACTATATAAGAGATTACCAGATAGCATGAAGTAACTCTCGCTACCTGTGTTTAAAAGAAATCACATTAACATTGATGTTAAATCCGTTATATAGCTTAGATCAGCATTAAGTATACTAATATTAGGTTCTGAATTATAGTATGCTTTAAGTAATGACGTTTCTATACTTTTTTATCAACAACAATATTTAAATTTTAAAACTAGTCTGTTATTTCCTAAAAAGTACTTTTCTCCCCAAAGCTGGGTACCATGTTACACCCCTGGCTGGCCGTGATAATATGCAGGTATGTTACAATTGTAACGAGATCTACAGAAAGAGCGAAAAAACTACGAACCGGTTACGCGGTGTTTTTCCTGTCCGCGTTCTCGGTGCTCGTTGCCGTTTGCCGCTATCATAGAAAGGCGCGAATGAAACCATACAACATTTTTAAAACTACTTTTAAAGGCTTTGTTGCCAACTTTATGAAAATGAAATCAAATTGAGTTTTATTTATGGATGCTCTTTAACTACTATAGTCCTTAGCGTCCCATTCTATATTGGGCGTGAAAGACCGGAAAGTTTGCTCAGAGGCCTCTTTATCAGGCTTGAGGTTCTTTTACGTGCCGTAAATTTACGACACGGGACCACCAGCTTTACGCCCGAAAAAATCCATCGTCCTCTGCAGGGTTTGAACCCGCGACCTCGGGAACTTTACGAAAGGAGATGCTGAAACTGGCCACCGTCGTTGTCCATACATTTTTGGCACCTCTTTAGGAAACTATCCATCACTCGCTGTAGTTCACGTTGAGAGATGCTGACAATTTCGTGGTGGATATTTTGTTTTAATTCTTCCAATGTGTGTGGGTTTGTCTTGTACACTTTGAGTTTTAAGTTACCCAGAGATAGAAATCGCAGGGGGTTAGGTCGGGGGACCGAGGGGGCCACAAATCTCTACTAATAATTCTGTCCTCAAGCACGCTTTCAATTGTTCTCATCGAAATATTCGCCGTATGAGCTGTTGCAGAGTCTTGTTGAAAAAAGGCAAAATCACGCTCCCTGTCTGTTAATTCTCTAAAAACGGGGGGCAAAATTGTATTCACGTATGCACGGGCTTCAACTACTGACTCGAGAAAAAAAAATTGGTGCCAAAAATGTATAGACAACGACAGTGGCCAGTTTCAGCATCTCCTTTCATAAAGTTGGCAAGTAAAAACCTTTAAAAGTAGTTTTAAAAATGTTGTACGGTTTCATCCGCGCCTTTCTATAATACCGGCAGATGGCAGCGAGCGCCGAGGACGCGGACAGTAAAAGCACCGTGCAGCCGGTTCGTAGTTTTTTTGGCTCTCTCTGTATATTTCTCCCGTAGTACGTTCTTATCTATTACTTACGATTTTACAGTTATACAAAATTCAAAGAGAATGAATAGATTCATTTCAATATCTCAAAGACGTAATATTTTAAACAAAGCTTTTAAGTGTCATTTTCAAGAAAATAAGATATGTGTTATGACTTTCTCTATGCACTCTGGCTTATTACTTTCTCTACTGCGTATAGTAAGTAGGGGAAGTATTGTATTCCATCCAAAAATTCGATACCGAGATTTCACCGGAAATACATGTTTTGAGACCCCCTGAATCCAAAAAAAAGCATTTTTGGAAACATGTCCGTGTGTGTGTCTGTCTGTGAACAGCATAACTCAAAAACGAACAGTCGGATAAACACCAAACTTGGTATTTAGGTTCAGTATCTTCCAGAGATGAGACACGAAGGTTTTCAAGAAAATCCCCCCCACCCCAGATTACCCTTTACATGGAACATTTTTCGAAATTTTTAATTTGCTCAAAAATGGCTCTAACGATTTTGATTAAAATATCATATGTTTAAGATATTTTCATGACAAATAAAATGTATATCTTGAATTTTCTGGGAATGTCTCCAAAAGTATTCTTCATTGTGAACGACTTTTGCATAACTGGTAAACCATAAGAGATAGACAAAATTTTACTACACAAAAGATGTAGATCGCGTTAAAATACACAATTTATGTCATATACATTTTTGTTGTTGAGTGAACCATATTGAGATATTGCTTGTTATTCCCTTAAATTTTTCAATACTTATTTTCTTAAATGGGAATTCGTTATTCATTTTTTTGTCTTGTATATGCAAATAGTATTAATCTGTGGGAAAGAGAATGGTGCTGCACCTAGCAACCAGCTATTAAGAGATATGTATGTGCTTAAAGGCTACTGTATTTCTATATTGCCCTTGTAAATATATATTCCCCTTACAGCTACAAGGAAATTAGCGATAAGATAGAGTCTGCAAATATTTATCTCGATTAACATGAAGCATATGGAGAATAAGCGTTTGTAAAAATAGTTTGTACAAGAGTAGAGAAAGTCATGTGAGTGTAACACATCAGATATTTTTTATAGTTCTTCTATAAACTATTCCTATAAAAGCTTCTATTGTATGTGCTTACTGTTAATTAGGCTGAGCGTTTACAGAAATGTTTTCATCACACATCTCGTTGTAGGAACAAGAGGGATACAGGAGTCTGAAGCGATACTCACATGTTTAAAAGGCGGTTGCCATATGCTGACTGAAATTCTTTGCTGACATCCCACAAAACAAAACAAAAATGTGACCAAGGACTTCACAAAATATAAAGCATTGGAAAGTTTAGACCGAGAGCAAAGGACAACTGGGAAATAGTTAATGCCACAAAAAAAATCTTATGTGATACATTCACAAGACCTTCTCTACCCTCTATCGTTTATTATTGGATACGCGATCTATTCTTACTAAAGCTTGTTTTTCTGTCTACTACATTTTAATGCAAATAAACCTTTACAGAAATAGCTATATTACACATTTCGTTATAGATACAAAGGGAACAGCGATAGTCAAATGTTTAACAACTGGACGCTATATGCTGGCCTTAAAATTCCATACTGTTTCCATGACATCGGAACAACTGAAAATCGATGGAACTTAAAAATAATGACAAAGTATTGAACAAATATCGAGCCATTAATAACGAAGCTGATGCTACAAAAAGTTTGAAATATATCGTGTGTTTTAAAGAGATCTACATTTTTTGTTTAGCACGTTTTCGTCTATCCCTTAAGGTTTACCATTTATATAAAATTATATACAATTTCTTCCAAATGAAGTGGACTTCACAGGCTATTCTCATAAAATTCAAGATAAACATTTTATTTGTAATGTAAATATCTTTAATATATGCTATTTTAATCAAAATCGTTACAGCCATTTTTAGAAAATAAAATGGTAGGAAAATCTGCTATATAAAGGACAATTTGGGGTGGGATATTTTCTAGTAAATCTTCGTGTCGCATCTTTGGAGAGTACTGCACCTAAATACCAAGTTTGGCATTTATCCGACTTTTCGATTTTGAGTTATGCTGTTCACAGACACACACAAGGACCTTTTTCTAAAATGCTTTTGTTAGATTCAAGGGACCTCAAAACGTGCATTTCCGATTAATCAAATAACACCTTCCCCTGCTAACTGTACGTAGTAGAGAAAGTAAATATTGACAAAATTTGTGTGTTTTAACGAGATTCCATTTTTGGTGTCGTTAAGTTTTTGTCTACCCCTTATGGTTTACCAGTTATACAAAACCAAACAAAATTCATTCAAAATAAGAGGACTTCAGAGGCTATACGCAGAAAATTCCAAATATACATTTTAGTAGTCATTCAAATATCTTAAACATATATATTTTAATAAAAGTCGTTTTAACCATATTTCAGTAAATCAAAAATACTGCAAGTAAAGGGTAAATTGGCATTGGGGGAAGGGATTTTTTCGAAGATCTTTGTATGACATTTTTGGAAGATACTTAAATACCAAATTTGGTGTCATCCGTGCTTTCGTTTTTAGTTATACTGTCCACTCACACATACACTCATACACACACGGATGCTTTTTAATGCTTTTTCTGGGATCAGGGGCGTTAAAACATGTATTTTCGACGAAATATCCACATCGAATGGAATGCAATACTTCCTCTGCTTTCTATAGATAAGTGATAGGGAGACTAAAAACAACAAAACTGGTGGTCTTTACTGAAAATATTCGACTGGAATTTTTAAAGGAAACTTGGCATGGTTACCAAGTTTGGTATTTATCTGATTTTTCAGTGTTAGTTATTGTTTTTATATAAAAAAATACTTAAGCATCAATCTTATTGTGAAACTGCAGTTTTCGGACTCAGAGGAACACTAAAGCGTGCAATTCCGGTGGAATACGATATTTCCTCTACCTAGCAAAAGACGTGGTAGAGAAAGTACGTTTTAAAATTGTGAATCGCGTGTCGGATATGGAACAGAAGACACCAAATCTCTCCAGCTGATACAAAATCTCCTTGCGGACCAGCGAATGGAACGAACTAAAAGACTGCAGCTTGAGATTTGAGTTACAGGAAACCGATATCGCAAATCCAGCTGCCGTTATCTGTGTTTCTGCCCCTTCCTCGTTTTCTGCGGGTTTATTCTTATCTTTGTTTCAGCCATTTACGCTTTATACGTCCCTTTGCACAACGAAAAAATCAAGTGCGTAGCACTGTGAAGCCGTATTCAGTCAGATGTTATCTTTCCAACGTTACTCTTTGTAGCCAGTTTGGTCTTTACAAAATATTCTCCTAGATAGCGACATCAGTACACAAACTGATATGCAATTGTTCTGATAATAGCAACTCCCAACATTTCCAGATTTGATGCGTATTGTGTGGCAGTATTTTATATCATAACATGCTGTGAATGCCAGAGTGATTGTAGTGTAAATTAATATTATTGTATGTACAGGATTTTAAATGTTTGTTAGCCATAAGTATTGTTAGGAAAGAAGTTTACACGGCCTCACTGAAACTGACAATAGAAGTGGGTAACAATAAACCGAGGGGATGAGTTGTTTATCGCTAAGAGAAGACAAACAAATGACGTCAGGGTAACGTGCCTTTTTTTTAGAAATGGAGGGAATATCTTCCCTAGAGTATATATGTTAGTAGTAGTGATTGGCTGACCAAAACAGACGCTACAGTGGGCGCGATTTGGTAACCAATAGCAGCTCTATTATAATGTTTATAATGTTTTCGGGGTGAAGGAGTATATATTCTCGAGCCATAAGCAAGTATCGCGCAGTTCGGAAGAATCTCTCACGAGGTGCACGTCACTCAGTCCTAAGGAATCTCTCACGAGGTGCACGTCGCAAAGTTAGTTACAAAATGTGAAGTACGCGGCAACTATAACGACTGCAGTTACATTCGGAAATATCACAGTTTCAGTCAGGCGTGTATAAAGATTAAATATGTGAATTATTAATTAAGTGTGACGGCAATAAAAGTGTAGAAACAAATTATTTTATCAGTGTTATCTTTTAGCAACAACTCCTTTTCGTTTACACGTCCTGCTTAGCGACACTTGCTCGACTGAGTTGTAATAGCTAGCCGGAGGACAAAGAACCCAAATTTAAAATAATGAAACAAGAGGCGCTCAACAAATAAGATAACACGAGCCATGAGAACTGCGACAATTGCTGGTGAGGTTGACAGAGATTCGAGGATCCGTGAAACAACCAAACAAGACATACATATTTTAAATTTGGGATAAACACTTCTATGAGGTCTAAAACAGTTGTCAGAATTAGAACACACACGCTTTCCAATTTCATATAAGTTCTATGGAGTGTGATAACCCGGGTTAGAAGGAAATAACATCCTAAATGTTGCATTCGCATGGCCTTCTCTACTCACTCTTCCACAAATCATTGTTACAAAAGCTTATTCTTCTTTCTGCTTATTTAATACAGACGAAATTTCATTACACATTTGTTGTAGGTAAAAGAAAGAGGGTAAAGCGATGGTCAAGTTTTTAAAAAGTTTATCGCTATGAGATGGCTTTGAAATTCCATGCTCTTTGTATGTCCACGAGAGAAAGAAAGAAAAAAAAGTAGATTTGTCACTTGAAAAAAGTATAAGTATTTGAAAATTCAAACCAATAACAAAGCATATCTCGGAAATGGTTAATGCTACAAAAAACTGTTTAACATAGATTGTATTATTTAACAACATCTACACTTTTTGTGCAGTAAGATTTTGTCTATCTCTTACGATTTACAGCTATACATAAGTCATTCACAATAACGAGTTTTTCACAGGCTATTCCCAGGTAATTCAAGATATACATCTCATTTGTCATATAAATATATTAAATATGCGGTATTTTAATCAAAATCCTTAGACCCATGTTTGAGAAAATCAAAAACTGCATAATGTTTTCCATGTAAAAGTTAAGTTTGGGGCGGTGAAAATCTTTGTGTCGCATCTTTGGAAGATACTGAACTTAGATATGAAGTTTGGTATTTAGCGTTATTATTATTATTATTATTATTATTATTATTATTATTATTATTATTATTATTATTATTATTCAGGGTTCTTAAAACATGTACGTCTGGTGAAATATCGATATCGAACTTTTGGTAGAGTGCAATACCTTCTTTACCTACTAGGTACGTGGTAGGGAAAGTAAAACTATTGTAATAGTTACTTTTGGAACTGTTACGTGAATAACAGCCCTTCAATTTTGCTTGAATGTGATCGTTTCGAGTATTTTATAACCAGCTCCAAAAGTAACGCTCTGATTGTAGACAGTATTGTATTCAATATAACAGTTACAAGTGTGTATATGATGTGAGACCTTGGAACTGTCCCTGCTTCCAAGTTACAATAGAGAGAGCAACGCCTACTAGAAATCTTCCAGCCAATCAGATTTCATAATGCTATTGAGCTCTTGCGATGCACATGAGAATTATTCGAGATGTTCTTTTGGAAACATAAACTGATACAAGACGGTTACTATGATGATGATGGACACGAATCATGCAAGGCTGAACATAGGGGAACATCGTCTTGGAACGGAACGAAGAATCACGACTTGTTGCGAAAGAAACCGAGTAACACGACCAAGAGTATCTTACTCTTACAGTAAATTGCGAATATACGTGGACGTACTTGACTGTTATTTTGGACGGTTATTTGGAACCTAATATTTTTGCAAGTGGAACTGTCGGAACTGCTAATGAAAAATAACCATTATTCCCACATCGAATCCATTATAACTAAAATCCTAAGAATAAAATAAACAACAACAGTATTTAATGCTATAAAATACTTTCCATGCAACGGCCAATCTAATGAAGGCTTCCCCCCCCCAATTTTTCTCAGCCGCTAGGAAATCACTGGATTGGATATTTCATTACGACTCAAATATCTCCCCAAAGTATAAAATAAACAAACATCAAATAATGTCACAGGAAGGCGAGTATGCATGCATCTAAGACCATCCAGCAATCAATGACTTACAGTACACTTAAAGAACAGCTATCTGTTCCATGATCCCAAATCGACATTTCTATTAGATCTGTAGCAACAAAACATGACACAAGAAAGCGATTACGCAACTAAGGTTATCTATAAGCAAGTCACTTAAGCAGATGCTACTAAAAGAGAACTAGACATTTGAATTAGGATTTTTCATTAGGGCTATTCCATCTATCATAGTTTTCTTTCTTCCTTTTCTTTTTCTAATTACCACACTTCAGGATTGCTGCTGGGCAGATGTCTGAACATAACATCTTCATAGCGAGTAATACGAAGTATTATAAGGAGCATAACTGCATAACTTTATGTATATGTATTTTCTTATTCATCTATAGATGAATTTCTATTATAAACAGCATAAATAATAATAACAATAATAATACACTGGTGGTTGTTTTCGTAGCGCCCTAAACAGTTTCACGAAGGTGCTAGCTAATTCATTTTGCTGTTGCTTGTGTTTAAGGAAGGAATGCTTATCGAATCGCACCTGCAACGACTTAAACTTCAAAGATCCGATAAACAACGGCAGAATAGGAATCTATAGGAACGTTTTTTTTGGAAGCCAACCAAAATTTCAGTTTTCTGTTGTTCCGCTGTAGCACGCGTCACTATATAATTATTATTTTGTCGTATACGTAACTGCGAGATACTGTGTTGAAATACCGAAGTTCCGACAACAGGATATCCTACTCTGTAACGCGGCTTTCACTACATAGCGAAGGCGTCCCGCGTGAATCTTTAGGGATAAAAGTTCGTTTTCAAACTCGGCACCTGTCGACGTGTCGCAGAAACTTCGTACCGGAAGCAACGGGGGGAGAAAGTGACGTAAATTCTGACGTGCGTACTGGGGGAAGACGGGGCAATATGCAACTTTTAGGAGCAGGTGGAAACATTCATTTAAAGTATTACTTCTTCTTCGTTTATAACTTTCTTCATCTTCATCGCCAAAGTCATCACCATCTTTTTATCATCACTTTCAACACCGTCAGCATCTTCGTGATGACCTTGTTTTTCACTCGATACTGCCGGCATCACCATCATCATTCATCTTTTCTTCATCAACGTCAACACCATCTGCCGTCCTCCGTGGTGTAGTGGTTACCATACTAGCCTCTAGTTCCCAAGGTAGCGGGTTCAAACCCGCCGGAGGGCGTAAAAATCCTTAGCACGGCTTCCTTCGGAAGGGAAGTTAAGCCGGTGGTCCCGTGTCGTAGATTTACGGCACGTAAAAGAACCTCAAGCCTGATAAAGAGGCCTCTGAGCTAAATTACCGGTCTTTCACGCCCAATATAGAATGGGACGCTAAGGAGCACAGCAGTTAAAGAGCGTCCATAAATAAAACTCAATTTCAATTTTGTCAACACCATCTTCCTAATGAGTGATGGCACGATACTACTGTTTCTCGATACTCATTTTACAAAAAAATGTGTAAAGGTGATAATTTCTTCACTGAATTATGTCCCTATTGTAGTTCTCTGTGTATAAACGCATGTAACCAATTTTGTATTGTATGCTAATTCCGAAATTGTTCCTGTTTGACATTCTTCAACTGGCAACAATCTTTTTATCTTGATAATGCCACAGGTTTCCCCTAATGTTAGTCAAGGACAACAACAATAATAACAATTTCTTTGCTTCCCTTTTTATGTAACTATACTTTGTGCTGAAAACTTTCTTTTAAAATATTTTCTATCCATAAATACTAGCAATTCTTCTTTATGCTGCAATCTTGAAAATATAAACTAATATATACTTTACATGGAACTTAAACAGCTAAAAATAACAAATATTTCCATACGTGTACCACCTTACGTCTTAGGTTCTGATTTGCTTCTACTGGATTCACAGGTTTTGCTCACCGGAGTAGGTAAATGTGAAGGCTGAGAGTGCGTCACCAAACCAGGCTGTTGCAGAAACGTGAGTCAGCTAAACCGCTCTATTCATAACTCTGCATGTCACGCGAACTCCTTCCCTATTGCTTTGCATGTTTTCATTTAGACACAGGAGTCTATGCAATGTTGCATTGATTCACCCGCAGAAGACGCAGTCAACGTCTATCAAGAACTATAGTCCAGCAACTCTTGTGAAGCAATAACATGGTCTCGATTACTTTCATTCCTTATCTAACATAAAATTAACTCCAACAACTTTCAATGATGCAAAACTTAAAAAAAATGTTAAAGTATCGAAGGTTTATCTCAAAGTATTAGGCACGCTTCGATACCACCGACTCAGCCGAGTATCGAGATATCGACAGTATCGAGATCCCATTCCTAAATACTAATGTTCATCATTACCAGCATTACTATCATCGACTTCAGCATTATCTTCTTCATTCATCACCATCTCATCACCATATTCATCAACTTACTGTTCATTATCATCTTTTTCATAATCACATTCTTCATTATTATCATCTTCAGCATCTTTATGATGGTCGTTTTCTTCACCAGCATCACGTTATCTTCAAAATCGTCAATACTCTCTTCATATTCATCGACATATGTAGTTCTCGTCATCCTACTGTTCATTATCAACTTTTATCTTCATATTCTTCATCATCATTCGTCAGTATCTTTAGAATGATCTTTTTTTTTCATCAGAAAAGATCTTCATGCCACTACCAGCATTACCACCAATATTTTAAACAGGTATCATCTCCTTTGTAATTTTACATTTTCTTCATCAACAAAACTGAGTTCTTCTTCATTACCATATTCTTCACCACCCTACTGTTCATTCTTTTCTTCGTCATGGTCACCATCATCAACAATATCATTTTCATGTTCATTATCCTCCACATTAGTGTTGTTGTTGCTCCCAATAATACAAACAACTGAAAAACAAGACGAGAAGCAGAAGAAAAAGAGAAGTAAAGTGTTTTGCACAGCTGGAATAAGTTGGGATGTTTGAGCTCCATCTCACACAGCAGCTCTGTGTGTTGACTCACGGTTCTACTTCACAAGTCACAATGAAGATAATATGATGCCACTTTCGTTTGAGCAAGGATGAGTTGCAAACACCTTAGGGGAGCATGGGGCAGAATGTCAGTCAACTTGGTGATTCTTGCTTGTGACAACCATAACTCCTCAAGTGGCCCATTATTAACCACTCATTCACTGACAGGGATTGCATTGCTAACAAGAGATATGTTACAGTTTGTCCCACACTACGTCGAAATGTGCTTGTTACTTCACTACGGCAGTGTGGAAAATGCAACTGTGTGCTCCAGTAGTTGTTTTCCATACTACATGGGGTTATCTCGTAATGATCCACAATGACGTAACAATACACTTTACAGAACCCATATTATGTCCCACTTGGATATTTTACGGCAGATTAAACTCCTGCCCCGTCAATGTTAAATCCCTAAATGCCTGAGCCATTTTCTCAGAACCCACTTAAGGTAACAGGCTGAAATATTTGAAGGGTGTAGATGCATGCCTTCTAAGTTCACTGATCTACTTTCATACAAGTTGGTTATTAAGAAAGACAGACTATTTTCTTAATTATGGCATCTTTTGATTAACATTTATCAGCAATTATATTTTTAAAAATAATTAATGATGTTATTAACACCAAAGTAAACCCACAACAATACTTAAAGGCTAGTTTTATAATTCTAAAATTTAATTTATATATCTTCAATAGACGGCTCAGTACTACCAGAAAATACTCAGAGCAAAAACTGTTCAAAGCAAAAATGAAGAAAACAAACTCGCATAAGTTTGCAAAGAAAGAAAACACTTGGCTTGAACATACGAAAGCTGCCATACTTAACACTGTTGCCAATCTGAAGAGCAAAGCCTTCCCTAAAAGATGGGCTAAAGTTTACCTCTCTACTCCAAAGTGTGTAGGAGTTAGGATTTTTTACTTTCTCTACTACGTATAGTAAGTAGGGGAAGTATTGTATTCCACCCAAAAATTCGATACCGAGATTTCACCGGAAATATATGTTTTGAAACCCCCTGAATACAAAAAAACAGAATTTTTGGAAACATGTCCGTATGTGTGTCTGTCTGTGTGTGTATCTGTCTATGAACAGCATAACTCAAAAACGAACAGTCGGATAAGCACCAAACTTGGTATTTAGGTTCAGCATCTTCCAGAGATGCGACACGAAGGTTTTCAAGAAAATCCCCCCACCCCAGACTACCCTTTATGGAACATTTTTCGAAAATTTAAATTTTCTCAAAAATGGCTCTAACGATTTTGATGAAAATATCATATGTTTAAGATAATGTCATGAGAAATGAAATATATATCTCGAATTCTCTGGGAATGTCTCCAAAAGTATTCTTCATTGTGAACGACTTTTGCATAACTGGTAAACCATAAGAGATAGACAAAATTTTACTACACAAAAAATGTAGATCGCGTTAAAATACACAACTTATGTCATATACATTTCTTTTGTTGAGTGAACCGTTTTCGAGATATTGCTTGTTATTTCCTTAAATTTTCCAATAGTTATACTTTTTCTCAAATTCGTTATTCATTTTTATTTGTCCTGGTAATGCAAAGAGAATGGAATACTCCACATAGCAGCCAGCTCTTAAAACATTTGACTATCGCTTAAAACCTACCATATTCCCCTTGCATCTACAAGAAAATTAGCAATAAGATTAACATCTCGATTAACATGAAGCATATGGAGAATAAACGTTTGTAAAAATAGTTTGCACAAGAGTAGAGAAAGTCATCTGAGTGTAACACATCAGATATTTATCTGTGAAGTGGTGCAGAAATCATAGTCCAAAATGCAAATGCACTACCATTTTAAAAACATAAAAATATTGTGCCTAGAATGAATGAGTTAAAGAGGAAATAACAATTAACAAAACTGCACCAAAAAACTAAAAATGTAGCTTTTTGGCAATTTTCGGCATTTAACTCACCTTAAATGACTGCATAAAAAGGTAATTTATAATAGAAAGCCTTCTAAACGGCACAAAATATTTTACCATCATATACTGAATATTCAATTACATTGCAATTTTTAGCAAAACCAATAGGGTTTCTGCACGACCTATAAGTTGCAAGTGTCGAAAGTAAGGTTTTACGGCTCAGCCGGGGTTTAGAAAGAACACAGCAAACACTTTCGCCAAGTAAGGGAATACTGATATTCCTTATTTTTGTTTATAGCACATATTAACACGAAACAGTTAAAGGTGCACAATTCAGGCGAGGAAGCTAATTCATGCGAAATCACAATTCATAACAAGATCCTAAACACATGCAGAGCGCTACATTTCAGAAATGTTCAGTCTTATATTCTGATACTTAGTGGCAAATAGATACTAACTATCTTAATTGTGTATAGATTTCAAACAAATTTGTAATTTCGAGAAATTTTCATCAAATGGACCCTTATAAAATTTCAACTGCATAGGTACAATGGTTAGTTTAAAAATTGAAAAACTTTAGGCGACTCTCCATCTAAATTAACCTTAATTTTAAACTTATTTCAACTTAACTTGAAATGTATCTTAAATTTTCTTCAAATTATCGTATATTATAACATTTCAGCTCGCCCGTGCAGTACTTCGCCTAAGAGCCGAATATCTTTAGGGGCTCTCAACGTAGATAACCCTTAGGTTTTGAACCCATTTCAAGCAAATTTGAAATGTGTTCATAGACGTTCTTTTGAACTCATTTATACAAAATATCCCTTCAGAATTACAGCGCTTTGTGACTTACTTCATGCGTATGGACGTATGAACGAAGCAGGCGCTACTAAATGTTCCGTAACAGTAAACCCACCTAAAAACGAATATTAACAATCGCTGTTGCAAATAGTGAAAGTAAAACAACCTACATAAACTTTTTCCAAGTTCCATGACGTTCGTTGCGTGACCGTGTCAACAACCAGGGCTAAGCAATATGATGGATTCGTACACACACGCAGTGCATCCATCTGGTACGTATCCTGGTAATTGTTTGCATGGCACCTTTGATTTTTATGCTGGCAGAAGTTGAGTGATGTAAAGCTCCATTTACCTCATTTCTTTGAAGGAGGTGCCTACTGTAAATTAAATATATAGGGTCTTTCAACAAGTGTGTCCTATCGTTAACATGTGACAGCTGCCGTTGTTATTGAGTTACAGCAGTCATTTTTTTTCATGTGGTTACAGTTGTTATTGACAAATAGCCATGGAACGTTACAGCATTCAGCAACGCGTAGAAATTGTGAAAATTTATTATCAAAATGGATCATCTGTTCGTCAAATCTTCCGTGTATTGCGTGAAGTTTACGGTGTGCATAATCGTCCCTGCGAGAGAACGATTCGGCGTTTGATCGATAAATTTGAAAGGAGTGGTTCTGTCAGCGATCAAAGAACGCCTGTACGTAATCGACGTAAGCGCTCCAATGAAAACATAGGCGCCGTTCGTGAGAGTGTACGCGAGAACGGAAACAAATCAATTGCTCGTCGAGCGCAAAAACTGGGACTTTCGCCGACCACAACTTGGCGAATTCTGCATCTGATCTTGAAGTTTCACGCTTACAAAATGGTGTTAACTTAAGAACTAAAGCTCAACGACCATAGGTTGACTGGGTTATGGAGCAATTGGAAGCTGACCCGGATTTTTGTCGAAAAATCATTTTCAGCGACGAAGCCCACTTTTGGATGGATGGTTGTGTTAACAAACAAAATTACCGCTATTGGAATAATCACAATCCAATGCAGATTCAAGAACGACCACTTCATCCCCAAAAGGTTACTGTGTGCTGTGGATTTTGGTATGGTGGAATCATTGGTCCATATTTTTTTCCAAGATGAAGATGGAGAAGCTCTGTCAATGGAGAAAGATACCGGGCTCTTATAAGGGACTATTTTTGGCCTGAATTGGATGGTATGGACATCAGAAACATCTGGTTCCAGCAGGATGGTGCCACATGTCATACTGCTCTCGAAACAATCGATCTTTTGAAGGAGAAGTTCAGAAGTTTCATCATTTCCCGTGGTGGTGATGTTAACTGGCCCCCGAGGTCATGTGATTTAACGCCGTTGGATTACTTCTTGTGGGGTTGTGTTAAATCTCGAGTTTATGTCAACAAGCCGGAAAGAGTAAATGATCTTATGAATAACATCACGCGTGTTATTCGTGAAGTTGGACCTATTTTACGTTCTTCTGTCATTGAAAATTGGGTCAACCGTATACGCGCAACCCAACGAAGTCGCGGCAGCCACTTAACTGATGTTCTCTTCCACGCGTAATGACATTAATTATGTTCCAAAATAAAAAAAGAAATAAACCTCTAACATTTATAGAACGTGTTTTATTTAAGTTCAAAGATAGGACACTCTTGTTGAAAGATCCTATATTACGTGATTGCTAAAATAACATGTCATCTCCTAACTTCCAAGCTCGCCTACGGTTCGGTTTTAAACATACACTCGTATGAAAACCTGCTCCAGCAGGTGTGTAAATAGCTACTTCTTTTGTTTCATTTGTGTAACCCTCTTTAATTTCTATCGTCATGTCGGGGGCTTTGACATAAGAGACAACTGATTGTGTTACTGCCCGCTGAACTGTAAGCTTTCCTTTTTCTTCTCACCACCCCCCTTTAACTTCTTTGGTCACATAGTGGACTTTGACTTCAGAAGCAAGTCGATGACTGCAGGCTCTTTAACGCTGATTTTGTTTTCTCTTTCACGTACGTAATAGCTAGAGATGGTATTGCATTCCACCCAAAGGTTCGATACCGAGATTTCACCGGAAATACATGTTGTGAGGCGTCCTGAAAAAAAAATAGAAAAAGGTCCGTGTATGTGTAGCTTGAAGTAGTTGCAGCCCCACGTATGGGAGCCAAACTTGCAGGGGTTTAATTGTTGGGGGTTTGCACCACGTTTAACAACTAATTTGAAGTTGTTTTAGACCACGCATGTAATGGTTGCCAATTTGCGAGAGATTGTTTTTAGGAGTGTTCGCCACAGTACGGTACAAACTTTCCGATGGCCTTTGCCCCACGTTTTAGAATCAACTTTTTATTTTAATGTTTATTTAAATAATATATATGTATGTATACTTCGGCTGCGTCAGTAGTAATTTGCAGAACATGTATCTCTTAGCAGGGCTGGTACGGCTAAAGAACAAAGGCTTACATAAATTATAATGGTATTTAACTTTGTTTTATTAATCCTTCACACGATTAAATAACACTTCACTGATGTATCCTACTGTAGAGCTGTGAGATTATTGTTAATTGTACTTTTAACAGCTAAACTTTATATTATTCTCACCGCAATACATTTTATGTCTCACACTGAACCCGTACCATACCAAACCGAAACTGCTTGGTTACGCTTCCTTGTAGCGTCTCCCGCCTGAATCTGTACATTTCCCCTATTTCAAGTCTTTGATTGGCTAAGCCTACTCCAATAGAATATCTTTATTTAACTAAGCTTCTCTAGTTTTTGATTGGCTATTTATAAACTTTTAAATATTACATTATCATTGTTCCAAGAACTATTAGTAGCCTTTTTAAACTTTCTAATTTATTGTTGTCCCAAGGTTACCTCATTGTTAGCAACTTTCGACTTCTACTTTATAATTCTGTTTGCTACGGAAAGCAGCTTGCTTCTATTCTCACAGCTCCTACATTGTTAAACTACGTAATACATTCACATAACATTATTATACATGTACATAATCATATATAAACATAATACAATGACTTAATATACATTTATATATTATATTATACACATATTGCTTTAAGGTGGGCTGTTATTTTTTTAATATTATATAATTAGACTGATATCGTTTAAGCTATAAAAATAGTGACTCAGTCTGAACAGCATAACTCAAAACACGAAACGGATAGTCACCAAACTTGGTATTTACATTCAGTATCTTCCAAAGATGCGACACAAAGATTTTCAATAAAATCCCCCAACCCCAAACTACCCTTTACATGGAACTTTTTCAACATTTTTTATTTTCTCAAAAACGGCTGTAACGATTTTGATTAAAGTACCAGATGTTAAAGATATTTATATGACAAAAAAATGTATATCTAGAATTTTCTGGAAATATCGTATAAAGTCCTCTTCAATCGGAAGGAATTTTGTATAATGCTGCGTAACTGGTAAACGTTAAGCGATAGACGAAAAATTACTCAACAAAAAATGTAGACCTCTTTAGAACAAACAATTTATTTCAAATAACATTTTTGTGGCATCAGCAAGCCCTGTCGATTTTCAGTTGTTTCTCGCGACTGCATGGAAATAGTATGGAATTTTAAGGCCAGCATATGGCGTCCATTTCTAAAACATTTGACTATCGCTGTTCCCTTTGTATCTACAACGAAATGTTAATGTAGCTATTTCTGCAAAATTTATCTCGATTAAAATGAAGTAGATAGGAAAATAAATTTTCGTAAGAATATTTTGTGTACCCACTAATAAGCGAGAGGGTAGAGCAAATCATGTGAATGTATCACATAACATTTTTTAATAATTATTACGACGAAACACACACATTCACACTTCCAGACTCTGAGGGGGAAGGTAATGATTCTCGATAAAGAAAAATTCTCCACCCCAGTCGGCAATCGAATGCAGGACTAATGGATTGAGAAGCTAGAGCGCTGACCTCTCCAATGAATACACAAGTTTCCGCGAAAACGTTGCGTTCTCATGGAATGACCCCAATAAGGTTGTACAGCACGCTGCTAATTTAATAACCATCACCATAAACAAACTCGCAGCACGCACCGCCGATACTTTTACAAGTTCAAATCACGCTATTTGAGATAAAACGTTTTGGGCGTGTTGTTAGCGCGGTGATATAGCGACTCTCATAATTAATGAGAAAGTAACGGAACTCGCTTCTCAAGTGTGGATAATTACAAGCCTGGAAACATGAAGCGTGCTTAAGGACACTTTATGGAATTTCAGCCTTCAAAACATCCAGGGTTGTCAAAACAAAGCAGTTACTTTCAGACTGGGAAGGGCATGAAGAAAAACGAGGAGCGTTTTAACGTGCATTCTACTGACAGGCATGTACCTAAGTTAGCCTTGCCAGCTTAAACTTAAAGTAGTCATTGATTCACTAGTCTGCATTTTCAAACTTTTTGTCAGATGATTTCTTAAAAGTAGGTGTTCTTGAATCACGTTTTTATGCTGATTCTAGAAATAACCTCCGTTTTTTTCTATCACGTCAGGTTTTTACACAAAATAAGAAGTAATGTTTTGACAATTTTACTAATGAGCGTAGAAAAGTATTCAAATACCATTTCACACAAGGTAAGCTTTTATTCAAGAAACATTTTAAGAATACTCTCAAGAACTCCCCTAATTCATTTCACGACTACATTTTAACAAAACAAGAAGCCAAAGTGTTTCATTTAATTTTTTTCAAACTTTCTCTTCTTTGACTTCCTTGCAGATCCTTGAAGATGACTGTCCCTCCTCAACATCCAACAGTAGTCGCCATCATAGTTTCATTCCATTTCCCCTGGAACCTCCTCTCCATTTCCTTAACATCTTGGTGAAAACGTTCACCCTGCTCTTCACTATAATGTCCCAGATTTTCTGGAAACTAGTCGATATGTGGGCGGCGCCGTGGCCGAGTGGTTAGACCGCTCGCCTCCCACCGAGGCGACCCGGGTTCAATCCCAGGGATTGCGTGTGGGATTTGTGGTGGACGAAGCGGCGTCTGGGCGGGTTTTCTCTGGGTTCTCCGGTTTCCCCCGCCATTCATTCCACCAACTGCTCCATCATCACCTTTCCTTTCATCCATTTCACCAACATTTCGTTTCATCTACTTCCTTCATCCCATACCAAGCATCGGGCTGATCACCCATCCTGGGTGCTCTGTCTGATCCATGAGTGTCTGCTCCTCGACGGGCCTCTGACCCCAGGCACCCGCTTGTAAGTCCTGGGGGGTGTAAGTCCTACATAAGAGGAGGGTAAACAGATAATGAATGAATGAATAGTCGATATGTGAATGCAGAAAATGCACCTTTACACTCGTGTTACAACCCATCTTCTTGAAATTCTCCAACATTGTTTCGACAATGGCCTTGTAATTAGGATCTTTGTTATTGCCTAAGAAGTTTTCAGTAACTGATCGGAAGGCGGTCCATGCTTCTATTTCTCTCTCATTCATTGTCTTCTCAAAATCTTCATCCTTCATCAATTTCTTTATTTGAAGACCAACAAAAGTTCCAGCCTTTAATTTGTCTTGCGTAATGAAGGAAAGATACTTGAAGCAGGGTTCATCCTGTGGTAGAGCCCTTACAAATTGCTTCATCAAGCCCAATTTTACGTGTAGTGACGGAAGCAGTATCTTTATATCTCTATATTTTTGAAGTGAAATTGTGAAAAAACTGTACGCGATAGAAAAAAACTAAAAGCAGTTCTGAAATCATAAAAAAGTGAGCCAGAATCACTTATTAGTTTTCAGTCATCCGATATCATGCAGACTAATGATTCTTAGAGGAAATGTAAACATGGAATCTTTATTGACTGTATATTATGCTGAAACCCAATATGGGGTAGTCATACTTGAGGGTTTAGGTTGTTTTTATTGCAAAAGAGTGCAGTCAGAGTTTTATGTGGTGTACTATCAGGTCTCACAGCCGACCACTTTTTACGTCCTCTACTACGTGCTCACTGTATAGGTTGTTTAACGGAGGGGGACACCTGGGCACCACGTCCCTATTGTGCCTAACATCCCCAGGAGGAAGGGATGAAATGAAGGAACCACACAGGAGGTTACAGGTCGCAGAGACGCGCGTAAGTTTCCTAACATTTCCAAGCTCGCAGACCCGCCTCACTGCTGGAGCCGCCGACATAAGTCGAGCAGCCTTCTGGTGTATTTTTTTCCAGTGAGCAGGCATCCGCGACTTCTGTTCGGCACTGCCCTACACCACGAGACCTAGAAGCACGCCTGAAAGATGAGAAGAGAACGGAATGAAAAGGAAATGATATCGTGATACAGAACCACCCCACCATTCGCCTGTCGAACCTGGGGAAACCGGGTCAGAGTGGGTGGTCGCCGGGAATCGTAGCCGGGACCTCCCAAATGCGGGCCACAGACATTGTCGGCTGAGCCACAGTAAGTAGAAGAAGTATTGTATTCCGCCGAAAAATTCGATACCGAAATTTCACGGGAAATGTATGACTTGAGGCCCCCAACCTCAAAAAGGCATTTTTAGAGAAAGCCTCGTGTATGTGTGTGTGCGCGCGTGTCTGTCTGTGAACAGCATAACTCAAAAACAAAACACAGTTAAATACGAAACTTGGTATTTAAGTTTAGGACCTTCCAAGATAGCGATACGAAGATTTTGAAGAAAATCCTCCCCATACAAACTGCCCTTCGTTATTTTCGACTTTCTCAAAAGTGACTCTAACGATTTTCATTAAAATACCATATATTTAAGCTATTTTCATGAAAAATAAAACGAACGTATAAGCTGAATTTTTTGGGAATAGTCTCTGATCTCCTCTATTCTGAATAACTTTTGAGTACATTGTAAAAGTGATAGGCAAAATCTTACTATACGAGAAATGAGATCTCGTCAAAGCACACAGTTTATGTCAAATCAATTTTTGTAGCGTTAACCATTTCCGAGATATTCTTTGTTTTTGGTTTGAATTTTCAGATAGTTTGTAGTTGTCTCTGCAAGTCGCTATTCTTTTTTTTCTTTCTTTTTTGTGTTCATGCAAAGAGAACAAAGTTTCAAAGCCATCACATAGCGACTGGCTGTGAGAAAATTTGACTATCGCTTTAGCTGATTGTATTCATCTTATACCTACAACGAAATGAGTAAATGAGCAACGAAGGTTTAACTGTATTAATACGAAGTAGATAGAATAAGCTTTTATAAGAATAGTTCGTAAAAGAGTAGTGAAAGTCATACGAATGCAGTGCATCAGATTTCTATTATATTTGATATATTAGCGCTCTCGTCAGTGTTTGTCCTGTGTTGTCTACTTTATATGAAGAAAAATACTTTACTATAAACATTGTTGTTCTATACGCAATTGTTGTACTAGAAGTATGAAACCGTTTGCTCATTCTACTGTGCAGATCGCTGTAGGGGTCTACCAAGATCGAATGGTTTCCTCGATTACTTTTCTCAGTTCCGTGAGTTCCAGACGAAACAATTTTTATTGTGCATTCTGTGACTGTTCAAAATGAATTATGTGATACCAAGTCCCGCCGAATGTAAGGTGAGAGGTATTGGATTTTTTAATGTTCGGAAGCTGAAACCTGCAGAAATTTACAAGTCTATGGCGATACAATAATGGACGAAAGAAATTTGAGAAAGCGATGTTAAATGCTCAACAAAAGACGAACAAGTGTGAATGACGAAACTCGACCCGGACGTCCGTCGCCCATCACAGATGATTTGAAGAGTCAATTGAACAATAAAATCATAGAGAACAGACGTATTACCCTAGATGAGTTACAGGTTCCTTTTCCGAACTTTCTCGTTCTTTGCTTGGTGGAAATGTGCCCGAACATCTTGGCTTAATGGACTAGTGGCAGCCGACCACAACACGGGATATCGTGGACAGATATGTCAAATGCAATAAGTACATACAATACATACAAATAAATAAATACATAAGGTGATTATGAGGAGAAATAAAGTAAGCTACAATTTTATAACTGACATTTTTTTTAATAAAATACTTCTTTTCTAAATTTATTAAAGCCAAGTGGTCGTCACTTCCTGCATGACCCTCGTAGTTTGAATATTTACCTTAATACACATAAATATAGTACTGAACAAAATGGTTTTGAATATTTATCAATGGAAATATTCAATTGTACTTCACCTCATCTTAGAACTCTTCCTTTATATACATTTCGATCGACAGTCATTTACCGAAAAAAAGCCTTCGATAAAGTTTGGCACGAAGGTTTACTCTATAAACTGTTCCAGAATACCTGACAAATTCTACAAGATCATTCAATCCTACTTGAAAAGTACAACTTTTTCAGTTAAATGTGGAAACTCTCAATCCCAGTACAATGAAATAAAGTCGGGTGTTCCTCAAGGGAGTGCATGTGGCCCGATATTGTATCTCCTCGTGTGTCTTAGACTTTCCGGTATCATATGAAGTCACAATTGTTCAGTTTGCCGATGATGTGGCTATTCTCAGCAAAGGAGACGGTAACTCATCTTCAGTTGAATTGCAGATGTACGTCCGACAAATCGAAGAGTAAAGGATTATACTTGTAGTGGGAATACTGGTGCGTGAATGTAAATATCACATTGATGTAAATAATATTACATAAATGTAAAATATGCTATATGATAAAATGTAAACGAAGCTAGCTAGCCGTACAAAGCTGTAATTTAGGTGCCCGAAGCCAAGTGGTACCAGGCGGAGATATATCCAGGCTTGCCCTTGCCCAAAGCACAGGGAATCGACTAAATATGACCAACAGAGACGTTTGAGTGAGAGAGAGAGAGGGGGGGATAACGGTTGAAAAGAGATAGAGAGGCCGGAACAGAAACGGGAAGTCCGAGTTCGTCATGGAACAGAAGCGTGAAAGATACGAAAGCACATGTTCTCATAAGACGCCAATGTGATCAGCCAACCACAATATTGCTATATGTTACGGCGAGAAAATAGTGTATTTAGCTGGGTGTATAAATAAGGCGGATCCCCGGCAATCACACGACTGTGTACATTTTCCTCGGGAGGTAAAGAAGAGAAAGAAAGTTAAAAAGAAAACAATTCAGATCTAACTGTACAATAGTTATAAGGCCTATTACTGGATATATCCCTTACTATGTCGTGTTTATCATGTGAATGAACAAAACCGTAAAGTACTAAATATTCAACAAAGTTATGTTCAATTAAAACAAGAGGATATCTTTGACATCCAATCCTGTTTACAAGGTAGATGAATTTTATAATCTAAACTTATAAATTTTTATTTTTTTCTTGGGTAGCTATGCATTGCTATGTTGACAACAATAAATGATCTGCCTGCCTACCTATCCAATCCACAGTCCAATCTATCCATCTAGCTATGTTACGGTAAAAGTAGAAAACTTGTTATACTGAGCTATTACTGATATATGTGAACATTTTCAAATTGACAGGTAAATTTTGGAAATGCTTTCTAGTTTACTACTTTTTCAGAAATATATTTTGTCAAAACGTTGTTACAAATAAACTAGCGGAAAATAAAAATAAACAATTTTAGAAGGTGTTCCTATTTAAAAAAATCTGATGTGTTACACTCACATGACTTTCTCTACTCTTGTACAATCTAAATTTACAAACGCCTATTCTCCATATGCTTCATGTTAATCGAGATATCGAGATGTCAATCTTATTGGTAATTTTCTTGTAGATGCAAGGGGAATATGGTAGCTTTTAAGCGATAGTCAAATATTTTAACGCTGGTTGCTATGTGGCGAATTCCATTCTCTTTGCATGTTCAGGACATAAAAAAAATGAATAACGAATTTGAGAAAAAGTATAAGTATTGGAAAATTTAAGGAAATAACAAGCAATATCTCGAAAACGGTTCACTCAACAAAAGAAACGTATATGACATAAGTTGTGTATTTTAACGCGATCTACATTTTTTGTGTAGTAAAATTTTGTCTATCTCTTATGGTTTACCAGTTATGCAAAAGTCGTTCACAATGAAGAATATTTTTGGAGACATTCCCAGAAAATTCGAGATATACATTTTATTTGTCATGACAATATCTTAAACATATGATATTTTAATCAAAATCGTTAGAGCCGTTTTTGAGAAAATTAAAATTTTCGAAAAATGTTCCATGTAAAGGGTAGTCTGGGATGGGGGGATTTTCTTGAAAACCTTCGTGTCGCATCTCTGGAAGATACTGAACCTAAATACCAAGTTTGGTGTTTATCCGACTGTTCGTTTTTGAGTTATGCTGTTCACAGACACACAGACACACAGACAGACAGACACACAGACACACAGACACACAGACAGACACACACACGGACATGTTTCCAAAAATGCTTTTTTTGGATTCAGTGATTCTCAAAACATGTATTTCCGGTGAAATCTCGGTATCGAATTTTTGGGTGGAATGCAATACTTCCCCTACTTACTATACGTAGTAGAGAAAGTAAAAAAGAACAAAAACTCAATTTTGTATAGATTTCAACCAAATTTGAAGTGCATCGACAAATTTTCTACAAATTATATTTATATAATAATCTTAACTCAGTTCTTGCACTGGTTAGCGAGTTGTTTCACGCGTACGGACGGACAAGGCGACGCTAATAGGCGCTCCGCAGTAGCGGACGCTACCCCTGTCAGTTTGGAACGATCCGCTCTCCAGTGTTGTAATGGATTTACGCTGGAAATACTGCGATATAGCCTGGGATTAAATTGAAGTTTGTAATTGAATAAAAATGTTGGTGGATGGGGCGACATTAATAATTAGGGGATGTCTGATATCAGTCAAGTCAGCGAGGTGGACGAAGTTGGAAACGGCGAATGTTCACAGCGAGGGAGTACAACACTTCAAACTGAAATAACATTTCAAACTATTTGGCAACGGATAGGAGTTTAAACAGTAAGTTTGCAGGCTTTGAAGATACTATGAAAGTAAGAGGAAAAACCTGATGTGTTACAGTCACATGACTTTGACGCAGTAATTTGTATCACAAATTATGTAAATGTCAAGAGTATTTGTAGTGTGAATATGCATTGTTGTGTGACATTGATTTGAGATGTTTGATGATTGTAAGCATTGTTGAGAAGTGGGTTTATACGGCCTTACTGAAACTGACAATAATAGCGTGCAATAATGTAGCGAGGGGGTGAGCTGTTTATCATTATTAGAGACGAGCAAATGACGTAATATTGGCGCGTTTTTTTAGGAATTTGCGGGAACATTTTCCCTAGAACATATGTGTTCATAATTTTCATTCGATATAAATATAGACGCTAATGTCGGCGCGTTTTATTAACCAATAGCAGCTCGGTTATAATCTTTAGGCATATCGGTGTGTGGGAGTATAAAAAGGGCTAAGTCTGAGGTAGATTCCTCCAGTCCATCGGAAACATTTGTACATTACACGTCGGCTCCAGTCCATCGGAAACATTTGCGCATTACACGTCGCTGAGTTCAACGAAAGCAGTCATGGTGAATACAGAGCATAGTTTATCGATTCGCAGGTTACGCGTAGCAAAGTTATGAAAAATCTCAAGTGTCGTAAAGTTAATTACACAAAAAGTTGAAGTACGCGAATTAATAATGTGCAGTAAATAAGTTATTATAACAGTTTCAGTTTGGCGAGTGTCACGATTAATAGGTGAAAGTGAATAATGTGTTAAGACAATAAAAAGTGTAAAACAAATTCTTTCATCAGTGTTATCTTTGGATAAAAACTCCTTTCCGTTTACACACCTGTATAAGATAAGTGCTTGACCGAGAGATCATAGCTAGCCGGAGGACAGTGAACAAAAAATATTAAATACAATAATAGGCGCTCAGTAAAAGATAACACGAAGTGACCGCGACAAATTGTCTTTTATACTTGCGGCAGATAAACAGTAGCATTCTTTCAAACAAACACTAATACCATCGCAAATTGGCTACCACAACGTGGGGCTAACAAACTTAACAAAGAATACCGTCGCAACTTTCTCTACCCTCTATCGTTTATTAGTGGGTATGTACTATTCTTGTGAAAGCTTATTTCTCTATCTACTTCATTATAATCCAGATAAACCTTCGCAGAAGTAGTTTCAATACACATTCGTTGTAGGTACAAAGAGGAATGCAGGAAATCGAAGCGATAGTTAAACGTCTAAAAGTTAGGCCGCTATATGCTGTCCTTGAAATTCCACGCCCTTCGTATGGTATAGCGAGAAATAACTGAATGGTGACTTAGCATTTCAAATATATATATATATATATATATATATATATATATAAAATGTTGGAAAATTCTGAACAATAGCAAACGAATATCTTGGAAATGATTAATGCCACAAAAAACTGATTCACATAGATTGTACGTTTTAACGAGATCTACATTTCCCATCTATTCTATGTCTTGTGATTGATGAATTAACTACACCTGTCACTACTTTTGTTGGAATAAGCACTTAGTATTCAGCGGGCCGCAAACGCAATAAAGTGACATTATTTCGTAACCGTTAATTTTTGGATCCATATTTACTGAAATATTTTTGCTTCTATTAATATTTACTTCTCATGCCTACAGTTTGGATCATTATTTTGAAACACTAACGTAGCTTAGCAGAATTCAATTTGATAAATGAAACACATTTTCAACCTAAGTGAACTAATGTACCTTTTAAGGATATTAGGCACGATTAAAGCAATACTTACCGATGAAGCCTCATCAGGTTTGTTTTCACCTTCTGCTGGATCAAGAAAGTTGGTTGGCACAAATCCAACTGCATTACTTTTCACAGCCCTGACTGCCCACCATCGTTCATTTTCCTCTTTGCTCAGCACCTTCAACAAAAGAGAAGACGATGTTCATTTTCATTTAATTGCAAGTTAGGGGTAGCACAAATAATGTTAACTGCTTTGAAATCTCTTGTTTGACGACATCCAGGAAAATTCTTCAGAATGACTGCAGTCCCAATGTATATGTGGTTCTGAGTGTTGGGCAAGTACAACAAAATCAGTAATACTTAGCTACTTCAGGGTAGCTGAAGATCCAAATAATTGATTCCAGCGTGTAAATCGAATACAAACATATAGATTCATGCATACTTCTTTATTACAGACCTAAAGAAGATGAAATCTGAGATCAGCTAAAAGATTACTGCAACAATGTAGTATCTGGAGCAGGAATATGTTCTTGATGACGATGTTGATCATGTTGATTTTTAACACTGTTTAACGCCCGTTCTTATTACATACGGAACCACAGGTGATGAATACTTATGATACATGAAATGAAGCAATAATCGGGGAAGGAAATTTGGGAAAGAAACATTCTAGGCCTAAGTTTAGGGTATCTCCCAGATATGTGCCACAATTATACTGAGCCTGATGTTGAAGACTATGTTAATGTGTTGATCATAATGTCGTTGGTGATAATGTTGGTAACTGTTGTGGTAGTCATGATGATAATTATGGGATTGACATTCTATATTGGGCGTGAAAGAATGGAAATTTTGCTCAGAAGCCTCTTTATCAGGCTTGAGGTAAATCTACGACATGGGACCACCGGCTTTACTTCCCTTCCAATGGAAGTCACGCTAAGGATTTTTAAGCCGAAAAAAATCTATCGCCCCCCGCCGGGTTTGAACCCGCGACCTCGGCAACCCCTAGGCCACGGAGGACGACCTCGCGATGCGTGGTGGTTATGTTGATAATTATGATGTAGTTGGTGATTTTGTTGATGATCACGATGGTGGGATTCTGTCGATGCGATGATGATGTTGGTGATTATGTTGATCACGATGGTATTGCTATTTATGTGATGGTGATAATCATTATGGGGTTGATAATGACTCAGATGATGCTAAGGATTAGTAGTGTTGACGATAACAATGAAGGATTGATGACAGTGTCAATAATGTAGATGAGGCTGTTGATTACTTCTACTACTACTACTATTAAACACTGGTGAATGCTGAAAGTTGTCTACCGGGAAATAGATTTTCCATTATATGTTTATAGAACGTTGCACATGGGTGATAGTTTAAACCTCGAATACGCTCTAATTTATATATTTACCTCCTTCACTATTCTTTATGAAAATATTGACAATAATCATAATTTCACAACTTATGAAAAATCCACTGATACTGAAATGGGTATGAAAGTAGTAGTTCTGATTTCCTGATTCTCGCCATACAAGAACGTCTTAAAGTTTCTGGACCTAGGATGAAAGTTCGTTATCTTAGACGCAACACGTCTTGTTATAGTGGAGTGTTGAGACCTCAAACTTAAGAAAAGGAAAAGTAATCGCAAGAGTCATTATTTTCAGGAGTCCTGTGTCAAGGGTTTTGCTAATTGGAGTGTTGCATTCAAGGCCCTGCACCACATAAAAAAGGAGCAGGTTGTGTTTCTTCAACAAGTAGATATCTGCCCCAGGCTGGCTGGACTGGAGCATAGACGCGGTAATCGTGCTCTCATTTTCAACAATTACTTGCTCAATCCTGTACGTTCACGAGTACCTCTTAGCGGCAGTTGTGCATAAACATGTGTTCCGCCGGTCAACAACTCTGGTGCGAAACAGTCATAATACCTTCTCTAATCGCTACTAGATCACACGTGCAAATTACATCAATTATACGACAAATATCTGCTTTAAGTTCATACTTGCCAATTTCCTGAAACTGAGATCCATAAAACTGTAATAATTTTGCGATGCCATCAAATTTAGAATGTGTAACATTTTTCAGTGCAGTAATTGTACAAAACTTGCATGTAATATAAATGGGAATTCGTTTTATAAGAAACCTTGAAGACCCTAGTAGTGCTGCTCCTTTCTGTAACAGGTGTACTGAAATTCTTCCTGACACCACAATAAAACAAAGAACACCACTTCCTAGGCTGTACTCAGATTTCTAGTCCATATTTTATGCTTCATAACATTAACTATAAACAAAAACTGCCACAGTTCACGTCGTCCATTACTGAATGTTTGCGCCCCTTTACTGCTGGTTACTAGAGGTCACTCACTAGTGGTGCAATCAAATTTTACTCCACACGTTATGCATTTTTTTTGCAGCCCAGTGAAGGGGTACCATGATGGACGGTGAAGAATTGTTCTTGAAGTTTACGTTTTGATGTTAGCCCCACACTTGGGAAGCCAATTTGAAGTAGATTGTTTGTTGTGAGAAGTTTGTTACGTAATATGCTGCCATGTATGAGAAGCCGATTTGAAGGTGTATTTTTGTTGTTACGCTCCAAGTTTAAAAAAATATTATTTAACTTTGTTATTAAACTGCTTCTATAGATAGTATTTATGTTTATGTTTGCCTGGGCTGCTTCAGTATTGTTTTAGAAACACGTTTCTCTTAATCAGGGCGTGGTGCGACAAGAATGTAGGCTTACACAGATTTTAAGTTTTAATTCACTTCTTTTTATTAATCCTTGGCACAAATTAAATAGCACTACACTGATATTAAAAGCTGTGAGATTCCTCAATTTAAAACTTGCATTTTGTTATCGCGTATACTTAATTTCCGTTACACACGAATACGTAATATTTCTTTAGAGAACACATCTTCCATCCGGTCACTACCAAGGTCTGCCAGCAACTGAACATATTTCAACCGTCAAACCGTAAGCTTCTGTATTTCAAGTCTCTGGCTAATCCTAGTCCAATAGAATACCTGCATTTAATTAAAGCTTTTTCTGGCTGTTGATTGACTAATTTTAAACTGTCACAAAATTTACATTATCGTTGCTCTAATCATGACTAGTAACCTTTAAACTCTCAAACTAATTATTGCCTCAAGTTTACCTCATTGTTACCTCGTTGTTAGCAACGTTAAACTTATTATTCTCACAGCCCTTACATTATTAATGTATTCACATAACATTATTAAACATGTTTACAATAATATAAGCATATGCAAAGACTGTTACATACATTTTTACAAATTATTACATACATATTGCTTCAAGGCGGGCTGTTATTGAAATTACATATTATATAATTTAATTCAAAATTATTCAAGTGTTAAAAATACTGCCTCAACAGACACACAGATAAGCTCTGGTCTATCATAGCACTGTATGCCATTCAGTCTGTGATCTTAGTTTACAGCATACTGCGATAGAATTTAATGCTTTGTCATGTCCGTGGTGCCAATTTATAACACTTTGAATATGCCTACAAAGCCGAGATAACGCCTCCTTTATTGTAAAGTTGCAAAACGGTCTCCGTTACCGTACATTTTACGGGCAAACCGTAAGTGTTGGCAGGTATGCAAATTCGATAAAACATATCTGTTATTTGCAGGATGCGGTGACAACTATCACATCACAAACTGATTTGTGCTAGTAATGAACTCAAGGGGAGGAAACAAAAATGCCACATTTTCAGATACGTTATGTTAGATAGCGCATCCAGCAAAGTTCAACCAGAAAACAAGCGTTAAACATACAAAGGCGAATATTGTAAATGGTTAATGCCAAGAAAAAGCGTTATGACAAACTATGCAGGTTTATGCTCTCTATATTACTTTCCCTATTGCGTTCATAGAGTAAACAGAGGGAGTGTTGTGTTCCACCCAAAAATTCCATGTCGAGATGTCACCAGAAATACATGTTTTGAGGCCCCTGAATCCCTCCCCAAAAAGCATTTTTAGAAAAACGTTAATGTGTGTGTCTGTGAACAGCACAACTCAAAAATGAAATGTCAGATCAGTAACTTCCAAAAACGCGAAACAAAGATTTTCAAAAAACTACCTCCACCCAAAACTATCCTTTACATGAAACATTTTTTTGAAAAGTTCGTTTTCTCAAAAATGGCTCTAACGGTTTCGATTAAAATACCATATATTTAAGATATTTACGTGACAAATGAAACGTATATCTTGAAATTTCCTGGAATAGCCTATGAAGTCTCTTCATTCGGAAGGCATTTTGAAACATGTCGTTTAAATGGTAAATTTTAAGTGATAGACAAAACATGCTACACAAAAATGTAGAACCTTCACATACCACAAAAAGATTATTTGAAATAAGTGTATTGGCCAGTTTCAAGATATGCGTTGTTATTGGTTTGAATTGTTCAAATAATTTTCAGCATTTTTGAAAGTGCTGTCGCTATTCAGTTGTTTCTCGCGATCATATAGTCACTCGCTTTTAAAGAGTCAACTATCGATTCGGTTTCCTCTATCTCCCTTATACCTACAGTGAAATGTGAGCTGATACTTATTTCTGCAAACGTTTATCTCGTTTAACATGGAGTAGGTAGAAAAATAAGCTTTCGTAAGAGTAGGTTGTGGAAGCTATATAAAAATAAACCATAGTGGGTAAAGAAAGTCGTGCGAATGTAATACATCTTGTTGTATCACAGGTACTCCCACGGCAGATTACTAATTTATCTGATGAAACTCGTAGTTTTTAATGGGAGTTATTAAGACTATTCTAAGAAATAAAATGTAACATTACACAAATAATAATTACATTCTTACTTGTGTTCTTTAAAATAAAATCCCCATTGTGTCAACTGTCAGATCACGACACACTAAATGAACGATCAAATGTACTGCGGAATACTAACTAATGCTACCAACAATGGGAATGAGAAAACCGTTAACCTCAAAATTAAGATAAGCTAAAATTAGAACACAGTAAACACATTGTTTTCAAGAACACAATTTATTTAGAAATGAATACAATGTGATTGTGCATTCATTAAAAACACAATTTTCAACCTTGAAAGAATCGGCTAGTTTTCAGCAATGAAACTAAGCGGATTTAGAGGTTGTAGGATTTCGTAAACGTCGATTTTTTTGGACCTGACACGGTAGAAACGCAGAGTAGAAGATAGTCGAGGGCGGGGGAGGCTGGCAGTATCCCCCTTGTCGTCCTCCATGGTGTAGTGGTTACCATGCTAGCCTCTAGTTCCCGAGATCGCGGGTTCAAACACGGCGGAGGGCGATGGATTTTTTTCGGGCGTAAAACTCCTTAGCATGGTTTCTTCCGGAAGGGAAGTAAGGCCGATGGTCCCGTGTCGTAGATATACGGCACGTAAAAGAACCTCAAACCTGATAAAAGAGGCCTCTGAGCAAAACTTCCGGTCTTTCACGCCCAATATAGAATGGGACGCTAAGGACCACAGCAGTTAAAGAGCGTCCATAAACAAAACTTAACTTAATTTTAGTATTCCCTTTGCGTAGCTCGGAACGCGTGGTGATGTCAACCTTATCTCGCGTTGTGTACGCCCCTGCTGCTTTACTACTGACCCAACACGCTGACGAAAAATACAGCCTGATTTCTTCAGAATTGATAATGGTGCTATTGATTCAATTGCAGGTATGGTTTCAGGGAAGGCGCGTTGGCATGACCTGTTATTTTGATTAATTCTTGCTCCTGTACTCCAATCTGAATCATGTTTGATACTGCTCAAGATGGATGATGTAGATAGCCTATTAATCACTGTATACTACTATGCATTCACTCTTAGGTTGATCCGCGCCAAAACAAACGCACGTGACCAGTGCACCGTGGTACAACACTGTAGTAATGCATGCAGGAAAATAGTCCTATGCTAATAATCAAAATTTTAGAATCAATTTATCCTTAAATGGTATAATATTCTATACAAATTCCTAAAGAGAATAAGAATAAGAATAATTTTATTGTCATTGAACTTTTACAGTAATAGACGTCAGATAGTATAATGCTAGTATAGGCTATTTACAAAATTATATTTACATTGTTATTGGTACTAAGATGTACCTACTCATTATCAAAAAATTCTTGTAGTGAATACAAAGGTTTAGTAACGAGCCAGTCATACAATTTATTCTTAAAACTAGGTATGGGACTTTGTTTTAACTTTACTGGTAGCTTATTATACAATTTAGAGCCAAGTATTTTGAAACTCTTCTGTGTTGTAGTCAATCTACAATATGGTATATCAATCAGTTGACATGATCTAGTATTATAAGAATGAATGTCTTGTCTGATATGTGTTGTTTTATAAACAATATCACTGTGTACATGTACAAATTAATTACTGTCAAAATTTTTAATTTCTTAAATAATGGTTTACAATGAGCTAATTTTGATTCATAAGACATTATGCGAATAGCTTTTTTCTGTAATACAAGAATATCATGAATGTGAGTACTGTTGCCCCAAAGTAAAATGCCATAAGAAATAATGCTGTGGAAGAAGGCGAAATACGCAGATCTAATGTATACTTCTGGAACATGCATTTTCAATTTCCTAATCAAATGTATTACTCTAGAGAGTTTAGTTGTTATAAACTCTATATGCGGTGCCCAGGTTAATTTATTATCTATTATAACGCCTAAGAATTTTACTTTATCCGTGTAATTTGTACTACGTGTATCTCTACAGTTAAAAATCATGTGTTGTTTGGTTTGTTCATTAAGTAGAAAGCCATTAGCTCTGAACCATTTGTCTGCTTGGGCCAGTGTGATTTCTGTTGTGGATTTGAGTGTCTGTAAATCTTTACTCATATTAAAAAAATGTAGTGTCATCTGCATACAAAGTAGAGTGAGAGTCTACAAAAGATGGTAGATCATTAATCATTACTAAAAATAATAAAGGTCCCAGAATTGAACCTTGTGGGACACCATATTTAGTTTCTGCTATTTTTGACTTCTTACTGCCTATGCAAACTTTCTGTTTTCGCTTTACTAGGTATGATCTAAGTAGTTCAATTGCTGGGTTTTTTAATCCATAGAATATTAATTTAAGTAGATAATTGTGGTCCACGCAATCAAAAGCCTTGCTTAAGTCACAGAAAGAGGCCTGCGCACAATTTTTGTTTTCAAATGCTGTGAGTACTTCTCTTGTTAATGAAACTATTGCATCACAGGTAGATTTCCCTTTCCTGAATCCATATTGCGATTTGGTAATAATGTTGTTCAATTCAAAATAATTATATAATTGAGTATACATAATCGATTCTAGTACTTTTGAGAAAATGGGAACAAATGGGAACAAGAGATATTCGACGGCTGTTAGACGTTTATCTCCGTTTTTATAAATTGGAATGACTCTGGACAGTTTCAATACTTCAGGGAAAACTCCCTGAGCCAAGCATTTGTTTAAACAGAATGTGAGGGGTTCATTTATGCAGTCTATAACCTTTTTAGTAAATTATTGGAGAAACCATAGATGTCGGTGCTATCAGATGGTTTGAGTTTAATCACTGTCCTTAGTACTGTTTCTGGAGTTACTTGCAAGAAGGTAAATTCAGGGTGTTGACTATTCTTATTTTCTTTTATTAAATCAATTGCTGTTTTATCAGGAAGCACAATATTGGTTCTAATTTCTTCGACTGATTTTATGAAGAAGTTATTAAAGTCATCAGGGGTGATTTCTATTTCGTCGTGTTCGGGATATTTAGCAACATAATTGATCAGATTCCATGCTTTCCTACATTTGTTATTTGATAATTCTATACTTTTCAAGTTATGAAGTCTTTTCGCTTCATCTATGGCAGCTTTATATTCATTTCTTGCTGTAACATAGAGTTGCTTGGCCCTGTCCGTTTTTTCTCTCCTAAATAAGCCTGAATATGCCATTGTTGTTCTTTTCAGGTCGGCTAGTTGGGGAGTATACCAGGTGTTTGATGATTTATTTCTACCTTTCTTACGCGTTAAGTTAATTTTGACGGTCTAATTAACGCTAATTTGTACCTTTAAACAGAGCTACAAGTCCCAACATGCAATTAATATATGTGCCTGACATCCGGGTATGCTCAGAATATTGTTTGTAGCCAGAAACCAGCACTTTCTGTTTAGTATCATGGCCGACGGTGATTTGCTCTTGCGTTTTCGTCGAATTGCGTAAAGCATAAGCGGGCAGACCATTGACTAGTGGTGAAAAAACAATAGGGTTGGAAGTTTATTGTAAGTTATGTGAGAAATATCTAACACTTCCCGTGAAAGAAGTGTTGAAATTAACTTCTGAGTTCACCAGTGTTTCGAGTACAGTATAAACAGTGCTCGTTTAAGAAAAGTCTGAAACGGGAAAGTGGTTAAAACCGAAAACGTTAGAAATACGCGATGCAAGAATGGGACTAGAATGTAACTCACGTAACAATATACAATTTCTTTTTTAAAAATGAGCCGCTGAGTTGATAAAAGTGCCGCTCCAGAGAGCGAATAAATGTAAGATATCGCATACCTGTTACTCTCTTTTTCCCTTGTTTCTTTTAGAATTAACTATTATTATATGTCCAAACATTTATTTTGTTGCAACCATCAATCTTATCACCTTCAACCCTAACAAGTATGCTAGTCATCGTTTAAGTTCTCTTTGCCTGTACTCTGTCACATGGTCGTGAAAATGACAGTATTTCTGCCGCCAATGGCGGAAGGATACATTACACGGTGCACTGGTCACCTGGGTTTTGTTTTGGTGCGGATCAATCTAAGAGTGAATACAGAGTAATACTACTACGGTTCAATAACGAGCTGACGATTTAACCGATAAAACTGCATCCTCGATTGATCGATATCCGAGGCATCGCTAAACGTTATTGGTCAAATACGCTATGAATGGAATACTCTTCCTTAACAATTGCTGACTCTGAAAAGCCTTTCAACTTTTCTTCATTTACGTGCACTGTTTTTAGTACCTAAGTTAAATGTCCCCTTGTATATAACTGGGCACTTTAGACGAAACTCTTGTTGCTTCAAGTGCGCTCTAACGGCCTAGCCAAGCACCAGGGAATTGGCGTTCTTTGGGATAGACACGGAGGCGGTCTCCAGGGTGCCGTCTGACGTCACAGTCTTACATGGCTTGCAAACAGGTATTGACACCTTTCACGTTGCGTTTGTGAAGTGATTCCGCCTGTTCTAACTTTGCTAGAGGTTCCTTCAACGCGAGACGATTAAATTAGTGTTCTTAGGTGTGTTCCTTCTGTACGCACGAAACAGCTCACAAATCGCTGTTAAGTACAGGTCTGATTTGAGCAAATGCTACGAAATATTAAGGAAATTTATATGGAAAGCCCTATAAAAGCTTAGGGCTTTTTGGAATACCGCAGTATAATATGAGTTCAGGCGTTATACTCATATCCCTTAATATGCCTTTTTACTTTCTCCACCACTTACATATTGTAGGTAGAGCAAACATTGCATTACATCCAAAAATTCGATATTGAGATTTCACCAGAAATACAGGTATGAGTCTCCCTGAATCTAAAAAGCAATTAAAGAAAAACGTCCGCGCGCGCGTCTGTGAACAGGTTAACACAGAAATATTGGAGAAATGCCAAATTTGTATTTAAATTCCACATCTTCGAAGCATGTGACACGAAATCCACCTGCCCTAAACTAGCCTTTATATACAAAAAGGTTTGTTATTTATTTTCTCAAAACTGGATCTAACGATTTTTATTAAAATGCCACACGTTTAAGATTTTCCACAACAAATAAATATACATATTGAAATTTCTAGGAATAGTCTGTGAGGCATAACAAGTGCATAAAACATACGATGTATAACAGACAAATTGTTTGTGGCAGTAACATCTGGGATGTATTCATTGCTACTGCTTTCAATTTTGCAATGCTTTATACTACATTTTTTAAATGTAGTCACTATTCTTGTGACATCGCGAGAAACTTTTTAAACTTGACTGTGGGTACAACGAAATGTGTAATGTGACAATTTCTAAATACGTTTATCTCGATTAACACGATGTAGGTATAAAAAATCTGATGTATTACACTCACATGACTTTCTCTACTCTTGTACAAACTATTTTTACAAACCGTTATTCTCCATATGCTTCATGTTAATCGAGATATCGAGATGTTAATCTTATTGGTAATTTTCTTGTAGATGCAAGGGGAATATGGTAGGCTTTAAGCGATAGTCAAGTATTTTAAGAGCTGGTTGCTATGTGGAGCATTCCATTCTCTTTGCATTACCAGGGCAAAAAAAAAAAAAAAAAAAAAAAAAAAACGAATTCCCATTTAAGAAAAAGTATTAAGTATTGGAAAATTTAAGGGAATAACAAAGAATATCTCGAAAATGGTTCACTCAACAAAAAAAAATGTATATGACATAAATTGTGTATTTGAACGCGATCTACATTTTTTGTGCAGTAAAAGTTTGTCTATCTCTTATGGTTTACCAGTTATGTAAAAGTCGTTCACAATGAAGAATACTTTTGGAGACATTCCCAGAAAATTCGAAATATACAATTTCTTTGCCATAAAAATGTCTTAAACTTATGGTATTTTATTCAAAATCGTTAGAGCCATTTTTGAGAAAATTAAAATTATCGAAAAATGTTCCATGTAAAGGGTAATCTGGGGTGGGGGATTTTCTTGAAAACCTTCGTGTCGCATCTCTGGAAGATACTGAACCTAAATACCAAGTTTGGTGTTTATCCGACTGTTCGTTTCTGAGTTATGCTGTTCACAGACAGACACACACACGGACATGTTTCCAAAAATGCTTTATATGCATTCAGTGCACCTCAAAACATGTATTTCCTGTGAAATCTCGTATCGAATTTTTGGATGGAATGCAATACTTCCCCTACTTACTATACGTAGTAGAGAAAGGAATAAAGGAGGGCAATGGAGAAAGTAATATGAATATAATCAATCAAAATATTTGTAACGTCATTTAACTGGATGTCATATCGGACGATGAATCATTGAAATGGGGGAAATGATGCTCAAATAAGACCGGGGTCCATGGAGCTTAGAGTTACCAGACATTACTTTTCTGAGGATAAAGGAAAACCTGGAAAGAATGTTATCTAGGTAGCTCATCCTAACCGAGATTCTAACTCGGGACTCCTTATATGTAAGGCAGACACGCTGTCGCCTCACCACGGATGTGAGCTGTGACACCCTGAGGGTATAAACAATAAGATCGTCAGGTTGTCTGTCCTTACATTATACCTACACGTCTGAACGACTTAACCCACCACATCACATCTAATACAATGTTTCTCATGTGCTAGTACCGAGCTGGATGGCTCAGGCGGTTACGTCTGTGGCCCCATTCGGGAGGTCTCGGGATCGATCCCCGGCGACCGTCCACTGCGGCCCATGGGTTTTTCGTGGTTTCCCCTGGTCGCCAGGCGAATACTGGGGCGGTTCATCCTATACCACGACTCTCCTCATTTCCTGTAACCATCAACTTCCTTGTCATGTTTCAGGGAAGTAGGACCAAACGACGGTGTTCGGCGGGTTGTGGCTGGGCGGTGGCTTGCGCCCTGTAAAGGTTTCTTCCCTGGCGTCGATGCGGTACCGCTCAGTTAGGTCTCTCTTCAGGTGGGGCTCCACTCCGGGGATCCTGGAGGTTGGTAGCTTGTGGGCAGGGGGCAGCACGGCGTCGGATGCGTTTTATCTGGAAACATTATGGAATCCGTCCATGCTTGCGCTCGTCAGCATCTGGATCTAGTCGCCCTTCGGGTCTCTCACCTCATCCTTCCCTCCCAGGAGTCACGTTGGAAGCCTGCTTGCTGTATTCCGTGATACCTATCTCATGTGCTAGTTGGCCTATACAATACAAGGTGTAAATAAATATATTTTTAGTACACGCTCTCTAAAACAGGTACTTGTCAGACTATTACACGCCGAAAAGTCGTCATGTAATAAACAAAATCCAGATGGCAGTGGCCAGTCATACCAACTTTAACGGGGTTTTAAACAAAGTACTTGATCTAAAACAAGAAATATAAGCCAACATTGTTCTTATGCTAATAATAAATGTTTACCAGCATTTTCCACAAAACAATTCATCGTTTAAAAATAAAACATAAGTTAATAAAGCTTTATTAGTTATTTTATGGTTTTATTATACTGTTTCTGAAAATGAAAATCCACCACTTGTTTCTCTAACATTTCCAGAAACTGAAGACTCATGAGTCGCAGATGCTGTTATACTGCTGCCGAGATTGTGCTGGCAGCAACTTCGATTCAATGTTTTTGGCTCGAATTGAGATTTTCAACCATATTTTCAATCACAAGCTTGTTGTCTAGAAACGAGCGCTCGTATTGTTACGCTCAAAGCTTCCTAGGAGGCGTTGGTACGGTTTATAGTCTAGGATTCAGGCGGCTACGAGAATATACCAAAAATGACTGACTATGGCTTTCGTATTTATACAGTAGTTACATTACATTTATTTATTTATTTTATTTTATGTAATTTAGAGAGCTTTTACTAAAAACTGTTGTATGCACCACGTACGCAAAAGCTTCAGCGTACTTGATACATAAATAACTACTACAATGCTCGATTGTATATAAATGTTTATCAGTGATCATATTTTGTTTGTAAATCCATGTCCAGAAAATGAGTTGCTTACCAATGGTACTACATCAACTGTTGAGTGATGCATGCATACCTACAGCCAACAGTAGTGTTCACGGTATTCTGTTTAGCAGTTTCATTTGTGTTCAAGTGGCAGAGTATAACGCCATACTTCTCATCTACGGTGAAGCCCAAAGGAATGCAAGAGAAGCTTGCCGCCTCTTATCAACAACTTTACCGCAACATGCATCACCCAGCCCACTTCATGTTTCCAAGATTGGAGAGGCGTTTAAATGAAACAGGCAGTTTACATCCTAGCAAACATCCTTGTGGATGTCTGTGGATACGTCGTACATCAGAGTTTGAACTCTTTCGGAGAGTTCGGCGTCACATAACCAGACGATGCACAAAAGGTATCGAAGTTGACAGCAGTCACTTTGATCAGTTTCAGTGTTTGATTAAAATGTCACCTGTTTACTTACAATATTTCAGTTTTCTTTTTTACTTCTTTCCTATCGTTTGTAATCCGTACCTACGTCTTTTTCCATATTCTAGAGATCCTAGCATGTAAAGAAAGCTTTTCTGGAAATGGGTTTATTAACAAAATATGATCAGATGGTACTCACTACCTACTACCGACTCTTGTAATATATATTATTTACACCCTGTTTTACCTACACGAGTGGCCGAGGTTTCCTCAGCCTCCATAACCGGCAAATGCCGGGAAGGTACCTAAACTTAGATCTGGAAGGTTTCCTTCGTAAATTTCCTTTCCCAATTATCATTTCCTGTACCAGCCCCCACCTCCTATGATACCTATGTAGTCAAAACGGGCGCTAAACACCACAAAAAAGCTGTTTTGTATACGCCAACTGAACCGAGCGAAATCTCCGCTGTAACGTGTTAGGCTCGCATTCGGAAGGTTCCAGGGTACGATTCCCGATGACCTCCTACTCTGACCTTGGCTGGCAGGCGAATGCTGGGGTGGTTTCTCATCTACCACGATTTCCTTTCCATAATTTCCCTTTCATTCCGTTTCCTTCTCATGTTTCAAAAATGCTTCTACCTTTCGTGGCGTATGGCGGCCGGACAGAAGGCGCGGATGCTTGCTGAAAGGAAAGAGTACTTCCCGTGGACACTAGAGAGCTCATTGTTCGACGGATCGTTCATCGCCTTTTCTAGGCAGCTCCAGTAGTGAGACGGGTCATCGAGTCTGGAAATGTTAGAGACTTCCGCGCGTATCTGTAGCCTCCTGTGGTTCCTTCACTTCATCCCTTCCTCCTGGAAGTGGTAGACACAATAGATCTATGTAGGTCGCAGTGTGCGAGGTGCCCCCCTCCGTTGTATAACCTATACGGATCAGCCAACTCGTACATGAGAAGCACGATATGTAACCTACGAAACCACTTCACCGATTTTCATACTTTTTCACCAATGAAAAGCACTGCTCTTCCCGACGACCTTAGGCTATAAGACAACTTCTAATTTCAATTCCTAAATGAGTTAAGGACTAAAGCGGATTTACAAGGCGTGGAATTTAGAATATTAATCTAATTGAGTCATAAAAGAACATGCTTGTGAAGGGAAGAGCAGGCTAGTTTTATAATCACACATGTACAACATGCATTAGTAAATTCACATCGACCGTGTAGCCTTTCTGTTATTAAATAACTCTGGTGCCAAAGAGAAGGTACAAACGTTTAAATGAAACCTGTTAAAAATGAATCGTCATTGGATAATTCATCACCACTAACACGTACATGAACATAGCCTATACAACATTTCCAGAATTGGGAGAATCGTCAGAGGGGGGATGGTTTAAGGAGGTCAAGAATACATTCGTCAATATTTCATTCCTATTTGCGTATCAGGGAATGTTTTGATCTGTTATTACGTATATCATGGAGATTTTACAAAATTACAGATCTAAGGGAGGGTTCAACACAACAAATATTCTCCTTGATTACTGCACATAGATTTCGTGTATAAATAGCACGGGGAGGTGGCCTCATTCAACATTCACACACCACCCATGCAACGCCAGCTGGTATTTCACATGCTCGCGATTTACACATTTTGCTCTAGGCAGTTCTGAAAGAAGAGGCGAGGCATTATGTGTACTAAACAGTGTTCATAGATCCTAAAGCTTTTGTGAGCATGTAAAATAAAAGTAAGCTTTCTTAAGATAAAACGTATTTAGCAACATTTTATCTACAAACATTAAATGGTCGACTGTATTTGCATTACCTCACGAGAAACAAAAGAACAAGCACTTCAAAAAATCTGATGTTCTTCAGTCATTTATTTTTATATCTCTTCTACACTCTTCTTACAAAAACTTGTTTTTCTACCTACTTCATGCTAATCAGGAAACAGGCAGCACAAATATAGGTAATTTCATTGCACATTTCATTGTAGGTACAGATGGGATACGGAAATGTGAGCTGATAATGTTTAGAAAGCAGGTCGCTGCATACTCTTAGCGTGACATCACGAGAAACTAAACAATGGCGACTTAGCATTTAAAATACCAGAACGTTCAAACCAACAATACGAATATTTCGAAAATAATTAATGTTAACTCCTTCCTATAGTCAGCTTTTGTGTGTCATTTACGGTTTCTCATATATAAAAACTTAACCACAATGAAGACAACCTCACAGGCTGTTTACAGAAAACTCAACAAATTATTTTATTCGTGTGAATATATCGCGCATTTTAAAACAAAATCGTTCAAGTCGTTTTAGAGAAAATAAAAAATAACAAACATTTTTAAATGTGAAAGATAGTTTGGGGTGGGGAGCTTCGTAAAAATCTTATCTTGGCATCACTGAAGGTTAGCTTAGTATAAAATTTGATGTTTATGTACCTTTCCGTCTTTGAGTTCTTCAAAACACAAGCACGCACGCTTACACACATACTCCTGTTTCTAAAAACAGTTTTTTATTCAGGAACCTCAAATGTGGGTATTTCCATTGAAATTTCGATACCGAATTTCTAAGGTGGAATGCAACTTACGTTAGAGATAATAATAATAATAATAATAATAATAATAATAATAATAATAATAATAATAATAATAATAATAATAATAATAATAATAAATACCCTTAGAAACTCCAGAAAAAATTATTTGCATTCATAAAGTAAGAATGTTTTCATTGTCTGCTGAATTAAATTTATGAACTGATTGATACTATTGGGCAAAGCTGTGTACAAATAAACGTTTACACTTTTCTATGAAAGTTGACCTAATTATGAGGTGACAATAAATTAAATATATCTATATGGACGAATGTTGAGAATACATTCCTATTTTATGACGTCTTAAGTTTTACCCAAAATATTATAAATTAAACCAAGTGTATACTTAGTTTTCAAACCTCAAAAATATCTCCTTCTTCGAAAGCCAGAAACAGATTCTTGTGTGGATGTGAAAAACACGGAATTGAAATGCCCGCCAAAGAATGTTCTGATTTTGAACTTTGACATGGTGACGCTTCTGAAGACACTGGTGGGCCCGTTTTTATTTCACTTTCCGCTCTCGCATCCTTGGACACATTTGGCTCAGAATTGCATTTCTCCAACTTGGCACACAAAACCGGCGAGCGCAACAATGCCTGCGACGGTATCTTGGTAAAACATTTACTCATTTTTAGCACGGGATCTGGAGATATCTTGTTATTATTGTCGTTCGGGGTTCTAGAATTAGGCGAATTGGCCGGATTTGTTTTCCACACGCTATGAATATCCTCCAACCCTTTAAAGGCATATTTCGCTTGATATAGTTCACCCATTGTGACGTCACAATCAATAACCATTACTATTTAAAAGGCGCGTAACAATCTCGGCACGTGAATGAGTGGCACTGTCGTCCACAGTTAAAATAATTCACGAACGAAAAACTAATTCTTGCAGCCACGACGCACATTGCATCTCAATTGTTTTTTGACCGGCTTCTGTTGCACAAAGCCGGCAACTGACGTACACAAAAAACCGATAAACCCTCACAGAAGCACCATCCCCACTGAGATCAAAGGATACTTGAAGAACCTCTGCCATCTGCCGCGTGGCAATGAAACTATCAAGAACGGCCTGCATTGTAACAAAAATCAATGAAATACGAGCCAGATGAGACTGGCCGGCTCCATTCATATGGGTTCTCACGCAGCCAAACCCTTTAAATTACGGTTATGACACAAACTGAATGGTTATTTGTTGGAAACGGTTTTCAGTGCCCGTAAACCCCTTAATGGGATCATGCTTTTTAACTCTTACGACACGCGTGACATTTATTGATTGGTTAGCGAGTAGGTATATAGGCCATGACTCACAAGTATTTTCGTTCTACACATCCACAATAATCAATAACAGCAAGCAAACGCACGGCAGAGAAAATTAATTTCTCCTTTCGCTAATTTGCATTAACCTCGGCTAAGAAACAACACTGCATGTATTAAACCAGCGAAAATATATCCAAAAACTGGGCAAAATGTAGAGAGAAAGCCATTTATTACATTCATATGACTTTCTCTAACTACTCTCGTTTATTGTTGTGTAGCCTCTACAAACTATTCTTACAAAAGTTTATTTTTCTATTTACTTCATATTAATTGAGACAAACTTTTACAACGAAGTTTCATTACACATTTTGTTGTAGATACAAGAAGACTGAAGCGATAGTCAAGATCTTTAAAAAGTGGGTCGTTAAATGCTGGCTTTGAAATTTCACTCTTTGCATGTCATTACAACACGAATTGCGATTGAAAGTTCAAATCAATAATAACGAAATGTCTCAGAAATGCTTAATGATACTTTTTTTTATTATTATTACTTTCGTGGTAAACTACTGTTCAAGTCAACACTCGGTGACTTCCATACGAGAGTAAAGTACCCCTTTCAGATACTCCCAGAGTAAATTACCGCAGAAATAATGTCAGTGAGCACGGTCATATAGTATCTTACTGCGGGATTAAATAGAGTACAAATATAGGTTAGAATTTACTCTCGCGACCTGGATGGAGTAACTAACCTGTCGATTAAACTACTGTATCGTATTTGGAGCAAGATATTTTGACGTATTCATGGATTACTTAGATTACATTGATGATCTCGACGAAAAGACAACGGGAATGCGGTAGTGCGTTTCGGAGAGCCATATGATACATATACAGAGAGTTCAAGGAACGTTTCGGTTTTAGGAAACAATCTTTTACTTTCCTTTTGAACCTGCTTGGAGAGCATTTACAACAAAACTCGCGACATGAATTGAGCCATCGTTACGCGTCCCGCGAGTGTTTCATCCGGAACATTTTAGATAGTTATAAACGTCCACATACGCCTGCTGATCGTATCCTTTATCGCGTTGTTAGAGCACTTTTGAGGTTAAGAGCAAGGTACATAAATATACGCGAGTGTCCGGAAAATAAAAGGAAATTCTTTATCACTACTTTTGCACGTTTACCACACATTGTGAGTGCAACTGACTGCACGCTACATGTTCCTATTTTGTACCCATCCGGTGAAAATGGTGAAATTTTCCGAAATCGGGAAGGGTATTTCTGCATCAACACGCATTTGAACTGCGATGTAAATATAAAGATAGGAACATTATTTCCAAGGAATTTTAAGCTGCTCTTCACTACCTTCACGTCGCTCAAAGCATTAAACTGGTCCGCCACGACTTTCCAGGCATTTCTCTTCCAGCATAATTTATCGTGTTTTTTTTTTTTTGTACTCCCTATTGTTTAAATGGATTTTCACTGTCTCTACCAACAAAAATTAATCTCTTTCGTTGACATTTTCCTCTCTTTTGCTATCGCACATAACCTTATCCATGGTCACTTCAAGTAAATCGCGCATACAAAACATACTCCGGGAGTAATGAGCTCTTACTTCTGTAGTCGTAACTAAAAGAATAAATTGTAATGAGCTCTTCAACGTTACTTCTGGAGTAAATTGCTTCCATAGTAACCTACTTCCGTAGTATCAACTTCTTTAATAAACGCTACTTCTGAAGTAATTTCCTCCAACATGGTGCACGCTGCCGACAGTCATGTCTGTGTTTTTCCATGAGGCTCTGGCGTGGTTTCTAGCCCCTAGCCTGGGTCCCCTTTGCTGCGCCACTGTTCCAGGAGATTTAACAAGGCCATAGTGAGACCGGACTTCCTACCACAGCCGAGTTTCCAACTCCGATCACATAATCGCTTACATTGTATGAAAGGAGACAGACACTGCAGCGGTCTCGCCTTAGGCTAAACGTTAAAAAAACATAATTTGAGGCGTGCACTTCGCTGCTCAGCTACCACAGAGTTGTTTACATCAGAAAAGCAAAACTAAATCATACTATTTGTAAAAACGGGCTTGTCAGTGATGGTTACACAGTACCAACTGCGACCATGGGGAGAATAAAAGAAACTTTTTCGTGGACTAAATAACCATTTCAAAATAACAGACAAGCAGTCCGCGAGTATTTACACATAAACGTAAAAGACCAGATACTCTTGGCCCACTGTTACTTGACGGACTCTGGTGTTTGCGGATCAAGTCGTGATTATTCGTTCTGTTCCAACAGTATTGGAAGGCGATTTCCTCATATCCTCTTTTAATCCGTTTCCAATACTTATAACAAAGCTAACATATGCAAGAGTAACAAAGAATCGCGAAGTAACCAACATTTTTGTTCTAGCTTTTTAGACAGAGGAAAAATTCATTATTGTTTAATCAGCCCTTCACGCAGTTCGTTGTATGAGTCAAATAATTATTGAAACATAAATACACTGAAGAAGGGACGGTTTCGAGATTTCACATCATACACAAAGTGGTCCTAAGTTTCTCGCCTTTAATAATTTCAAACACGAATAATATAATTTATTTTAAAAGTGTCAGAAACATACATCATTTGACAATCTGCCATATTTCCGGTATTTGTCTCCATTGTTGCCGTGACACTTCGAAACTGTCAATCAAAGACATACATACACATTCTTCCGTGGTTCTAATTTCGTCGCGTGAACAGACCGTGAGGGAAAACGAGTGTATCCCAGTTGGCCATGGTTAAAGTATTTGCACGATTAGAGCTATCCATCGAACGAGGTTTGGTCATTAATTGTACCATCCATGCCTTCGAACAGAAATGAGTTGGTGCATTCGGGCGATTTGGGTATACTGGAGTCCGAGCGGTACCCCGCTCTCGTCCATCCCGTTTGGTATACATAATACACGCTCACAATAGGGTCTATAGATTGAGATGTTATGTTATCAACATTTTATCAGGAGGTTAAGGTTTCGCTTAATGTGAATATTGCGGAGTCTATTATTAAATAATAAGCAACTAAACAGAAAGTACCAAAGTTTAAAACTTCATCTGCTGCGCTTATCAAAAATTACTTAACCGTTTGGGTATTTGTGTCACTGCTAAAACATATTATATACAGCATTCGCCATTGTTTTACATCTATTTCCGTGAATATCAGTTTTTTTTGTGTTTTATAACGAATATTTTGGGGTTTACGAATTTGCGGTGCTAAGGGGTAAAGGAAAAGATCCAGCACTCAAATCTTGTAGATATTGTACAGTAACTTCATAAAGGGTGCGGAGGGGGTGGTTAAAGGAAACTAATTCCTTTTTCGGGATTTAAAAAGTGATGACGTCACACACGAATGGTGCTCGCAAGGGCAGAGAGGGGAGCATGGTGCGCCTTACCTCGGCGGACTACGTAACACTGAATGTTAGGGTGATGATGGAGTGATTGGCGAGGGGGGAGGGAGCCAGGATGCCCACATGGGACCTCTTGTGAGGCCGCTGGGATCGAATTGTGGTCGCTTTGGTGAGAGGCTGGAGATTTAATCACTCGGCCACGGCAGCACCCTTTTAAAAATATTAAATGATGCGTATTTTGGACGTACATAGATCACTTAATGACATGGCCATTATTTCTAAAAGTTGCATCCTTAGATATACTGGGCATGCGCGTAACTTGGCAATCAGCTTGGGGGAGACGAAGTAAGTGAAACACACATAATAAACGCAGTATAACATGTTTTTAAAAATAACTCTTAATCACTTTTTAGGGAAATGAAACATTGTTACAATAACAAAAAAAATGTTAAGTTCTATTGGTGTCAGGGGCAATTCACCCTTGAAGCGTTTGAATCGCCGAGTCATCTACTTTTTTTGAACAGCCTACGTGCTTATATTTTATCTTCTAGCATTCATTGATGTTTATAACAGTTCTGCAAATTGTATTTTTCGTAATCTAGCCGCTCTCTTCCGCCGGTCGAGCAGAGCGTTTCAGAGTGGAGCGTCTGGTTGACGGGAAGGGGAAGAGTAGGGCTCGTGGAAAAGAATACCCGGGAGAGAAAACTGCAACTGTGTGCAATTTAATTGTATTTGTTCCTTGTAAGCGGACATTGTACAAAATATAGATATGCTTCTGAAACTAATTTGCGAAAGTGTAATATGTGTTGGGTTTGGGAAAATAAAATGGGACTCATATTTTAGGCGTTCCACTTTGAAAACAGGCACACATCTTCAAACCAGTCAACATATATTTGCCGTGAAATAAAGATTAGGAGAGGAAATATCCGGCAAGTGTTACGGGAAACAAGTGTCAATCAGCAAAATTATTCTGAAAATCAAAGTAAGATTTCATATTATTTATTTTCTAGTCATAGGTATAGAGATGTTCCATCATGTTTCCAACGGTATGCGGTCGTTATTTAGGGTTATAATAATACCTAAATATGTCTACTCAAACGGCATTATGCGGGTTCAAACCCAGGGGAGGGTGATGGATTTTTTCAGGGGTAAAAATCCTTAGCATGGCTTCCTTCGGAAGGGTCCCGTGTCGTAGATTTACGGCAGTAAAAGAACCTCAAGCCTGATAAAGAGGCCTCTGTGGAAAATTTCCAGTCTCTCACGTCCAATTTAGAATGGGACGCTAACAACCATAGCAGTTAAAGACCGTCCACAAATAAAACTCAATTTATTTATTTGGCATTAAGTGTAATTTTGTGTAAGAATGCTATTTTCAGATGGATTCTGACAGGCACATCATATTAAACCGCATGTGAATGTAAATAAGACTTATCAGAACGTTGCAAACATATTGCTGTATAGTGCTCTTTCATTAATAGCGAAACAGATTCCTCAAAAACAACTCTTCTCCAACAATGACAAAACCCAAGAAGTTCCTCTTACAAGCTATATTCAAAAGGTGAAAATAACTTTTTTTTTCTAGGAAAGAGCTTTCAGAAAAAAATAAAATGCCCTGATTATGCTTGAAGAATGCGAAAGTGAAACAATTGATAAGCGGAGCAGTTGAACAAAGTGAACAGAATAATGTTTGTAGTGAGAGAAGATTGTCGCACACTTGACAGTCAACCTCACTGCAGTCTATGATAGCACTAGAAGCGGAGGGGGACTTAGAACCTCTACCTACGCACATCTTTTGTGCTTAGGTCCCTGAGGGCACTCCCGGGAGGAGAGAGGGATGAGGTGAAAGGAGACAGAGGGCGGCCGGACCAGGAGGCACGACAGGAGAGGGCAGGGTCCCGGGCGGTGCAGCCAGTTCCCCACCCCCTGTGGGCTTACATGTTCCCTGGGGGCCCGGGACCCGGAGACTGCTGCAGTCCGGGGCACGGTTTACTCAGAGCATCCTTTTCCCCTGCCATGCACACGCCGACATTTCCAATCCTGAAAGTGACCAAGCAGATGCAAGGTGAAGTGAAATGAAAATGGAGATGAAATAGAGGGACAGGAAATTCGGGGAATGTAAGGATCCTACCCAGCATTCGCCTGACGACCCGGGGAAACCCCGAAAAAATCCATGGATCAGGAAAGTCGGCCACGGAAATCGAACCTACGACCTCCCGAATGCGGGCCAAGACGTTACCGCCTGAGCCATCACACCCGGTGCAGTCTATGATACAAGAACAATTTTCAAAATGCTTTTTAAATGAATTGGGCATAGTTTTTTATAGTAGATCTCCGAGGCCAAAATACCCACTCCGCCATTTTGTCGTATAAATGGTATAATCGGCGCAACAGTTCTAGACACGTGAAAATCTTAATGAGAGCTATGATGCGAGTTGCTTACCAGATCAGGTGGTGACCGGTCGACTGCATACTGCAGGAGTGCGTGGGACAGTGATCGTCAAATATCCACACCGGTTATGCACTGCGTTGCGCTGATAAACTTAGTTATATACAGTATATTAAAATCCACGCTGTAAAAAGCGCTTAATATAAAAAACACTGTCAATCATTGCCTCCAATTCTTCCACATCTAACAACCCTTCCTCTTCTGCGGAATCACTCACATTATTGCCGTCATCGCTGCTGTCACTACTTTCTGCACCATTATCTTGGATGAGAATTCTTTCTATTTGATTTTCTGCAATTCCGCATTTTTCGAAATAATGGTTCTTAATTTATTCAACATGTCGACATACATTTTCCCATTCTGGCCTTCCAATTTCAGCAAATTGCTGGCGTTATAACTGCTCCACATATTTTAATTTAAAAGTGATATTTCTGCATGCCACCCATTTTTTGATATCAGCCCAGATTAATTCGATTGGGTTTAGATCTGGGCGATACGATGACAGTCTAAGTACATTATGGCGATGTTGTATTACTATCTGGTCAAGTATGTATGACGTCTGAAGCTGTTTGTTGGTTTTAATTAAGTTATATAGCTTTGTTTTACTCATGCTTTCATCTAAAGCTATATTATGTCTAAGTAACCAAGCTCTCATTTCTTCTTTCAATGAATTTGAGGTAGGTGGTTTGTCAATTGAGTGTTGACGCATTGTGAAGCATTGTCGATGACCAGAACAGACCTAGCAGGCATATTTGGTCTCAACATGGCGTTGATTCACTTCATGTAATTTTCTGTATTCATTTCTTGATGAAAATCTCCTGTTGTTTTTGCAACTTGTAAAAGAAGGGCATTTGGAACGAAGCCGATCTTTCCAACAGCATGAACGATAATAAGTATTTGCCCTTTAGCAACAGGAACCTGCAACCTAATTCGCTATCGTCACTCCAACTTTTAGATGCTGTACGACTGCTGTGTATGTATGACTCATCTTCATACACTATAGTATTTTTCTGAAATTTGTAGCACCACCTTAAAAATTAATGCTGATATAAGTACACACTGATATAAGTACATATAAAATTATATTAATTTGGAAAGGTAGAATCAGACTGAAAAATTCAATGCCATAGCCGGGATTTGAACCACGGATCTTAGGCTTTCCGGCACGGAACCGACTAACCGACTAAGCTATCATGGCAACTTACTTTTTATTTTATTATTTTTTTATTTTATTTATTTATTTTGCTTTTCTGTTAAAGTTCTATTTGATTTCGGTTTCTTCCACTTGAACCCTAAATCTTTAATATTTTTTCTGAGATTTGTAGCACAACCTTGTAAGTTTCTGCTGTGTTTCAGCTGGATGAGCAATCTGCTTATTATTAGCACAGTTTTTTCTTCCACATAGGAATTGTGAATCGTGCGCCGAATGACGCATTCGAAATCGTCTATTTCTGTAATACGTTTAGGGACCTTATGTTTCTTCCCAGGTGTGTCAAATGGTACTCTTTCATCCATATGCTTTTTTTCCCTTATCTTTGAGAACTCTGGAATCGGAACTCGGTGAAACACCAGTTGCTTTGACTACTCTTTCTTTCATTCTCTTAAGGCTTTTGTGGAAATCGGATGAACATATATTTTCTTCCTTCATCTCTGCTTCTTGCTTCATGAAGTCGAGGACATTTGCAATTATTTCCCTACTTTGACTATGTAACACCTTACCACTTAACTTTGAAAACATAGGAGCCATGGTTATAAATATAACAAATATGAAATAAGTACTATTTAGGTACTGCAGCTCTCTTTAAAATTACAACCAGATGCAGACACTTTCTATGCAGACTGTATGTGTTACGCACTGTGAGTAAGCAAAGATATTATATCCCTTTCGTTGATAAAGCTAAACATAAACCATTCCTAGGCTCGGCAGCTGGGTTGGCAATCGTGGTCACGAGTCCAGAAGTTTTGCGCGAGTAATAGAGGAACACGTTTGAAACTAGCGGAGACAGTTTTCTGTGACAGTTAAAAATCGTCGCAATTGAAGCAAAACTGATTCCTCGTTTCATTTTTATCGGAAAGAGACGAAGCCTGGAATTAACACATGGAATTACTGATAACAAATACACACATTTAATTTTACACTCGCTATACAAAGGAGTTTTTCTTCATTATTTTGCATCAATTTGACCCATCAAATGAATTACAATCTGCCTTAACTTCAACACCACAATCACAATTTAAACAATCTCATATTCTGTCTTTCACATCGGGATAACTGCAGATTTGTCCGAACGTTTGCCTCACATTTACTTTTTAAAGTACAAAACAATACGTTCATATTATTACAACAATTTAAACAAGGAAATTCGGTTTGTGTACTTGTAAGCCGCGCAAGAATGAAATTCTGCATTGTTGACATTCTCTTGAATTTCGCGTTTCCCACGCCTCTTCTGCCTCATTGTAACACTATCTACTACATCCTGCAACAAGTGTGATTCTGGGGTCACGTGTAATCTTGGTATATAACCTGGGCTATCAAGCTCTCTCGTAGGTGTTCCAAATGTCGACCACAAACACGTGAATGTTTTGTTGGAGTACATGCTTTTCTATCAATTGTGGTCCTTCCTCAAGGCGATAATCGAAGCTTTTCGTTTGGAAACGAGAAATATTTCGTTGCAATAGTATGTAAAATTACACCCAATGTCGGAACAATTATTGTTAACTCTAAGTAGAACCACAGTCACCATCTTCATCCTTCTTCACTAAAAACATTAATTCTTTACTACATCAAATTACACACGACTCCGTAAGCAGATGCACGGTATTGCCGCCAGAGTGCAACACTTGTTCGCACTTGGTTGCCATGTCTACGGACGCGTTTTATGGCGGGAAGCTTTTCCGCAATAGTCAGTGTTCTCAACACAATGCAGGAAAGTTGTTCATTTTCTTTTGATTTCTGTCGTCTGTTTGAAGTGAAACAGGTTGGTAGATATGGTAGCGCTTAGAGCGAGTCCAACTACTGTTGTTTATATCACTTAGCTTTGTGTGTTAAAAATGTGATTTCTTCCCTTAAGTGATCAGTGTTTATAATAATTATTATGTTATGTGAAAGCAATCGTTTTGATACAATATTAGCATAAGGCGAGTCTTATTTTAATTAACAAATAGATAAAGGAGTAATCGGTAGATGTCCCTCTTGGAAAAAGTTTACCATGATACCAATAAATTTTGTGCTGTATTTGTGTGTGTTTCTCACCTGGTTTCCTCCTGCTGTTAGTGTAACTGTCACTGTCAGGCATGGAGCATATAGCAATAATATTGTCTGCGGAATGGGAATACTGGCGAGTCACGTGATCAAATCGTCCAGAGCCACGCCTGATTGCCTACGAGAACACACTGCAAGCCATTTTATGTTTGTCTAACCGTACTTACTTTACCATCAATGTACGTAGTATCTCTTATATGCTAGGACTAGTTTAAAGTACAATGAAGTGCTCATGATATCGTCATTATTTGACGTGAAACAGAAACAATATTTGTACAAGTAAATGTAAATATAGTAAGATGATATATATGGCTATGAATTCTGTATAATTTACCATCTAGATTAAGAAGTTGGTGTGCAGTGCACTGATGTTAAATCCTGTATATAATATTGGTTTTAACATGCAACTTCCAACTCATTTGTACTGATGTGGTACGCTGTACGATCAAGGTAATTAAACTATTTACTTATCAAATTGAGTTATTTCCTCATTACTATCAGTCAGCACCCTTAATAAAACTGTAGTGTGTAACAGTCGCACGACTTTCTTAAGATTTATTTTCATAGTAGTCCACAAGTTGTTCATACGGAACTTTGTTTTTACTTTTCTGTTACCCATCATAAATATCCGCAAGAAATAGTTTCAAACCATTAATAGCACAGTTAAAAAGCAAGTCGGTGAAATTATGTTAGCCATGATGTTACAAACGCTAATGCGAAACAAAGGAACCTTGACACTCCAGAACATGTTAAAATATATTACTACATGGTTACTGCAGCTTACTGAAGGGGAATAGAAACATACAACAGTCCCTTTGTCATTATAGGGTAGGGGTGTATAGCATAGAAACCGGGGCAGAGCACCGCAAATAGTCCAGAGTGGCCCTTTTTGCTTCTAACGTAATCCGAAGGGCGACCAGATCCGGGCGACGATGTGCGTAAGCATGGACGGGGTCCCTAACGGTTCAAGATGGAGCACATTCTGACGCCAGATAGCTACCCATAATATCCCCGAGTCTTCCAGGGACCCCTAAGCCCCAGAAAGTGGGGTCATTCAGCAGACCAACGAAACGCTTGGGAGAAATCTTTACAAACCGCACAATCCACCGCTCAGTGATGGGAACAGCTAATTTGTGATGGAAGAGGAACCACGAGGGGCCGACCCGACGGGATTCGAACCCGAGAACCTCCCGAATGCGAGCCTCTCGCGTCACCATGGAGTCATCGCGCTCGGCCATTACAGGACAACTGTGATAAAAAGTTTATAATTCACAAACATTAAGTGAAAGACTTTAAGTTAAACGAACTAATATCCTTCAAAGTTATAAATAAAGTTTATTTAAACATTGAATAAAATTAAATGATAGAAACCAACATGGCTACTTCATTTTTAAAAATATAAAATACATAGTCGTACCTTACAACAGGCAAGCGTTTAAAAAGAAGCTTGCTATATGCGGCTCCTGGTGTTGCATACTCTTTGCTTGAGTTGATGAAACATAAAAGAACACACATTTCGAAAGTACCTATACAGTTTGAAAAATCAAACCAACAGGTAAATCTCGTAAACGAGAAAAAACTGTTCTGTAGTAAATCTCTGTCTAAGGTGTGGCTAGCGCTGAGAAGATGGTACAGACCTTATGGGCCATTTCGGGGGAGTCACCTAAAACTTCCACCGCAAGTATCTCCGAAACAAAAATATGAATTGAAAAACGACCTACACGGACATGAAAGGGAGGCTCATTCAAGGAAAGATGTAGCCCATTAAAAATTGTAAACAAATACGATTTTCAATATAAATTTATGATGTTTTTGTATGTTTTTTTTTTAAAAAAAACCTATATCGTTGATAGCATGGAAAGTAACATTAAGAATGACGTTTGTTGCTCGCGATATGTCAATTACATCCCGAGAGATTGTAAGGTGAAATTGACGCTTGAGATACAACTAAGCGCACACCAGTTGCACATTCTGGGGTTCAACGGAGTCTCCAGCGCCAACTAAGTTGCAGCTAATCGCGAGGTGATTGACGTACCTATTACAGTACGAACAAAAGTAACTCTTAAGGTTATTTTCTCTCTAATCAATTATTACGCTGGAAATAACATAGGATTGCTAGTCAAAATAAAAGAAAAAGAGGAAAACCAGTCAAGGATTACTTCTTTTGTTGTATCTCACGCGTCAACCTTCTTAGGATGACCTATTGTGGTTTAGCAAACACTATCCTTAATGTTAGGATAGGACGAGTCAACGGAGGGGACACCTAGCGCCGCGACCCCACTCCCCCCAGGAGGAACGGATGGGGTGAGGAGAGTCATGGGTTCCAGAGCGAAGCCAGCGCAAGCCGATAGAGACGCGCAAAGTTTCCTAATAGTTCCAGGCTTGACCACCTGGCCAAGACGTCCTTCCAGTGGGACCGGGAAACATTTCCAAAGCGCAAGCCTCTGGCTATCTGCCCGACACCGACCGAACCATACCCCCTGTGTCAACCTGAAACATGAAAGGGAAGTGAAATGACAGGAAATTGTGGAGAGAGGAGAGCCTTTAGCTCTAGCATTCGCCTTTATCAACCAGGGAAAACCACGAAAAAAACATATACAGAGTATGCAACCAACGGGAATCGAACCCGGGACCTCTCGAATGGGAGTCTCAAACGTTACCACGGAGGCATCTCGCTCGGTGTTCATAAAGTTAGTTTCCACGTTATCAATTGGGTCAAATTAATGCAGGTTTTTAGGGGAGCATACACCCGACAGGACAAGCAATATAAGTAATGGGGAAATTATAAATCAACATCCAAGATAGGAATATGTAATAGTATAACATAACACTGTAAGGTAGCTTGTACCATAAAATGTGAACACATCTAGGAAGCATTGTAATTAGCTAGGAAGTGAACTGGCAGCAGTCCACTAACATACACAAGCTAATGAACACAGGATTAGGCAGAATTGCGTCGAGCTGAGAGAGAGGTCCGAGGAGAAACAAGGACGGACATAGGGTGACAATTTCTGGAAAGCCAAGGGAGTTGGATAAGAAGTCAGCAATTAGAAAAAGAAACAAGAGTTGGGAGTGAGACAGAGGTTGTGGGTTTTACCAAAGGAGTCAGACAGAAGCTTGACTCCTAAAAGTGAACCATCTCTTTCTCATAGCACGCTATGTAAATAACCTATCAAAATAAAGTTTAGGTAAAAGGGCGCGAAAGTTTGAGCCATAGCATCAAGGTATAAAAGGAAGGTTCACCCCAGATTTCAACACTCTTTCGTATTCTTTCATGTGAACTATTTGGTGACAGGTGCTGTAGCGCGTGTGCGTGTGGGTGGAAGAGATAGCTAGGTCCAGCGCAACATTCAAAGTAGTGGGAAGCTGTGTAATACAGCTTATAGATTACTTCATTATTATTCAAAGGGGAACAGTGGCTAGCCGCTTTAATAATATGTGTTAGAAAAAATAAAATCGTTAAATGAATTCAGTTTATTAATTGTCTTCACCCTCAATATCCCGAAACACAGATAACTAGGAATAGGAATTTATTCACAGCTCACGACTGGCAGCCGAGGCAGAGAACTTCAACCTACGACTCATCATCAAGGTGAGGTATCACGTGTATACAAGGATACGCTACACCCCGCCCACTACATTTTCCATTTAAAAATCACAAGTTAAGGTTATAAACCATAATTTGCTTACACTTTTGAATGGCTTGTATAATCTACTTTAATGAGCACCTCCACTACCTACCGAGCGAGGTGGCGCTGGGTAACGTGTACGACTCGCATTCGGGGGGTCCTAGGTCCGATCCCCAGCGACCACCCACTCTGACGATGGCTTTTTCATTGTTTCCTCATGTCGGCAGGCAAATTCTGGAGTGGTTTATTTTCTATCATGACTCTCCTGCTCATTTCCTGTACCCATCATCTTCCTTTCAGGGTTGTAGCACCAGGCGACGGTGTTCGGCGGGCTGCGGCTGGGCGGTGGCTGTGCGCTTTGTAGAGGTTTTTTTCCCTGGTGTCACTACGGGTCTGCTCAGTTAGGTCTCGCCTCCGAGTGGGCAACACCAGGGGTTAGGAGGCTTGTGGGTGGTCCCGGGCGGCTTCAGATGCGTTCGATCTGGAAACGATAGAGGCCCGTCCAAGCTTGTGCCCGCCGTAATTGGGATCTGTTATAGTTTCAGGACACCTCGTTGGCTTTTTTCTTCAGAGTAATATTTTCCATAACTGTGCAAAAAAAAAAAAAAAAAAAAAACTGAAGTGTTTGGGATTACCCCGAACGCCACTAAACATTTTATTGTAGGTATAAGAAGGATACAGTAGACTAAAGGATAGTGAGATTTTTAAAAAGTGGATCATTATGTGATGGCTCTGAAATTCCATGTTCCCGACCACGAGAAAAAACGATTAGCGACCTCCCATCGAGAAAATTATAAATATTTAAATTTTTAAACTAATTGCAAAAATACACTATGTGATCAAAAGTATCCGGACACCCCCACAAACATACGTTTTTCATCTTAGGTGCATTGTGCTGCCACCTACTGCCTGGTACTCATTATCCGCGACCTCAGTAGTCATTAGACATCGTGAAACAGCAGAATGGGACGCTCCGTGGAACTCATGGACTTTGAACGTGGTCAGGTGATTGGGTGTCACTTGTGTCAAAAGTCTGTACTCGAGATTTCCACACTCCTAAACATCCCTAGGTCCACTGTTTCTGATGTGATAGTGAAGTGGAAACGTGAAGGGACATGTACAGCACAAAAGCGTACAGGCCGACCTCGTCTTGTTGACTGACAGAGACCGCCGACATTTGAAGAGGATCGTAAAGAGTAATAGGCAGACATCTATCCAGACCATCACACAGGAATTCCAAACAGCATCAGGATCCACTCCAAGTTCTATGACAGTTAGGCGTGAGGTGAAAAACCTTGGATTCGAGCGGCTGCTCATAAGCCACACATCACGCAGGAAAATGCCAAACGACGCCTCGCTTGGTATAAGGAGCGTCAACATTACACGATTGAACAGTGCCAAAACGTTGTGTGGAGTGACGAATCTCGGTACATAATGTGGCGATCCGATGGCAGGGTGTGGGTATGGTGAATGCCCGGTGAACGTCATCTGCCAGCGTGTGTAGTGCCAACAATGAAATTCGAAGGTGGTGGTGTTATGGTGTGGTCGTGTTTTTCCTGGAGGGGGCTTGCACCACTTGTTGTTTTGCGTGGCACGATCACAGCGAAGACCTACATTGATATTTTAAGCACCTTCTTGCTTCCCACTGTTGAAGAGCAATTCGGGGATAGCGATTGCATCTTTCAACACGATCGAGCACCTGTTCATACTGCACGGGCTGTGGCGGAGTGGTTACACGACAATAACATCCCTGTAATGGACTGGCCTGCACAGAGTCCTGACTTGAATCCTATAGAACACCTTTGGGATGTTTTGGAAAGTCGACTTCGCGCCAGGCCTCACCGATCTACATCGATACCTCTCCTCAGTTCCGCAGTCCGTGAAGAATGGGCTGCCATTCCCCAAGAAACCTTCCAGCACCTGATTGAAAGTGTGCCTGCGAGAGTGAACGCTGTCATTAAGGCTAAGGGTGGGCCAACGCCATATTGACTTCCAGCATTACCGATGGAGGGCGCCACGAACGTGTACGTCATTTTCAGCCAGGTGTCCGGATACTTTTGATCACGTAGTGTATCTCGTAAATGGTTAACGTCACGGGCAAATTTTATTTGAAACAAATTGTGTGCTTTAAGAGAGCTATATTTTTGTGTGGTAAGACTTCGTCTATCTCTTACGGTTTACCATTACACAAAAGCCATTCAGAATGAAGAGGGCTTCAGAGGCTATTCCAGGAAATTCAACACGTACATTTTATTTGTCAGGCAAATTTCTTAAATATATGGTATTTTAATCAACATCGTTAGAGACATTTTTTGAGAAAATCAAAAAAATAACGAAAAATTTCGCAAGTAAAGTGTAGTTTCGGGTGGGGGGGGGGGTTCTGGAAGTCTTCGTGTCGCATCGTTGAAAGACGCTGAATGTTCGTTTTTTATTCTCGTTCTCTCATACACGCGCGCGCGCTAAAGCGCTTTTTATTCAGGGAACTTCAAAAGGTGTGTTTCCAGGGAAATTTTGGTACAGAAATTTTGGATGGAATGTAATACTTCTTTTACTTACTATAGGTAAGTAGTAGAGAAAGTAAAAAGTTGATGCAAAGGGTGGTTTGGAGTGAGAAATTTCCTGAAGATCTTTCTGTCCTTAGATGCTGGACTTAAACATGAAGTTGCCGAATTTTCGTTTCTGAGTTAAGCTGTTCTCTCTCTCTCTCTTACACACACACACAACCACGCACCCTCCCCCATACACACACGTCGGAGATGTCAAGTGCAACATGAACACCCTGAAACACTGTGTCTGCTTGTATACATAATGACCTAACTCAGGGTAACAAGCCGGAGACATTGCTTTACATTGAACCTTAATGTTCAACGTGAAAAAATGTGATTTTATTAATGTAACATTACATATCTTTATGTAAATAATAATGAAATTAATAATAATATTGTTATTAACATAACATAATGAAATTGTTTTTTAAAACATTATTCAGAATGGTGTCTACTTAGTTGTTTTAAAGGATGAACTTAATTCAGTTACATATTGTATATATTAATTATATTATATAATCATAGTCTATAGATATAAAAATCTGATGTGTTACATTCACATGACTTTCTCTACCCCTCTATCGCTTATTAATGGGTGTACAACTTATTCTTACGAAAATTTATTTTTCTATCTACTTCATTTTATTCAGGATAAACCTTTCTGGAAATAGCTGTATTACACATTTCATTATAGATAGAAAGGGAATAGTGATAGACAAATGTTTAAGAACTGGACACTATATATTGCCTTAAAATTTCATACACTTTCCATGACATCATGACAAACAAGTGAATGTCAGCACAACTTTAAAGTAATGAAAAAGTATTGAACAATACAAACCATTAATAAAATGGATTATGCCACAAAAAAGTTATCTGAAGTAAATTGTGCATTTTAAAGAGATCTATATATTTTGTGCAGTACGTATTCATCTATTGCTTAACATTTACCAGTTACATAAGGTTATACAAAATTCCTTTCAAATGAAGAGGGCTTTATAGTCTATTCCCAGAAAATTCAGGATATAAATTGTATTTGTCATGTAAATATCTTTAATATATGGTATTTTAATAAAAATCGTTACAGCATTTTTGAAAAAATAAAAAATTTCGAAAAATGTTCCATGTAAGGGATAGTTGGTTGGGGGAATTTTCCTGCAAATTTTTGTGTCGTATCTTTGGAATGTACTTAACTTAAATACCAAGTTTGATATTTATCCGACTTTTTGTTTTAGAGTTACGCTGTTCACAGATACACAGACACACACATGAACCTTTTTCTAAAAATGCTTTATTTTTGCATTCAGGATGGCTCAAAACATGTAAAATTTTTAGGTGGAATGCAGTACCCTCTCTACCTACTATGTATATGGTAGAGAAAGTAATAAGCAACTTATGATATTGTAGATTCTTGCACTTATATGTCTGGAATGAAAATACTTTCTATTTTAAAATTTGAGTTTTTGTTGAAATTTTGCTCATTGGAATGTTCCACTAGCTGCAGTTTTCATCAAATGTTGAAGTTTTTCAAGTATATTCTAAAAAATCTGATGTGTTACATTCACATGACTTTCTCTACTCTTGTACAAACTATTTTTACAAACGCTTATTCTCCATCTACTTCATGTTAATCGAGATAAACATTTGCAGACTCTATCTTATTGCTAATTTTCTTGTAGATGTAAGGGGAATATATAATTAAAAGGGCAATATAGAAATACAGTAGCCTTTAAGCACATACATATCACTTAATAGCTGGTTGCTAGGTGCAGACCATTCCCTTTGCCACAGATTAATACTCTTTGCATATCCAAGACAAAAAAATGAATAACGAATTTCCATTTGAGAAAATAAGTATTGAAAAATTTAAGGGAATACCAAGCAATATCTCGAAAATGGTTCACTCAACAAAAAAAAATGTATATGACATAAATTGTGTATTTTAATGCGATCTACATTTTTTGTGTAGTAAAATTTTGTCTATCTCTTATGGTTTACCAGTTATGCAAAAGTCGTTCACAATGAAGAATACTTTTGGAGACATTCCCAAAGAATTCAAGATATACATTTTATTTGTCATGAAAATATCTTAAACATATGATATTTTAATCAAAATCGTTAGCGCCATTTTTGAGAAAAGTAAAATTTTCGAAAAATGTTCCATGTAAAGGGTAATCTGGGGTGAGGGGATTTTCTTGAAAACCTTCGTGTCGCATCTCTGGAAGATACTGAACCTAAATACCAAGTTTGGTGTTTATCCGACTGTTCATTTCTGAGTTATGCTGTTCACAGACAGACACACAGACACACACATGAACATGTTTCCAAAAATGCTTTTTTTGGATTCAGGGGGTCTCAAAACATGTATTTCCGGTGAAATCTCGGTATCAAATTTTTGGGCGGAATACAATACTTCCCCTACTTACTATACGTAGTAGAGAAAGTAAAAATAAAACAAAGCATCGTATACACTTTCTCTGAATGGAAGTCTTTTAAAGTACTAATAAAATTAAAAATGTTAAAATATTTAATTACTTTTTAAACAATTACCTATAGTAGGTAGAGGAAGTTTTGCATTCCACTCAAAATTTTGATATCAAAAGGCCCACTGAATCCAAAGAAAGCACTTTAAAAAAGGGCCCCTGTGTATATGTGTGTGAACAGCATAACTCAAAAACGAAAAGTCAAATAAATACCAAAATTGGTATTTAAGTTCAACATCTACCAAGGATGCAACACAAAGATTTTCAAGAAACTCCTCCTGCCCCTAACTACCATTTAAAGAAAATATTTTCACTAGCTTTTATTTTTTGAAAGTGGCTTTAATGAATTTTATTAAAACACCAAGTGCTTATCTAATAGAATCATCTTGAAGTTTTTGTGAAACCCTGTCCATTTTAAATATATTTTGTATAATTTTATATCATTAGTAAATCACAACAGACAGACAAAAATGTAAAAACTGTAACCTTGTTAAAACACATTTTTATTGGTGAGGGGGTGTTGGGTTTTTGTGCCATTAACCATTTCTGAGATATATGTTGCCATTGGTTTGTATTTTCCAATACTTTATCATATATTTTTTTAATTGCTATGTCAGTATTAATTTGTTTCTCATGAAATCATGCAAAGAGTGGAACTTCAAAGCCTGTAATGAAACCATTTCTGCAAACATTTATCTCAAATAACATGAAGAATTTGGAAAGATAAGCTTTTGTAAGAACGGTTTGTAGAAGATTAAAAATATGGTAAGTGGGTAAATAAAGAATGTAAGATAAGGGTAAATGATAGCCATAGTAAAAGCAAGTTTATTTTTAAAATTTTATCATGTGGAAATTCTAGAGGAATATAATGAATAGTCCTTTAAAACTGAAAAAAATAAATGAAAATGAAATTTAGAAGCATTACTTCTTGATTTACTCTTCTACTCTTGACTACAACTTTACAAAACTCTGTTTTTATGCAGAGTAAGGGAAGTTCAAAAGTTAAAAACTATTTTATATAACATTTAAATTTAAGTGAGGATTTTTATTGCTCTGATTCCATACTTTTAAAGCAAAATTTGAAATCTAACCTTTTAACCTTTCATACATAAAAATATCTGCTAGTAAAAATAAATAAAGTTAAAATAAAACCAACTGTTCCAAGATAACATTTATGCTATTTCAAAGGTCACTTTACTAAATATATTTATTTTGTTTAAAATTCATGTATTATATTGTTTACACTTACAAAAGTCTTGGAAGATTACATAAAACTATCCCATGCTATATTGGCACGTTATTAATAATTCTAAAATACAATTATGAGAATAATATAATACCTACTTATGTTATTTACTTCCTTATCTAAATAAACAAGCTCATAAAACAAGCATTCCTTGGAAGAAATTAAATATATATCCAATTTGTTTCACTAATTTATTGACAGTCTTTGTAAACATAGCAATAAGTTGAGGAAATAAAATATGAAGGTTTTTATTGTCTGTGTGACTGCATGTTCAGAGTTTGTGCTTGTCAATTTTGTGCACATTAACAAAAATATTCATCTGAAATTAAAGCAATATGTAGTTTGTTTAGCTTGTATATAACACATTGTGCAATCACACTATAACCTAATCAAACATAACCTTAAAAGCATGTATTAGGTCAACGTTATTATGCTCGTTGACCACGGTTCTATTATTTAACTTAAAACAAAATCACTTCAGTTGACTAGTTCAGACAGTTAAACTATTCATATATTCCATTTTAATAATATCTATTTACAATAAGGAGCTGACATTAGATTGCTTATCAATGGTTATCACCAGGGCCTAGATTCTGATGACCTCATCTTTTAATTGTTGCATCATAGACATTGCTAATGTGTACATAAATCCTTATGATCAGTCCCGGATTATGAAAATGGATATATATTAGGTCTTTTTTTTTGTTTTACACCATTTTCTATATTTAGTTTTTTTTTTTTAATTTTATGTCATTATTTTATCATATTCTTGCATTTTTATTTAGTGATTTTCCGCATTTATATTGGGTATATAAAGAGTTTTATATTGTTGACATTTTACATAAGGATAACTTTTCAAATGTCAAAAATTTCACTATTCAATTGAAAAATAAGACTAAAGGAGAGTAACTCACATTCTTGGAGAAAAATCACATTCCTATTTAACAATTAGTCTGGAAAGCTTTGCTTGCATGTGGAGGGAAGGCTATTGTCAGGGGAGCAGGTATAATTACATTTATGAATTCATGACCCAAACTAGGGATGAGACAGGTCAGTTTTCCCCTTTTCATGTTAGTAAATCTGTATACTAAGATTACTATTGTCATAGGCTGTAAAGTCCTCTTCATTTGCTATGAAATTTGTATAATTTGAAAACAGTGCTACAGTTTTGTAAGACCTGCTTCAAAAACAAATTTCTTAATTTTCTTTTCAGATTCTTCAAACAAGAACATTCTTACAACCTACTTTTTCTACTTGTATATCAGTTATATCCTTGTATAAATAACTTTCTGTATACTACTTTTAATAAATTAAATGAATCACAGTTTTAGGTCAACAAAATCTGGGCCCTGGTTGTCGCACATTTACATTTACAAACATTCCAAAATGCAGCAATTTTTAACAATCCCAAGAGAGATTTGTTTTGATCACAGTTTGAAGTAACTGTTGCTCAGAAGAGCAAGTTTTGCAAATCACTGCTCCAGTAGCTTTAAACAAGTTTTCAAAGAGGTAGTTCTAAGCTTCCTTGCTTCATTCAGTACAGAACATTTTTGGAGGACTGAAGAAAAGTCACATAAACCTTCAATCTTGGAAATGAGTAAGGGCACTCAGTATTACTAACACTGCAGCCAGTGTTGCCAAAGTTTGATGGGAGAGGCATATATATATTAAATTGTGAATTTTCTTGTATTGAGTAGAAATCTATGTACATATACACTCGTAAAAGTCAATGTATGCGAGTTTGTGTGTGTGTGTGTCTTATGTTCCTTATAGGCTCCTGCATCTTTGCATTGATTTCAACCAAGTTTGGTACACATATTCTTTAAAACAAGAGCAAAAGTAATGTGGGAGTGCCATCGCAAAAAATCTGATGTGTTACACTCACATAACTTTCTCTACTCTTGTACAACCTAATTTTACAAACGCCTATTCTCCATATGCTTCATGTTAATCGGGATATTGAGATGTCAATCTTATTGGTAATTTTCTTGTAGATGCAAGGAAAATATGGTAGCTTTTAAGCGATAGTCAAATATTTTAACACTGGTTGCTATGTGACGCATTCCATTCTCTTTGCATGTCCAGGACATAAAAAAAATGAATAACGCATTTGAGAAAAAGTATAAGTATTGGAAAATTTAAGGAAATAACAAGCAATATCTCGAAAATGGTTCACTCAACAAAAGAAATGTATATGACATAAGTTGTGTATTTTAATGCGATCTACATTTTTTGTGTAGTAAAATTTTGTCTATCTCTTATGGTTTACCAGTTATGCAAAAGTCGTTCACAATGAAGAATACTTTTGGAGACATTCCCAGAAAATTCGAGATATACATTTCATTTCTCATGACATTATCTTAAACATATGATATTTTCATCAAAATCGTTAGAGCCATTTTTGAGAAAATTAAAATTTTCGAAAAATCTTCCATGTAAAGGGTAGTCTGGGGTGGGGGGATTTTCTTGAAAACCTTCGTGTCGCATCTCTGGAAGATACTGAACCTAAATGCCAAGTTTGGTGCTTATCCGATTGTTCGTTTTTGAGTTATGCTGTTCACAGACACACAGACACACAGACACACACACACACACACACACACACACAGACACACACACGGACATGTTTCCAAAAATGCTTTTTTTGGATTCAGGAGGTCTCAAAACGTGTATTTCCGGTGAAATCTCGGTATCGAATTTTTGGGTGGAATGCAATACTTCCCCTACTTACTATACGTAGTAGAGAAAGTAAAAATGATCTCTTACATTCACATGACTTTCTCTACCTACTATTGTTTACTTTTATATAGCTTATACAAACTATTCTTACGAAGGTTTATTTTTCTATCTACTTAATTTTAATTGAGATAAACTTTTGCAAAAATAGCGACATTACACATTTTGTTGTAGTTAAAAGAGAGACACAGGAAACCAAATTGATAGTCAGATGTTTAAAAGTGAGTTGGCTTTATGCTGGCATTGAAATCCCATAGTATCTTCATGACATTGCTAAAAACAACTGAATATTGACACACTTTAAAAAATTACAAAGTATTAAAACATCTAATCTTTTCTTTTTTACTTTCTGTCATTTATCAATGGGTATACAAATTATTCTTATGAAAACTTATTTTTATATCTACTTCATCTTAATTGAGATAAACCTTTCTGGAAATAGTTACATTATGCATTTCATTATAGATACAAAGGGAATAGTGATAGTCAAAAGTTTTAGAACTGGACACTATGTAAAAAATTCCATAATACTCTTTTTATGACAATGCAAGAAAAAACTGAAAATTGATAGGACTTTAAAAGAGATCTACATTTTTTTGCATTTTAATTTATCGCTTAATGTTTACCAGTTATACAGGATTATACAAAATTCCTTGCAAATGAAGAGGACTTCATAGGCTATTCCTAGAATATTCAAGATATACATTTTATTTGTTATGTAAATGTCTTTAATATAAGATATTTTAATCAAAATCGTTAGGGCCAGTTTTTAGAAAATAAAAAATTCTTGAAAATTTTTATGTCATATCTTTTGAGATACTGAACATAAATACCAAGTTTGGTATTTATCCGACTCTTTGTTTATGAATTATGCTGTTCACAGACATACACACACACCACAAACCTTTTTCTAAAATGCCATTTTTTAATTCAAGGGGCCTCAAAACATGCATTTCCGGTGACATTTTGGTGGATTGCAATACCTTCTCAACCTACTATGTACATGGTACAGAAAGTAAAAATTCAAACCAATAAGAACAGATACCTATCTCAGAAATGGCTGATGTCTCAAACCCTCATAAGAAAGTGTTTGGAGTACCATGTGCCCTTAAAGTTATGCATCAATTTATACTTTTAGATTGAAGGTTCTTTAACACACGTACTGTTAGATTTGAAACTGGAATAGCTTAGAATTACCTGTTGATGTACACTCAATCACAAAATCTTGTGTATAGAATACACAAGAAAACAAAATTAGATATTGTGATAAAAGTGAGCTCATTAATAAGATATTAACTATAAGGCAACTACATTCTTACACTAATAACACTTATGAAGAGAAAGTGTCATCTCAAACATGTCTCATCAGTCCTTAACTTCTCCAGGTACAACAGAAGTTACTTTCAAAAAATCAACATTAACATATGTCATTTCTGCTTGAAGGATTGTAAGTGAAACAATGGAAATATCAACATTCATTTACTCATACCAATTGTTAGCATGTAGGATGTCGTAGCCAGAATTTAATGATATTTATGTAGTACTAGCTATCTTATCCAATATTGCACAGATGCCTGTTGTAAGAATGGAAAAGAAAACTGATAGAGTTCTAAGGCATCCTATAATTACTATATGTGTATAAAGTTTTAGCTTTATGGTCCAGCTTATAAGTTATGGGTCAGATTCTAAAACCCAAGTGTAGGTACCAAGTTTTGTCAAAATCATACCAAAAATAACAAAGTTAAACAAATGATGGAAAATGAATTGACATCTCACTCATCAATTTATTGGCATGACATGTTTTGAGGACCTATTTTTGGCTGCTGGTCACCCAACCAGTGATTCCCTGTCTTCTATCTCTAGTGTCATCTGGTAAGGTTTTACCCAAGTGACAAGAAGAAGGTCAGGAATCACCAATTAGTCAACCAGCAGCAGAAAATGGGGACAATAGGTCCTCAAAACATGCTCTGTCAGTAAATTCAGAAGACTATCACATGGAGGGTAAGGAAATCAGAAATACAACTGCAAATATTTTATAACCATTTTTGTGAATATCAGGGGTTTCTTATCCATTCTTAGAATGATTATGATGCTTGTGGTGACTGTCTAGATCATTGCACAGTAACTTCAGAAACAATAGGGGGGGAGAGGTAAATGAAATTAATTAAACCATCATTCAAACTTTAATAAAGCCACCTGTGTTACATCAAGTAAGACAGCTAGTGGTCTATATTTTAGCAAACAAAATATCAGCATTCTATCTCAAATAATAAAAAATACTACATTTCAAAACGTTTTGAGATGAAGAGCTAGTTTACTTTAAATGAACTTGAAATGCTAGGCTCAAAATATTTCTAAAACGTCCTTTATATGGCTAGGAAGTATACCTCATACTTACGAAAATATTTCTTTTGTTACTTCCACATGTACACATACAAGTCCTTTAATCCTGAGCCAAAGGAATGATGACATCTGCACACAGAGAGATTAAACTGAGAAACTATTAGTTAAAAAGATTGTCTTTTCTCTATATTAAAAACAAAACTGACGTAGCTGTATGCAACTAGGTCACATTCTAATACATACAGTCATGAAGTCTTACTATTAACAAAGACACATCCTTTACACAACCGATGCTATGCTATTTTCAGCAGCAGATGATGATGTTAGCCTGCTATTTTTCAAGTAAACATATATCTGTTGTCTGTAAAATAACACCTACAGCAGCGGCACAGCGAAGAACGGGTTTTGAGCATTAAAATTCCCTCAGAGTTCCACAGAACTGTGCTGCATTCACATGACTTTCTCTATTCACAATCATTTATTTTTATATTTCTTCTGCGAAACTTATTACCTTTCCTACAATGTGTCTAGTATGTAGAGGAAGTATTGCATACCACTCCAAATTTTTAGAAAATTTGTAATTTTAGAAAAAGGTCTGATCCACATGCATATGTGTGTGTGCGTGTGTATCTTTGAACAGCTAACTCAAAAACAAAATGCCAGATAAATACCAAACTTGATATTCTATCCTATCCCAAACTACCCTTTACATGAAACATTTTTTGTTACTTTTTATTTTCTCAAAAATGGTAGGTCTTATCGGACGATGAATCAAATGGTTGAAATGATGCTCAAATGGATCAGGGGTCCACAGAACTTAAGAGTTACCAACATTCATATTTCAGGAAAACCTCAGAAAAAATCTTACCCAGGCAATGACCCCAACTGAGATTTGAACTCAGAACCTCTTGAATGAGGGGCAGACACCCAACCCACATACCATGAAGGTGGGCTTTAATGATTTTTATTAAAATGCTATATATTTTGAGATATTTAGATGACAAATAAAAGTATGTCTTGAATTTTCTGGGAATAGCCTATGAAGTTCTCTTCATTTGGAAGAAATTTGTATAATTTTGAATAATTGGTAAACCATAAGAGATAGACAAAAGCTTGCTACTCAGAAAATGTATATCGCAATTTATTTCAAATAACTTTTTGTGGCATCAGCCATTTAAGAGACATCCATTGTTATTTGTTTGAATTTTTGAAGTGCTGTCACCATTCAGCTGTTCCTTGCGGTTATAAAAAGAGTAGGAAATTCAAGGCCAGCATATAGGGATGCACTGTTTGAACATATGATTATTGCTTTGCTTTTCCTTGTACCTACAACAAAATATGTAATGCAACTATTTCTGCATTGTTTATTTCAATTAACTTGAAGTAGATCGAAAAATAAACTTTTATTGAAATAGTTTGTAGAAGTTGTATAAAAATAAATGATAGTGGGTAGAGAAAGTCATGTGCCTACTAGAACAAATCTTTTCCTGTTCATTTTTGGTTATGTTTGTTATTCCAACACAGTCACAATGATAATAGTGGCAATTTATTATTAATCATGGAGATGAAAATAATTAGGGATGAGACCTCGATACCTCAATACTCTCGATACTTGGTGTATTGAAGTATATCTAATACTTTGAGATAATACTTCGATACTTTTCCGAAAATTTAAAATGTTTAAGTTTTGCATTATTGAAAGTTGTTGCATTTAACTTTATGCTAGATGAGGAATGAAAGGAATTGGGACTTCATGTTATTGCTTCACATGTGTCTCCAAAGAGTTGCTGGACTATAGTTCTTGATAGACCTTGACTGTGTTTCCTGTGGGTAAATCAATGTAACATTCCATAGACTCTTGTGTCTAATGAAAACATGTAAAACAATGGTGTAAGGAGTAGAGGTACTCTTATAACATAAAATTAAATTGAGTTTTATTTATGGAAGCTCTTTAACTGCTGTGGTCCTTAGCGTCCCATTCTATATTGGGTGTGAAAGGTCGGTAATTTTGCTCAGAGACCTCTTTAACCAGCTTGAGGTTCTTTTACATGCCATAAATCTATGGCACGGGACCACTGGCTTTACTTCCCTTCCGAAGCAAGCCTTGCTAAGGATTTTTATGCATGAAAAAATCATCGCATTCATGTAACTAGCACCATTAACTGAGTTGTGATCGAAGCTGAATTAGCTGATGCACTAAATCACATTTCTGCAATAGCCTGGCTTGGTGACTGACTCTGTCATTACATTTACATACTTCAGCAACCAAAATCGTGAATCCAGCAAAAACAAATCAGAACTTAAGAACATGAGATAATATAGTGCATGGAAATATTTGTTCTTTCCTTCCATCTGTTAGTTTATGTTTATACAAGTCAAACTCAGGTCACGAGCTTAGTTTGCAGGTATACTGTGCGACTAATTTCCATAACATGGATAGGCAATCTATTATTATTATTATTATTATTATTATTAGCCTTGACTAAAAATAGGGGATATATAACCTGTGGCATTATTAAGATAAAAAAAGTTGCTGCCAATTGGAGAGTGTCAAACAGGAACAATTTCAGAATTAACACACAATACAAAAATTGCTTACATGCATTTATGCATAGAAAATTACTAATAAAAAGATAATTCAGTGAGCAAGCCTTTATAGTTTTTTATAAAGTGAGTGTCGAATATTGAGTATCGGTGTTCAAAAATCAGTATCAATGTCGAGAAATAGTGGTGTTGTCCCACTACTAAAAATAATACATAGCAGCTTTGTGACTGTATATATTAGACTCTGGTTTGGTATATTACTGATAACATCATAATTTAAAAATAAATGTCAATATATACACAAGTTTAATTTATGAACAAACAAAAATCCCACTTTTCACACTGCTGCAAAACTAATAAGAAATACACGACCACTACTACTTTTAGAATAATTGGAAAATATATAAAATAAAACACATCTAGATTGTCATTTCTGCATTGATGTTACATTTTATCTTATCATAATACAATTCTTTTCCACACAGTTTGAAAGATCAGTATTTTAGTGTCAGATTCAAGTTGTTTATTTATGAACATGTGTAGGTGCATTTCAAAAATAGGTTGTCTTTTTCCTCTTTCTTTTCTTTTTTTGAGCAAGTTCCTTTCCTTCCAAGCAGATTATTGTTTACTTTTAAAAGCAATTACAATAATTGCCAAAAAATTAGAAAATTATTTAATTAAACCCATTTTCAAGTTTAAAGAGATAATAATGCCACTTAACTATACCTTGAAAATGCTTTTAAAATATCAAATTGTTTATAAATATACTATAAGAACTAATGCAAAAAATTATCGAGAATTTACTTCAAAATCGTTTATCCACATTTAATTTTGCAGTAAATAGCGGTTTATTTTCACTGCTCATAAATGATGATGATTGTAAAATTATGAAACTCATAAATAAAACACAAATTTGACAATAAAATATGTTGGCAATTCTTATTACCTTTAAACACTGAAAGACGTTCATCTTTTTTGTATACTGTAACATTTTCAAAATGCAGATATGTTGTTTTACAAGTTTGCTGACAATATTATATATTTAATCCATTGTATGGTAGTAATTTATGCAACAAGTGGATAACTTTGAAGATAATGGCATGAGTGAATGTTTGCCATGGCAGTTTTGGATACAACATTTTATGCAATCTTGGCATTATAAATTGTATGAAATAAATAATGAAATAATTTGGTATCCATAGCTGTCATAAGTAGCATAAGCTTTGTAAGTTATGAGACTTTACTTTCTCTCCCTGATTCCATGTTATTACCTGGCATATTGATCTAAAAAGCAAGACAGCCATTTGCATACATTCCCTTCCCAGCAGGTGCTACAGACTGTGATGTAGCTATTATCAGCACAGAGTGGTAAGTAATAAATTCAAATCTTAATTATTCTATAGCTAATAGCATACAGAGGCTTTACTCAGAGAAAAGACTATCACAAAATGGTTTCATCTTCTCTCTATAGACCATGGCAACTTGTAATATTGATATTACAGCATTACTATGGGATGGCATGGTACCATAATGAGCCAGTTATACATGATATTGAATAAGCAAAAACTGTTTAAAACAGTAGAATTGCATAAAATGTATTACTATTAGTTTTAAGTCAGTAATTTTGATTGCCGTTGCATTTACATATAAATAATGTTTCTGTCAGGAGAACTGAGTTTAAAGAAATAAATTTCATACCAAAATCTACAAAGCACAAATAATATCCAGCCTTCAACTTCTGAAAACTATTTTGGAAAATAACACATACAAATGTAAAGCTATACATTTAAGGATACTCAATGCTGAATTTCTGACAAAAGTTTAAAAAAAAAAAAAACTTTTTATAATTTCCATAGAAAAATCCTCAAACAGTGTAGAATGGATGTGCGCAGGCGTGTGCAAGTTGTGCGTGGCATTTTAAAACTTGATTTTCTCGTTATCTTCTTTTCTTAAATTTTTGCCACTTTAAAACATTTCTCATGGCACAGTTTTAGTTCAGTTCCTTTCAAATATTCAGTATACATTCTTTGAAATGAATGAGCAGATATAAGGAGCCTTTTCTTGATATGAAATATAGATTTAGAAAATTAAAAGTGTTAAAAGCGTAAAAGTTCTAATGTTACATAGAATTTAATCTTGATGGTAAAGAACTATATTTCAGGAATAATATGCTTAATTTAAAAATTATGAGTCATATGACTCAATTTTTATTTTTTAAAAATTAAATTCTTGGACATTTAGGTACATATTACCACAAAAATTAATTTTCTATTACTAGGTTGAACAAATCGATGGTAAAAATTGCAACTAAACAGTTGAAATTTATAGTGATTAACAGTTTCAATACTGAGTACCTTTAAAACAAAGAGCATTCAATTCATAAGTTAGGAAATAGGTAACAATAAAATACTACATAACAAATACTTTCCAAGTCTGCAAAACAAATGTGTCATAACAGAACAGTAAAACAAAACTACAACAGAGAAAATGTATGCACAATAATCCAAGAATGAAATAAAACATTAATTCTCAAAGTATATACATTAGCCTTTTCTTTTTAATCCTTATGTTGCACTTATTTTTACTTATTCATCAACTGAATTCCATGAAATGAGTGGGTTTTCAAGATCAACAATAGTAAAAGAAGCATTTTAAGTAACTGTCATTGAATTTTATGTTCTAACAGCTAATTTGAAACATACACACCATTTGATTTATTCAGATTTTATTCTTTCAGTAAAAATTGAAAAGAATATTCATTAAACTCCTTAAACTCTTTTGTACTCCTTTTGCCTAAATAGTTTTCTAATCTCAGTACATTGTTTGCTGACCAACATTTCTCGTTTAAAAACGTGGCATGTCCATAAATCACTATGTCACATTCAGGGGTATAGGTAGAATTTTTTTTTTGGGAGAGGGGTTATGATCAGAATGAATCTGCAAGATTAAGCAGTAGAACATACATATAAAACTAGGAAAGTGTAATAAGGTTTTAAGTCATTGTGTTCACTGAGTGTGTCAAAGTTATAGGGAAAATCCAAACTATAGTTTTGACAGTTGGGATCTGACAACACTGGGGTAAAAAGAATAAGCTCACTGCTATGGTAACTATGGCTATGTTGCCAGAATTACCAATGCTACTCTACGCTTTGGTCAGGGCCACCCATGATGGGGGGGCAGGGGGAGTCATGATGCAAGTTGCACCATCAGGAACATTTTGGGGGGGGGGGAAATTAATAATTTTGGGGTGTACAAAAATACTGAAGTAAATTAACATGGATAATATAGAGATTTATTGCAATTTTTAATGAAGTACTGTAATTGTTAACCCAGTTTGTATCTTTTAAGTTTGTTAATCTAAATGTGCTGTATCCCCTGCAAAAAGTAATGTTAAGTATAATTCATACTGATAGTATAATGGCGTATCAAATGATAATTTGTGGAAATGTATAAAAGGAACTATAACATTATAGGCAGGTATGTGGTTATTACACTTACTATATTGGTCTATTTAGATAGATACAATATGATACATTAAAATACCAAGTAATAAAATACACCACCTGCCATATATTTTTATTTGTAACTTTTGCTGTAAATACTATGATTCTTTTTATTGATCTTAACTTTCCAATTACTTATTTAAGCTTTTATTGTGTACTGGTATTGCATAGCTACTATAGTACCTATAAGACAGCCCTTTTACAAAGCTTTCCAGCGGCATAAAAATAACTAAATAGTTAAAATTGAGATCTCAGAAAAAATTAAGGGGAGATGATTGTTTGGGGGGGATGGGCATTCTTGCTTTGGGTCATTCACTGATGTTCTTCATGTTAAGCCTTTGGCTATGGCTTGGAGTTATTTTGTTTTATTTCTGCATTTTTGTGTAACTTGTCAGTTATCATTTGTGCATTTGTGAAAATTACTTGTACACAATGTCAGGTGACTTAGGTGCTGCATACATTGGCAACATCATGCTATCGTTCCGAGCTTGTCAGATCCCAAGTCTAGAAATTAATAATGTAATGCTATCAGCCCACTATAGTATTACCAACATAGGAAAAGGTACCATGAGTTCAAGCTTTCTCGAATGCAGATTTGTAGCACTTCAATTTGATGCAATGTTGAATTTAGTTGGCCATGCCCAATGCCTAATGCACTGATAAGTATACAGTTCACTAACACTAGACTGTTATACAACGGTATCAGTGCCAACTTTAAATTCTTAATTCATTTTATTGTGCCCTTGTTGGGCAAGGCCTAAAGTGAATGGGGGGGGGGGGCAGTCTTGATTTTCAGGGGGTGCAATTTATCCCCTTTGCTATGTCCCTGATCATATTAAACTTCTTTGGAAATGCCAATACTTATACTTAATTTCTTGAGTTTTAAGCTTTAGAAATGTTTAGGCATAACTATGTATATTTAAGTTATGATATTGATATGTAATATCTAAGAGACAGACAGAGTATGCATACAATAAACCTGAATATTGATAAGGAATCTTATAGTCGGAAGATAATCTTTAAAGGATGAAGGGTGTGAAAGTTTCAAGATATTGTTCTTATAATTCTTAATTATTACTTGAGCTTTGTAGCCAGGTGAAAAAGAATTAATGAATGGTTTAATAAATATGAATTTCCTTATTAACATAAAACCATTTATATAGGATGGAAGGCAACTAAATAAAGCAGAATAAAAAGGTCAAAATATCTTTTAGTCATTGAAAAAATAAATATTTGAAACATAGTCTGCTGATACAATGTTTATCTTAGTGAAGGAGAAAGACAGCATCACTCAATTGTTAAAATTCAAAATTGTAATAATGTTATAGGATTTTTGGACATTCTGCTCTTAGTTGGCCGGTAGGTGGTGTCTTATATGTCCTACAGATGCCACTCTAATTCATAAGCTAGCTCTAATGCGATGTTGGCAACATATGAAAAACTAATGCTGCCAAAACTGGTAAGATACTCAGCCTCAAGGCGTAGCCGAGGGATTGAGGGCCCTCAGCCTCAAAGCGTAGCCAAGGGATGTTTTTTAGAAGGAGAGGAGTGTAGCAGTTGTGGCCAAAGGCCGAGGGATCTGCGCGTCTAAAACTTGAATGATTCACGTTCGCAGTAACAACAACACATTGCATATTTAGCGGATTTTGCTTTTTATTTAGGTTGGTAGTTCCCATTTTGCATGTGATTTAGCGAAAAAATGGCTACATTTGTTGTGTTCATAATGCGATTTTCCTATAAGAGTAAAACACCTAAAAGGGGTGGGCAGGTGGGCACCAGCTATTGAAGAGTTCACATCTACCTCTAAACTCACTCTTAAGGTAATTTATTCACTTTCATTTTGCTTTTATAAGCACTTTCAATCACCACTGTCTAAGAGCAGAATAGCCAGATTTTTACCTAAATAACCCATAAAATTTTATATTTATTACGTCCATCTGTGCCTTTCAGTTTTCAAGATATTCAGCCATTCTTTGTTGCATGGTCTGATTATAAATTTGTTTATCTTTGCAACCCATGTACAGTGTGGAATTAATATACAAACATTTATATGTTGAATTATGCTGCCATAACTACAAACATATTTAGGACCTATAACTGATATACAGGAAATGAAATATTACCCAGACTGTATTGTACAATCCATTAATTTACACAACACATGAAGGTGTAGCCACTCCATTGTTTCTTTCAATTGCTGTTCACAAATCTCTTCAGAGAAACAGAAACCCTATGTAACTAACACCAACAATAAGAACCCAGTGTAAACAAGTGAATGTCATTACTGATGAGCAATTGTTTTCAAGTGTCAAAGCTACCAACATATCTTATGGATAAATAATTACACATTTATTCATTTCATCTATCATTATGATAAAATGGTATTAGAAAATATTATGCATTAACAGTATGGAATTACTAGATTGTAATTATGAGACCCAAGTTCCCTTCCATCCTGTATATATACCTAGTAATAAAATAGTTGCAATAGCTACATATGTGCAGCATAGTAAGATTGTAAGTTGTAACTAATAACTTTCAAAGTATAATAAGTTAATAACAACTATGAATGAAATGAGGATTTATGTTACTTACAAAGTATGGCAAACAGTCAATAAAGATGTGTTCTGAGCAAATTAATAAATATTTATTTAAAACTGAAGAACTATCTTACTGTAAATCTCTTTAAAACAATAACTGTATTTTGGTATAGAATATAATAGAAATGGCTATTTTTTAAACATTCATTGATCCATAAATGATGTTTGACTTCTTTGTGGAAAATATGTTTCAGATAGATCAAACATCCCTAAGCTATCAGAGAACTCTATGCCTTAGCAAGAGTGTCTGAGGCTCAAATCTGAGAGATCCTGACCAAGGGTTTTTCATGGTTTTCTCTCTTCAATAGGCAAATGCTGGGCTGGATTATAACAAATTTTCCCATACCATTTCCTCCCATTGTTGGGATGTGATATCTGGAAATGTTAGTACCCTGCCTGCATCATGCCTACTGCCTCTAGTTCCAACCACTCTCTGAACTTCCTCAGTTCATCCCTCCCCCTCAGGTAGGTGCAATAAGTGCTGAATTCTTCTCTGTTGTTAACTTATGTGCACAGGATGTAACAATAAGGTATGGCCAAACTTTAGGACATATTTCTCATATGTACAAAAAGAAAATATGGACATGGTACTGGAAAAGTTTTGTTTTCTTATTGGAACTCTTTTTCTACAACTCTTCGTAGTACTTTAATGATGAGAAACACACAGGAACATAACATACCATGTTTATTACATGAAATATTCAGAATGCGCTCTTGGTTACATCTGGTTAAGTTGTAATTCTTAGGTTCACCGCCAGTGTTTTGTTTCATTTTAATGAAAGTAATGTTGACACTGAATTTCATTGCCTTACCACATGTAGCACCAACTGTTTAGTGATCTTTACAAGCTTGGCAAGCATGTAACTGTTTACTAATGTTCACGGATTTGGTTTCCAGTACAGTGTAATGGAAGCTTACATAAATGTGGAGTTGGCAGATGCTCAGTTGATGCACAAGATGCAGACAGTCTTCATGCTTGTACTGTGGAAGGCTGTGAACCAATTTGAAAATTTCCAGGGATCTGGAATTAAATATTAATTTGTATCAACATCAACTGCTGGAATTCTTAAACTGGAGCTAAGGCTCTCTGGAGTCACTGTAATTGCAGATTAGCAATTGTTCACACAGTCAACCCTTCTCCATTGAGTCAACACCTTCTCCATCAATAAAAGAAACCATAATGAATACCTTCAATGGAGAACTTTTCTGCAAAGACACACTTCTTAGTTTGCAAACAGTGAAACATCATCTATGAATTTTCCTGCATATTGATCTTTCCTCATTTCAAACCAGTTTGAAGGAAATGTGAGCCAGCTTCCAAAATCACCTGCCGTATGTAAAAGTGTAAATAGCAATAAGTGTAATGGCCAAGATAGCTTATAGTAACAATAGCATGCTTTTATTTCATATTTCTATGAAACCAATATGTGATGATTAACATACGTCAATTCATTCAATATAGCTCCCAAACAATGTGAGTGGTTACAATTATAATTATTCTTATAACCATCAGTATGACTTTTATCATCAGATTTGTACAGTCGAGGCAAACAGAACTATTATTATTATTATTATTATTATTATTATTATTATTATTATTATTATTATTATTATTATTATTATTATTATTATTATTATTATTACTATTATTATTAGCTTATGTAGCAAAAATGTCTGTGATAGGAAAAGCATGAGAGCAATCAAGATTATAATAAGCAATGTTATCACCAGATGGCTCAGGTGGTGGCATCTGAAGCTCACATTTAGGAGGTGCTGGATTCGATTCCCATTGGACCAGCCACTTTTACAAATTTTTCCATTCCTCATTTCCTCTCATTTTGTGCAGTGGATGTATTTTGAGAAGAGAGGTGTTTCTTCCCTAGCATGTAACCTTCTGCCTGAACATGTCCATGAGGATAGGCTTGGCCAGGGATGCTCATTCTGGAAACTTAGGGACCCCATTGTGTTGTGCCTGCCACCATTAGATTTGGCCACCTTTCAGAAGCCAGAATAGGAATGCATATTGATGACTATTATTGATAGCAAATGAGAAATTGATTTTGCACGTTGGGATGTCATTTGTTTGTAACTGCTTCCAATTCAGCCAATATAATGCAGTTTAGCCAATGTCAACTCAATAGAGTAAACAGTTTCTAAATGCTCTTCCATTACTATTTTTAATTCCAAAGCAAGCATCATTTCTTTATTAATAGCTACATAAAAGTTATGTGTTATTATTTGTTAATTTCTACCAATTTTTGCTGTTGTTTGTAACTTTTGCTATAGTTTATTTGATGCAATAGACAGTTTTGAGTTGCATATAAACAAACTACAGATGATGCTTTCGCTAGAAGAAACAATACTCAATGGACCTCAGTGAGTTAGGATGCTCATTTGCTGGAATTTCTTTCAGTTTAATTTTCCCAGTTTGCAACTAGACAGAATGCTAGCAGCTGTATCAGTTACAGCACCTTGAGTAATTTCTACAATGAAGTCTATTATGCGCAACATAATTTAATATGGCAAATCCACCCAGTTCTTTAAACATCTGCTGAACAGACCTATTGGTCAAACCAAGTTTCAGTGATGTTTGTCGTAGACTGCACTTTGACATTTTGACACCTGTAGGAGAAGAAGCCCTTGATTCTCATTTATGATGACATTTCTTGGGCAACCTGTTGTCGCCTTTTGTTGACATAGGATGGATCTCATATGATGGAACTTGCCAATGACAGCTAATATTGTTTTGTTATTTGTTGCCTCCCTATTAAATCTCTCCTTGCAGTTTTCTTTAACGAAAAGCAAACTCAGCCCATTCTGATGTTCTACTTCATAAATTATGTTCCATGATAAACACCTTTTCGGTTGTGCGAACCATAACTGCAGAAATGAAACTATTATGTTCAATAAATAAATATACTTAAATTCTTATGGAAACTTGGACAGTAAATGAACAATAACTTTGTTTTACTGCACATTGTGCTTCGAACCTGAAAAAGAAATATCAGTGACAACTATGCAGTGTGCAACTGTCCGTAGTGTGGAACTAGTCTTGCAATGTTGTGCTCATCTTGAAGTCTTACTGGCTGTTCCTCAACGTACTTAATATTTATTGTGTATTATATGTTATTCATTTCAGAGTTGCCTTTACTTGTGCTGTAGTATGACACATTATTTACCACACTGAGCAGATACAACAAAAATTTAATCATAATATATGTTACTGTAATTAATGAAAATAATAAAATTATTTATTAAAATGAACACTACAGGAGAAAAATGGACAGAATCAACTTGCTAAAAATGAGTTGTCTATGATATCTTGTGTCAAAATACAGAAAGAATATGTTGTATAGCACTAATTGTTAAGGTCACTAGTCAATTAATTACATGCATCCAAAATAATCCACCCAATGAAAAACTAGATTCAGTGGAAAAATGAGGAGAGTTTATGTTGGCAAACATGGCATTGCTCATGTTCATAACTTGGAACGCAGCTGTTGAAGAAGGGAGGGGGCAAAATAAGTGAAAGCTACATATTGAAATGCAGTATAAAATACATTTAAAACTAATTTTCAGTCAGTTTTGAGGACGATGATGATACAGCAATTACATGTTAAATTTGTAGTATACAACAAAAAAATCTGTTGTGATAGTTTCACCTGACTTTCTCTATCCTCTATCTGTATTAGTTGGTATACAAACTACTCTTACTAAAGCTTATTTTTCTGTCTACTAGATTTAATCCAAATAAACCTTTGTAGAAATAGCTACATTACACATTTCATTACAAATACAAAGAGAACAGCGATAGTCAAATGTTAAGAACTGAACGATATATGCTGGTATTAAGGTTCCATACTATTTCTATGCAATCACAAGAAACAACTGAAAATTGATGGGACTTTAAAAGTATGACAAGTATTGAGAATTCGAAACTTTAATAATGGATATCTCAGAAACAGCTTATGCCACAAAAAACTTAGGTAAATTGTGTATTTTAAAGAGGTCTACATTTTTTGCCTGGTATGTTTTTGTCTATCACTTAACGTTTACGAGTGTTATACAAGATTATACAAAATTCCATCCAAGTGAAGAGACTTCCTAGGCTATTCCTGGAAAATTCAAGATATACATTGTATTTATCATGTAAATATCTTTCATATATGGTATTTTAATCAAAATCGTTAGAGCCATTTTTTAGAAAATCAAAATTTTTGAAAAAATGTTCCATGTAATGGTAGTTGGGGTGGGGGATTTCCTCGAAAATCTTTGTGTCGTATCCTTGAAAGATACTGAACTCAAATGAGGAACGAAACAGTGCACCAGCATAATACAAGGCAAACCAATAATCTACATATTTCTCAACATAATACCTCTCTGTGCCAAAAAAGTATATTACATTCTGGACTAAAGATATACAACTGTCTACCAAAATCTATGAAAGGAATTAAGCAAGAAAATACTCTCAAACACTCTTTAAAGGCATATCTGATTAACCACTGCTTTTACTCTATTCAAGAATTCTTAACTAAAGAGAATTTATAAGTACTTTAACATGTAATTATAATTTATTCTTGGAAACTTATGCATATTTTGGTTTGATAAATTTTGTAATATATTGTAATCTTACCTTGATGTATCCAGTATTGATTGTACCTTTTTTACATATGTAATCATAATTTATTTTTTGTAAACTTATACATATTTTGGTTTATTAATTTTTGTAATATCTCGTAAATATTTTATCTTACTTTGACGTGTCCAACATTGACTGTACTTCTGTATGTAACAATTAACTGGATCAATAAAAATGAAATGAAATGAAATACCAAGCTTGGTATTTGTCCAACTTTTCGTTTTTGAGTTATATTGTTCACACACAGACATGTTTCCAAAAATGCCTTATTTGGATTCAGGGTGCCTCAGAACATGTATTTCTGGTGAAATCTTAGTTTTGGGTGGAATGCAATACTTCCGCTACTTATGATATGTAGTAGAGAAAGTAAAACCAGCAATGGTGTTTTACATCAGGGGAATGTAAACACACACTAGCACTGAAGCCGGTTCCTTTCTTATTATAGAATAATTGTGATAAAAAGTTCATATGCAAGATATTTTAGCTGAAAACTATTCCATTAATTTATGTATAAAGCATAACTTTATGCTTTTACTAAAGTAACTCGACATAAAATATTCTAAGTTGGAAATACTGGGGATGCCACTCCCCCTCCCTAGTTATGCCTATAGCACTACTGCAGCACACTCAATATTAAATATGGTGGATTTTGTGACAATGGTGTGCACTCTCATAATTTAGATTAATTATTGAGTCAATTTGTGACACTACATCACTTACTATATTTTGAAATGTAAAACACATTTCTGGAACTAATTGCTTCCATCATCAGTTCCAGATCAACTGCCAGCATTGGCCCTTGTGGTGGTTGGATGAACCTGTTGCCTGGTGGGATTTCAAAATTGAAAACGTGGTTCCTGTTCTTCCAAATGTAAATGTTTTCCCAAACTATAAGTTCTGTTTTTCCTAAAATGGTTTTTTAGTATTTCTGTTTATGGGGTTTACAGTCTCTCCAAAAGTGCCTGCTACTGCTGATCTGTCTTCCTGCTTTTACTTTATGTTTCTGTGTTCTTGTTTTTATGTTTCTCTTAGTTTTCGCAATGTAGATTTTTTTGCAGTCCTAGCAGCTGATCTGGTATATTCCTGGTTTGTACATCCCACAGGAGAAAAACCAGGAATATGCCAGACCAGCTGCAACAATTGTGTTTTTTGTAAAGTATTGTTCCTCAGAATTATCCTTATTGTTCCACACATTTTATAAACTTTGCCAAGTATATTTATTTCATTCTCTTCTGCCAATAGGTTATATTAAAACTTAAAATAATTACAATTGTTTATTTGTACTTGTATTTGTATTAATTTGTCATTTAGCACAATTTTAACTGTATATGGTTACCAAGCAGGATGGCTCAGCAGCAACATCTATGGCTCGCAAATGGGAGGTCCTGGGTTTGATTCCAGGTGGCCAATGGCCATTCTGACCATGAGATTTTTTGTGGTTTTCCTCTGGTGACCTAGGCGAATTCCGGGGTGGTGTATTCTACCACAATTTCTCCTTTCCTCCATTTCCTTTCATTTTCATCTCTCCCTGTCATGTCTTTGCATCCTGCAGTGCTGACAATGTTGGACAGATGGCGCAGTTGCTGGAGTATTGTAAAGATTTCTCCCCGTGAACACCAGGGTGCATTGTCCCATCCGCTAGGGTCACTTTGTTGCCCTCTCTCAGATTCATCTCTACTGGTGAGCAGATGTTTCAACCTGGAAATATTAGGGACTTCTATGCATCTCTGTGGGCCTGTGACCTCCTGCAGCTCCTTCACTTCATCCCTGCCTCTCAGGGGTTGTAGTCACAATAGATTAAGCTGGTCGCAGTGGCGAGGTATACCCTTCTGATAAACACATCCTACACCTTACATGGTTTGTTCCTTTGCTTTTTTTTTCCCCAGAAATTTTCATGTTATGGTTAGATTCAGTTTATATGCAGCTATTTCTAAGTCATCCTATCATGTACTAAAAATTACTTGACAACTACAAAATAAAACAGCTTTCAAAACCATGTCATTTGTTTTTAAATTATTCCTTAAAAGACAAAAAAAACTTTAAAATGGCAGTGTCTCATGCTTTTACACATAAACTGTTTACAGAATTCTTCTTCTATGTGTTTAACATGCTTTCTGAAAAAGCATTTCTGAGTGACTCTCCCCGTTTTCCCCCTGTAGTCCTCAAATATTAAGATTATGAGATCTTTTCAAAAACTTCTCCAGAAAAAATGGTTTTAAACTCTTTAGAGCATAGTTAATAAATGCAAAATGTTAAATATTGCAGCACAGATCACCTTTTATGTCTAAAAACTAGCAATACTTCAGCTAGAGCTACTCAGGAAGAGAAGGGCATAAGCATAATGCAGGATTATGGTATGAAATAAAACTTGAAACTACTATGTACAATTGCATGCATATTTATTGGCATTATGTAGCAGTTCTATACACAGAGCATTCTCAGTCTTCAAAGGCGTTCACATGCAAAGAAGGTAACAACAAATCTTACACAGAAGATGGATAAACAAAACTATAGAAATATGTTCCTGCTTATTACAACAATGAAACAATAAAGTTCTGTAAATGAAACCAAACCATAACAGCTATGATATGCAATTATAGGCAGAGTATGTACAAAATACATTCTGATAATAAAAACTGTGCTAAATTTAACTGCTGAGGTATTATACACATTTTATCTATCAACATAAAACAGTGTTGTTTATGTAAACTGAGACAGATGTTAATTCATTAAACACCTCTTATTTTATATAATGCTGAGTGGATCGATGACGCTGTAGTTTGACTTACTAAGTTCTCACTCAGAACCTCTTTAGAAAACATTTGTATCCATTGTTGTATGTCCACTGGCATCTGGAAGGGGATCCCCTACTTTAGTGTTGGTTGTACTGCCATCTAGCTGTTAAATGGAGAACTTCACTATGTCATCTACTGGCAGAATTTCTAAATTCATTACTTTTGTGCATTTATCCTATACTGTGAGTTCTACTGGTGTTTTGGTATGTTTTAGAAGCTTTATTTCCCACTTAGGGTATAGGGAGCTTCAGGTTTTTTTTGTGTTTACTTTTAAAAAATTTTGTGAAACATATATAAAATGTCATATATATATAGGTATATATATAGTTTAAAATATGGCAGTAACTTTGTGAAAATTTCATGGCAATTTTTAATGTCATAAGGCAATGGCTCTCATTGTTGCAGCTGTGGCGTGATATTTTTGAAATTTGATGCTGGAGACAAGCTTTGTTATTGATTGTTGATCACGTGCACTGCTTGTGGTCGCATTTCTGTTGGTTTATTTATGTTAGTTTCTGTGCGGTCAATAATTGTTTCACTGTAGCAATTGCTTCAAGAACTTCAAAACGAAAGTATTTCTAATGGAATGTTCCAAAAGCTCTTAAAAAAAATAAAAAACAAAATATTGAGTTTTATTTATGGATGCTCTTTAACTGCTGTGGTCCTTAGCGGCCCATTCTATATTGGGCATGAAAGACCGGTAATTTTGCTTAGATGCCTCTTTATCAGGCTTGAGGTTCTTTTGCGTGCTGTAAATCTACAACACGAAAACTCTGTCAGCTGTCATGGATGTTCCTGCAGGTCACAAAATAGAATAATAACATAGTCTATATTTTGGATTAATGTACCTTTCCAAATGAATTCTCATTCCTTTACAGGCAACATCTTCAAAACTAATACATTTTTTTAAAAGTGAAGAAGATATCATCCTGAACAAACAGCATCTCGCCAAATGCAAAGCCCTTAAAAGTGATAACTTACAGACTTTATATTGGGAAGCCAGAGGGAAGATGATGCAGATCAATTAATCCCAAGTGCCATTGGTGAACAACAACATTTTTTAAAATGCCATTTTTTCATTTTTACAATAAAAATAAATATTTTCGCAGAAATGATCAATTTTTGCAAAAAATTGTGACAAAATTATAGCCATAAATCAGTGACATTTATCATAAATTGTGTATGCTGTTTTTGCTGCATCTCTCCATTACATTTCGCATTTATCATTAATAACAAAAAAAAAAAAAAAACCTGTCCCTGAGCATAGGGTATACAATGGAAGGGGACACCTTGCACACTGCAACCCATGTGAGATCTATTGCAGCTACCATCCCCTAGGAGGAAGGGATGAAGTGAAGGAGCCACAGGAGGCTACAGGCTGCAGAGATGTGAGGAAGTCCCTAATAGTTTCTGGCTCGAAGACCTGACCCACGGTTGGAGCTTCCTAGAGAGGGTGATGAATGACCTGACCAACCAGACAGCCATCTAATGTCTACAGGCAATACTCTTTCCTTTGAGCAAGCATCCATCCAGCACTGCCATATACCACGAAACCTAGAAGTACATCTGAAATATGAGAAGGAAATGGAATGAAAGGGAAATTATGGAAAGGAAATTGTGGTAGATGAGAAACTGAACAGCATCCATCTACCGACCAGGGAAAACCATGAAAAACCCAAGTTCAGCGTGGGCAGTCAACAGGAATTGAACCTGCCAAATATGAGCTTCACATGTTACCGAAGAGCCATCTCGCTTGGTTTATTTCTCGTTTAAGGTTGCATTCTGTTGAACAAAATGGTGAGCTACTCCTGTTTCACTTAAATCCAAAACAAGATCATCAATGCACACAAGGCATTACATTTCAAGTGCATTTGCTACATTTTGTGTGTGGTGTTCTGGCATTTACTAGACATTTTAAAAACAATCCTAATATGGTTGCATTCCTAATTCAAAAACAAAATGTTGCTGTTTATATTATTATAAGTAAGCTTTTAATACCCATGTGGAAGAATGAAAATGTGTTTCATAGATGGCGCCTGAGAAAACTTAGACAACATGTAACATTAATATTTTTGGAACAGCTAATGAATTAGAAAGAATTCCTTGATGTAAACTGTATTATTTTAATGAGCTCTGCTTACTTGCAATAAGCTTTTGTCTATACCTTATAGTTTCTAAATTACATAAAGTTCAATGGGAATGAAGTGAACTTCACAAGCTGTTTATGGAATATTCCAAACATACAGCTTGTCTTGCAAATATCTCAAGCTTATAACAGTTTAACTCAAGATCGATACAGAAATTTTTCAGAATATCAAAAGTAATGAAAGCTTTCCCATATAAATGATGACCTTTGGTATTTGTCTAACCTTTCTTTTTTTATTTTAGTTATGATATTCTCTCTCTCTATATGTATATATATGATACAGGACATAGCGACCGTTTTACCTAGGAGAAGAAAAAAGATTTTCCCATTTCACTTGTAAAATTTATGATACCAAACGAAAGCCGTTTTGGCCCACCTCTGTGGTATGGGAGTAGTGGGTCTGCATCACATTCAAGAGGTGCTGAGTTCTGATCTCGGTTAGGGTGAGTTACCTGATAAGGTTTTTTTCTGCAGTTTTCCTCTATCCTGAGAAGATGAAAGTTGGGCAACTCCAAGCCCTAGAGACTCCATTTGAGCATCATTTTTCTCATTTCATTCATTCACCATCTGATATGGCCCATTTGGTCAGAAATTAAACTTGAAGGGAGGGAGAGAGAGAAAGTAATGTTGTTTTAAAATAAGGAGAGTTGAAGGTTGTTACACTACATCACTAAACTGTTCTTACTTGAACGCGTTTCGGGAGACGGTTTGCTCCCATCGTCAGCATGTTTTCAACTGATTTTGCCGGTTATTGTCTAGGGAATGTGTGTGGCTAGTGGTGTTCTCTGGTGCTGGGCTGATGAACCTCCAAAGGCTGCTGGGTGGTGGCACTTCAAAATTCATTAGGTGATTCCTATGTTTGGCGATATGTATTTTTTCCCAGATGTCCAATTCATTGCTGCTGTTGATCGGTTTTAGACTTAAAGAGCATATGAGATGCATTTACCAAAAGCAGCGATAAATCAGCAGTAGCACATCATTTCTGGTCTTCAAACCATGAAATCACTCCAAACATAAAACTCTTAAAACCGATCAACAGCAGCAATGAATTGGACATCTGGGAAAAAATACATATCGTCAAACACAGGAATCCCGTAATGAATTTTGAACTGCCGCCACCCAACAGCCTTTGGAGGTTCATCAGCCCAGCACCAGAGAACACCACTAGCCACACACATTCCCCAGACAATAACCGGCAAAATCAGTTGAAAACATGCTGACGATGGGAGCAAATTGTCTCCCAAAATGCATTCAAGTAAGATGATTTTAGTGATGTAGTGTAACAACCTTCAACTCTCTTTATTTTAAATTATGACACATCACTGCTTCTCAATCTTCAAATTAATTAATGTTGTTTTGCTGTTAAACACCACCAGACTTTAAAAAGTGCTGTTGTTGCTGCTGTGTTGACAGAAGTATGTCTTATATTTTAGCCGTGGTTAAGTGATGAAAAAATTTCCTTAAAATGATATCAAGGAGGATCAAACGTCCTGGTCCTTCATCACAAAGGACCCTGACCAAGAAAAAGCAAGTAGTTATTGGAACAGGGTAAAAAAACTGTGAAAACAAACACGTAAAATAATGGGAAATGTAAAGAATCCTTTGTTCGGACTGTGGTTGAAGCTGATGGCATGTACCCAGTAGAAACCTGAACCAGCTAACAATAAATGCAACTTGTAAGAAAATTTTAGGTTTATATTTTGAAATGATCTAACCCTCCCCCCCCCCCAAAAAAAAGAAGAAGAAGAAAAAAAAGTATGCTGTACTAAAACTAAAACTTTTCTTGTGTGCAGGACTATGTAAGACCAAAAGTGTAACATAAGGAATGTTGTATATGAAGTTTCACAGTAATCAGTACAGTTATTCTTATACAAAGTGGTAATAATAATAATAATAATAATAATAATAATAATAATAATAATAATAATAATAATAATAATAATAATACCTCAACAAATAAAATTTGGGTTTATTAAACTGAGTTTTATTTATGGATGCTCTTTAACTAATATGGTTCTTAGCATCCCATTCTATATTGGGCATGAAGGACCAGAAATTTTGCTCAGAGGCCTTTATAAGGCTTGAGGTTCTTTTACGTGCCATAAATCTAGGACACGAGACCACCGGCTTTACTTCCCTTCTGAAGGAAGTCGTGTAAAGGATTTTTATACCTGAAAAAATTCATCGCCCTCCGCCAGGTTTGAACCCACGACCTCGGGAATTTGAGCTTATGGTTTGCTCATCAGTTATTTACACTTAATTCAATCAGAACAATTCTGAGGATATTTCTATTATCATCACCACCACCTTATTTATTATATCCATATCACTTGAAAGTTCGCAAAAAATCGTTAGAGCAGTTGAGACAGAGCGAGTTAGCTCCAGGTAACATGTGACGCTTGCATTTGGGAGGTCCTGGGTTGAATTTTCATTGACTGCACATTGTAACCTTGGGTTCTTCATGGTTTACCTTGGTTGGTAGGCGAATGCTGGGTGGTTTCCTTTCTCTCATTCCATTTCCTTTTCATGTTTCAGGTATCTTGGAGGTTTTGTGCCATGAAGCAGATGCAGACAGATGGTGCAGGTGTTTGCTCTACGGAAAGAGTATAGACACCAGAGGGCTGCCTGGTTGCAAGGATCGTTCATTGCCCTTTCTGGGCAGCTCCATTAATGGGTTGAGTGTTCGAGCTAGGGAATGTCAAGGCTTCAAGCCTGTATACAGATAGAGAGCAAATGGCCTGACCTTTCCTATACTGTGACTTGACACCAAAATCAAAGTCACGCGGCAAAGGTAGAAAAATGCAATGTTACCCAAAGCCATAATGGAAAGGTGTGACGAAAATGTTAAAATGAAGCTGAATTTTTTGTAACAACAAGCAAATTGTGTAAATGTAAGAGTTGTTAGTGATACCTTATTAATCTAGAGTACTAAATAATGTGCATTCCTTGTTTAAAACTTGAACCTGATCTGAAAACCTAGCAAGGTAGAAGATAGTTTATTAGTGAAAATCACGACTTTAGTTGTTTTTAGCGAAGAATTTAAATCTATACAGTGATGAATAAGCTGTTTGTATTTAACCATAAAAAGGGACTATACCTTTGCATGTTAACATACTAAAATGTGCGATTATGTTATATGGTGTTGAAATATTCTTCGACATTAGGGAATGTGTTTTGAAAAGTTAATGTTTTTGTGGATTGCACAGTGATAACTTGATGATGATGATGAGGTTGGAAGTGAGTTTAACTCAATGCACCTCAGCCTAAAAGGCTTTTTGTGAGCTTCCTTGGCTCGTTATAGGCTTAGTTCAACTCGTTCAGTTAACCGGGTTATTTTCCTTACAAGTTGAGCCCCTTCTCCGAGATGCTTGCCCATTTCAACTGCAAGCATCTCCTTCTTTCTAGGGCTTCACACTCTATGAGAGGATGAACTGCAGTTTCATTAGTTTGCTTACAGACGTGACATATTGGTTCTTTGTGGAGTATCCCTATTGTCCTGAGATGTTTCTTGAACAGATCGTGTCCAGTGAGAAAGCTAATAACTTTCCTTAAGAGTTGCCTACTTAACTTAATAAGACAACTTAGATTTTTATTAGGTTCTTTGATTAAGATTCTACAAGTTTTGTTCCTAGGGATTCAGAACCATCTTTCAAAGATTGCTCTCTTCATCCACTCATTGGCTGTGGTTTTGGCTGATTTAAGGCTTATTCCACAGAATGGTTCTGGACCTATGAATGGAGCATAAGCCCCTTTCTTGGCCAGAGAGTCGGCTTTCTCATTATCTTCAATACCTGTATGACCAGGTACCCAATATAATTTAACTTTGTTGGTGGTTGAGACATTAAGTAAGTTTTGATGTGTTTCCCAGGTCAGTTTTGATTTAAACTGGTGTGAGTTGAGATAGTGATAACTTAAAATGGACTTGAGAACCCATTATGAAACATTATTAAAGATAGGGCTCATCCCCTAAAGTGGGATTGTCCCTGTTATATCTGACCAACAAAGGGTAACACAAGAATTAACCTATAAAGCTCTTCAAATGCTAAACCCATAAATAAATAAACATATTTCTTTATATTCTTTGTATGTAGGCTATTATTTATTGCTCCTACTTACATCTAGAAAATCTGTCCTGATTTCATTTGTGTTTATGACAGTTTTAATTGCAGAATGATTTAGGAAGCTTCAAATAAAGCAGTTATAGATGAAATTTAATGCCCAAAACAACACTTGACACTTACGAAGAGCATATAATGAGGTTCTGAGTCTCCAGCTGTTTCACATGAACTTCCCCATTAATTACATAGAGGAAACTGACAGAAAGAATCTGCATCTTCTTGAGAACAATTTTGGAAAAGCTTGTTGAATTTTTTCCTCTGAAGAGTCCTACACTGTTTATGTTGACGTCCTTAATTTCCTAAATAAGAAAGGTGGAGGGGAATTGGCAGCTTTTAGGGTAACAGGTTCTTTCTTTCTTTCTTTTTCCAGGTTTTGCACATCATAGTATTTCGGTGAGATAGTCGTGTAAGGCTGTTATAAGATGTTAAGAATCTGAACAACACAAAACCATCTAACCAAACATATTTTTCTAGACTCTACATATAAGACAAGGGGAATAAATAACTACCATAGGGTGTTACAACTAAAGCTGCAACAAACAAAGGTCCATACATCAGAGGAGCCATACTCTTTAATAAATTACCACAATATATAAAAGCTGCACAGGGTAACTCTTTTAAAACATTGTTAAAAAATTATCTACTAAATAAAAACCTATACAGATTAGATGAATTGTAATCTTCTAAAATCTGTTTTGTATCTTAGAGATAAGTATAGATCAAATTGTAAATAATATTTTGTAATATTTTGTGCTTGAACTAAACTGTTTTTTGGTGGTATTGTATAAATGATAGGCCTAAATTGTAAATAGTATCTGATAATATATGTGACTCAACTGAAAATTACTATTAGTGTTATATAAGTGACAAATTAAATTCTAAATAGGGATTGTATAAGTGATATGTCAAATTGTATATTAGATAATATGTTAATACTATGACGAAGCCTGAAACATGTAATAACAATGTCTATGGGTGAATAAATATTTTACTTTACTTTTTAATTTCAGCTTTTGTGTTTCTTCCCATGTACAGTTGTCTTAAATATTAATGTAAAATTGTATCCCATCTTCTTTATTAAAGTAACAGACAGAAAATATTTGACACTTAATTTTGGCAAAACATGGATCTTCATTACTTTTCTACTGTGCTCTTCAAAATGTATACATATCTGTGAAAAGAAATGCCAGATCCTTTTCGGAATGCTTCCTTGCAGCCATAAGCCGCACAAAATGGTATAAATATTGAATTTGATCAAACTATAGGAAAAAATCCTGTGCTAAGCTGGACCTGCATTCACTGGTTATACCTTCATCAGCTGATCAAGATATTGGTTTCAAATGCATGACCTTATGCACTCTCTATCTGTATACATGCTTAAAGTATCAAGGTGTGTTCGATGTTGGCCTCCAATGTATAACCTATGCCTACCCTAGAACTGCTGGGAGCAAGAAAAGATATGACAGCTCTGTTAAGATGTATGACCTTGGTGTGTGGGCAGCAGGACGGGGGGGGGGGGAGTAGGTTACTGAAGATGTCCACTATGTGCTATTCTTAACTACAGACACACTTAAGTGTGGACCTTTTCCTAAAACTGCTTCTTATTGGGTTCAAGCTACCTCAAAGCATCTATTTCTGGTGAAATGTTAATATAACATTTTTAAGTAGAATGCAATACCATCTTTAAGTTATACACAAAATAAACATTCTTAAAAATATTTCAGTGTGAAACATTTGAGGTGCTTAGAATAATAACGGCATATCCTAACCGACATCAAATTTTGAGATAGAAGCATGACCATGCACAGCTGCCATTTATCTTTCATGTGATGAAGTATCAAACGAATTGGGATATGCCAAAGCTCTCATTTTCCATCTTTAAACTTTGTCCGTAGTGAAAACGAGCATAAAAATGACATATCCCAACTAAGAGTGCTTTACTTTATGGCTGCTACACGGTCATGGCATCTGCAGATGTTATTCCTGAATCTCCAAAAAAGGAAAGAAACGAGTGAGAAAGGCAACTGAGTGGGTAATAAACAGAGGAAAGTTATGCAGAAATAGTGGTAAATCGTATGTAACAAAAAAGTCCATAGATGTTGAAGGTGCTCCTTTGCTTTTACATCCATTATTGTAGATCAGATAATCCTGAGATTGTTAAATTTGGTTTGTTATTCTAACTCTGAAGTGTATCAAAAAGTTAATTTTAGGAAAAGAGGTAAAAATTCACATGTTTCATTGTTTAAGTTACAGCAGAAGTACAGTGAACAGAGAAAGTTAAATACGATGACCTGATGAAATTATTGAAATATATACCATCCATCTATCATGATGTTTACAAGAGTCTTCGTCATGCTGATGTTAATGATGACAAAAATGTGAAGATTTGGAAATAGAGCTGGATTAGCTATTTCAAGATGTTAAATGAAAGAAAAGTCAATTTTACACCACTTTTTCTGTTTTGTATATTTTTTGTTCTAATAAACAACACAAACTCAGGAAAACTATTAATCACAATGGTTCAAGAATTTGCACATGGACTTGAAATCCCTTAATTTAAATACCCAGAAAATATCATAATATTAATTACTTTCCACGCTTTGGAAAAAAACAGAAAATGACATTTATCTCAAAATGAACTTTGGTTGGGATCTACCGTTATTATTCTAAGCGCCTCATTTGTTTTACTAAACCCAAGGACTCAGAAAATACAGTGCGATCATTTTAAGGTGAGGTTACAGACCGGTTATATGTGTAGCACACTGTACTGTAGCGACCTTGGTGCTTTTCCGATGTGTAACTGGCAGCACATGATGCATTCAAGGTTATCTTTATCAGCTGTGCTTCAGTCGCTCCTTTGTGTTTGTGCATCCCAAAGGTGAGAGTTTCTTCAAGACATCTGTGTTGTGCGTGATTTGCTTAAGAGTGTTAATGTCTTGTTGTTAGTTCATTGCAATGCCTGCCAACAAATTCACACTTGAACAACAAATTTGTATGTAAGATATATATGAGGTGTGATAAAACAATAATGGTATTTTTTTAATTTCGCGAGCTTTATACATCCAATGTTCAAAACTTTTGTTTTATCTTGTTGGTACACCTGTTCCTGATGTATGCTTGCTGTTTTGAATATTTAGCTTATTGTTGACATTCAAAACATTTATATGTGTTTGGCGAATTTTTACTTTTGAAAAAGATGGATCAAAGAATTTGCATTAAATTTTGCTTGAAAAACTGAATAAACTGCAGCATCGCATTCAAAATGTTGACTGTGGCTTTTGGCGAATCTACTATGAGTAAGACAAGTGTTTACAAATGGTATAAACGTTTCAAAGAGGGTTGAGAAGACATTGATGATGACGACCGCCCTAGCACATCAATTACTGACAACAATGTGGAAGAAGTAAAGAAAATGGTTCTGGAAAATTGCCGAATCACCATCAGGGAGATTGCTGATGATGTCGGCATATCCTTTGGCTTATGCCAAACAGTTTTTTCTGATGTTTTGAACATGAAATATGTTGCAGCAAAGTTTGTTCCGAAATTGTTGAATTCAACCAAAAACGATGTTACGTAGACATCGCTCAGGAATTGCTGAACAAAGTAGAAAATGATCCAGAACTTCTAAAGAAGGTTATAACAGTCCCAATGGAAACTGCCTGAAGAGCCAAGACTGAAAGAAATTTGACAAGTTTGAACACATTTGAAGGTTCTTCTCACTGTTTTCTTTGATTACAATGGGATAGTGCACCAGTAGCTCTGTCTTATGCTTGTATAGTCAATACCTGGAAGTCATGCGCTGTTTGTGTGAAGCAAGCTGAAGAAAACAACTAGAATAACCAGAATTGTGGCAAAACCACTCGTGGAAATTGCTTCACGATAATGCATCCGCTCACACCTCAATGTTTGTTTGTGACTTTTTGGCAAGAAACAAAACTGTTATGCTGTCTCAGTCACCGTATTCGCCAGACATGGTGCCCTGTGACTTCTTTCTATTCCTGAGGCTGAAGAAAACTACAAAATTGATGCCACAATTGATGAGATAAAAGCAGAATCGCTGAAGGAGCTAAACACCATAAAAAAGTGAGTTCCAGAAGTGCTTCCAAGATTGGAAAAAGTGCTGGCACAAGTGTATTACATCTGAGGGGGATTACTTTGAAGGGGGTAAAGTTGATGTTGATGATTAAATAAAAATTCTTTAAGAAAAATAAAAATTTCCGTTACCTTTTTATCGCACCTTGTATGTAAAAAACCGAATCATGTAGACAGGTATGTAGACAATTTCAGGAGAAATTTCCTGGTATTCCAGTTCCAGGTAGAGAAACTGTTAGATGTCTGGTCAATAAGTTTAAGAGAACAGGTTCACTAAACCTAATAAGTGAAAACGAGATGTTCCAACAAGGAAAAAATTGAAAAAATTGGTGTATCTAATTGTGGGGAACTCTAAAAAATAAAGTTTATAGGAACAATCCCCACACTATAGATGAACATAAGGACAATATAAAATTATGAACATTGCACAAGAAGAACTTATGCGTGTAAATGGAAATTCCATCTGAAGATGCCAGGAATGTTTTCACGCAGATGAACACTACTTATACGATGGGCACTAGTTATATTTTGAGCCTTGGCAACCCTGAATGTTGTAGGTGCCATCTGATGTTTCCAATGGAAAGTTTGTCATTTTTGACCATAATCTACTTCAAACATTTTGTCAATAGAGCGTCATTTGTTTTGTTTACACTAACTTGAAAATTGTGTGTCAACAGAAACATGGAATTAACTCGTGAAAATGTTCGTGCAATGATTTATTACGACTTTCAACGTGGATTATCAAGACAAGAGTGCATCGATCAACTAACTTCCACATTCGGCGACGAAGCTCCATCCTTTGCCACTGTGAAACACTGGTATAATGAATTTAATCGTGGCCACGGTTTGCTCAGTGATGAAGTTCGTGAAGGTCGTTCAAAATCAGTTGTTGTGCCAGAAAACATTGATGCTGTGTGAAAACTAATAATGAAAGATCTCATGCGACATATTGTGAGATTGAGGCACTCTTAGGCATTAGTTTCACCAGAAAAATATTGCATGATTATTTAGCCATGGAAAAGGTTTGCTCTCATTGGATCCCACATAATTTGATGCAATCCCAAAAAGATGTTCGTGTTGATTGGTGTACAAAAATGCTCAAGAAATACAATGGCGATGCCTCAAAAGACGTATATAAGATTGTAATAGGTGACGAATCATGGATCTATGCATATGAGCCGGAACGTAAACAGCAGTCGACAGTATGGGCGTTTCAAGATGAAGCAAATCCAACAAAGTTTTTCGCACTCGAACCACTTCGAAGCAAATGGTCGCCTGCTTTTTCAGCAAAACTGGCCATGTGGCAACAGTGCCCTTAGAGGAACGTAAAACGGTCAATGCCGAATGGTACACAACCATTTGTTTGCCGGAAGTCTTCGGTGAAGTAACGAAAACCAACAAGAACCGTAGGATCGTTCTTCATCAAGACAATGCGAGCGCACACACATCTCGTCTAACAACAGAGTATTTGAAGGCTCTAAAAGTTGAATTGATGGGTCATCCGCCATACAGTCCTGATTTGGCACCCAATGACTTCTTTTTGTTCGCGAACATCAAGAATAAATTGCATGGACAACGATTTTCGTTGGCAGAAGAAGCTGTTGATGCCTTCAAAAACCATGGATGTTTTGGAGGTGTCTCAAGAACATTGGAATAAATGCTTTGACAAATAGTTCAAACGGATGCAAAAGTGTATTGATCATAAAGGAGAATATTTTGAAAAACAATAAAGCAATTTTCAATCAGAAATTACTTTGTTTTAATTATTAGGCTCAAGATATAAATAGTGGTCCTCGTAACAAGCTTATTACTTATTATAGTGTACGTTACTATCACTCGTGAGTGCATATGTGCGATCCATAGCCTCACCATAAAACAACTGCACTGTACAATAAGATTCATTGTGTCACTGCACTATTTTTAAGATGACATTTGAAGATGGAGATGATGTGCCATGTGATTTTAATAAAGAGGTTTACACATTTTCAATCTGACTCAGTTTACATAAATAACATGTGTATCACTATTTTCAACTTTATATTACAAATTAAAATAAAACAAAACGTTGTCTAAGCAAGCCTTTTTTATAAATAGATGATGAGGCATGCTCAGGATAATCAAAATGGAATAAAGTTTGTGCTAATGGAAATTTACACATTTTGTACCAGGGATTATTTTTTCTCTACCTCACCTATAGTCTTATAAGTTTGTCTTTTTTTTTTTTTTTTTTTTACATAAAATCTCTCTGGGTATTTTGCTTACTTGAGGCTTCAAACTTTTATGTGAACTCTCTATGTTTTATCACAACACTGGATAAAAACTAATTCATAAGGTCAAAATGTTTAAAAAATGTGCTAATGTTTTAGTTTGTAATAACCAATATAGCACCCTTGCTCAAATTTTCAACTTCTTGATTATATTATTCTATGGTGGCTTTAAATTTCAAGAAGAACTAACTAAATATTACTCTAGAATCATATTTACAAGTATATTTGATATTCTCGGCTAAAATCCTATCTAACAATCCTTGTGAAGTGTCAGAAAGATCATAGAGGTAGTCTGACTAGCAATCTCAGGCTTGGAGGACCTGGCTCACATGTTCCCAATATCAACCTAATTCACGAAGGACTATCCCCCATGTCTCGATGTTGCGTCTGCAGTTTTGGAATGGAATAGTTTTCTACTTTTACACTAATATTACTATCTCCTGAACCACTCTCCACACTGTTAAGAGTGGAACGCTGGCTACGCTCTAAAGTTCCATTTGGTGTCCTTATGCTACCATCAGAGGAAAACAAGAGAGGGGGGTTTATTATAGCTTTGGGTGGTATCGGAGGTGGTGGGGGAAATGACTGTGTCCTCGGGGACAAAGTCGGAGGGGAAACATTCATGATGTTGACGTGATCACCGCTGCCCATTCTTCGATGTGTGGGAAGTTCAAAATCGTCATATGATAAGTTGTTGAAATTGTTGCCAATGCTTCCGCTCGGAGTCTGTGAAAATTCTGAGTAGCCTGAGTCTCGCAGGTCGTGTCCATCATTGTTGCTTTCAGTCAGTTCACTGTTGGAAGAATCCATGCTGATATCTATTGCGGAGTCAACATTGAACACTCCAGACGAACCCTTTAACATTAAAAAACAGAACAAAACAGGTCATTAAATCTAAAATCAATCACTTCTGGGAAGAGAATCACAATATAGAACAAAAAGTCAAACAACTAAAATCAGTACATAACCACATAGAACTGGGCTTATGGGGAAAGAGCATATATCAAAAGTTTTGAGCATAGCATTATGAACTTTGAAATTCTTGCAGACGATAGTTCAAGCTCTAAATTCACCAAACCCACACCAGCTGATGCTACAGCCACGCTGAGAAGAAGAAGATCAGGGAATTGTCAGTTAGTCAATCAGCAGCCAAAAATGGGGACAAATAGGTCCTCAAAATGTATCTTGCAAATAATTTGTAGAGCATTATGAGTGTGGTCTAGTAGTAAAGAAATACTGTGGGTTATAATGGATGTTAAGTACATAGATGGGAATATACTCTGTGTAGGAATAATATATAATCCGCCTGCATCCTTGCAGTTTCATAACCCTGATCTCCTTAATCAAATAAGAAAAGATATAGGCTGAAGGAGAAATTTGTAACTGCAGAGGTAATACTAATGGGAGACTTTAATATCAGGATAGGGGAAAGTGATACATATATTGGAAATGATTGAATGAGTGATGAAATTGTGTTTAAAAGTGAGAAACTTAGGCAAAGTAAGGACAAATTTGTTGATAAAGAATGTGAAAAATTTATTGATTTTTGTGAGTTGAATGCTTTAGAAATTTTGAATGGAAAATGTGGGGAAGATGAACAAGGAGAATTTACCTTTGTTAGCAATAATGGGCAGAGTGTAATAGATTTTGTGTTGTGGCCTCTGAATTTAGGACATATCTTAAGTAATTTTAAGGTATTAAATTTAAGCTCAACTAGCAGGCATTATCCACTGATTGTGATTTTATGATGCACACTGCACAAGTAAAACACAATATAAGAGTGGAAAGCTATTGTAAAAAAGAGTATATTAGCTATAAATGGAAAGAAGAATTTTGTGACACATTTAAAGAGACTCTAGATTCGAATTATGGAAAGATATGTCTATGTGGAGTAACATTCATGGTTAAGAATAATCAAATTGAGAATGCAATAGATATCCTTAATACAGTTATGCAAAGGGTGGGAGAGGAAATGAAAACAAAAAAGAGGGTTTACATAAATGATAAGGACTGGTTTGATGAAGAATGTAGGGTATCAAAAAGACAAGTAAAACAACTGTTGGTTAGGTGGAGGGAATTAGGTGATAGAAAATCTAGGGACGATTATATGCAAGGGAGGAACTCACATAATTTATTGCTAGAGCAAAAGAAACAGGACCGGAGAGAATGCAATGAAAGGAATTTGATAAAATGTGTAAACGAAAATAATGTTAATAAGGTATGGCAGGTTCTTAAGTTGACCTATAATAAATGTGTAACCAAACCCAATGTTGAGCCAGGACAATGGATGGAGTATTTTAAAACATTATATGGGGAAGAAAGGAGTATAGGAAGTATGGGATTTTTGGTAATAAGGAATGTTTTTGTAGAGATATTGGATGGTGAAATTAGGAGTGAGGAAATAATAAAACAAGTTAAGTTACTGAAGAAAAATAAAGCTACAGGAATAGATGGCATCCCAACAGAGTTTCTTAAGGAGTGGTGTAATGAAACAGGAAGAGTGAAAATTTTATTAGATTTATTTAATGTAATTATTAGAAAGGGTTATGTACCTAAACGATGGAGAGAAGCTATCATCCATCCTATATATAAAGGCAAGGGCAATGTCAATAAACCTAATAACTACAGAGGTATTGCATTATTATCGAATATAGGAAAACTTTTTGCGGGCATTTTGGCAGCGAGACTACAATTTTGGGTTGAAGAATATAATATCCTTTCGGAATTCCAGATGGGCTTTCGCAAGGGAAGGAGAACAATTGATAATTTATTTATTATAAAGACATTAGTAGACAAATATTTAAAAGAAAAAAGGGGTAAATTGTATATGGCTTTTGTAGACTTAGAGAAAGCTTATGACCGAATTGAGCTACAACTTCTGTGGCATAAATTAGTGTGTAAGGGAGTAAGTCAGCAATTGGTGAATATTCTTAAAGCACTGTATTTTGAGAATACCTTCTGTGTAAGGGTAGAGACAGGCTGTGTAACAAAAGAAATTGCAGAAAAGAAAGGCCTTAGGCAAGGATGTAAGTTAAGCTCAGTTTTATTTAATTTATACATAGATGATGTCTTACGAGAAATTGGAAGGAATAATAACTGTGCACCAGTAATTAACAACATCCAAATCCCAGGACTTCTTTTTGCAGATGAGTTAGTGGTAGGATCTATTACAGTAAGTGGTTTAAAACAATCATTACAAGCAATTGATGTATATTGTAAAGAATGGAGGTTAAAAGTGAATCAAGAGAAAAAACAGATTGTGGTTTTCAAAAAGGGGGGAAAATTAAGCAAATATGAAAAGTGGAAGGGAGAGAATAAAGATTACAGGGTAGTGCGTGACTGTATCTATTTAGGAGTAAAAATAGATGGAGGTAATAAATGGGAGAAACAAAAGAAGTTTGCATTGGCAAAAGGTAAAGGGGCGATGGCAGCAATTAGAAGCTGCAAATATAAAGTACCTAATATAAATGTTAAATGGCTGGAAAAAGTTTATGAGATGGTTGTGGAGGCAAAAATGATGTATGGTATAGAAATATGGGGATTAGATAGAGGATGGGAAAGTATAGATGTGGTGCACAGGATGTTTTGTAGAGAAATACTAGGGCTACCGAAGTCAATTGTAAGACAGGTAGCACAATTAAAGATGGGCAGGGTGCCAACTAAGGGGAAGATAATGGAAAGAGCTTTGAAATTTTGGTTCAGAACTTTAAATCTAGGAAAAAGTAATGTGTTAAGACAATGTATTGAATACCAAGAGAATAGCTTAATGAATGATGGATGGGTAAGTAAATTATGGAACATTTTGGAGAAAAATGGGTTAGGAGATATATAGAGAAGGAGAGAAAATAACGTGAAAAATTTTTGGAAAAAGGCGAGGAAAAGACTGGAAGATATAGAAATACAAAACATGTTGAGTGAGATTGCCGAAAAGAGCTCATTAGTTTATTATAGGCCAATGAAAAATACATGGGGTAGGGAAAAATATATAGACATAGTAAATAAAGAAGAGAGAGAATCTATTGCATGGTTAAGAACCGGAGCATGGAGGCTAAAAGGGCTAAGACAGGGTATTCCTCAGAACCAATGTCTGATATGTGGTGATAATTAAGAGATTGAACACATAGTATTTAAGTGCCAAGGAACAGAAAATTGGAGAAAAGAATTTTTTAATAAGAAGTGGTTGAAGGGGGATAGAAATACACTTATGATTGAAATGATATGTAAGGACGCTAGAAGCATTGGACAGTTTTTGTGTAAAGTAGAAAATAAATGGCTTTGGACAGTGGATAGAGAAAAGTAAGAGGTAGTGCATCTTACTTTGAATGGAAAACTATAGTGAATGTGTGATGGTTAAGTAATCAATAAGTGAAAAGTGAAAAACAAGTGGAAATGGGACATGAAAAACCTGAAAAAAACAAGATAATTTATTGATGTGAAATTGTAAAATGTAAATAAACTGTAGTGATTGTCTACTGAATGAGTGACCAGAGTCAAAGTGCAGTAGACAATCACATTTGTAAAACTCTTAGCACAATAAATACTATACTATACAAAGAATGTTTAATGTTGATTCATTTACCATCATTTGGTTAATTAAATGTGTTGCACAAACTGTAAGTGGAATCCTAAGCAGTTCATCTACAAAACTCCAAAAATCCACAGCTTTCTTCTGATTTGACTTCTTTACTATATACTCAGAACATAAAACATATATGGCACACAAAATTTTAATGAGTTATGTTAAACTATTGTTAAGATATTAATTTTTTATTCATAATCACTTTTTGATATGGTAATATTGAAATGCTCTTTTGACCCTACGGTTTATCATTTCACTCCCAAATTTTTAATTTGAGCTTAGTACACAAAGTTACAGAAATTATTGTGCGGCATTTCTTAATTTTAATTAATTTAGAGAAAATACATTTTTGTATTTAGGTTATTGAATTTTTCAATATTTTGAATTATGAGTCATGGAAAAAAATTAATTTCAGCTGAACTAATTAATATTTCTTAACCAGTGCATAAACATTTTTAAATCTAAAATTTCTGAAGCTCTCCTGAAAATACCAACCTAATAAGTTATAATCTGTGATACAAGGAGCATTTTGAATAGTGAAAAATGCTGTGGGGGGGGGGGAAATGTAGTTTCAAGATCAATGCAGTGCTTTCCTAAATGGTAAAGAACCAATTAGCCATTTGTGGTTTTAAAATTGCTGATATTAAAAAATAATTCTGCAGCATGAAAGTACAAGTTATAAGTATAATAAAAATGCAAAAAACAAGCATTTGAAAATGTTCACATGTTTTGCCAAATTTCACCAATACATTACCTTAAAATACTGTGAGGAAGATATGGCCAGATTATGGAACCTATTGTTGCCCTGGCTTCTTGTTAGGTTAAGCAATTTACCAACAAGCCAAGCACATACTATTTGACACAGTGTAATTTTCTTTAGAGATGTGAAACAAAAATTACAAAATTTTCTTTTCTAATCAGTGGTTTGGTAGCCCATGTCTGTACGGAAAGACATAGAGATCACTGTGTACCCTCTTCCCTTGCTACTCCATTCCCTTTGTACTTACTGCAATAATTCATAACAATACTGCTTTATACATCATATCTGCATAACTGTTACAGTTGTTGGTGTTTTATTTTTAATTTATTGAAACGCTGCCTCTTGAACAAAGCATAAAAAATACAAAATTACCAAAAAACACACATATAAATCATTGGATAGGGCAATAAGAACAGAACAAAGTCATGCAATGAAACCATGTTAAAAGGAATTAATAATGTTACAATTTGAAAACATTAACTTAATGAAATTTTAAAGCTTTTACTAATGTCTATGGCGAAAAGATTGAAATATCTTCTTAAAGAAAATTACATCTCTTTCTGATTCCAATGACTTAAAATGGCTGTGTAAAAATTGAAAGGTAACAATCACAAATGTTGACCTTCTGCTCTCAAACAGGCAGCATATCTCATGTAAATATTCTCACTCACTCTCCGAAGCTCAGGAACAGGAATTTTTGTGATTTCTTTTTCACAATATATTCTCTAAGTTCCTGTAGTGTGCGAGGATTGGAACGATACACTTTGTCTCTTTTAAAGAACCCCATAAATAAAAATCACAACTCGTTAGGTCAGGAGAACGAGGGGGCCACAAATCAATACTAATTATTCTGTCATCAAAACCTCTCTTATTGCATGTAATGATTTGGCAGCCGTATGTGCTGTTGCAGAATCTTGCTGGAAACAACCATACAATTTCTCTTCTTCTGTCAAGCGATTGCAAAATGGCCTCAGAATTAACCTCTGATATCTCTCTGCATTTATTGTTTCATCAAAGAATGTGGGCCCTATTATTCTTCTAGCACTTATCGCATACCATACTCCAATTTTCTGACCATAATGAGGCATTTCATCACAAGAATTCCTGCTGCTGAGCTTCGGAGAGTGAGCGAGAATATTTACACGAGATATGCTGTTTGAGAGCAGAAGGTCAACATTTCCAGCATCTATTATAAGGTAAGGATTTTAGTCTGCCTCTGCCAGCTGTTTCATGGTTTGAATATAATTTAACTCACCTATATATACAATGTATTAATTATGTAGGTAATGCAAAAACTTTCAGACTGGTTCGAAGTCAATTGTCTTGTTATTAATAAAGGGAAGACAAAACTACTATGCTTTCATCATATACAAAATAAGAATATCCTAAAACCAGATATTGAACTTGATGGAAAAAAGATACAATAGCGAATAGTGTAAAATTCTTAGGAATAACCATTACACAACACAGACATAACCTAAGTTTAACAACACATAATACAACATTATTTGCAGAAAATTTTATTAAAACAGGCCTAAAGCTATATAAGTTTTACTGAGTACACTTAAGGTTATAAAAAATATGGTTATTTGTAAACGTAGGTTGATGAATGTTTTAATGGATTACTATTTATATGTATTCAGAAGCTTTTTCAAACAGATCCACAGATGCAATCAAATTTGAACTTTTGATTGGACTGAAGGAGTATTAGCTGTCACTGTGCACTCAAACCCACTTACAAATTTAAAACCACTTTAAAACAATGTCTTTGGACCTCAATATTGTGATACAACAGCTATGCCCCAAACTTCAGGAGGTTGGCACTAGGCAGTTGGAGAGATAAACAGAATTTTCTGGAAGTTTCCCTTCTCTTTGCCTCTAGACTGTTCTGGAACTCTAACCAGCTGCTATACAAGCAAGAGTTCTTGCGAGTTAGTAAGTGGGTTGGTTAGTGCAGTTACCATGAAGAAAAGTGAAATAACAGGAAAAATTGAACTAGATCAGATTAGTGGAGTGACAGTGAACACTGGACAAAGTCACAATATATATAAAAACCATGTGCAATACCATTTTGAATTTTGTTTTAAAATTTAAGTTATTGTATCACTTTCTTCTTTTTTTATATGACATGCTAAGGAAAAGGAGAGTTGTCTTACATTTGGAAACATGTTAAATAAAACAGTATTTACAGAATTTTAATACAAATATTTACATATTATGGAAACTATTGAATCCCTTGTGGTAGATGAAAAACCTGCATCTGCTGAAGCAACAAAACAAGAGGCTTCTATCTAACACCCAATCAGAATTAGAAATCTTCTTTACACTTAATAAGTATGAGTATAAAAAGTACGTACCTTTTTGACTAATCTCTTGGGAGGTGCTGGTGGAGTTTGATTGGTATCAATGAAGAGACCAGTATTACGTTTATCAGGTGCTGTGGAGCATCACAAGAGCTAGGTTAGATATCATAAATCACTTGTTAATTTATATTAAAAATCCAACTGCTTATTTTTGTATCTCTTCTAGAAACTATTCGTACTAAAGCTTCTATCTACTTCATATTAGTCGAGATAAACATTTACAGAAACAATTTCATTGCACATTTTGTTGTAGGTTCTAGGGGATTACAGGCTGAAGCAACAGTCAAATCTTAAGTGATCGCTATACGCGACAAGAAACACTTAAAAAAATGTAAAAGTGTTTGGAAAATTTTAAACAATATCAATGAATATCTTGGAAACACTTAATGCCAGAAAAAATGTATTTGACATAATTTACCTGTTTAACGAGATTTACATTGTTGGTGCATAAATTTTTTTGTCTATATCTTATGGTTTCCCAGTTATACAAAATTTAATTAAAATGAAGAGGAAATGAAGAGAGCTTCTGAGGTTATTCACAGAAAATTTAAGATATGCATTTTATTAGCCATGCAAATATCTATATATATATATATATATATATGGTATTTTAATAAACTGTTAGTATGTTTTTGAGAAATAAAAAATAACAGATGTTGAGCCTACCAGGGCCATCCAGAAAGAAATGACCATTTGGCTTTAATATATTCAGAAAAAATATTTAATCAAAGAAAGCATCTCACAAAAGTGAAGCTCACTTTATTTCTCCACATAATCACATCCGTTATTTAAGCATTTGTCATGTCAGTGCATGAGCTTTAGAATTCCCATGTTGTAGTCTGCTCTGCCAATCCATTAAGTCAAGATGTCCAGACATAACTTCACCAAGCAAAGAATGAGAACTGTTTAGGGAATAAATTTGTAACTCATCTAGGGTTACATGCCTGTCTTGCACAATTTGTTGTTCACTTGATACTTCAAATCATCTGTGATGAGTGATGGATGTCGAGGTTGAGTTTCATCATGCATATCTGTTCATCCATTGTTGAACATTTCACGCCACTTTCTCACATTTCTTTTGTTTATTACTGTATCATCATATACTTCCTTTAGTTGATGTAAATTTCTGCAGGTTTGAACTTCCGGGATATCAGAAATCCAATACGTCTTACATCAGAGCCGGTGGGACTTTGTATCACAACAGTTCGTTTTGAACAATCACAGAATACACAATAACAACTTGTTTCGACTGAAACGTACACAAATGCTGAGAAAGATGTAGAGGAAACCATTCAACCATGGACAGAAGCCCAACAGTGATCTGCACTGCGGGAATGTGCAAATTGTTGTTACTTCCTTGATCACTGTCGTATATAACACAGTTTGGTTCTCTGTCTGTCTCTCTGCCTCTCTCTCTCTCTTTCCCACACTCACACAACACACACACCTTAAAATGTTTATTTTTGTTTCAGGGTAAATATGTATTTGAGATGAAATCCTAATATCAAATTTTTTGGTAGAATACAATACTTCGTCCACCTGCTACAATGTGATCTTTTAGTCCCTCCACAGTACCACAGGTCAGTAGCCTTCACTATGCTCCCAAATTGGTAGCAAGCTATTGTTTAGTGCCTATCAAGGACACAGCGGTCGCATACCATGCCCAAAACACCATCCATATTGTAACAAGGATTGCGGATAATGGTCAGTGTGGAACTGTCTCTTTCAATGTGCAAGTGTGCTTTCATTTAAGTTGAAAATGTTTTGATTGAACAGCACGTGTTTTTAGTGGAGAATGGTTTTAGAGAAGGTGGCAAAAAAAAAAAAAAAAGTTAAACAAAAATTTACAGAGCAGTTTCCCAACATGATTATTTCTTATGCAGTGCTGCACAATCAACAGTGTATAAAATTAATCTGAAAATAATCAATGAACTGAAATTGGCAATAATAAATTACTCTAATTCAGAGATAAAAGAAACCTTAATCAGTGTTTAACAACAAAATTAAACACGTGAATCTCTGCCATCAACAAAATGGGGGACATTTTCAACATCTTCTGTAAAGGGGTAAGTTAATTATGACTTTTATTTGTTTGTTTTCTCTGTCTACTGCTTTCTCCAAGTCCATTCCTACCTGTTCACCACTGCAACTTCACAAAGGGAGTCAGGGTTAATACTACATTTCCATATCTTGCTTATTCCACCACTGTGGAGGAACTTAAAGGATGCAATGTACAAGTGAATGGTAAAGAAAGTAAAAACCAGAGTAAGGTGATGGGTACACAAGTACTTACTCTGTCCACGAGGTGGAAGTGGTGGAGCCTCTTCTGTACTGGACTCTGACCAGGAGTTCCTCAGCTGTTGTCCATCTGGAGGACTGTTTGTAGAACTTAAACTGGCAGTGTTAGTGGGCTTACTGAGTGAACGCTGATGTGTTGGTTTTGGGGGTCTAGGTATTGGACTACCATCAGAGTCCTGACTTTCTCTAGAAGTAATAAAAATAGTTACATTACTTGACTCATTTTCTATCAAAACCCTCAACTATCAAAATAACAACTTTATAGGAGAAACAAACAGTGTAATTTTCAAATATATTTTGATAAGTTAATATTCTTTAAACAAGGTGATTTGTTTATGAAAAAATCTGATGTGTTACACTCACATGACTTTCTCTACTCTTGTACAAGATATTTTTACAAACGTTTATTCTCTACCTACTTCATGTTAATCGAGATAAACATTTGCAGACTCTATCTTATTGCTAATTTTCTTGTAGATGTAAGGGGAATATATATTTACAAGGGCAATATAGAAATACAGTAGCCTTTAAGCACATACATATCTCTTAATAGCTGGTTGCTAGGTGCAGCACCATTCCCTTTGCCACAGATTAATACTCTTTGCATATCCAAGACAAAAAAATGAATAACGAATTCCCATTTGAGAAAATAAGTATTAAAAATTAAAGGGAATAACAAGCAATATCTCGAAAAGGGTTCACTCAACAAAAAAAATGTATATGACATAAATTGTGTATTTTAACGCGATCTACATTTTTGTGTAGTAACATTTTGTCTATCTCTTATGGTTTACCAGTTATGTAAAAGTCGTTCACAATGAAGAATACTTGACATTCCCAGAAAATTCAAGATACACATTTTATTTTTCATAAAAATATCTTAAACATATGATATTTTAATCAAAATCGTTAGAGCCATTTTTGAGAAAATTAAAATTTTCGAAAAATCTTCCATGTAAAGGGTAATCTGGGGTGGGGGGATTTTCTTGAAAACCTTCGTGTTGCATCTCTGGAAGATACTGAACCTAAATACCAAGTTTGGTGTTTATCCGACTGTTCGTTTCTGAGTTATGCTGTTCACAGACAGACACACAGACAGACAGACACACAGACACACCCACAGACATGTTTCCAAAAATACTTTTTTTGGATTCAGGGGGTCTGAAAAATGTATTTCCGGTGAAATCTTGGTATCGAATTTTTGGGTGGAATACAATACTTCCCCTACTTACTATACGTAGTAGAGAAAGTAAAAAATCTAATGTGCTACATTCACATGAATTTCTCTACCCTCTGATTTATTAGTGGGTATAGAGATTATTCTTATGAAAGTTTATATTTCTGTCATCTTCATTTTAATTGAGATAAAACTTTGCACATTTCATTATAAATACAAAGCAAATGGCGACAGTAAAATCTTTAAGAACTGGATGATACAGATATATGCTGGTCTTAAAATATTCTTTCCATGCAATCTTGACAAACAAGTGAATAGCAACAGGACTTTTAAAAAATTACAAGCATTGAACAATTGCAACTAATATTAACGGATATCTCGGAAATGGCTGATGCCACATAAAAGTTATTTAAAATAATTGTGTGTTTTAAAGGAATCTGGATTCTTTGTGTGATATGTTTTCATCTATTGCTTAACGTTTACTGGCCTTTCCCAGAAACTTCAAGATATACAGTTTATTTGTCATGTAAACATCCTTAATAAATGGTATTTTAATCAAAATCGTTAGAAACATTTTTTATAAAATACTGAAGCCTTTTTTATGCTTTTACTTACTGCCTATTCTGATTTTTATAAATTCCTGGCTCTAGTTATGACCTGTCTGATTTAAGCATTTTAAACTGACGAAAAATAAAGGTAACTTACCGTGAAGATCGCATGACAGGTAAGGAAGAGTAATCATTTCCTCCACGTGTTGGTGTTCTAGCCAGAGTGTCAGTGTTCCCAGCTGACATGACATAACCTGCTGATCTTGGTCGTGTTTCTCGCTGGGGTATTGGGGGTGGGGCTGGCAGTGTTAGTGACTCTCTGTGGGTACCAGGATATTGCATGTTACCATTCATTCTCTCCAGAAGCTCCTGAAAGTAGATGTAAAAAGCATTTAATCACAACATTTATATAATTGTATATATTCTCATGTAAATGTAAGCATAAGGGAATAAAATTAAATTAAGTTTTATTTATGGATGCTTTTTAACTGCTGTGGTCCTTAGCGTCCCATTCTATATTGGGCGTGAAAGACCGGTAATTTTGCTCAAAGGCCTCTTTATCAGGCTTGAGGTTCTTTTACGTGCCATAAATCTATGACACAGAAACCACTGGCTTTACTTCCCTTCCAAATGAAGCCATGCTAAGAATTTTTACGCCCGAAAAAATCCATTGCCCTCTGCCAGGTTTGAGCCCATGACCTCGTGAACTGGAGGCTAGCATGGTAACCTACACCATGGAGGACAGCATAAGGCAATAAAAATAAATCTGCGGACATATGGTGATAAGCCAACTGCATTTTCCTGAATAATTATACAGTAAAACACCACTTAACTGAAACAACAGAGGAAAAAAATGAGAGGAAAAAAAGAAAGAATGAACAAAAAAATCTGAAATACTCAAGTTCACACTGGCAACATTGCTGTGACAACTGGCAATGTTCTTTTGTGCCAACCCTAAATTCCAACACAGGTACTTGGAATTGTATGCACCCCCTACTCCACAATATATACTATTGTAACAAGTGTTAACTGCTTGGACACACATTCAATATGGAGGCCCACTGTTATTTTATTCTTGGTGTTGGTCAGTGTGGTTTATTTGTATTAAGTTGCCAGTGAAAAGCAAGCGTGTTGTAATAAACATTGAACAGAAACTCGAAGCCATTAGTGACAGAGTGAAAAAGCAGTAGAGGTAAGAAAGACTACAAATTTGTATTCAATCTTAATGGGAAATACTGAATTACAACATTATGAATAATGCAAAACTTCTTGTTCTTAGGTTGCCTTGCATTTTGTAAAACAAAGCAGTGAATCAGCACCAATAGATATAAAGCTTATCAAACAGTGACGTGAAATAGCTGCTTGCAAGTACTGGAAGAACAAAGTTCAGAAAAAATTACTGATTTTATGAAACAGTCTTTGTAAATCTGTAATACATATTTTAATATTGCATACAATAGTGGTTTTTTATTAAATATTTTACATACATTTGGAATACTATTAATTTGTTTCTTTCAATGCTTAAAATCACTGCGATTGATAATTGAATAAAACTAAAAATCTGTGTAAGCCTACTTTCTTGTCACATCACAACCCTGCCTAAGAGAAACGTGTCTCTAACAATAATACTGATGCACCCGAGGCAAATATAAATATAATATCTAAAGATACAGTCAAATTACAAAGTTAATATTTTTTTAAACTTGGGGCAAAGGCCACCTGAAAGTACATTTGGTGCCAACGCTACCGGAAACTGTTTGCTATATGTGCGGTTGCAACTACTTCAAGTTCGGCTCCCCAACAGTCGAAATATGATACAACTCCTTCAATACAAACTACTTCAAATTGACGCCCAAAGCGTGGTGCTAATAAATAAAATAACAAAACATCTTCTCAACTCTCACAATTTGAATATGTTAAACCAAACTTGGTATTTATGTTCAGTATCTTCAAGGATGCAACACAAATGTATTAAAAACAATCCCCCCATCCCAAGCTACCCTTTATATGGAAAATGGTTTCCTGTTTGTACATTTAAAAAAAATTATCTAGTGCTTTTTATTAAAATATCATATGTTTATGATGTTTGCAAGACTAATAAAATGGTCATATATCTTGAATCATTTGAAACTAGCCGGTGAAGTCCTCTTCATCCTGAATCGTATAATTTTATATACTTAACTAGTAAACCATAAGAGATGGACAGAAATTTATTACATGAAAAATATAGATTTGGGATTCAGGTGCACTGTCTTCTTGTACGCTTTCTTCCTTGTAAGAGTGTGAATTAATAAAAATGTTTCCTAGAAAGTTGCTTATTTTGAAGAGCTCTATTTAAAAGTACTCCCAAGTGAACGTCACTGATCCCACTTTCGGTTGTGGCTGATTGATTAAATCAGATAAAGTGAAAGATCACATAAGCTTTAGTTATAAAGAGTTTTGTCTCAAAAATTTTAACATGCTATTTTCTGAAATAAATGACTGCTACGAGAGGTCTGGTTTATTATATAAGGGTCATTCAAATCAAACCTGGTCACTTGTGTAACAACGGTAACGATTTTATTAACTCAAAAATAGTCGCCAAAACTGTTGGCACATTTATCCCATTGCGACACTAGCCGGTCGATTCCATCTTTGAAGAAGCTAGTAGGCTGCTGTTGGATCCAGGACTGGACCTATTTACACACTTCGTCATCCGTTGTGAATCGATGTCCGCGAATAGCTTGTTTTGGAGGTCCATAAACATGAAAGTCACACGGTGAAATGTCTGGACTGTACGGTGGATGCTCCAGCGTTTCCCATCGAAACTGCTGCAATGTCGTCTTCACCGCATTGGGAGTGTGGGGCAGGCATTATCATGCAGGAGAATAATGCCATTGGACAACATGCCTGCACATTTCGACTTGATGGCTCGTCTAAGGTTCTGTAAAGTGCGAGAGCAAATATATGTTTTTACTTCACGCGTTGCCATCTTGTGACGTCATTCTTTGTTTGGTTTGTAGCTCCCTCTGACGTTAGCAATTTGTATCAATTAGTTTCTGAAAGAATTTAAGGTTATGTATATTGTCCTCCGGCTAGCTATCATCTTTTCTTGGTAGAACTTGTATCTCTTGCAGGGTGTGAATCGGAAAGGAATCTTTTATCCAGAAATTATACTGACGAAGAAATTGGTTTTATAACTTTTATTGCTGAACACATTCACAAACACTTTTACAAATTAATCTGGATACTCGCCAAACTGAAACTGTTTGTAATAACTTCTTATCACTTTTAACTCACGTACTTCAACTTTATATATTTAACTGTATAATACTTTATAATAATTCTCGTAATTCTGCTGCGCGTAACTTGACGAACTGAAGGACTGACTGACGATGAACTGAGAGACCGACGTTTAGTGTATTGAGAATTCCGTTGAACTGGGGGACACTCTACCTCGGACCTGGCTTATATACACTCACTCCTCGGCATGCCTAAAGATTATAAATGAACTGCTATTGGCTAATAAAACGCGCCAACATTAGCGTCTATTTTAATATCCAATGAAAACCACTAATACATATTTCTTTTAGGGAACATTCTAGAAGCTTCTATCGAAACCGCGCGAAATATTACGCAACTTCCTTATTCCCGGTAATGATAAACAACTCACCCCCTTGCTGCATTATTGCGTTATTGTTGACAGTTTCAGTAAAGCCGTATATTATTATTTACCAATAATAATTACAATTAATAAACATCAGAAATCAATGTCACATAAAAATACATATTCATATTACTATCATTAATTACATCTGAGTAATTTGTGATACAAATTACCGTCTCAAAAGTGGCTTGATAACGCTGGGCATTGATGGTGGTTCCCTGTTCCAGGAACTCGAGAAGCAGTGGGCCCTTGTGGTCAAAAAAGGACATCATGACCTTACCAGAACTGGTGTGCACGGCCTTTAATTTCTTTGGAGGTGGTGAAGTCTTATGTTTCCACTGCTTGCTCTGACTCACTCCTCGTTGTTCCTGCTTACTTGCCTTCATGTTCAGTAGTGGACGATAACTTGTGTGACCACCTTCTCTTTGGCGTGAAACCACACTGTTGCTATGCAACATCAAACGTTGCACATGCTGTAGTCGCTCTACCAATAGATGGTGCCACCATACACACAGTTACATGGTGCCACCTTACGTGTAGTGCAAAGTTAGACGCACTGATCAGGTTTCATTCAATGTCCCTCATATATAATTTATAAACATAAAAAATAATATATTTCTCATATGTACAATCTGCAATCTCCATCCTTCTGTGCAGAAATAAATACATACCCACCCTGTGTTCAACAGAACTGGCTGATGCTCGTCATTTCACAAATCAATGTTTATGCTCATAACTATGTTACAGTCAAAGTGTGATGCTATCTATAGGACTTTCCAAGGGCAACAACATTATCTGCGCCACCTTGTACTTTCTCATTATGATACTTGCCATTGGTTTACTATAAATATCCTCATCATCAGTACCATGGTCTTCAGCACTCAGTAATAAATGTCCGTACGCACTGCTGCTGGAGGCTGACGAGCGATTGCTTGGCGTCTCACTGGAAGTTGGAGGGTATTTCTTCTCTGTGGGTAGTGGAGGTAATGGAGTGCTGTAAGTAACAAGAAATTAATTAAACATTAAAAACAGAAGCATTATTAACAGCGAAGTATTCATCATGATGTAGATTGAGTCACACTTTTTTACACTAACCTTCACAGAGAAGAAATTAACAGAAGACGCTTTGAAACTGTTGAACCTTCAGGACAACAGCATTAAATTCACAATCGAAATTGAAGAGAACAACACCTTACCCTTCCTGGACCTCATTATAACCAGAGATCAAAATAGCTTTAAATTCGGTATACATAGAAAACCTACACATGTGGACAACTACATAAAGAAAAATGGTTGCAACCCAACTTTGCACCAACTAGCCGCCTTTAGAAGTTTGATCCACTGGTTGCATAGCATCCCCTTGAGCAAAGAAGAATTTTTAAAAGAACAACATATAGAAAAAATAGCAGTAACTAATGGATTCAACTCAGATCCCATAAGGAACATGATAAACAAGAAGAAAAAACTCAAGGCAATTTCACACTCCACCACTCTTAACGCCTCTCTCAAACACAAATTAGAAGTACAAGAAATTCACATACCACCCTTGGGCCTTTAGAAAATTTGAATGAATCTTCAACAAATTTAACGTTAGACTAGCTCCACAGAACAAATTCAGCTTGAAGAACTTACTAAACACACCTCTCAAAAATACCATCCCGAACACATTAAAATCCGGAATTTACCAGATTAGTTGTGATGAATATGAGAAATACTACATAGGAAAAACTAAAAGAAACTTGGAAACCAGACTTAAGGAACACCAAAGAAACATAAAACTAAAACAAATAGAGAAATCTGCTGTATCACACCATTTTTGGACAGAAAACCACAACATTGGCCAAAGTACAAAGTTGTTAAAACCCCTCACCACACCAATAGAATTGAACAACTGGGAAAAAATATACATCATCAAAAACAGCAACAACATCATTAATTTTGAAATACCGCCTGTAAGCAATGTGTTAAAACTTTGTGCCCCCAACACCAGATGGCAATAGGGTCAGAATTTGCAGGATGAGGAAGAAGAGGACATGGGAGAAAGCGACCCTTAGTCACCCAATCACTGACGATGAGGATGAATGCCCTTGAAAACGTTTCCTGTTTTATATAACTTTTAATTAGTGAAGGTGAGTATAAAAAAGTGTGACTCAATCTACATCAAGAAATTAATTACTAAGTAGCACAACATTAAACTCTCCGACTGACTCACATTTTTCCTGTTAAACCACAAGGTGCTCTCAAATTCGTTTTGAGATGATGTACCCCAATGGCGACTTACAGTTTTGTAAGTACCTTAAGTCGAGGCTTCATAGTTAACCACTGTTACATCAATCAGTGTTATCTACAAATAACTCACATATATTTTCTTGGAAACTGTAAGACATTAATGTTGTGTTGGAATTTCCCACGTTAGCTCAGTTGCTAAGAGCAGCAACATGGTAAGCTGAAGATATGTGGTTCAAATCCCACCTATGGCATTGAATTTTTCAGTCGGATTCTACCTTTCCAACTTTAGTCTACACAAGGAATGTGTGAAAGAACAAGTAATTAACCCTCATATCTGTTAACATGAGTACCTATTTAAAGTATGAGGGTAATCCCAAAAGTAAGGTCTCCAAAGCGCTGGGATCACAGGGAAACTGTTTGTGTGGATGTTGGCCATACTGCTTTTTTCCTTTCTCCCTCCACTCTCTTCAGAAACCACCGCACATCCCTTAGCGCCCTCAGTCTTGGCTTGGCAGCCAGTTATAATGGAGCTCCCATTAGCTACTACCGTCAGGTGTGAAGTTCACGCAGTTATTCGCTTTTTGAGTGCAAAAGGGGTTAAACCTGTCGAAATTCATCGACAGTTGATGGAAGTGTATGGAGAGTCTTGTATGGATGTCAAAAATTTCCGCAAGTGGTGTAGAGAATTTGCAAATGGTCGCACGGAAATTCATGACGAGGAAAGAAGCAGGAGACCGTCCATTTCTGACAAAACAATCGCAAAGGTTGAACAAATCGTGCTTCAAGATTGGCGGATCACTCTTGATGAGCTCTGCATTGTTGTTCCTGAGATTTCTCAAAGCACTATTCATCGGACTTTGATTGAAGAGTTGAAATTTCGGAACGTGTGCGCAAGATGGGTCCCAAGAATGCTGACAGAAGATCACAAAAGGCAACGTGCTGAAACTTCCCACCAATTTCTTCAACGCTATGCAGATGAAAAGGACAACCTTTTGGATTCAATAGTCATGGGTGATGAAACCTGGGCTTTCCACTTCACACCTGAGACCAAACAACAATCACGTGAGTGGCGGCATTTCGGTTCACCTAAGCTGCGAAAATTCAAGAGAACACAGTCTGCTGGTAAAGTCATGGCAACTGTGTTTTGGGATTGAAAGGGGATATTGTTGGTCGACTTTATGGATCCTGGGACAACAATAAATGCTGACAGGTATTGTCAGACATTAAAAAAACTCAGACGGGTAATTCAGAACCATAGAAGAGGAATGTTGAGCAAGGGCATAAGCCTTCTCCATGACAATGCTCGCCCCCACACCGCCCGTCAAACCATGAATCTTCTGCAACAGTTTGGATGGGAAACCATCACCCATCCACCCTATAGTCCGGACTTAGCACCCAGTGACTACCACTTGTTTCCCAAGTTGAAAGAACACTTGGCTGGAAGGCGCTTCGGTGACGACGATGAAGTGAAAAATGAGGTCCATCACTTTTTCAAGAGCATGGCGGCAAGCTGGTATGACATGGGCATACAAACCTGCCACAGCATCTACAAAAATGCATCGACAGAAATGGCGATTATGTGGAAAAATAGACAAATGTTAAAGCTTCAAAACTATGTACCATTTGTTGTCAATAAAAGTATCTTTGTATTTTAAAAAAAATTGGAGACCTTACTTTTGGGATTACCCTGGTACTTTAAGAGTATACTCTTACAATTAACACTTGGTATGGGAAAAGAAAAATATTAAAATAGTCAGCACTTAATAATTTATACTTTGATTAATATTTCTCATTGTATTACTTACAAGGAAGGTCCAGAAAGTAATAGACGTTTTAAAATAAAAAATTAACAAAATGAAAAAACCAAAGTTTATTTCACAGTTTAAAAGGTACACTCTTAAACTATTTTTCTGCACAATCGGCATTCAAATTAAGGCACTTATCATACCATGGCACAAGCTTTTCAACACCGTCTATGTAGAAATCTGTCGCCTGCAATTTCAACCACTGGTTTACACCGGTTCAGTGTCAGTGTTAAAGCATTGGTAGTGAGCCATTTCTTCATCACTGGGAAGAAGTGGTAGTCACTCTGCACCAAATCCGGGCTGTATGGTGGATGATCAAAACCTCCCATCCAAAACCCTCCAAGAGCCCTCGGGTACGACTGGCCATGTGTGGATGTGCGTTATTGTGAAAAAATAACACATCACAAAGTTGGTGATGCATTTCAATTGTTTTGTGGTTTTTTGCCAACAAAAACCTAATCACAGACCGCACCTCACAAGTGGCGGGATTTTCAATTGCAGTACACATTTTAACACATCACAGGGAGCAAAGTAAGGGAGGCACAGTCCACATGCTACCACAGCTAGATGTGTTGTGAGTGTAGGAACATTTTGAAACCAAGATGGCATCTCTAGCACCGCCCATTGCTGTGATAGGCCAAAATGTCTGTTACTTTCTGGACGGCCCTTGTAATGTTTCCATTATAAAACTAAAACACTTACTTGATTATACTAGCGGCTTGAGAGCTGTCAGACTGAGACTTGCCTCTGCTTCTTCCCAACATTGTACCGAGATCTCTCAAACCTTGCTTCAACTGAGAGAATCTTTCCTGTAATCGTCGGTGCAATGGCTGTACTCCTGGAGGTGCCAGTTGCCCATGAAGATAAAGACCATTTTCCAGCACTTGTATCTGTAAACACATGAAACAGCTGCTGTATTTAACACAGAGGTTTCAGGAATTTTCTAGAAACATATGAGATTTGTATGGAAAGTTCTTTGCCTGAGAAAGAGAACACAAGATTTTTAAACCAACTTTGCTTCATTTTACAATATAGTCACCTTTCAACTCTACACACACGATACTCATCTTCTTTATATCTTGAGTATAAAATGATTTACCCAAATCTGCAAACTAAGAGTTTGTGTGACTTATGATCTGCACATCTGTGCTAAATCTCTGTCCAGTGAGCCATTTCTTCAGATTTTGGTGGAGGAAAAAGTCACTGGAGCCAAATCTGGTGAATATGGTGTATGTGGCAGCAGTTCAAAGCACAAGTCATGCAACTTTGTGATTCCATTGATGAAGTGTGCACCAGTACATTGTCTTGCTGGAAAAAACTTCCTTCTTTAACAAATGTGGATGTTTGGCTTTCATATCATTCTTCAACTGCTCCAGCAAAGCTCCATTGATAGTTTTGCCCTTTTCCAGGAAATCTACTTCATTACAACCCGAGCAACCCACAATGCCATCACCGTTCCTGCTGAAGGAACACACTTGACCTTATTTGAAGCATTTTCACCCCCTTGCACCCATTGTTTGGACTGCTGTTTCATCTCTGGGTGCGGTAATGAATCCATGATATTTTGTCAATGGGATGTAAGGTCACAAAAAGTTGGTCACGTTGCATCTGAACTTGTACAAGCACTCCTGTGTTTTGCTCATTTGGATGTGCATCTGATTGATGGTTAACAAACATGGCATCTATCGCATTGCAAGCTTTCTCTCGTGCAAATGTTCTAGACACAATGCAATGAGCTCTTGGCAATGTCATGAAACTCAAAAACCTTAATTCATCTGTCATGTAACAAGGCACTGTGGATTTTTGTGATGTTATTTTTAACTTGTAGTAACTGGACATCCTGGACGTTCATATTCAAAAATGGAAGAAAGGTCACATACAAACTCTGCAGCCCATTTCTTCACCATAGAAAATGATGTTGAAGCACCTTCCAAAGTGGAATCCAATTGCATTTTTATTTTGGTTGGCATTAAATCTTTTAATACAAACACTGCTGACATTTTATTTTATCAGTTTTCGGAAGAAATCTCAACTTATTTATTTTACAGCACTATAACCTCCTATTGCCAGAGATATTTTGCTACATATGCCATTCTTCCTTTAATTTCTAGACTGGCTTTAATATTTATTTCACCGGCACCACCACCGAAGTGAATTGAATAGCTATAATCACTAAAGCAAGACAAAATGCACTGGCAATCCATTCAAAGCCAAACATTATGACTTTTAGTCCTAACAACTACAGTAAAATGTGTCTGTGGTAAAGGATGGGGAGGGCCCAAGTAAAATAACTGGTGTGATGGCATGTTTGCATGCTAAAGGGTTATATTCTACAGCAGCTGCATGGATTTTGCCTCTTTATATTGAAAAAAAAACCTTTGTATCTAATGTGGGATAACAACCAAACAAATGAAATACAATTGCAAAAGGATCATACTTGATAACTATTCTTGTGTCTGATACTGACAGCACAATTTCTGTGTCAGGCAGAGAACTTTCAGAACCACCTTACATATCAATTGCTAGTCCGAATTTGTTACTATTATATTCAATGTAAATTCTACATTATGATGGAAACCATTATGTAACATGCACCTACCTGATCAAGAGTTAAAGCTTTTAGTCTGTATATATGTTCAGAAAATTCCGGGTGTTGTTTTGCAAACTCTGTACTGAAGAAAGCTTGTTGATATTTAGAGATGCCTCCCATCACGTTTGCATCAATTATACCCTGAAAATATTATTAAAACATTATGCAAATTAGTAATAACAGAAACAAAATTATACAAAGCTAACAAAATAAGTCCAAACAAATACCTACCTGCAATCTCATACTAAAGGGATTGATGTTTCTCTTCCTGTCAGCTGTGTATTGACTGATTAGCTGTCTCAACTCCTTATTTACACTTTCCATTGTTTCACAGGCAAACTGCACTGGAGCAACTTCCTCTACAGATTTCTCCACAACTTCAAACCAACGTAAGATGCCTGGTAGAGAGCTAGATGTTGTCAAAACTGTGCGCTCTATCCAGAGACTCTGCAAGTAAAACAAATCACAATTCACTTCCATTTAAGAATACCATTTGTTGCAGTTTCAGTGCTAGGATTTTGTAAAAAAAATTTTGTAAAATGTTTTAACATGTAGAAATTTATGCTGAATTTACATCAAATTTAAAAACCAAAACGTCTTTCTAGCAGAATTCTCCCCAATAAGTTGGTCATTGAGTGGTATTCCTTTCTGGTGCCGTTAGCTGGATTTTCTTTAGATTGTGCTGCTATCTGTCTTAATAGCAGCACAATAATTTTTGTAATGACATCATCTACTGGCGGGATTTCAAAGTTCATAATTTTGTCCTGGATTTTTATAACGAATACATTAATCTGTATTATGTTAATTGTTAGTGGATTTTTCAGGTGTTTCAGTAGCTTGATATTGTGACTTTGTCCAGTTTTTCAATTGTCACTTTTCTTACTGTCTGTATTGTCGCTGTTTTGTTTTATCTAGCTCACTTTGTTCACACTTTTACTTTACTAAGGTGAACTAGTTCAATTCTCCGGCACCTCACTTCCTTCGTGATACAACCTCTTCACACTCTGGATGATTCAATTCACTCAGGAGTCGAACACAAGACCTCCACAACCTGTCGCTCTGCAGTAGTACTTGCTGCACATCACAAGAGTCATCACAAACTTGCTCAGAGAATCACTGTTGATGATGCACCAGAAATGCAGTTGCTAATTCACTTGCACGCTGACTCAACAACTCTCTTGCACTTGACTTGCAACTGACTCCACTCTACCACACCTGACTCACTTTCAACTCACGACTGACTAACTGCCCACAAAAGTGTTTGTTTATATAGTCAGAAGGTTCTCAAACATTCTAGGACCATTTTGACACATTTTCTGGAGGAGGGAGGGGGAGATAAAGCTTCCAGAAAGTTCTCTCCTGATAGTGCACCTGGTGTTTATGCTGGCAAGCAGTGGTTATCTTGTTCACAGACACACACTCAGCTCCGAGATGGCGAAGAAGCAACGTAGAGTTGCTGAGCCTGCTAAGGCAGGAACCTCTTCTTCTCCCCCGCAGTCGCCACCACTCTCAGCGTCATCCACGCCGCAGATCCTGGAACGTTCCCAGCCAGCGCAGATCCAGCCTGTACCTCATGGGAGGTGCAGCGCTGTCATCAGAGGGATCCCGAGGGACCTGCCAGTCAGGTTCCTCATCAGCGCAGCACACCAGCAGCGGCCTTCAGTATTGAAGGCTGCTAGGATCTTCGGAGTACAGGGACCCATGTCGCTCGTCAGGATCGAGTTTGCAGACCCTGGCAACTACAAAGCAGCCTTGAGGGCGGTGCTTACGCATCCAGGCCAGCTGAGTGGAACGCCAGGTGCCCTGCCGACGTTGCTGTGCCTACAGGCATGACGAGTCATCCTGCACGGCGAAACCAAGGTGGCACTAATGAGGTGCTCCCAGCACCACTGCTTCCGCTACTGCGCAACCTCAGAAGGGTCAAACCACTTCACCGGCCAAGTGCTCTGCCCCCTGCATCCTCACAGGAAGGCAACGAGGAAGTCCAGGGCCTACGTGACGCCGTTCAGGTTCTTCACGCGGAGTTCCTGAACATGTCGGCGAAGATGACAGCCCTGGAGGAACTCATCAGGGAACTTCAAGTCACGTCAGCTGCTCAGCAAGTTTTTCTAGCTGGGCAGTTTGACACCATCTCATCTAGAATCAACACCATCGACGACTCCATCAAGAATTCATCTTCAGCTTCAGACACGACATGGCAACACCTCGACTCCATCCACAATCTCTCATCTCTGGCAGTACTTCAGCAGCAATTCAGAGCCTACTCTCAGCAGCCATCCACAAAACCGGAGACCTCCAGTACTCACCGAAGGTTTCCGGCCAGATCCAAGTTCGTCGAAGAGTACCTGAACCGGGAAATTCACTGACAACCTTCAAACGACAAGGAAGTTCAACATCCCTCACCTACACTTCTGCCACACAAATTCCCTTCTAAATCCTCGCCATTCCCACTAGTGTTGCAGTCAGGTTTCATGGCTACACCCTAGTTACTACCTTTACGCTCCCGCCCATAGGGCGGCAGCCAACAGCTTTCAATTACTAACGCGGGTGCTAAGCAGGACCGCACAACCTTCACATTCTATTCCACTTTTTCTTCTACTATCCATTTTCCTTCCGGTGGAGGAGTTTTTAGTGGGTATGCCGACGCTCGGAGAGTCCCACACTCTCAGTCCCGACTTCCATCGGGGCTGAGGTCAGTGATTAAATCATTTTCTCCTCCACTCGAAAAAAAAAATATATATACCACGTGAGCCTTCTCTTCCTGTGGATTGGTAACTAGGCAACCCTGCATTTTACAGATGATGCGAAATGCAAGTGTTGACACCACATTCATCTGATTAGGGCTATGGTGGTGCTCGTCGTTAACGTGCTCTAGAAGCACAATGGTTAAATGCTGGAAAGTTGCTGAAGATTGAAAGTTCAAATCATGCCTGTGAATAAATGAGTTTTTTACTCATTTCTTGCATTTATTTATGATGTTCAGTAAAGCATATTCTAACAAGTAACAATTTGTGCTTTAATAAAATTCACATAGTTAAAGCAATTAAGTGAAACGACACTTCCTTGCCAAACTATCAGTTCCCATTAAATTTACTAAACATAAAAAGTACCTTCAAGTGACAGTATTTGAACCTGGGACTTTCATCACTGAAGGCCAATGTGCACACTGTTGCGCTACAAGTGCAAGCTACTGCAGGCACAGCGGTGCAAAGTGGTCAAAGCAATCGGCCAAAATTGATACAATGCGATGCAGTGGACAGTGTTTACGGTATAGTCTGTACAATGCCGGAACTGCATAACTTCTCAATCCGCAAGCTAAGAAGACTCACAAACTACCACTGCAAATATCTCTGAAACAAAAATATGAATTGAAAAATGACTTTCACAGGAATGAAGATAAGGGAAGGGCTCATTCAAGTAGATGATGCAGGTCATTCAAGAATGTAAACAAATATGATTTTCAACATTAAATTGCAATATTTTAAATTAAAACCCCAAATTATTTTCGACATAGACATTGCAAGTAACATTAAGGATGGCATTTGTTGCATCACAATTAGATCAGTTACATCCTGAGAAACTGTAAACCTGAAGTTGATACTTGAGATACAACAAAAGAAGTAAACCTTTATTTTTTTCCTGTTTTTCGTTTTCTTTTTGTGACTGGAAATCCTGTGTTATTTCCAGGGTAATTGATAACAGGAAAATAATAGTAAGAACAGCTTTTGCCACATTGCTGTACTTCACTTACACTGTGATTAATTGCAACGTGAAGTTTGCGCTTGAGACACAACAATGTGGTTGAACCTCATAATGTGCAGCTGATTTGCATTTCATTGTATCTGAAGCGTCAACAATGTTACAGTTTCTTGGGATGTAACAAATGCCATTCTTAAATGTTATTTTCCATATTATTAATTGTGTCAAAAATAATATAAGTTTTCCATTAAAAAACACATTTAGGTTGAAAATCATAGCTGCCTACATTTTTGAATGGCCTATATCATCTACGTTCATATCTGTGAAAGTCGTTTTTCAATTCATAATTTTTCTTTCAGAGATACTTGTGGCAGAAGTTATAGGTGACTCACCTGACAAATTTTTTATATTCTGCATTGGATGACATCATTAGACTTGCAATTATTAAAACAGGTAGCAGCACATATCCAAAGGATCACCTGGCTAACTGCACCAAGAAGGAATACCAGTCGACGACAAACTGATGATGGAGAGAATTCTCCCAGAAGTGCAGTCTGGATTTTTAAATTTGACATAAGTGAAGCAAATTGTGTCTACATGTTAAAACATTTTACTAATTTATGATGCTTCGTTGTATTTATTACTTCATTCTGACATACATTATAAATAATATTGTTTGAACTTACTTTGAATTCATTGTCTTTATCCACAGGTCCTTTATGAACTGGTCTGTCCAGCTGAAATCTTCGTACATCATTCACTTGATAGAAACTAGCTATTTTCTCTGGAATGTCAGTTCCTGCTCCAGCAAATATTGGGTTGTCTTCAGGTATGGGCTTTACATTGCATATTTGAATGTCTGTATACAGTTAAGAAATAAATGTGTCTCAAACACAAGATCTTAAAACTGAAGCTGTTAATGACCCTGGCAGAGATGAGTGTTGGCTCGTGCACATTTTAGTTCGTGGGGTGACATAACTAATAAAAATAACATGGCATAGAATCCAAGGACATGAGTTCATGATGCTGTACTACAAAAATATGCCAGGCCAAAAAAAGACAATGTTGGTTGGTTTACAATGCTCCCTTAGGTCAATGACCTCTGGGGAAACTTATTCCACCAAGCAATGTATGGGCCCCAATTATTAATTGAGGGCACCCAGAAGGTGCCTTTTGGGATTCACAAGAAGTGTTAGACATTCACTACCTGGAAAAGGGTAAAATGATTACAGGTTTATTATGCCAGAATGCTGGATCAGATTCACAAGGAATTGTTAAAGAAAAGACCCCATTTGGTGAAGAAAAAGGTTTCCTTTCGTCAGGATAATGCACCCGCACACAAGTGAGCCATTGACATGGTAAAATTTGTGAAATTGGGCTATGAACTGCTACCTCACCCACCATATTCTCTAGATTTGGCTTCGAGTGACTTCTTCCTCTTTGCAAACCTGAAAAACTGGCTCGCAAGAAGAAATTCATGTCCAGTGAACACATCATGGCAGAAACAACCTCATATTTTGCAGACTTCGAAAAATCATATTTTTTGGAAGAGTTAAAAAAATTGGAGAAGCACTGGACAACGTGTATTCAATTGAAGGGAGACTATGTTGAGAAATAAAATTGATTTTTTGGGAAAAATTGTTATTTTCTTTAAAAAGTCATGGACTTATCAATCCGCCCTCGTAGTTGTCTCTGTATGTGGCTTTTCTGTATATGCTAAATGTGAGATTTCCATTTTAATTCTGGATTTTGAGATCTAGAAATGGTAGTTTTTTAGTTTCTGTTTCAATGGTAAACTTGATAGCTGGTTCTTATAGGTTAAGCAACTTCAAAGCATCTTCAATATGTTTTTCAGGAAGATGGCTGTTGTCCACATAAAGCTGCCAGGTCTGGAAGATCCATGGGAAGGTCTTTGTAACCCCTACTTCCAGGTCGCTCATAAACAGATAAATTAAGATAGGTGATAAAGGGCTTCCCATTGCTAGACCATTTCTTTGTTGATATATCTAGCTGTTCAAAATGAAAAGATTATCTGTAATGCAGAGTTTGGTTAAGCTGATGTAATCTTCTATTCCTTCTTGGTGGAGGTCTATGTTTTTTTACTGTCTCAACGGAGCTTCTAATTTTTGGATAGGTATACTTACTTGTATTTACACAATATTGCTTATAATATGCATCAATATGTGAAATAGCATAATATTTTCAATTTTAAAGCAAATTCCAAAGTTTTTTAAATCTGGTCCAAACTAATTCCTTACAGGAAGGGTTAAAACATGAAAATGATATTAAATTGCTGATGGTGCAATAATATTGACATACACTACATGATCAAAAGTATCCGGACACCCGGCTGAAAATAACGTACAAGTTCGTGGCGCCCTCCATCGGTAATGCTAGAAGTCAATATGGTGTTGGCCCACCCTTAGCCTTGATGACAGCATTCATGCTCGCAGGCATACTTTCAATCAGGTGCTGGAAGGTTTCTTGGGGAATGGCAGCCCATTCTGAGGTGAGGTATCGATGTAGGTCGGTGAGGCCTGGCATGAAGTTGGCATTCCAAAACATCCCAAAGGTGTTCTATAGGATTCAAGTCAGGACTCTGTGCAGGTCAGTCCATTACAGGGATGTTATTGTCGTGTAACCATTCCGCCACAGTCCGTGCAGTATGAACAGGTGCTCGATCATGTTGAAAGATGCAATCGCCATCCCCGAATTGCTCTTCAACAGTGGGAAGCAAGAAAGTGCTTAAAATATCAGTGTAGGTCTGCGCTGTGATCGTGCCACGCAAAACAACAAGAGGTGCAAGCCCCCTCCAGGAAAAACACAACCACACCATAACACCACTACCTCCGAAATTCACTGTTGGCACTACACATGCTGGCAAATGGCGTTCACCGGAAATTTACCATACCCACATCCTGACATCAGATCGCAACATTGTGTATCGGTGATTCATCACTCCACACAACGTTTTACCACTGTTCAATCGTGTAATGTTGACGCTCCTTACACCAAGCCAGGTGTTGTTTGGCATTTTCCTGTGTGATGGTGGCTTATGAGCAGCCGCTCGACCATAGAATCCAAGGTTTCTCACTTGACGTATAACTGTCATAGTACTTGGAGTGGATCCTGATGCAGTTTGGAATTCCTGTGTGATGGTCTGGATAGATGTCTGCCTATTACTCTTTACGACCCTCTTCAAATGTCAGCGATCTCTGTCAGTCAACAGACAAGGTCGGCCTGTAAACTTTTGTGCTGTACATGTCCCTTCACGTTTCCACTTCACTATCACATCAGAAACAATGGACCTAGGGATGTTTAGGAGTGTGGAAATCTCGCGTACAGACTTCTGACACAAGTGACACCCAATCACCTGACCACGTTCAAAGTCCGTGAGTTCCACAGAGCGTCCCACTCTGCTGTTTCACGATATCTAATGACTACTGAGGTCACAGATAATAACTACCAGGCAGTAGGTGGCAGCACAATGCACCTAAGATGAAAAACATATGTTTGTGGGGTGTCCGGATACTTTTGATCACATAGTGTAAGTTTCTTATGTTAAAATTGATGTAGTGTTGTTTGCATAAAAAAGGATACACTGCCCTTCTGAATTGATGATAGTGTCATCTGGTGGAGTATTTTTCATAAGAATTTGTGCTGCTGGAAATTCAGTCTGCAATCTCTGTGTGAAAGCTCCTATTCTTTCATATTCCAAACCACGATAAACAAACAACTTGTTCTGTAAATAGAAAACACATTAAGGTGAAATATTGTATTTAGCATTAATTTTAATTTAAAGCAATATATTTGCAATTTAAATTCTTACCCTAACAAAAAGAGGGAAACTCTGGCCATAAAAGCCAACTCTAAAATATTCTGGTTCTGGTCTCAGCTGTGTCAGAATGTTATCAAAGAACTTTGCCTGCGTTCTCAGAATCTGACTTAGTTTAGCGTAGTCAAAAAGACGGAATTCATACAGCTCTGCAAGCTCCTTACATAGTGGTATGCCCTTCTCCCAACACTGAAACAGACAAAAAGTAAACTTTACATCTTTCTATGTGCTCATTTTTCAAAATGTAACATGGAATGCTCAAATAGTAACTTGTTAATGTTAAGCTGAACCCTATCCCGCCAACATTAAATCTGCTAAATTCATGACACTTTATCATAGAAAGAACCCTGCAGCAGTCACACGCAGACTCGCAGTCCACACAAAAATATGTTTTTTTCTTTCCTTTAAGCACTTTGAAGTTAGAATCACGTGACCTGAGTACCTTCCTATAACCAGCAGTATTATGAGGTGCATTCAAGTAGTAAATTTCCCTATTTTTTTAAAACAAAGAAAACATAGTTACATGAAAAACTTTATTGGCAACAGGTACAGCGATGTTTGAGCTATTTTTTGACATAGTCACCACAAGAATTGAGACACTTGTCATATCGTGGGATCAATTTTTGTATTCCTGTGTCGTAGAAGTCTGCCGCCTGTGAATGGAACCAGCGTGTGACAGTCGTCTTCAGCTCTTTGTCATTGTCAAAATGCTGACCGGAGGACAGGAATTTCTTAAGGTGCAAGAAAAGATGGAAATCGCTTGAAGCAAAAGCTGTATGTGGATGAGCATTGTCATGGAGCAGCACAACACGTGCAGTAAGCATTCCATGCCTCTTGTTTTGAATGGCACATCGCAATTTCCGGAGTGTTTCACAGTAACAGTCAGCGTTCACTGGTTCACCTCTGGGCAGGAAGTCAATGAGCAGAATGCCCTTCCTGTCCCAGAATACCGTGCACATCACTTTCTGCACCGACACAGTCTGTTTGAATTTCGTCTTGACCGGAGATCCACTGTGACCCAATGCATTGACTGCTGCTTGGTTTCCGGGGTAAAGTGTGGAATCCACGTCTCATTGCCTGTGACAATTGTGTCAAGGAACTGGTTGCCATCATCATGATACTGCTGTTACTGCTGCTCCTAAGTGTTTTGTGCTCAGGTGTCAGGCACCTACTGGCACACAGTTTCCTGAAGAGCAAGTGCTTGGTCACACTTTCATGCAACAAGGATCGTGATATCTGCGGAAAATGGCTGCTGAGCTTTGTAATTGCGGAAGCAACAGTTCTCCATGATGTACTGCCGCACCAAGGTCATCATTGATGAGGGAGGGTCGCCCACTGTGCTCTTCATCATGGACACTTTGACGACCTTTAGAAAATTGCCTACACCAGCGACGCACCATCTGTTTGCTCATGATGTTCAGCTCATAGACCTGACAGAGCTGATGTTGAATTTTGATCGGAGCTATTTTTTGTGCAGTAAGGAACTTTATCACTGATCGAACCTTGCAGGCGGCGGGAGAACGAATAACAGCCGTCATTTCGGACCACTGCTGCTGTGCTACTGGCACCAGGCAGGACCTGTATATGATGGATATGTCATGGATCTGTTACGCATGTGCAATTTTCCCAGATAAATATGTTTACTTTAAAGGAAACAAAATCAGGAAACTTACTTTCTGGATGCACCTCAAACATTATATTTTGTTGCACTTAGACCTGTGCAGCAATTGTGGACTGACAGTTATGCGCGAGTAACAACGTTGGAAATTTTCTGTTAGCAAAAATAGTAAACATGAGCTATTGTAGTCATACAATAGTTTATTCACAAGGGTTTTCTTATTATTCAAGTTTCACTTTCTATTACTCACGTGGTTTTGTTACATTAAGATCAGTTAATTTTTGTATTTATCTATTTTGTTGCAGAAGGGTTCTTATAAAACAGTCTGAAAGGATCAGGAACACTGTTGAGATTTTGGCAGGGATTGACCATGAAAGTTGAAGACTGTGACTGAAATGTATCATCTGAAGCACTGGAGATGGAGGTAATAAATGGGAGAAACAAAAGAAGTTTGCATTGGCAAAAGGTAAAGGGGCGATGGCAGCAATTAGAAGCTGCAAATATAAAGTACCTAATATGAATGCTAAATAGCTGGAAAAAGTTTAAGAGATGGTTGTGGAGGCAAAAATGATGTATGGTATAGAAATATGGGGATTAGATAGAGGATGGGAATGTATAGATGTGGTGCACAGATGTTTTGTAGAGAAATACTAGGGCTACCGAAGTCAATTGTAAGACAGGTAGCACAATTAAAGATGGGCAGGGTGCCAACTAAGGGGAAGATAATGGAAAGAGCTTTGAAAATTTGGTTCAGAAGTTTAAATCTAGGAAAAAGTAATATGTTAAGACAATGTATTGAATACCAAGAGAATACCTTAATGAATGATGGATGGGTAAGTAAATTACGGAATATTTTGGAGAAAAATGGGTTAGGAGATATATGGAGAAGGAGAGAAAATAACGTAAACCATTTTTGGAAAAAGGTAAGGAAAAGACTGGAAGATATAGAAATACAAATCATGTTCAGTGAGATTGCCGAAAAGAGCTCATTAGTTTATTATAGGCCAATGAAAAATACATGGGGTAGGGAAAAATATATAGACATAGTAAATAAAGAAGAGAGAGAATCTATTGCATGGTTAAGAACCGGAGCATGGAGGCTAAAAGGGCTAAGACAGGGTATTCCTCAGAACCAATGTCCGATATGTGGTGGTAATGAAGACATTGAACACATAGTATTTAAGTGCCAAGGAACAGAAAATTGGAGAAAAGAATTTTTTAATAAGAAGTGGTTGAAGGGGGATAGAAATACACTTATAATTGAAATGATATGCAAGGATGCTAGAAGCATTGGACAGTTTTTGTGTAAAGTAAAAAATAAATGGCTTTGGACAGTGGAAAGAGAAAAGTAAGAGGTAGTGCATCTTACTTTAAATGGAAAACTATAGTGAATGTGTGATGGTTAAGTAATCAATAAATGAAAAGTGAAAAAAAAAGTGGAAATGGGACATGAAAAAAAAAAAACTGAAAAAAAGAGCAAGATAATTTAGTGACAAGAAATTGTAAAATGTAAATAAACTGTAGTGATTGTCTACTGAATAAGTGACCAAGGTCAAAATGCAGTAGACAATCAAATTTGTAAAACTCTTAGCACAATAAAATACTATACTATACTATACTAACCAATGGATGTAGTTCATGTCTTGTTTATGACATCATTATACAGTATTTGTTTGTGAATTTGCAGCACACGTAATGTATTAAAAACTTAAAAATTTCAATAGGATTGAACACCTTTAATGTTTTATAAGCATAAATTAAAATTCAAACATACTAAATTGTATATTCTTTGTTATTTTGTTGTTATTTAGTTATAAATCCATATTTTTCCACATGTGGACTCACAGTACTCAATGATTACTAATGATATAAAACATTGCACAACTACTGCAGCGTTAATGTAAATTTTTACATCATGTTGATGCATGCCTACGAAATTTACTCATCTACTTTTATCCAATAAGTTTATTTATTAAGGAAGATAAGATTTTTTTTTCTCAATTATATAATCTTCTAATTAAAATTTATCAGCATTTATTTTTTTAAAAAATAACCAACATCAAAGTATATCCACAACAATACTTAGAGGTTGCTTTTAGCATCCTAAAATTTAAATTGGCTATCTTCAATAGTTTCTGAGAAAATGGACCATTTGTACCAGAAAATGTCACTCACAGAAAAAACTGTTCAAAGAAAAAACAGATGAAACACACTTGCATATATTTGTAAAGAAAGAAACTACATGGTTTGAGAACACAGAAGTTGCCATACTATACAGTAGTACCAATTTGTGGAGTAAAACCTTGCCTAAATGATGAGCTGAAGTTTACCATCAAAGTGTGTAGGAATTATGATTTTTTTTTTCAGTGAAGTGATTCAGAATTCACAGTACAAAATGGCAGATGGAGTACCTTTTAAAATTGTGTTTAAAATATAAGTGTTGTGTCTATAATGATAAAATATGTATAAAACTAAAGAGACATTTCAATTAATAAGACTGCACAAAAAACTAAACATTTCATCTTTGGTAACTTTTACCCTTAAAGATATATGTTTAAACTCAAGTCAAGGACATCAGTTTTCACAATTAACAAAATAAAAATGTTGTATATCCAAAAATAAAGTTGGAGGAAGAAAAGACCAAGTACGTAAAAACTGTCTGTTAATAGATGAAAATATTAGTTGGGAAATGCATATAGCAGCATGACTAAGAAACTCAGTAAGATGTGCTTTTAAGTATGGTCATATGTAGACAACACAAATAAAGAATAAAGAGGCGGTATAGCATGGTTAAGGGCATGAATATGGTGGCTAAAGAAGCGAAACAGCTATGCACAAGGTGAATGTCCATTATGTGGGGGAAGGGAAGATATAGAACATATTATATTTGAATGCAAAGAAACAGAGATTTGGAGAAAAGAAAGTTTATGGTATGGAGTGAATAGGAACAAAGATATACATACAATTCTAGATAAAAACTGTAAAAATATGGGTAAATACTTAACGAAAGTAAAAAATAAATGGATATGGACGGTTAAAAGAGGAAAAATAATGTAAATAAAAATAAATATAAGAACTACTAAATGTATTAACATGTAACTGTAATTCACAATGACTGCTCATCTTAGTGGCCTGGGCCAAATAGAGAAGGCAGTCTAAATATGTAATAACTTAGTGCTCAAATAATAATAATAATAATAATAATAATAATAATAATAATAATAATAATAATAATAATAATAATAATTATTATTATTATTATTATTATTATTATTATTATTATTATTATTATTATTATTATTAAGTATGGTCAGGCAAGTTTATGTCCAGTATGAACATTCTTAGAGCTGTTTACTTTGCATATATTCACTGAGAGTTCATATATGGTATTATCTTGTGTGATAATTACTGAAAGAAGTTTGGAGGTCAGGATGAAAGAACATTTGATGAGTGTCAAATTCAAGTAAGTGGACAAGTCTGTGGCAGCACACTATTTTTTGTCCTATAGTATAACTATACAATATTTTGTTCAGATGGGTTAAACAGTGCAGATTTCTACATAAGGGGTTGAAAATATGGTAGGGGTGGCTTTTGAGAGTTGTATGGCAGCCTATCAGTTTTGCCGGGCCCTATAGTATGTGTACAAAGTTTTGTTTAGACAGTGCACATTTGTATGTAAGGGTTGTAAATGAGAATAGCAGAAGTTTTCGAAAGTTGTAGAGTAGGTTACATTTTTACTTTCTCTACCAGGCATAGTAAGCAGGGGAAATAATGTATTCCACCCAAAAATTCAATATTGAGATTTCACCGGAAATATGTTTTGAGGTCCTCTGAACACAAAAAAGGTTCATGAGTGTGTGCGTGTGTCTGTGTGAACAATATAACTCAAAAACGAAAAGTCAAATAAATACCAAACTTGGTATTTAAGTTCAGTACCTTCCAAAGATGCAACATGAGTATTTTCAAGAAAACCCCACACCCCCAACTACCCTTTACATGGAATTAACAATTTTGATTAAAATACCATATATTAAAGATATTTATATGACAAATAAAATGTATATCTTGAATTTTCTGTGAATAGCCTATGATCCTCTTCATTCACAAGGAATTTTATATAATCTTGTATAACTGGTAAACATTAAGCGATAGAAGAAAACATACTATACAAAAAATGTAGATCTCCTTAAAACATACAATTTATTTCAAATAACTCCATTCTTTTTAAGTCTTGTCGATTTTCAGTTGTTTCTCGCGATGTCATGGAAACAGTATGGAATTTTAAGGCCAGCATATAGCGTCCAGTTGTTAAACATTTGACTATCGCTATTTCCTTTGTATCTATAATGAAATGTGTAATGTAGCTGTTTTGTAAAGGTTTATCTTGATTAAAATGAAGCAGATAGGAAAATAAACTTTTGTAAGAATAATTCGTACACTCACTAATAAGAGATAGAGGTTGGAGAAAGTCATGTGAATGTATCACATCAGATTTTTCAGCTTACACCCTTTTGTAAACACCATCATTTTTATCAATCTTTTTTGGGAAACCACAGTGAAGTTTATTTAACATTTATATGCAAAATTGCAAGAAAGTATACATAGGGAAGACAAAGAGGAACATAGACACAAGGTTTAAAGAACACATGAGGAATGTGAAATATAAACAAACAGGGAAATCAGCAGTTGCAGGGCATTTTTGGTCCACAAACCATCAGCTGAAAGAGAAACCAAAGCTCTTAAAGGCCCTTGGAAAACAAGAAAAACTTTCCATTTGAGAAAAATTGCTGGAAAAATTCAGACTGGCATTCGATGCCGGTCACTTGTTCAAAAAATCGTGTGAGTAAGATATTGACTAATTTTGAAGATTTAGAAGCTGGTAACAGTGATGTGTCATAATTTAAAATAGAGAGTTGAGGGTTGTTACACTACATCACTATGATATTCAAGTAATTCAAGTAAGAATATCATAGTGATGTAGTGTAACAACTTTCAACTCTCTATTTTAAAAAATGAGTAAGATATTCCTGTATGTTTCTACCTTTATTATCTGTTCAAAAATTATACATCCCTTTACTCTGTATGCATTTACTACAATCATAACATTGAGCACAATACGAGGTGGTATCCAAAATATTCAGGACTAGTGCTGCCATCTGGTCAAAAACTTATTTTGAGACTAGTGAGCGCCATCACCCTCAAAGTAGTTCCCTTCCACACGTACACACTGGTCCCAGAGATTCTGCCATTTTCAAATGCATCCTGGAAGTCATATTCTTTCAGGGTGTTTAGCACAGACAGAGTTTCTTCTTGAATCCCCTCAACTGTGTCGAATCGATATCCTTTCAACTTGATTTTAAGTTTGGGGAATGGAGCAAAGTTGCAGGGTGCCAAATCAGGGGGGTGGGGGACAAACGTCATGTTGTTTTTCATCAAAACCTCCTGGTGAACATGGAAGTCCCTTGTTGCCAAAATTCCGGCCATCGCCTCCACACATTTTCATGGAGCTGTCACAAAACTCACAATAGTACATGGAATTCACTGTTTGATTTGGTGGGACGAATTCTTTGTGCACAATCCTCTTGGTATTAAAGAAAATGAGGAGCATGCAACTTGTGCAGCTGACAGGCCTACCGGTGAGAGCATCATCTTTAATAGCTGTATGGCCAAATTAGAAACATGTGGTATTCAAGGTTTAGCGTGCGGGGGGTATTATTGTTGTTCGCCCCACATTGGGGAAACAATATGTAGTGGTATTAATGTTTGTGTTAGAAAGATGCTACTGTTTATCTGCCGCACGTATGGAATACAATTTGTCGCGGTCACTTTGTGTTATCTTTTGCTAAGCGCCTGTTATTATATTTAATTTTTGGATTCACTGTCCTCCGGCTAGCTATGATTTCTCGGTCAAGCACTTATCTTATACAGGATGTATAAACGGAAAGGAGTTTTTATCCTAAGATAACACTGATAAAAGAATTTGTTTTACACTTTTATTGTCGTAACAAATTATTCACTTTCATCTATTAATCTTGACACTCGCCAAACTGAAACTGTTATAATAACTTATTTACTGCACATTATTAATTCGCGTACTTCAACTTTTTGTGTAATTAACTTTACGACACGAGAGATTTTTCATAAATTTGCTACGCGTAACCTGCAAATCGATAAACTGTGCAATGTATTCACCATGACTGCTTCTGTTGAACTCATCGATGTCTTATACGCGAATGCTTCTGTTGGACTCCGTGAAACTTGACTCTGACACGAATTTATGCTCCTTCGCCCGATATGCCTAAAGATTTATAACCGAGCTATTATTGGTTAATAAAACACGCCAACATTAGCGTCTATATTTATATCCAATGAAAATTACGAAAACATATGCTCTAGGGAAAATGTTCCCGCAAATTCTAAGAAAAACACGCCACTCTGACGTCATTTGCTCGTCTCTAATAATGATAAACAGCTCACCCCCTCGCTACATTGTTACGCGCTATTATTGTCAGTTTCAGTAAGGCCGTATAAACCCACTTCTCAACAATGATTACAATCAACAAACATCTCAAATCAATGTCACACAACAATGCATATTCACACTACAATCACTCTGACATTTACACTTTTGTGATACAAATTACTGCGTCAAGCGCTGGATTAGATATCAATATATCTGAAAAATTGAGCACAATGTGTCGAAATAAATCTTCTAAATACAAATGGTGTCATAAAAAAGATAAAGTCAGATTTCAAAATAGTAAAACAAGGGGTCCCGCAAGTTTCAAAATTGGGACTATTTTTATTTCTTATACATATATAAATGAAATTTTTGAGGTCATACAAGAAAATGGAGGCATCGCAATTGGATATGCAGACAACATGACTGTCATAATTAAAGGTCAAACAGCAAAAGAGGTTGAAATTAAAGCAAATTCAATTTTAAAAATTATAAAACAATATTATGCTAATTTAGATATGATAATAAATACATAAAAGACAGCATGTATTAACTTTGAATTAACAAAACTTAACCCAAGTAGTATTAAACTAAGTATAGATGGGGAAAACATATCAGAAATAAATTGCACTAATTTTCTTGGAGTAATAATTGATAAACATTTAAATTGGCAATTTCATGTAGCATCAATTAGAAAAAAGATAAATAAGGCATTTATGTAATGAGACAATTAACTAAAATAATGGACAATAAAACAATGAAACAGGTCTATTATGCTTTTATATATTCGCATGTAAGATACGGAATTATGTTATGGGGAAATATTACACCAAGAGAAATGGATCAAGTCTTTAAACTGCACAAAAAAGCCATTAGAATAATAAGCAAAATGGAAAACAAACAAACTTGCAGGGGGGTGTTCATAATCAAAACTTGTAACAGTGCCATGTATATATATATATATGAATACATAAAAACTGTGATAAATATAAATATGCAAAAAAATTCCAGTGTACATAACCATAATTTAAGAAACAATGACGATTATTATAGAAAAACATTAAGAGGAACTCTAAATAATCGTGCCATAGAAGTTAGAGGAAGAGAATTATTCAATAAAGTACCTAGAGAAATAAAGAACATAAACCAGCCAAATGTAATGATGAAAACAATAAAAAAATACTTAATAGAAAATGAATTTTATAGTATAGATGAATTTAGACATGCAAAGCAATGTAAAGTGAAAATGATATTTAAGGTAAACTTAATGTAAATGCAATGTAAAAGAAGTAATGTAAAATTATCAGCTGTACTTGTTAAATTATTTTATATTTGTAATTGGACATGTCCTTTAAATGTATTTAAAAGGATGATAATAAACAATGGCCGGCCCTGAACCAAGCATGCCACTCAAACACACGTGTACGGCCCATGCTTTGTCCCCCAAACACTTGTTGAATCAGTGCGAGGGTCTCTGTAGCATTTTTCCTGAGATTTGCACAGAATTTGATGCACATCCTCTGTTCTAATCTTGGATCCATCGTAAATTCGCCACACACTATACACAGAGTATCATGAAAAGTACTATAGAATCTCAACACATCTACCCAGCTGCATGAAACTTTAAACACTCACTTATCAGATATGCTAGTGTTGCCACCTAGTGGTACAAAACTCTACTGCAACCTGTCAAGATGGCAGCACCAGTCCTGAATATTTTGGATACAACCTCGTATATTACACTTTGATGTCCCATTGAAAACGATCTCATTGTACAGTATATCCATCAGAAAATGCCATCTACAAGTCACAGGAGGAGGTGCGGCAGTGAATGTAGGCTGATGATGGAGACAAGATCTCCGAAACATGTCCCAGTAAGTTCTGGTGTAGAAAATGAAGCTAGAGTAATAAAAATCTCAATTTGTGTATATGAACCATCTTTTTTCACTGTTTGCAATGTCTGCCTATAGCTTCTAATGATAATGTTATTTATTACATCTGCAACAAACAGTTAATTACTCTGGTTATTCGTACATCGCTTACCTTGCCACGATCGAAGTATGAGATTATTTGGTGATAGAGTTGCTCTTTTCTTTGCCATTCTTGTTGTCCAGGATAATGTGGATCTGATACCAGAGTTCTGGAAGTCCAACTCAACTGGTCAGCGTACAGCTTCATCGTAAATCCAGCCTCTGTGTAGTTTTCAGCTGGCAGATGTAAATCATGAAGCTTGTAGATGTATCGCAGGTACATTTCTTTTCTGTTTATTTCATTCTTGTAGAAGTTCTGTACAAATGAACAGAAATCCGCATTAGCTTTGGATATCTAATGTCAATTAAATAACAATGGAAACTAATTGGCAAACTTTACAATCTGTTCTATGTTTACAAGATTATTTTTTGTTTCACTATTGTGTATGTTGTACAAAATGTTGAAGAAGTATTAAAATTCTGAACTGTAAAATTATAAGTTTATAATAGGGTAGTACATCCTCTGTTTTAGAATATTTTAGGGATTAAAAAATTAACAGGTAATGTAAGTATAATAATTATTCCTTATACCAGCCCTGTAAAAGCCAACTTTTAAAAATTCATACCATAGCCAACATTAAAAAAGAAATCTGATATGCTAGTCACATGACTTTCTCCGCCCACTATTGTTTATTTTTATATAACTTTTACAAACTATTCTTCTGAAGGCATATTTTTCTATCTACTTCATTATAATTGAAACCTTTGCAGAAATAGTTACATTACACATTTTGTTATGGATACAAGGGGGTTAGGGAAAACTGAATTGATAGCCATATCTTTAGAAACCGGGCTCACTATATGCTGGTCTAGAAATTCCATATTCTTTCCATGATATTGTGACAAACAACTGAATACTGGCAGCAATTTAAAAAAAAAAATAAGAAAAGGTATTGAATAATTCAAATCAATAACAATGGATATCTTGGAAATGACTCATGCAACAAGAAATTTTCTTTGAAATAAATTGTATGCTTTAAAGAGATCTATATTTTGTGTAATGCGTTTTTGTCTATCTCATACTGTTTACCAGTTATATAGAATTCCTTCAGAATGAAGAGGTCTTTATAGGCTATTCCCAGAAAATTCCATATATAAATTTTATTTGGCATGTAAGTATTTTAAACATATGGTATTACAATCAAAATCATTTGAACCATTTTTCATAAAATCCAAAATTTTAAACAATCTTTCATGTAAAGGGTAGTTTGGAATGGGAGGGATTTTTTTCAAAAGCTCTGGGTCACATACTTGAAAGAACATGAACTTAAATACCAAGTTTGTTATTTATTTCTCTTTCCATTTTTGAGGCATATTGACAAGACATGCACAGATTTTCATTTAATATTTCTTTCCTACCATGTATAAAGTAGGTAGAGAAGATTTTGCATTCCACCCAAAAATTTTATATCAAGATTTCACCAGAAATACATGTTTTGAGGCCCCCTGAATAAAAAAACAACATTTTTATAAAAATGTCTGTGTGTGTGTCTATCTATGAACAGCATAACTCAAAAACAAAAAGTTGGATGAACACCAAACTTGATATTTCGTTTTAGTACCTTTCAAAAATGTGACATGAAGATTTTCAAGCCATGATAAATAAAACATGTATCTTAATTTTCTGGGAATAGTTTATGAAGTCCTGTTCATTCAGAAGGAACTTTATATAGTCTTGTATAATTGGGAAATGTTAAGCGATAGACAAAAACATACTACACAAGAAATGCAGATCTCTTTAAAGCACACAATTTATTTCAAACTTTTTTGTGGCGTATTGCCATCTGCAAGGTATCTGTTATTAGTGGTTTGAATTGTTCAATTCTTTAAAGTCCTATTAACATTCACTTGTTTCTCATGATTGCATGGAAACAGTATGGAATTTTAAGGCCAGTATATACATTCCAGTTCTTAGAACATTTGACTGTTGCTGTTACCATTGTGCCTTAATGAAATGTGTAATACAGCTATTTTTGCAAAGGTTTATCTAGATTAAAATGAAGTATACAGACAAATAGCCTTTCATAAGAATAATTTGTATACCCACTAATAAATGACATAAGGTAGAGAAAGTCATGCAAATACAACACATCAGATTTCCCGTCCCCCAGGGAGCCCCAAATGTGTATTTCTGGTGAAATCTTGATATGAAATTTTTTGGGTACAGTGCAATATTTCCTCTACTTACTAAAGTAAAAATAACCATGCAAGTAAATATTTCCTAAGCTACTTACTTTAAATAGCAAAGGAAAAGGTTGCACTGATATGTGATAATATTTTTATGGACAAACTAATAGACTTTTCTCAAAAACCTTAAATCAGATCGTGATACTTACTAGAAGATTTACTGTACAAGACATTCGTTTATCTCTGTTTTCATCACCCTGTATCACACTTCGGTAATCCAGCAATCTCTCCAGGAGCCGAGTCACTGAGCTAATGAAGGCTGTACCACTTTCCTTCCACACAGGGTCTTCGGACTTAACACGATCTAACAACCTGCAATGAAATTGTGTATCTCATGTTGTTCTTTATCCTACTTTTGCCAGCACTGAAGCAATTGTATAATGACCAAAACAGAAATAATTGCATTTGAACACTTTTGTGCAAACTTTAATGAATATTTTGATAAATCTAAGGTAACCAGAAAGTGTAAAATAATCAAAAACTGCATTTCCAAGCTTTCTTTGACCATATAGAGTGGAAGGTCATAGATTCCACTTTAAACTCACTGAAAGGAGCAAAATATCCCTAAAAGTCATTGGTCTATCTCCCAGTATTTATGTAAAGAGATGATGTATAATGTGATATTTAACAACGCTGCACCAATGAGGTTAGTTAAAAGTAAAATACAGTACAATCAAGTACTTATTGTGATGCATTGGCTACGAGCCAAGGTTATCGGTGCCAGGCAGTCAGGGGTAAACAAAGATAAGCTGTAAACATCGGAAGCATTATCAGCAGATATCCAGAATCTTGTGCAAGTTTCTTTCCCTCCTCCTCCAGAACGTGTGTTGAGATATTTCTAGAATGTTCTGTGAAAGATTTCATTGGCTATATAAGCAAGCGTTCTCACGAGAGGAGTTTGGTTGAGTCGCTCAGTGAATGAGTAGGTGAGTTAGTGAGCGTGTTTCTGCTGCAACATCAAGTGCAGTTCTCCGAGTGAGTTGGTAACAACTGTTGTGATGTACAGTGAGTGCTACTGTGGAGCAACAGATTGGAGGCATCTCGTGTTCAACTCCCCCAGATGCTGCTTTGTCCACCACAAACCTGACATGTGGGTCCCTGGGATTGAACCCAGACCACCTTGGTGAGAGGCGAGTGGCTAACCACATGGTGCTGCCTATCTGCCATTTTCTCGACAAAATTGTAATTATTATGTCTACTTGTGATGGATTGAGAATATGCTCAGGTATTGAGGAGTGCCTGAACACCAACTAAGACAATACTGCAATGTTAAAACTAAATAAAACACTAGGAAATCTCAGAGATTTACAAAACATCCTATCACACAACGTAGCTTGAGGCAGTATTTTTAACTTAAATGATTTCAGTCTAATTATATAATATATAAATTCAATAACAGCCCGCCTTAAAGCAATATGTGTATGCAACAATATATAAAAAGTATATATAACAGTCATTGTATATGTTTGTATTATTGTATCCATGTGTAATAATGTTATGTGAATGTATTACGTAATTTAATAATGTAGGAGCTGTGAGAATAACAGGTTAAAAGTTGCTAACAATGAGGTAACAATGAGGTAACCTTGAGGCAATAAGAATTTGAGAGTTTAACAAAACTACTTGTGATTCTTGGAAGCAATAATGTAATTTTAGTGAAAGTTTATAAAAATAGCAAATCAACAACCAGAAAAAGCTTTAGTTAAATGAAGGTATTCTATTGGATTAGGAATAGCCAATCAGAGACTTGAAATATAGAAATTTACAAGTTTAGGCGGTTGAAATCAGTTCAGTTGCACGCAAACAGTGTTCCTAACCGGACGCGAGACACATCCTTGAGTGATTTAATACGTATTCGTGTGAGACGAAAAATAGTTTATGTGTTAAAAAGTGCAAGTAATTCATAAAAGAATCTCACAGCTCTCTATCAGTGAAGTGTTATTTAAAATCATGTCAAACATTAATAAAAAGGAGTGAAGTGAAATTATAATCTGTGTAAGCCTACATTCTTAGTCGTACCACAACCCTGCTAAGAGAAACATGTCTCTAACATAATACTGACGCAGCTGAGGCAAACATAAATATATAATATTTAAAGAAACAGTCAAATTACAAAGTAAATATTTTTTTTAAACTTGGCGAAGGCTACCGGAAACTGTTTACTATACGTACGGTTGCAACTACTACAAGTTCGGTTCCCCAACAGTTGAAATACGATACAACTCCTTCTAAAATACTCCTTTCTCAAGCTGTAAAATCCCCTCATGGGTAGGTACACCTAAAAAATGTAAACTGCACATCATCAAAACCTGTTATACCTGGTTTGGACTGGTGGTGAATAACAATTTATGGTATATTTAAGTATTTATCAAGATTGTACAAATTATTTGCACTGGTTATCTAGTAGTTTTTAATATTTTAGCTGTTTAGGAATTGAAATTAGAAAAAGTCTTATAGCCTAATCTGTTGCTTATCAAAATTATGCCACACACACACACAAAAGTTGCAATATTTCATGGAGTACATTATGTAAAATCACCACTGAAATTTTGGACATTTATACCCCTTTCAAACTATATACATGAAGCCTGTCCAAATGAGACACTGAATAAACCAGAATCCTGCCTATTTGGGAAAAAAATTTCAATCCCAGTGGAAATCATGTACTTAAGTGTAATTTTTCCTGAATAATACAGAAACTGCTTAATTTGGAAATAGATACCATCTGTAACTGCTTAAAACATGCAATATTAAAACACATTTGTTTTGGGATATGCTGTGCTTCCAAGGAAACTGCAAACTTTTATGTATTTTATTTTTGAACATACTGTACTTCTGAGGAAACTGCAACTGCAGCGCCTTAAGGTAAACAAGATTTCTTTGTAAACATACATAGGAATGGATTATTGTGAGAAAAACATGCATTTTGTGATAAAGGATGTCGTGTAAAAATGTGGCGCTTTCTCAGATATGTGTATAATGTTAAGATTCTTAGTTTAATGTTGTGATGCTTGGGTTAGTGCAAGGACAAAGAGACTCAAATGTATAGTGTAAAATTTCTTAATTAGTGTTGTGATGAATGTGTTGGCGAAAGGACAGAGAGACTAAAATAGTGTATGTAACATATACAATATGTACTGGATTACGCAGTGGATATAAAACTACTGAGGTGGAAGCTTTTTAATAAAATGCATGATATTGAAATTGTTGGCATGGTGTTTGCAATTAATCTTAAAACTAGGCATAGGAAAAAAAATCCAGATTTTCTGAAAATATAGAACCCTCACTAAGATGGAAAAAAATTAGGAATATGTCACTACCATCTTGAACGGATTTCATGTATGTAAGAGCAATAATCATCTGAATATTTAATATAAATAGTACTATCAGTCATAATACAGCAAAATTTTCTAACTTAAATGAATGCAATCTAATTGTTGTATTAATAAATCCATGCATCTGTGCAAAAGCCTTTTTGCACCTGTGTGAGGTTAAATAGTGCACTTCAGTAGCATGCTAAGAAATCAAAATAAATATTTTAAAATTCTATTCTTACCTACTAGAACCACAACTTCTATTCTGAAGCTATGCTATAGTAAATAGCTACATAGAATAATGGCAAAAATTACTGTAAGTTTTTTTTACAGATACAGTGAATGGAAAATATGAGATACTAAGAGCAGATGTGCATTACGTTTTGTAGAAAATGTGTCCTCAAAATAATTGGCAAAAATGCATTAAAACTACATCTTAGAAGTGTTTCTTTAGCAATTTAAATGCATTCTTTGAACAAATGTGCTAACCAATTGTTTTTACAGTTCCGGAGATCAATTAGCTAAATTGATAATACTATAAACCATGGTATTCTGACTAAAGTCTGTAAATTTTTATTTTGTCAGGTTTTACTGTCTTTCATAATATTTACATAGCTCATTTGTGCCTTTCTGTGTAGTTCTCTGAGACTCTAAGGACAACACTGTTCCCTCCTGAAGCACCCTAACAAGTGGTTGTCCTATACAAAAATGCTTTTAAGTTGGCAGGATATGCTGAATGTTCAATAGGTTTCAGCAGGCACATTGTACATGCATTAGCTACAGGGATATCTCTTGGTTCTAACTGATGTCAAGTGAATGTGCAGTGAACTACACAAGTAGATGGACCTGTTCTCCCTCGTGATGGTCGCTGTGCCTATGGGAAGTGTATTGTGCATAAATTAGTAACCTGCCTTGTTAACATGTCAGTGCTGCCTTATCATTTTCCTGAGACATATTCAGTGCTAAGCAATGAAAACCTTGTAACTCCATCAATCACTGAAAACCAAGTAATTTCATCAGGTAACCTGCGGAGGGCAATGAAGTTTTTTTCGGGCCTAAAAATCCTTAGCATGGCTTCCTTCGGAAAGGAAGTAAAGATGGTAGTACTGTATTGTAGATTTAAGGCACGTAAAAGAACCTCAAGTCTGATAAAGAGGCCTCTGAGCAAAATTTCTGGTCTTTCACACCCAATATCAAATGGGATGGTAAGGACCATACTAGTTAAAGAGAATCCATAAATAAATAATAAAAAAAAACTCAATTTCAATTTCATCAGGCAACACAGAAAAAAATTGATGCATAATCTGTTGAGAACACAAACTTCCATTCTACTCTCTAGCAGTATAAATTAAAACCTCGAATCTACTGAGCTCTTTTATTTGTGCTGAAAAACCTCATATGTCTAGCAAGTTAACCCTCTACTGCATGAATTATATTGCTGCATATGCTACTCTTCTTCTAAATCCTAAACCAGTTTATATGAGGGCTGTCCCAGAAGTACCCGACCTAAAGAAGAAAACACAAAAAGTTTGGGAAAAAGCATCTTTATTTCTCTGCATAGTCTCCTTTCAGTTCGATACACTTTTCCCAACGATGTTCAATAGCTTCGATACCCTGTTTATATTGAGACCATCAAGTTCTGCAACATAGCCATCAACTGCAAACTCCACCTCTTCATTGTTGGCAACTCTTTTACCACCAAGCCATTTAACTTTGGCAACAGAAAATAATCACAGGGGGCTAATTTTGGCAAATAGGATGCATGAGAAAGCAATTCGAATTGCTTTTGGCCATGGCGATAATGGATGTGTGAACTGGTACATTGTCTTGATGAAACAGAACTTTCTTTTTTGCTAAATGCAGCCGTTTTTGCTTGATTTCATCATTCAAACGCTGCAATAAATTCACATAATACTTGCCATTGATTGCTTTTCCTTTTTGAAGATAATCAATGAAAATTATTCCACGCGCATCCCAAAAAACTGACACCATGACCTTGTCTGCAGATGGAACTGTCTTCCCCTTCTTTGGAGCCAATTCTCTCCTTTCAATCCATTGTTTTGACTGTTCCTTCATCTCAGGTGTGAAGTGATGGACCCATGTTTCATCCATGGTTATCGATGCAAAAACTCGACTTTATTGCAGCGAAACATCACCAAACACTCGACTGAAACATCCTCACGATGCTGCTTTTGTTGCATTGTGAGTAAATACTGCATACATCTTGCACACAGCTTTCTCGTGTCTAAAGTTTCAGTTAATATGCGATGTACAGCACTTTTTGAAATGCCTACGATATCTGCTAGCTCGCGCACTTTCAGTAAACAGTGATACAATACCATTTTGTGAGTTTTCTTCACAATTTCTGGTGTGGTTACCTCATTTGGTCGACCACTGCGATGTTCGTCTTGGCAGCTCATACGGCCTCACTTAAACACTGCCACCCAATATTTTACTGTTGTAAACAAAGGAGCAGACTCCCCCAGAGTAGAATCTAGCTCAGCTTTAATATTAGTTGGGCTAAGACCTTTCAAATGAAAGTATTGTATCACATAACGATGACCAGTTTTATCCATGTTTACAAATTCGCTGAGACAGTTCACTATTAATTGTTGCCAAACAATTACTAAGCAACATAGCATCATCAAACTTAAGCTTTATAAGGGTGGTACTTTTTACCATAGTCATTTGTTTGAAACAACAACTGCTATATATACGTCAGGTTGGGTACTTCTGGGACTGCCCTCGTATATTCCTGTCACAGGCAAATTAACAGAAGGGATTCGAATAGCCATGATTGTTAAGGCGAGGTGAAATGGACTCACCATCCATTCAAAGCTAAATGACATGAATTCAAATCCCAGGGACTGCAGTCAAATGTGCCTGTGGCAAAGGATGGGGAGGGCCCATGTAAAATAACCAGTGTGCTGGTACCCATGGTTGATGACAGGGTTGTATATGACTGAGTTGCATAGATTTTGCTTTTTATTCTAAAAATCCACAATAGTATTGAAATAAATTAATATATTTATCATATAAAATAGCTACAAATACTTGTATTTTATTGTTAAAGACCAGTAAAATACGAAAATAACAAAAAACACTTAAAATATTCTAAAACTCTGACTAAACACCTTTGTTGCCTGAGGGTAAACTGTGAAGTAGAGGGTTAAATAACTTCCTGTGATATTGTAGAACTTCCTATTTGAATGTGTTATTGTTGTGTATTCATTATTACATTGATTCATATCTAAAAGTATGTACACAATGATCATAGTAAAAAGTATGATATAACATCTAAAGCACAATATAAATATTATTGTTTAAACTGACATGGAATGTTGAGTATTTCTTCATTTCTAGCTGTGTCCTCAAGGTTTGCATACAAGTTTTTCTGAATTCAAACTATTGCTTTAACTTATATAGCAGCTATGAGGGTGGATCAAAAAGTAACACACAATAATTTTTTTCTGCCTTGGTATTGCAGCTGGAATGTTACAATTTCACACATATATAGTTTGAAGTTTTCACTACAGAGGGTATTTTTGTTTTATGTGCAGCTCTAGTGAGAGAAGTGTGAAGTACGCATCAAAGATGGTGTGCATGTTACTGTCATCCACGTGTGAAGAGCAGAGAGGTGTGGTTTGATATTTGTGGACCATAGGGCATAAAACGAGTGATATTCACAGGCACATGCATGGCGTGTATGGGGATGATTGTATGGACTGCAGCAACGTCTCCAGGTGTTGTGTATTCTTCCTAGAGGGCCATGTGAACCTTAGTGATTTGCCACGCTCTGGGAGGCTGGTAACAGCTGCAACCCCGCAGAATGTCAGAGGCATTGAGGCCAATTTTGAATGACCAGCAAGTGCAACTGTGAACCTTATTGCAACAGTTCAACATTTCCTATAGTGTAGTGTACGATATTGTTCATGACACGTTGAAATTTTGTAAAGTTAGTTAGTGCTCGCTGGGTGCCTAAGAACCTGACAGACAACCACAAGGGCCAGCGAATGATGACGAGCTTGGATCACCTAACCCGGTACACAGCAGAAGGGCATGACTTTCTGAAAGGAATCATCACTGGTGATGAGTCGTGGGCATAGCATTACACGCCCGAAACCAAGCAGGCAAGTATGGAGTGGAAACATGCTGGTTCTCCAATGAAGAAAAAATTCAAAGTGACTCAATCTGCTAGGAAAGTGCTTGTGATGGTGTTCTGGGATATGCGTGGTGTTGTATTGGTGGACTTTGCTAAACACGGGACCACTGTGAATGCTGCAGCCTACATGAAAACTTTGGTGAAGTTGCGTCGTGCCCTTCGTGACAAACGCCACAACATGAATGCTGACGATCTCAAAATTCTTCATGACAATGCCCGCCCCCGTGTTGCTACTGCTGCTGTGCATCAGAAAATCACCAAATTTGGTTGGGAGGTGCTCCAGCATCCATTGTAAAGTCCGGACCTAGCACCTGTTTGGTCCCATAAAGAAATTCCTGGCCGGCCAACGCTTTGCGACAGATGCAGAAATGAAATCAGCAGTCCACAGATGGCTATACTCCAAGGAAACAGACTTCTACAAACAGGGCATATTGAAACTGGTGTCACACAATGGGAGAAATGTGTTGAGAAACTTGGTGACTATGTCGAAATGTAGGTAAAAGGTGTCAATTCATTTGTGATCTTTTGTTGTTGTTTTATTTATTAAACTGTTTTGTAAAACAATTATTGTGCATTATGTTTCAATTTGCCCTCATATAAACTTCATTAGAAACTTTAATTACTCTTATTAGTTCATAGAAAGAACTCTCTTTACTATTGGTGTTTCTGGCTCCCTCTTAGGTGATAATGATGTTAGATTTCTTTTCACAAATATACAGATTCTGTAGTAACTACTCTTGAGCTCTCCGATAGCATTGTTGCTGTAGATGGGAACAGGACTTTTCATGTCTTTTAAGCAGTTGCACTTTAAATTACATCAAGTAGGCCTTGAGTTGTACTTTCTGCCATTGTTTTTCCAGGTTAGCCAATGTTGAATAAAAAGGCCATTGTGGCATTATGTTCCGCATATTTAACAAACTAACCATTCTGATTTAGGTTTATTTCACCGACAACTAATTAAGCATATTGAGATGAAAGGAGGTTCATATAGAGAACAGCAACAAAAGAAATGCAATACAGTTAAACACACAAGTGATAAATTGTTCCTTTGGCAAAGCATGTGCCTTCTAGACTCGGATCGTTTGCAGCACTAGGAGTACATGGCCCAAGACAAAATGTGTGAGTAGGACTTTGGTTTCAGATGAGTGAAAAATCAAAACTGATACTTATGCTTGTAAAACTATCAGACATCGGCCATTTCCTAAGCACAAGAACTGAATTCTAGCCCAATTCATACTTGTGATATATTGATATTTTAGAACTCAGTATGGGGTTAACAAACAAGATAAAATAACGATAATATTTATTTCATTGCACAATGCACACTGTGCACATTTACATTGCACAACAAAACTGTAAGCCATAATTAATGATTAAGCTTGTGTTTTCAAGAAAAAACTGCAGCAACTGTCTCTCTAACATTTTATATTTAATTGCTTCTCCTGTAAAATTTACAATAATAAAGTTACAAGGTTTTCATTGCCTACCATTGATATACCCAATCCTTTAGCTCCCGTCACTGATTTAAGTGTAAGAGTGAAAGCAGGACATAACTTGGAACCCAGCTTTCAGAGGGCAAAGAAAGTGAAAGCTGCATAATGAAACTTAATACAAATTTATTTTTCAGGGAAATAAAACATTTAAAAGGTTATTAAACAATAATAATAATACATGTTACAAACGCTAATGAGAAACAAAGGAACCTTGACACTCCAGAATGTATTAAAATATATAGCTACATAGTCACTCCCAGCTTACTGATAAAGGAATACAAACACACATCAATCCCTTTGTCATTATAGGGGAATTGTGACAAAATGTTCATAAAGTACAGAAATTTTAACTGAAAACTACTCTATTAATTAAATGTAAAATACAACAACAGCTGTTAAGTTGGAGATATTGGGGGGTTCAACCTGAGTCTAAAATATTCTGATGCCTAGAACATTCCAGCCAATGTTTGAGCACTTGCCCTTGTAGCTAAGCAATTCATGTTCCTGCTAGAGTGCCATTTAAACAACATGCGACTTGTGACAGTTTCCAAGGCAACCTCCCTTCAGCTCTTGCTCTAGCACAGGGATTGCCTAACTTTTTATCACACGGACCATATTATACACCATAGAATGAATTGTGGATGAAACCACACAAGTTTAAGATAGGCATAATAAGTTCGCAGGCACGAGGTGCACAGATCAGATTAGTTTTCAAACACACTGTTTTATTGATATAAAATATACCTTGCAAGATTAATAACCTTTGTAATTAAATGCTTAACAAATTATTAGTCATTCATTCATAGTCTCATGTAATGCCTGGTACATGAAATATTTCTGCACTAATAACAGTTTGTCATCCTCCATGGTCTAGGGGTACCATCATGCTAGCCTCTAGTTCCCAAGGTTCCAGGTTCAAATCTGGCAGACAGTGATGGATTTTTTCAGGTATTAAAAAACTTAGTATGGCTTCCTTTGGAAGGGAAGTAAAGCCGGTGGTACCATGTCATAGGTTTATGGCACGTAAAAGAACCTCAAGCCTGATAAAGCGGCCTCTGAACATAATTTCCAGTCTTTTGCACCCAATATAAAATGGGACACTAAGTTAAAGAGCGTCCATAAATAAAACTCAAATTAATTTAATTATACTAATAGCAGTTCATATTCAATGAGAGAAATGAAACTGACTTTTCTGCTCTATAATTGCAGACATTTGTGGTTCTAATGTTGTGCTGCCTATCATCAAAACAAACTGTAAATGTTCATCAGCATAGCAGACCATATTTTGATCTGACTTATTTCATTTCTGAAAAGGTTTTCACAGATATACAGTGATGCAAACACTGATATTAGTCCTCGTGCAGTCTTTCAAATGAGGAAATGTGTTGCTCGGCAGATGGTTGTAAAAGTCAACCAAATTAACTTCCTTGTATGTATCCTTCAGTAGTTCATTACACTGTGTATCAATTAAAAATCTAAGCACTCAATTTTATTTAATTATTCAAAATTCATGAATAAATTAATCTAATACAGGTGCGTCATTTCTTTTTATTTATGTTTTTTGAGTTTGTAAGTAGGTCAAACAAAAGCGGCTTGTGGCCCCTAAGCTGTAGTTTGGCAAACCCTGCTCTAGGCAGTAAGGTACCACCACCCTCCTTTTTCTTCGCCTACAAGCTGAATTTTGAGGGGTAGCACATTGCTGTGTTATACTACATTGTATCATGTGGTTTTCTATTACTTACTGGCATTCATTTGTATTCTCTTTATTATCATTATTTACACTTTCAAGGGAAGGTTCCAGAACTGTTTGCTTAACACATCCCTCCAAATTCCACCACAGTGATGCATAACGTCTCTTATTCAGTGGTAGAAAATAAAGTACAGCAGAAATGCCTCTGCATTATAATTCACTCTAGCTAGAAAGTAATTTTAAGTGCGCCAATCCCTATTGGAGATTTTGAAAGTGTATTATTTCCTACATATTAATAGAAAATGGAACACTTCACGCAACCATAAAAATGTTTAACGTATTGCAATATGAAATAAAAGCTGAAGAAAAGATAAAACCTTTTAAAACAAAAACCAAGCAGTTTTTATTAGAGAATTGCTTTTATAGTGTAAGTGAATATTTCTGGCCAAGGAAGGTGGCACCATGCTCACATTCAGGAGGTCCTGGGTTTGATTTGCCCACCCTGAACCATGGGTTTCTTTGGGGTTTTCCTGGGTCGTGAGGCAAATGCTGGAGTGGTTTTTTTCAACCCCTGAATTTTCTGTACCTCCATTTCATTCATCCTTCACCCGTTAGGTTTGTTTCAGGGTTGGAAGTGCCAGTGATGGTGTTTTGGTGCAGTGTGGCAGGGAAAAAGGATGCTCTCTGTGGAACTTTCTCTGTACCTCGGCTGGTTGCCAGGGTATAACAAACCGCCAATTCAGAAAGGGATGTTGGATCCTCTGTGTAGGGCAGGGTTCCCGGTCTGTCTATCTGACTGTCGGGGCATCTTAATCTGGAAACTGTAGGGACCCTGTTATTGCTGTGCCGTCACTCCTAGTTCCGGCCGCCCAGTGTCTCCTCTCACCTCCTCCTCCCTCCCAGGAGTGTAGATACAACATCCTCCCTGGATTGGTGTCGAATCCCCTCCGTTAATAAAAATATCTTTGTAAGTAATGTGTATTATTATTTGTAATTAATAATGTGTTATCATATTACCATTATTATTATATTAGCCTTCTATATCATATATACAAAATGTACAACATTAATAAAAAAGAATGAACAAACAATACAATATGCATGCTGCCTGAATTACGAGTGGCAAAAAGTCAAATGTATTATAAACATTATGTTCTGTATTTTAAATGTAAACAAATGTGGGAACATGTTAGGAATAAAACCAGCTTCTTTATGCACAGAACAAGCTGTATTTTGGTTTACACTCCTAGCTACGTTACAGACTTATTAAATGTTAAAGTTATGCAAGTGGTTTGCTATTCAGTGCACTACTAGACAGCTGACAGATGCTTTAAATGTGGCAATGTAGGTCTTCCATTTTGAATGAACTGTCACAAGTTACATATTGTTTAAATGGCACTTTTATGGAGCCTCCATGTAACAACGGCTTTCATAAGTGGCAACCTCCTTGTTATGTATGATTGTTGTTAACACAATTGTACAACTCAAAATTGCAAGCAAGATAGAATTCTGCTATTGCTTTCAACATTACAAATCAGAAATTTGTTGTTAAGTGTTTCCGCCGGTTATACAGGCATTTGAAAAACACACTTTACATTGAAAAATTAAGAATTTTGCATTAAAAGGTGTTTCACATAAAATAAAACATTTTGCACGTAATGTTTGTTCTAGAAGATACAGAAGATAATATTTTGTTACTCGGTCATTTGTGAAATCTAGGTATTTCTTTGCATTCATGTCATAGAATGATAAATTGATATTAAAATACTGTGGTAAAACATTTGACACTGAAAAAGATATAAAGCAAATAGTAAACTTTCTGGTATATTAAAATAGAAATATTTAATACTACTGAAAATAAAATAATGATTTTGACATATTCAGTCATGTACAACATTTTCTGAAATTTCTTTTGTACAAAGAATGCATAAAAAGTTTGGTATAAGAAAAGACAATCCAAGCAGATGTGCAAAAAATGGTATAAAAGTCCTTGCATTACCTTTACCCCTAAGAAAAACTGTCGTTACTTTAACTTACAAAGTTGATTACTCACACTGCACTTAAGTGTTCCCTGGATGGCAAAACAAAAAAACATCACAGTTAAATGCAATCTCTTGGATATTTCTGTTTTGTTTCTTATTGCTACAGAGATACAAAAGTAAACTTACATTGTGTTGAAGAGCTGCCGATATTCGTCATCCCCTTTGTTTTCACTGATAAGTATGTCCAACTTATCTATCAGTTCGGACTCCACTTGCTTGAAGTTGCCGTGATACTTCTGTTCACATTCCATCATGTCAAAGAAAATGTGGAGGGTGGCTTTCCGCAGTTCTGATTCAGGGACTAGAGTTACTTCCAGAAACGGTCCCACCATGGAGGGAATGAAGTTGATTTTGTGTTCACCTGTGACAAACATAACAGAATCTGGTAGGTTGCATTCACATCACTTTCTCTACTCACTCTTCTGCATACTTTTTTATAAAACCTTATTCTTCTGCTCACTTCCTGTTAATCCTGATAAAGTTTCATTAGACATTTACACATGTCGTACAAAGGATGCAGTAGACTAAAGCGATAGTTAGATTTTTAAAAAGCGGATCACTATGCGATAGCTTTGAAATTCCATGCTCCTTGCATGGCCATTTGTATCTACTTCATATTAATTGAAATAAACCTTTGCAAAAATGAATTCATTACACATTTTGTTGTAAGTACAAGGGAGTTTAAAAGTGGTTTTCTATATGTTGGTCTTGAAATTCCAAGCTCTTTCCATGACATTGCAAGAAACAACTGAATAATGACAGGAATTTAAGAAAATGACAAAGTATTGAAAAATTCAAATAAAAAATAACGGATATCTCAGAAATTGCTGATACCACAAAAAAAGCTATTTGAAATAAATCATGTGTTTTAAAGAGTTTATTACTTTCTCTACTACGTATAGTAAGTAGGGGAAGTATTGTTCTCCACCCAAAAATTCGATACCAAGATTTCACTGGAAATACATGTTTTGAGACCCCCTGATTCCAAAAAAAGCAACATGCTTTTGGAAACATGCCCGTGTGTGTGTCTGTCTGTGAACAGCATAACTCAGAAACCAACAATCGGATAAACACCAAACTTGGTATTTAGGTTCAGTATCTTCCAGAGATGCGACACGAAGGTTTTCAAGAAAATCCCCCCACCCCAGATTACCCTTTACATGCAACATTTTTCAAAAATTTTAATTTTCTCAAAAATGGCTGTAACGATTTTGATTAAAATATCATACGTTTAAGATATTTTCATGACAAATGAAATGTATATCTTGAATTTTCTGGGAATGTCTCCAAAAGTATTCTTTATTGTGAACGACTTTTGCATAACTGCTAAACCATAAGAGATAGACAAAATTTTACTACACAAAAAATGTAGATCGCGTTAAAATACACAATTTATGTCATATACATTTTTTTTGTTGAGTGAACCATTTTTGAGATATTGCTTGTTATTTGTTTGAATTTTCCAATACTTATACTTTTTCTCAAATGGGATTTCGTTATTCGTTTTTTTATGTCCTGGACATGCAAAGAGAATGGAATGCTCCACATAGCAACCAGCTGTTTAAAGATTTGACTGTCGCTTAAAGCCTACCATATTCCTCTTGCACCTACAAGAAAATTAGCAATAAGATTAACATCTCGATTAACATGAAGCATATGGAGAATAAGCGTTTGTAAAAATAGTTTGTACAAGAGTAGAGAAAGTCATGTGAGTGTAGCACATCAGATTTTTTTTTGTCAAGTAACCTTTTGTCTATCTCTTGCAGTTTGCCAGTTACACAAAATTATACAAAATGCTTTCTGAATGAAGTGGCCTTCATACACTATTCCCAGGAAGTTCAAGATACATATTTGATTGTAAATATCTTAAATATGTTGTACAGTGCCTTCGTTTTATGCCCCAAGGCCACAACTGCCTTATATGTGTATCGGCTAGGATGGCAGTGACCTTGGTATTAGGCCACTGCATAGAGGTGGCGCAGGACATGTCAAGGGTATGTTTATCAACTATGAGCTGTCTCAGTTGTTGCTTTGTCTTTGTGTTGTGAAGTGTTTTGACAATATGTGTTGTGTGTGATTTCTTTAAGAATGTTATTTTCTTATTAGTCCATGGAAATACCTACCAACAAATTCATGCTTGAACAGCGTATTTCAATGTATGATAAGTATGTAAAACTTGAATCATGTAGAAACGTGTGTAGACAATTTCAGCACCAATTCCCTGGTTATCCAGTTCCGGGTAGAGACACCGTGAGGGGGTTTAGTCAATAAGTTTAGAACAATGGGATCGCTGAACGCTAAACAATAATGTTTATAGGAACAATCTCCCATCACAGACGAACTTAAGGGCAATATAAAAGCAGAAATTATGAACATTACTTAAGAAGAACTTATGTATGTGAATGGTAATTTCATCCGACGATGTCAAGAATGTCTTCACACACATAGATACCACTTTCAACAAGGCTAGTACACACTACATATATGTCACTAATATTTATGAGTAAGTGACGCGAAAGGCACTGTATTTTAATCCAAATTGTACAGCCATTTTTGAGATAATAAAAAAAAATACTGAAAAAAGTTTCCATATAAAGGATAGTTTGGGTTGCAGGGATTTTCTTGAAAACCCTTGTGTCACATCTACAGAAGATGCTAAACTTAAATAAGTACCAAATTGGATATTTATCCAACATTTTGTTTTTGAGTTATGACACACACACACACATGGACCCTTTTATTTTTAAAATTGCTTTTTTTCTTATCCAGGGGACCTCAAAACATGTACTACTTCTGGCAAAATCTCAATATCAAATTTTTGGGTGGAATACAATACTTCCTCTACCGACTAGGTACGTGGTAGAGAAAGTAAAAATCTGCAGCAAAAGCTGCCAGATTTAAGTTTATTTAAAAACTATTCGTTATTATTATTGTTGTAAACTATTTCATGTATTATCTGCAGAGTTATTTAAAAGTAAATTATCCTTATCATACACTTTATACTACTGGCATTAAATACAATCCTTTATTTAGAAAGTCTTATATATATGTATTTAAGATTCATCCTTCACCAAAGTATAGCAGTAGTAGAAAGACCTTTATTGTTGAATAGTTTAAGTCTATACTTGGAAAATACAACAATTGCATGGACCTCATGGCCATACATGCTTTGTCTGTCCCTGGAATCTTACAGTAAGAGTACAATACTAAATATCTATATTTGGTAACTGCATAATAAGATAATGGTCAGAAAAAAAAAAATTCTGATGTGTTACACTCACATGACTTTCTCTACTCTTGTACAAGCTATTTTTACAAACGCTTATTCTCCATATGCTTCATGTTAATCGAGATGTTAATCTTACTGCTAATTTTCTTGTAGATGCAAGGGGAATTGGTAGGCTTTAAGCGATAGTCAAATCTTTTAAGAGCTGGTTGCTATGTGGCGCATTCCATTCTCTTTGCATGTCCAGGACATAAAAAAATGAATAACGAATTCCCATTTGAGAAAAAGTATAAGTATTGGAAAATTTAAGGGAATAACAAGCAATATCTCGAAAATGGTTCACTCAACAAAAAAAATGTATATGACATAAATTGTGTATTTTAATGTGATCTACATTTTTTGTGTAGTAAAATTTTGTCTTTCTCTTATGGTTTACCAGTTATGCAAAAGTCGTTCACAACGAAGAATACTTTTGGAGACATTCCCAGAAAATTCAAGATATACATTTTATTTGTCACAAAAGTAGCTTAAACATATGACATTTTAATCAAAATCGTTATAGCCATTTTTGAGAAAATTAAAATGTTTGAAAAATGTTCCATGTAAAGGGTAATCTGGGGTGGGGGGATTTTCTTGAAAACCTTTGTGCCGCATCTCTGGAAGATACTGAACCTCAATACCAAGTTTGGTGTTTATCCGACTGTTCATTACTGAGTTACGCTGTTCTCTCACGCACGCACGCACGCACGCACGCACGCACACACATGTTTCCAAAAATGCTTTTTTTGGATTCAGGGGGCCTCAACACATGTATTTCTGGTGAAATCTCGGTATCAAATTTTTGGGTGGAATAGAATACTTCCCCTACTTAACTATACATAGTAGAGAAAGTAAAAAGCTTTATACTTGCAGAAATGCCTATAAAACATTAAATATACTAACATTTCCTGCACTTTATATATATGAATGCATTAAATATACAATAAAAAATCATAGTAGTCAAACTAAGAGCATGAACACACATAGACATAACACAAAAACAAAGCAGACCTTGTGAAAGCCCAAAACATTATTTAAAATATTACCTGCACATACTTTTGATACGTCTACAGCCTCTGCTATCTCTAACAACTTTAATCTGTGGTCTTCCAGTACTAAACGATGAATTTTTTCAATTATCTCTGGAGTTGTGATTTCCACGGGGCGTCCAGAGTGAAGCTCATCACTAGTGCTTGTACGTCCCATTTTAAACTCTGCAACCCACCTTTTAATCATTGAATATGAAGGGGCAGTCTTTTTCAATGTACTGTCCATTTCCTCCTTGATTTCTTTAGGCATTAAGCCTTTCAAGTGGAAGTATTTAATCACTGCTCGTTTTTCCAAATCCTCCATTTTCGTGAAAACTCTAAAGTTGTCTTGTTTAAAGTGCTGTCATTAAAAAACTAAAGAAGCTATTGACCTGTAACTATGGATACAAGCTAGGCTAGAGTAAAACTATATGATGCTACCGTCTAACTGGCCTAGTGGCTCCATCTCTGTGTGAGGCCTGGGACTTATTAGCCGATCCTCGTATTATTATTATTATTATTATTATTATTATTATTATTATTATTATTATTATTATTATTATTATTATTAATTCTATTAGTAAAAGAGTGAAGCAATGCTCACCTAGGTTGGACCACATGGAGAGAATCTGAAATCCCATTAAAACTCTCATATCTCCATACTTCTCAATGATCTTCTCCCTTTTCACTTCACTAAATTTCTCCAACTGCAGGGAAGGTTGTGTTAAGAAAGCTACTGCAAGATTGAAGTAATTGCTCCAAAGCTGAAACAGAACAGCAAAGCTATGAAGTTTGGTTTACAGAAGTACATCAAGTGTGCAGCAGAGATCTGAAGGTAACAGTGCTGCCACCAAGTTGCTTCTAACAGTTAAATAATTTGCACAGAAAAGCTTACAAATTTTATAACATGTTTGCAAGGCATTTGGGTTCTTTTTTTTTTTTAATTATTATTTTTTAGTTTTATTTATGGACGCTCTTTAACTGCTATGGTGCTCAGCGTCCCATTCTATATTGGGTGTGAAAGACCGTAATTTTGCTCAGAGGCTTGTAGTTCTTTTACGTGCTGTAAATCTACGACACGGGACCACCAGCTTTACTTCCCTTCCAAAGGAAGCCATGCCAAGGATTTTTACCCCTGAAAAAAATCCATCGCCCTCCGCCGGTTTTGAACTCGCAACCTCGGGAATTAGAGACTAGCATGATAACCAAGCATTTGGCTTCATCCTCAGTTTTGATCATTCACTTCCTGTAGAGATCTCTTCCTAGGTTTTATGTATTTGATGAAGAAATCCAATTCACAGTTTATGAATCTTGATCCTTCATAATGAATAATTTCTCTCAAATGGTTGTTGTTTCCGACACTCCCCATATGGTGTATGACCTTCAGGGGAATCTTATCCCACCCAGGAGGTAGTGTCTGTTACTTCTGATGGAAGGACATGGCAGTGGAATGAGAGAACCTATAGCTTTTACTGCAGACTGCAACAGCGCTAGACTTTGGGAATACTTCATATCAGCTAGTCAGAGGTGAAGGTCTGAGTAAGAGTGACTTAAAATGGCCACCCATACCTGGGAATCAAACCATGGGGCTGTCCTGGCACCCCTCTCCTAAATCATTAATTCCATGTGATAAATATTTATTCATCTTTAGGCATTTTAGGCAATTGAATTTGTCAACATTATCTAACATAGCACATAAACAATGCGATTATTTACAGTCAAAATACATTAATTATACAATATAATACAAATATACAAGTTATTTTTATTATTTTACAACTATGAGTATAATCTATTGGTTGATTTGTTTTATTATTTCAAAGTACTCAACTAATACAGAACCTTGTCTTATTTATCCACAAAAGATTTAAATTGTTTCATTGGAATCGAGGAAATGTACATTGGTAATGTGTTATATAAATTTAGCCCTAGATGCTTGTATCTGTGATGTGTTTGGGAAAGCCTGGAATGTAGTACATCTATTGATTGGTTTGTACGTTACACAGAAAATGAGAGGTGGCAATACCTGATTATCAAAATGGCATCTCTGCTCCAGAAAACTGTAGACAAGAGGTTGTGCTAGCTCCTGTAAAGCATTCAACATGACGTTGTTGGCGACCATCTTGATAATAAGCCAGTCTGGTGGAAATACTTCCTGCTTGACGAGATCTCTGAACACCAGAAACACTCTTAGCAGGAAGTCTTTCTTGGGTTTTCTGTCACCCAGCTCCTCCCAAAGACGATTATAATGGAACTCATCCAACAGCTGCAGTAATCCTATCAGGCTGGCCACCAAACAACCCTGCAAATTTAAACATTAACAAACTTGTTATATGTCTCAAGTCTTATGAGGTATTCATTTATCAATTAATTATTGTTTGTGAAGTAAGGAATAGATGCTTCAGCATGGGACACAGCTTTGGGGAGGGATGCAAAGTAACTGAAAGTACATATAAAATGCAGTATAAAATACGTTTGAAAGTAGTTTTCAGTTATTTTTCAAGGAAGTAAAATATTATAATAATAATAATCATGTATACAATGGAGGGGAACATCTTGCACATTACAACCTATGAGAGATCTGTTGTGACTACCACCCCTCCCTCCTAAGAAGAAGGGATGAAGTGAAGGAACCACAGAAGGGTACAGGTACAGGCAGAAAAGCCATAGAGATGCATAGAAGTCTCTAATAGTTTCAGGCTGGAAGACCTGTCCTACTGCTGGAGCAGCCTAGAGGGGGCAATAAATGATCCATTGACCAAGCAGCCCTCTAGTGCCTATGAGGAGTACTGTTTCCTTTGGGCAAGCATCTGCACCATCTGTAGGGCACCGCCATATGACACGAAACCTAGAACTGAAAGATGAGAAGGAAACAGAATGAAAGAGAAATGATTGAAAGGAAATCATGGTAGATGAGAAACCATCCCATTTGCCTACTGACCAGGGAAAGCCATGAAAAACCCAAGGTCAGAGTGGGCAGTCGATGGGAATCAAACCTGGGATCTGCTGAATGCGAGCCTCACATGCTATGGAGGAGCCATCTTGGTTGATAATAATAATAAGTTTATATATTTATTTGTACTCTTTTAGAAAAATGCTAAGTTAAATTACAATTGGTTTGTCTACTGAAATTTGGCCCTGGACACTCATTAACTACACAACTAATGCAATTCATGTAAATTGCATAACTAAATATTATTATTGTCTTCTTTCTCTTCACAGTCCATTTCCACTTATCTTTTACATTATATAAATATTAACCCACATTCTGGCTTTCTTCTCTAAATACTTTGTTTCTTCAAACCACTTGAGATTAATAAGTTCTTCCTTCTAGTTTTTATTTCCTTTACAATCAAACATTTTGTACTCTAGGTCTTCCTCTTCTCCACATAATGGTCACCCCCCAAAAAAACCATTTCTCTGACCTTGTAACTTCCACACTCCAAGTCTTTTCCTCTCTTCCCCCCTTGTTTACTTTATCCATATATTTTTTCTATCCTAAGAACATTTCAACATAAGAAACCAATGATCTCTTTTCTTTAATCCACTAAACAAGTTTTGTTTCTCTTTATCTTCAATTCTTAATCTTGTCTCTTTCCAAAGATCTTTAGTATTTCTTTCTTTCCTTCTCCAAATATTACCTAAGCTATATCTTATATAATGATGATTAATGATAATGATGATAATAATAACAATCATCATCCAGCAACTTGTTAAATGTGTTTAGTTTGATTATCAAACTGATTTATTTTCTCATTTCCATCTGTTGTCAGCATGCTTAATAAAAATCTGATATGTAAAGGCACAAGGTTACCATGAGATTGGCACCAGACAGTTGAAGATAAACAAAGATAAGTTGCACTCTCATCCGGCATAAACACCAGAAGCACTATTGGCAGATAACGAGAAACCTCTGGAAGTATTTTTCTCCCTGCCTCCAGAACATGTGTCCAGATAGTTCTAGAATATTCTGTAGAAGATTCCATTAGCTATATAAGCAAGCGTTCTCACGAGAGGTGTCAGTTGAGTTGATCAGTAAGTGAGTAAGCGAGTTGGTGAGCATGTTTTTGCAGCAACATCAAGTACAGTTCTCCGAGCGAGTTGATGACTGCTATGATGTGCAGCAAGAACTACTGCAGAGAAGAGATTGCAAAAGTCTTGTGTTCCATTTCCTAGTGAGTGAACTGTCCGGAATAGGAGGCTACGCCATGAAGAAAGTGAAGTGACAGGGAAATTGAACTAGTTCACATTAGTGAAGTGAATGTGAACTAAGTGAACATTGGACTAGATAAAAACAGTGGCAATGAGAACTGAGAGAAGTGACAGTTGAAAAGCTGGACAAAGCCACAATACCTAAGAGTAATTTGATAAAACATTCATAATGCACAGATATTTAAGCTGAAAACTATTCTTTTAATTTAATATACAATTTTATATTTTCCTTTAAAGTAATTTAAAATAAAATGTTGTCAAATTGGAAATACTTGGGTGGGAGCTATTCCCACCCACCTTGCCCCTATTTATGACTATGTGCTTCAGTAATAATGAAATGAATGCTGCTTATATTTTACTTTAGAAAATATTTCTTAAAAACAATTTCTTTAACATGCAAATATATTGCATTAAAAAATTACTTACCAGAACTGCTGCAGACCGATCAATAATGATAAGAACAGTTTGTATTAACATATCCAGTGTTGTCAGGCAAACAATTTCGATGTCATGATGTAAACAACTGCTCATCTGGAAAAAAGTAAATAAAAAAACTTGATCTGCAATAGTCACATATCAACATTTCATAGGAATTCTTTGATATTATATGAAAACCTACTTTTGTATATACTTTATGCTAAACAATACATACAAATGCTTCCAAATTAACTAATATTGAGTACTTTATAAAGGTAATATTATTGATGGAGAGAAATGAGAGAAAGAGGAACATTTCAAGAGAGATTCAGCTCTCCTCCTCAGGGATCTGGCATCTGTCAAAGTAACTTGCTTTGATGAAAAATGCTGTCAGTATCTTTGACATGTGCCAGATATATGCAGATCCCTGAGAAAAACAGATGAAACTCTTATGAAACATTGGATTTTATCTGATTAAGCCTTGAGGCTTTATTAATTCTAGCTTAGACCACAATTATTTTAATTTACGGGCAAACATTGGCCATGAAGGTTTTTACCATATAATAGCAACTGCAAATTTTTCGTTATGCAGCAGAACATCTACTGTAATATAAAACAATGGACTAAGAAAAATTAAAATCTGCTGAAATAAGTAAACTATACTGGGTTGATAGATTCCAGAAAATGGAGGAGGAGGAGGAGGAGAAGAAGAAGAAGAAGAAGAAGGAAGAGGAAAATGGAGGATACTAAGGAGGAAGAAGGAGGATGATGAAGATGCTGGAGAAGGAGTAGGAAGAGAAACCAGGATGAAGAAAAAGAGGAAGGAATAGGAGCAGTAGAAATAGGAAGGAGAGGAGGAGAAGGAAGAGCAAGAAGAAGGATGAAGAAAGAGAAAAGCGGAGGAGTTTTATTATTTCAAAGTGTTTTCAAATTATACCATTTATATTCCTAACATACACAAATACCCAACCAGAATATTAATGGTGTATTAAATAAAAACCTGATCAAAAAGTGTGTTTGTGAAAAATTATTATAAAGCAGTAGAAAAATCAGTAAATATATCTCTTACCTTTCCCTTTTCCTGTTCTTGCGTTTGCTTGAACAAGAAGCTTAATATCTCTCCTAAAATCTCGGTACACAGCCGAAGTTCATCCCTATGAGCTAAGTGCACACGGAGGTGTTTACAACTTGTGGAGAGCAGCAAACTTCGTGATTCTAAAATGACAACAGAAAAATGAAGAAATTTTCTAACAATATATGCACAAGTTTGGGCCACTTGCATAGGTGGACATGATGCCATGTGTCAAAAAAGTAATCTGTTAATGTCATTGAGTTAAGGCTGGTTCAAAATAACCAAGAATGTAACCAGAATGAGAATGACAAAGTTAAAATACTGTACTATATTGTGAGCATTCAATTAATGGGAAGCTTTCTCTGGTCCCAGAAACAGGAAAGAAGACTTGGTTAAATTTTAACTTTCTCATTCTCATTCCCAAGGACTGCATATTAGACTTTTCACTGTAGAAATTATTGGAGGCAGCTGTGAGATGCAACAGCTGCTGGAGCTGTTTCTAGTCACAAGCTGGGAAAATGAAACTGGAAGAAATTCCCACAAATGTGTGTCCAGATTCCCTTATATCCACTGAGCATTGCTTCTTACAGCAAATGCACCATGATAGTTTGTTTATATGCTTCATTCTTGGAGAAACAATAATGTAATTTTTGTGACAATTCATAAAATAGCCAATCAACAACCAGAAAAAGCTTTAGTTAAATAAGGTATTCTATTGGACTAGGATTAGCCAATCAGAAACTGAAATATAGCAAAATTTTCAAATTCAGAGTTCAGTTGCTTGTAGACAGTGCTCATAACTGGACGTGTTGGTTGTAGACAGTGTTCCTGACGCGAGATGCGTCCTCGAGAAATTTAATACGTATTCGTGTGAGGTGAAAATAGTTTTACGTGTTAAAAAGTGCAAGTATTTAATAAAAAACAAATCTCACAGCTCTCTCCCTATATCAGTAAAGTGTTATTTAAATCATGTCAAGCATTAATAAAAGGAGTGAAGTAAAATTATAATCTGTGTAAGCCTACATTCTTCAGTCACACCACTTCCTGCTAAGATATTCATGTCTCTAAAAAATATAAATACTGATGCAGCCAAGGCAAACATAAATATATAATATTTAAAGAAACAGTCAAAATTAGAAATTTAATATTTTTTTAAACATTTGGAACAAAGGCCGCCGGAAAGTACATTTGGGGCGAAGGCTACTGGAAACTTTTTACCATACATGCGGTTGCAACTACTTCAAGTTCGGCTCCCCAACAGTCGAAATATAATACATATTCTTCAAACTGACTTTCCATACGTAGCAGCAACAAAACTTCTTCAAATTGGCTCCCAAAGCGTGGGGCAAATAAAAACAATACAACAAACCTTCTTCTTCAATAAATTCAAAGAGCTAACCGTCACAGAGTCCTGCTATGCAAGTGATAGGCAGAGCCCCAGCCATAAAAAAACTCTTAAGTTTAAATACTCAACGAGTATGCTGACTGACACTTCATTGTCATGGAGAAAGTATATTTCAGGACTATTGACCAACTTAAGAAGGTTAACTTATGCAATAAGACTTCTAAATGGGTAGCAAAGAAATGTTAAGAACTGTATATTTTGGATATATTTACTCGACAATTTCATATGGAATACCCTTCTGGGGGAATGCAAATCTATGCTATGCTATGGTTTCAAACTCCAAAAGAAAATACTGAGACTAATAAAACAGATTCCAAATAATACTCCAAGTAAAAAACTTTTTGAAGAATTTAATGCCTTACCTTTGTCATGCATACATATTTTAGAAACAGCCTTCTTCATTCATAATAACAGAAATCATTTCACGCAAAATAAGGACTATCATTCATACAACACCAGAACAGTCAAATCATTACATCTGCAGCATCACAGACTCTCCCAGAGCATTAATAGCATATTGCACAAAAGAGTTACTCTTTACAATAAATTATCTAAATCATTCAGAAGATTACCGAAAAAAAAGTTCAAGTCCAAGGTACGAAAATTGTTGGCAACATACAAATTCTGTGGTATTAAGGAATTTATAAAATTAAGACTATAACCCACTGTTATTTGTTTGCAGCAATGCTGCAGTATGAATGTTCAGTTTTTATGTGATAATTTTTGTCATTAACTTTAAAGTGTATTACTGTAACTGCTTAATGATACTGTTGTTTTGTACTTTCATTTACTTCTAATAGCGTTATTATTTGAATTCAGATGTTTGACGAAGCCAGCCTATCTTATAAAGATTTATATCACACCGATGATGTCTAATAGGTTTTTGTAACCTCTACAGACAATAAATAAATACAAAAACAAAGCTTTAGCAGCACTGATGTATGCAGGTGTCAGCATAATCTACCCATGCATCGAACATGAGGTGATCACCATACCACCAAACCCCTGCTTACATAAGCATCTGACTCACAAGAATTCTACAGTCAACTTCATGGATCTACTTAAATTTTGTGCTGAATATCTCAAACTTTATAAAGTTACGAGGGCTGATCAATAAAGACTGAGACTAATTTTTTTTCACAGATGTTTATTACTCCATTTCAATGTTGACATGGTCTTTTTCAAAGTAGTCCTCTCCTACTTGAATGCACTTTTTATAGCATCTCTGGCAGTCCTCGAACACATGGTGGAGGCCATTCTTTGTCAGGTCTTTGAGAATCACCTCACTTTTCTTCAGCATTGCTTCAGTGCTCTCAAATCGAATGCCCCGGAGCTTTGCCTTTAGTGATGGGAATAAAAAGAAATCACAGGGAACAAGATTGGGGCTATAAGGCAGATGCGGCACACAGGTAATGTTGAATTTAGCCAAAAATTCCTGGACTTGATTTGCAACGTGAGGCCACACGTTGTTGTGATAAGTTCTGGATGTTTCCTTGCAATGTGCTTCCTCAGTGTAGCCAATACTGACGTGTAGTACGCTGCTGTAACAGTGGTGTGAGTGGGAACAACAATCACAGCAGCCGTGTTGATGTTGACTTCAGTCATAGCAGAAGCCGAAGCACCAGGCCCACCTTGCTTAGTACAGAGGACTCGCTCTACTTTGAAGTCTTTGAACCACCTAAACACTGTTGCACGAGATAGTGCATCTTCAGCGTATGCTTGCTTCAGCTTTTCCAAAGTTTCAGAGGCTGTATGATTTAAACAAAAACAAAATTTTATTGCTCCTCTTGTGTCACCTTCATTTTGTGGTATACGAGATTCAACTAGGGTCAACAATATACAGCATTACTACCAACCTACCAATACGAGAGTGCTGCTGCCTATGAACATTATACATGAAACCCCACTCTTTTCAAATATTCATGGTAGAGACAGGAAACTCTCAAGAAAATTACAGGAAAAAAATCAATCTCAGTCTTTATTGATCAGCCCTCGTATATTTATCACATACTTGTAAAATAAAACTATAACTGTCACAATATCATTGGTCAGTTAAAACAAATGACATCCAATGCGCAAAAGTGACTTTCCACTTTGCTTCCTAGTGTATTGTTTTGCTTCCCATTCTTGTTTCTGTTTTGGGGTAATTGTGAACCACCCTTTATTTCAACTTCATCTCAAAGTTGTAATGTTTAGTTTCTCCCTCTGAAAGAGTTTTATGGCAGAGTTTTGAATCATCAATATTCCTCATATTTTGAATGCAATTAAAGGAGCTTTGTTCAAGATGGCTACACTGTCTGCTAATGAAAGTCTCCACATAACTAGACACCTACCATCATCCCTGAAGAGCTTGCTGCTGACCATGTTGCGAATGGCAGTGAGTTTTGCTTGAGTAAGTTGAGGGGGCAGGTCCCTTGGTAAACTCTCTAACATTGATGCTGCTAGTTTTGTGATTTCTATTACTGGCATGACTTCAACTAGCTGTTCATAAACTGCACTAATACTATGCAACAATGCAACCTGAAACATACAGCAAGTGTAAACCTCTTTAAATAAATATTTTAATGGCCTAGGTTTGCATAAATTCAGAAAAATGCTAAACAGATACTACCTCAAAAATTCATTAAATTCTGAGAAAAGAAGTCACTAATATACAGGGTGATTTATGAAGAACTGACACATTTCTTTCTTTAAATATTCTGTTTGAAATTCACCCAATGCCCCAATTTTAGCACCAAATTAAGCAGAATGTTATGGAGCTTCGAATGCCTGTCACTAGATGCACAGATGTTCATGTTTTATTTGTAATTGTTAGTTTTATTGTCAGCAACTGTTTTTGAGATTTTGTTCTAGTCAATGAGAAAATGGTACACATTAAATGAATGACTCTTCCTTGTAAAGCAATACTGGATTACGAATTCAATTACAGCTACTCAAAGGATATACCAGAGAGAATTTGGTGTTCAGAATCCTTCCCAAAGAAACATAATAATGTGACTGGTAAACAAATTGGAAACAACTGGATTTCTGGTGAGTGAAAAAGGCAAAACTCGTTCATCTAGGCTTCCCACGGTTGTTGTTGACATAAGAGCACGACTGGATCAGTCACCCAAAAAATCATTAAGACATTTGTCACAGGAGACAGGGTACAGCTACTCAATGTGTCAGAGAGCTGTGAAAAGTACAGGCCTAAAGCCGTATAGGATCAGTTTTTCCATCAGTTACAGGAACCTGATAAGGATAGACGACTGAATTGTTGTCATTGATTTCAAGTGTTCATTGTACAAAATCCTGCCATATTGTCCATCACATGGTTCACAGATGAAGCATGGTTCCATTTATCCAGCTATGCACCCGGTTAAAATCGGAGTTTGATGCACAATATCTGCACAGAGAATAGTGGGACCAGTTCTTTTTTAAAACAATGTGAACACTGCAGAGTACTGATGGATTTTCGTGGAGTTTGCTGAGCAACTAGACGATGTAGGCTGAGTCAAGGATATCTCCAGCAGGATGGCGCTACATGCCAAACATCAAATGAATCCATGGCACTAATTGCAAATTTCTTTGACGACCGGATAATTTCCAAGAATCTGTGGCCATCAAGATCTCCGGATTTGACATCGCCAGACTTCTTTCTATGGGGTTACTTAAAAGACAGGGTTTATGCCACATGTCCCCAGACATTGGACGATCTGAAGCACAACATTACACAGGAGATTCAAGCTATTGACCACAGAGTCCTCCAACGAGTGGCCAGTAACATGGAATGACGTGTTGAGTTGTGCCTTATGCAGGATGGAGGACATTTTCAACATTTTCTATAGAGGTAAATTATCTCCCAAAATTTATTTCTGGTATAATAAATTGTCGCTAGCATAACTCGTTTTGAAACAATTAAAGAAATAAATGTATCAGTTCTTCATAAATCACCCTGTACAATACAAACTATAAACTTGGAAAGATGTTTTTAATTGTAAGTCTTTTTAATTACATAATGTACCTGAGTTGGAAGAATAACATCATAGGAATTGGCCAGCATTTTGTTGAGAGATGTAAACACATTATATAAATCCCTCTTGAAGCTGTCTTCGTACTGTCCCCCAGTTGCCCGGGAAAACAAAATTCGGGACTGAATTATAAATTTGAAAATATACTCCAAAGAACGAAAGCACTTCTGAATTGGCTCTTGCTTCTCTGTTGAGCTGACCCAGTCTGCACAGTGTTGTACACTGGTCAGCAGTCCCCTGGAATGACATACAACATATCATTGATACATTAAACACTTTAAGCTCTGAAATATCCTTTTTTGGAATACTCAGCATAAATCATAAATGTGTTGCATTCCATGACTTTCTCTACAAACTATTCTTATAAAAGATTATTTTTCTATCTACTACTTGATAATAGAGATGAACTTCCATTGAATATTTACACATTTTGTTGCGGGTATAAGATGAAAACAAGCTGTAGTGAATCACATTTTTAAAAAGTGGATTGCTATGTGGCGGCGCCGTGGCCGAGTGGTTAGATCACTCGCCTCTCACCAAGGCGGCCCGGATTCAATCCCAAGGACCCGCATGTGGGATTTGTGGTGGACAAAGTGGCATCTGGATGGGTTTTCTCTGGGTTCTCCGGTTTCCTCTGCCATTCATTCCACAAACTGCTCCATTATCGCCTTTCCTTTCATCCATTTCACCGTCATTTCGTTTCATCTACTTCCTTCCTCCCATACTAGGCATTGGGCTGATCACCCATCCTGGATATTCTGTCTGATCTATGAGTGTCTGCTCCTCGACGGGCCTCTGACCCCAGGCACCCGCCTGTAACTCCTATATACGAGGAGGTTAAACAGAGAAAGAAGAAGAAGGATTGCTATGTGATGGCTTTGAAATTTCATGCACCTTGCATGACCACAAACAAAACTGTATTGTTGCTTACTATTAGAAAATTCAAACCAATAACAAAACATATCTCGGAAATGGTTAACGGGAGATGGAGGGAGATTTACACTGATAGATTTGCAATTCCATATCTCCTACATTTTGGGATATATCGGACTGAAATTTGAAGCACTTATTTAGAGAGATTTACCCTGCTTTTGATAATTTTTGCAGAATTTTTATTTATTTCTGGTACATTTTTCATAATATTCAGGGGAAAAAAATTTTGCAATACTCTGCAAAGAAAAATAATCTTCACTAAAAGGTTTACAAAGTGCAGTAACTTTTTGGTAAATTATTTCAGTTATTTTCTGTGATTTTTTAATATGACTAAATTTTTTAATAAAACTTTTCTATGATCATCTTTCAACCATAAAAATGTTTAAATTCTTTACACTAAAATTCCACTGCACTTAGATGTGTATTGTGTTTCAAGGGACCAGTGTGCCAAATTTGATCAAAATCCTTCCAGTAGTTCCTGAGAAATGGGTACCTATATCATGAAATTTTTAAATCACAGAAAAATCAATTTGAATGTTATATATTTCTTTAGACATGCTTCAACTAAAACTGCCCACAGCCATACTCCTATTGTTCTAAGTTGAGTCATCTATCTTCTTGTATTCTTCTCTTTTTCTTTTCTTGACCCTCTTTGTTTTTGTGGCTTCTTTTGTTGCTTGTTATCTATTTCACAGCTGGAAATGTGGTGTTGGTGGGGTGTGGCTAGACCCACTGGGTACTCTATCTCACCTGTGGATTAGGTTGGGGTGGGCCCAGGTTAAATAATCGGTGGTACAGCATGCTTGAATGATGACAGGACAGATAGAAGCACCTGTTTTGTAAATTTTCAAAACATATTACTGTACTCACTTTTTTAAATATTAGTGCATTTTGGGGTTCCTTGTAATAAACCACTTACATTATTTAAAAAAAAGTTACAATAAATAACAATGTAAGCTCAAACTAAACACAGCTGGTGCCTGTTTTAAAAAAAAGGGGTGTGGCAAAATTGCACTCCTAAGGTATTTAAACTTTTAAAAAATATTTATTAGATATAAATTGTATGCTTTAATGAGATCTAAATATTTTTTGTCTACTCAGATTTTTTTATCTCTTACAGTTTACCAATTGTACAAAACTCATTTAGAATGAAGAGGACTTCACAAGCTATTCGCAGAAAATTCAAGATATATATTTTATTTGTCAAGGAAATATCTTAAGCATATGCTGTTTTAATCAAGATCATTATAATAGCATATAATTCACTTCAATTCATTTATTGCAACCAATAGACTATTTACATGGCATTGTCATTTAACCTTAAAAATTAAAATTAACAATTACTTATAAATATTCATCTATGTCATAAAATGCATAATTTATGAGGTAATTCTTTAACTCTTTAGTGAATTTGGAACCTGTTATTTGTATAAGTGAGGAAGGTAATTTATTGTATAATACTTTACCAATCACATAAAGACTTTTTTCAAAACATTTCTTACTTTTCTCTTCCCTATACATGTTATTTTTTGTTCTTGTGTCATATGTATGTACATTGCTATTGATCTTTATATCTGACTTTTGTCTGACTAAAAGAATAACTCTAAAAATATATAATGAAACCACAGTTAATATTCTTTCCTTTTTAAATACCTCCCTACAAGAATCCCTGGATTTTAATGAGCATACAATTCTTAGACACCTCTTCTGTAGTACTAATAACCGCTTTAAATTATCTTTATGCGAAGTGCCCCATAATTCAATACCATAGCTCAAATGAGTATGGATAATTCCATAATAAATTAGTTTTAAATTTGGTTTTTCCAAATAATGAGCCATATAGTTCAACAAATAGACAGCCTTGCTAATTGTATTAGATATATAATTTACATGCCTTGTCCATGATAAAGTTTTGTCTATATGTAGCCCTAGAAATGAGTGGTTATCAGAGGTGTCAATTTCTTCATTTCCGATTTTAATTTTCATATTCCTATATAGAAATGTATTAATTTTAAAATATATTACACTTGTCTTATTTAGATTATTAATTAAGCTATTATTAGCAAGAAATTTAAGTATTATATCAGTACCTGAATGTATATTAGTAATTAAATTATTGAGTGTCCTTCCCCAGCAAATAATTGATATGTCATCAGCATATGATACTGTTTTAACATTATAAATAACAGGTAAGTCATTAGTATACAATGTAAATAATAAAGGCCCAAGCACAGACCCTTGTGGGACCCCATAGTTTACCAGGTTCAAGTGAATATCTTGTATTTTGTATGAATAATATCTGCAGTCCTCTTCATATTGGTTGAATGTATATAATTTTGTATAACTAAGAAATCATATGAGGTAAATGAAAACTTACTACAGGAAAAATGCAGAGCTCAATGAAATACACAATCTGTGTCAAACCTTTTCGGTAGCATTAGCCGTTTTCAAATATTAAATGTTGCATGTTTACACTTTACCTCCCCCTCAAGAGCTTGCTACCATGACTAAACATTTGAATCTGTTTCTGCACATTATATGTAATTAAGCACTTAATGCTTAACTTGAAGTCACTCTTAGGTTAAAATATATTGTGAATACTGTAACATGGACAGAATAAAAACTTTTTATATGAATAGTATATATTTGAATTTGTCATTGACAAAAAAAGTTGTGTGCATGTTCATATAAGATTTTTGTTGTTCCAATTTTGGTTTTAAGAATCCTAAAAAGTAATGTAATGCATATTATGAGTATCCATCTCTGTAACCATTTCTACTTACTTGTAAACTAATGCAGCTGCAAAATGTCCCTTAATGTAGGCATCCATGACTGGCTTAAAATGTTCAAACTTGCTGTCTTCTAAAAGGCTGAAGATACTCACCTGCAACACAAAGTTTAAACTATCAGTTTCTGAAAAACATTACTAGAAACTTGACTGAAGCTAGAGGACTGAAGCTCTGCTCACTGTAGAGATTCTTCTCTTCTCTGTCTCTCTTACCCTATCTGTGCAATGTACATGTCATGTGAATTTTGAAAACTCGTGATATAACTGCTTTTTTATGGGATGTTTATAAAAATTAAAATATAGACTAGCAGCTATAAAGATTACCTAACCTCCATCAATTTGAAAATTAAATTGAAATGGTAAGTTTTACACAACGAAGCTATTAAACAAAACATTCACACCAGAAAAAACAAAAATATTTGGAGTAAATAAATACAGTATAATAACACCAAGTTCCAAGAAAAGTGATAAAGTACCACCAAATAAGAAATCTTGAATATATCAACTAAACTGTGCAAATTATAAGATCTACATTGGTAAGACAAAAAAAAATTATTTACAAGATTGAAGGAACATCTAAAGAACTTAACATTTAAATAAGTGGATAAATTGGCCATCCCTCATCATTTTTGGGGAGAACAACACTACATAATACGGGAATACATTTGGTGAATGAAATAACAATGAATATTTTGGAGAAATTTATATAAAGAAATATGAGAAACAACGTATGAATTTTGACATCCCAGAAGGTATTCACCTTTATGTTCCTAAAACTAGTGTGTTCCTAAACATGTTCTAGCTAAACTAAGTAAGCGAAGTGTTGTTAAAACTCAATTAAGAATATTGAGAACCAATGTAAACATTTTAGGTATATATATAGTTTAGAACCATTGAACAAAATAATCTTCTCAATTGTTAATTATAAAAATCAGAGAGTGGTTTTCTCTGAATAAAATTTTTTCTCTTTTTATATATATCAATAAATAACCTTGATTATAACATACAGAAGATATACAACAAAATTTACTTATATAACAATTAAGAATTATTGGTGAACAGGGATAGGAAGAAATATGCAGAGGATAGGCATGGTGAATTTATGACATCTAAAAGAAAAAAATGAAAGAGGATTTTGGAAAGTAGTGAGAAACAGGGTAGAAGATATAGAAAAATCTGGGGGAATCTTGAAAATAAAAATCCTTAAAACTATATAAAACAATAAAGAGAGATTGGGGAACAGAGGCTTATGTTGACCTTTGTGACACATGGAAAGAGAAGGATCAGCATAGATGAGAACAGGGGCATTGTTCCTAAAAGAGTTAAGAGGAAAATAATCAAGAATATATGTTACAATATACAATACAAGGTTACACTATACAAGAGGTTACTAAAGTGCAACTTTGACATTTTTCCACCATTATGGTCTAAGTCACTAGAATTTGGTGATACACTACGTGATCAAAAGTATCTGGACACCTGGCTGAAAATGACGTACAAGTTCGTGGCATTCTCCATCGGTAATGTTGGAAGTCAATATGGTATTGGCCCACCCTTAGCCTTGCTGACAGTGTTCACTCTCACAGGCATACTTTCAATCAGGTGCTGGAAGGTTTCTTGGGGAATGGCAGCCCATTCTTTGCGGAGTGTGGAACTGAGGAGAGGTATCGATGTAGGTCGGTGAGGCCTGGCGCGAAGTCGACTTTCCAAAACATCCCAAAGGTGTTCTATAGGATTCAAGTCAGGACTCTGTGCAGGCCAGTCCATTACAGGGATGTTATTGTTGTGTAACCACTCCGACACAGCCCGTGCAGTATGAACAGGTGCTCGATCGTGTTGAAAGAAGCAATCGCCATCCCCGAATTGCTCTTCAACAGTGGGAAGCAAGAAGGTGCTTAAAATATCAATGTAGGTCTGCGCTGTGATCGTGCCACGCAAAACAACAAGGGGTGCAAGCCCCTTCCAGGAAAAACATGACCACACCATAACACCACCACCTCCGAATTTCACTGTTGGCACCACACACGCTGGCAGATGATGTTCATCGGGCATTCACCATACCCACACCCTGCCATCGGATCGCCACATTGTGTACCATGATTCGTCACTCCACACAATGTTTTGCCACTGTTCAACATGTAATGTTGACACTCCTTACACCAAGCGAGGCATCGTTTGGCAATCTCCTGTGTGATGTGTGGCTTATGAACAGCCGTTCGACCATGGAATCCAAGGTTTCTCACCTCACGCCTAACTGTCATAGTACTTGGAGTGGATCCTGATGCAGTTTGGAATTCCTGTGTGATGGTCTGGATAGATGTCTGCCTATTACTCTTTACGATCCCCTTCAAATGTCGGCGGTCTCTGTCAGTCAACAGGCGAGGTCGGCCTGTACGCTTTTGTGCTGTACATGTACCTTCATGTTTCTACTTCACTATCACATCAGAAACAGTGGACCTAGGGATGTTTAGGAGTGTGGAAATCTTGCATACAGACTTCTGACACAAGTGACACCCAATCATCTGACCACGTTCGAAGTCCGTGAGTTCCACGGAGTGTCCCATTCTGCTGTTTTACGATGTCTAATGACTACTGAGGTCGTGGATAATGAGTGCCAGGCAGTAGTGGCAACACAATGCACCTAAGATGAAAAACGTATGTTTGTGGGGATGTCCGAATACTTTTGATCACATAGTGTATTTGAGTTGTTAGGTTTCATTCATAACCAGCAACTCCTTCACAAATACGCACCTCTTAAATGTATTGGGAAGGCTAGTTATACTGTATCTGTTATGTTGGCACCTTGATCTTATATTCAGAGGGGTTTAAACTTTGCACGCCGACCATTTAGTCGTCAACTGATGCACTGATTGTAATACTAAGTATATTATATTAATATTTATATTACATTAGTTATAGTTATATTAATTAGGTTAAGTTATTAGGCTCCTAGGTTGTTAATTATTAGGTCTTACATTTGCAGTTAACTACAAATTTGAATTGTTTTTGGAAGTTTTGGTGTAAGCATTGTCTGTTTGTATGGTGTTTTATTTTTACAGGAAGAAATCTGTGTAGAAAAAAAAACCAAGAAATTTAACTGTTTAGTTTAAGTAAGTATGCTGAAATCATATTAAAGCATAACTGTAAGTTGTTCTTCATACTATTAAGTTGTCTCATAAGTAATGTCAGTTTTTTAATTGGGTTTATATTGTATGTATATATGCTCTTATTTTTGTCAATACCAATTATAGGCTGCTATGGTTATTGTCCATATTGTTAACATGTTGGCAGCCAGCAGTTGGTAATACAAGATTTTAAAACTGAAGAACATGTGAAGTTGAAGTGAAGGTGTTGCTAGTGAGTGAGTAGCACAACGATGATTCCAGGGTTTCAATAATGGAGACAAAAACATTGAAGATTTACAATGTTCTGGAAGACCCAAGTTATGGAATATTGAGAATAGACACAGAGTTTTGCAAGAAAATCCGCATTTGGAGGTTGTCAGAAGAACTTGGTGCTTTAAAAGATATCATAAATTGTATTAAGACACTTAAAAAATCGTTCAAAGCTGTAAATTTGTACCACATAAATTGACACCTGATCAAGCTCAACGTAGAGTGGATATTTGTCGTCAGCTTATCGCTAATCCCTGGGATGATAGACGTATCAGGGGAATTGTCACATATGCTGAAAAGTGGGAGTATTACCGCAACCCTGACACCTCGAAACAGTGGCTCAATACCCATTAGCCTGCAAACATTGTTGTTAAAAAAAATTGGTTTGTCCCAAAATAATGATATGCGTTTGGTGGAGTTTTGAAGGAATGATTCACTGGGAATTTGTTCCAAATGGACGAGCAGTTGATGCAAATCTTTATTCACAACAACTGGAATGAGTTCACCAAGTTTTGAGGCAGAAATTGAAATTGAGTTTTACTTATGGACGCTCCGAAACTGCTATAGTTCTTAGTGTCCCATTCTATATTGGTTGTGAAAGACTGGAAATTTTGCTCAGAGGCATCTTTATCAAGCTTGAGGTTCTTTTAAGTGCCGTAAATCTACAACACAGGACTACCGGCTTTACTTCCCTTCCAAAGGAAGCCATGCTAAGGATTTTTACACCCAAAAAAGTCCATCGCCCTCTGCTGGGTTTGAACCCGCGACCTCAGAAACTAGAGGCTAGCATGGTACCTGGCAGAGGTACCCAACATTAATAGAAACAGAGTTTGCTTGCAGTAGGACAATGTGAGACCTCATACAGCTCAAAGAACAATGGATAAAATTCAGGAATTGGAAGGAATCGAACTGCTACCAGATCCAGCATATAGCCCTGATCTTGCACCAGAGATTACCATCTGTTTAGATCCATGTCCCATTTCCTATGTGGAAGAAATTTTGAGAACACTGACGCAGTTGAAATGGGTATCAATGAATTCTTTACATAAAAAAATCAGAATCTTGTACTGTTGTGGGTTAGCAAACCTCACTGAGAGGTGGCTCTGGGCTATAGAATCTAATGGTCCTTGCTTTGAGGATGAGAATCATTTCCTATATCAACACATTTGAAATTAAGTTTTGCTTAAAACCAACATTACTTATGAGACATCTATATTACAGTACGAGCTCTGTTCAAAACATTCCAGAACATTCATAATTTTGCGCCAATGGAGTGTTGGAGCGAAATGCGGTTGCCATCCCTGCACATGCCTTATTTAATGTGTAACTGATGGAAGTTTCATTATTCTTTGTCTGTTAGTTATTGTTCAGTGTTGTATTGAGTAGAATGTTGTGTCGCACAGTTTGCAAATTTTGAGATGACGGAGTTAGAGGAGCAACACGTCTGCATTAAATTTTGCATGAAACTCAAGAAAACCTTTACAGAGACACACCAAATGATGCAGGAAGCCTACGGTGATGAGTGCTTAAGTTGTACGTGGTGTTATGAAGGGTTCACACATTTAAAAATGGCCGGATGAAAGTTAAAGATGACCCTCGTTCAGGACACCCTTCAACCATCTACCGACAATGCTCATGTTAGGAACGTCAACGAAATTGTGCATGCCAATCGAAGACTGACTATCGGGACGTGTTGTGATGCCTGTGAGAAAATGTGAGAAGCAAGCAGCCTGAAATGTAACGAGACAATTTATGGCTCATGCATCACGATAATGCACCTGCACTTTCATCCCTGTTGGTGCGTGACTATTGCGCAAAAATGATATGATTATGCTGCCTCACCCTACGTACTCTCCAGACCTGGCCCCTGTGGACTTTTTTTTATTTTCAAAGTTGAAAACCCCGTGGAAAGGACGAAGATTTGCAACGATAGACAAGATAAAAGAAAATTTGTAGATGGCACTTTGCACAATCCAGAAAGAGATTTGCAAGACTGCTTCTGGAAGTGGAAACAACGTTGGGAGCGGTGTATCAATTGTGGGGGAGAGTATTTCGAAGGAGACCATGCACAGCAAGTAAAAGCTAAGTGTAGAAAAATGTTGTGGACAAAGTTCCAGAATTTTTTGAACAGACCTCGTACAGTAATTTGCAATGTTTAATAACATATGCATGGCCCAGGACACATATAAGTCAAAGAACCAAGAGAACAGCTGAGTCAACAGTTTGGAGAAAGGAGCAGAAAACAGCTGACCAAGTCACAAAACCAACAGACGCGAGAAACAACCATGAAAGGAGAAAAGAAGAAATTAGAGAGGAAGATCCAACAGCCATGGAGGGAGAAGAGGAGATAACATTGGTAGCAGAGGTGGGGCAGGAAGAGATGCAAAGAAGGAGAAGTGGGGAGAAACTGACAAAAGAATACAGGGAGGAAGAAGCAGCCGCTAGAGAGGGGGAGGAGCTAACATCGGTTGCAGAGGCGGGGTGAGAAGAAATACAAAGAAGAAGCGGGGAGAAGCCGAGTGAACAGTTGATAAACAGTGCAGCAAGAAATACGTATGCGGAGGAGGGAGGGACACGAGTGAGAAATGCAGAAATAATAAGAGTGAGAACGATCAGTGAAGCGGAAGAAATTGCAAGAAGGAGGGGGGGAGGATATAAAATAATAGATTTGAGAGAAGGGAGGGTAACGCTACAAGGGGAGGAAAGTGTCGACCCAGTATCCAGGCGTACTAGACTCAGAAAAGCAATGGAGAAATTTACGTATCAGGACAAAACAAAGAACAAATAGGGAAAGGAAGTAAATTGATACAAAAGAAAATAAGAGTTAGCAGGGATGTAAATTGAGCTCATATTAGAAATCTATTCATAGATGATATTAGGAGTAAAAATAAGAAATTAGCATTATCCAGTAATAGGAGATAAGGAGATTTCAGGTTCAGGTTCTATATATGCAAACGATTTTATGGTAGGCACCATCGCTGATAGGGTTACAAAAGCGATAAATGAAATTCAAGAAAGTGTGAAAAATGGGGAATTGGGGTAAAAACCATAAAGACGACTGACTCAATAAAAGGCTCTAAGAAACAAAACCAAGAACTTGAGAGAATAATAAAGAAGGTAAAGGAAAGAAAATGGTATAGAAAAGTAAGAGAAGTAAGGGCCGCTCAGTGAGCGAAAAGGCCACGGAGCCAAGCAATCTGAGTGGCCCAATAAAGAAACAAGCACCAGACAAATTGTACAACAGATGTAGGGGTATAAATGAATATACATTGTATGTATTGTAAACATGTAGAACAAATTGTACAATAAATCTATCTATCTATCTATCTAATAACATATGCATGTTATATAAATTAAATCCATAGCATGGTTTAGTGCTTAATTTAACATTTAAGGTACATCCAGGTTATAGATAATCAGCAATTATGATGGAGAAGAAAGGTAATGACGAAACCTTTGTACTGAAGAAAAGAATATTACAGAGCAGTATATATGATATGACAAGACTCATAACACTAGCAGAAGACCGAAATAGTGTGTCTTTTTGTAAATAGGTTGTCTGGTAATTTCTCTGGTTATATATCTACTGACTCAAGTTAGAACATTGACTGCCCTGACATACAGCATCAGCCATGTTTGTTTTTTAGTAACCTGAATTAGGCTGTATCCCCTATATGTGCAGTTCACTGTTTTGTGGAGTATAAAGAGTTAAAATAATGGAGACAAGAAATTTGGGATTCAAAATGGATACTGATGTACATACTAGTGCATGGAAGACAAGGCCAGAGTGTGTTGTTGAGTTCCCATCTTCTGTGGAGAACATGGAAAATAATGAGTCCAACACATCCTGCAGAAATTTCACTAGTTCCTCTCCGTTCAGTCTTAGAATACGACTCAGTGCTTCCTGAATCATTTCTGGGTGTTCCTTCCATTGGAGTAACGATAACAAGTCCACTGCAAATATAACAAAAAAGCATAAGATAATATATGAGCACATTTTCAGATAGTTGAAGAATATAACCTGCATTTTCACTAAACATGGGAACTTCTATTTAACAACACAAATGAATGTAGTAAAGAGAAGCAAGAATAAAAACACCTATTACTCATTTACAGATACTCAATACTGAAAATGGTAATTTTTCAAATTTGAAACAATTTAGTTGAACATTTTGTATAACAGAAAACTAACCTTTGTGGCCCTATGTAGGCAACATTCTATGAAAAGAATTTTTAAAAAATCTTATGTGTTACATTCATATGACTTTCTCTACCCTCTATCACTTACTAGTGGGTATACAAATTATTTTTATGAAAATTTATTTTCTTATCTACTTATTTTAATCAAGATAAGCATTTGAGAAATAGCTATATTACATTTCATTATAGATACAAAGAGAATAGTGATAGTCACATTTTTAGAACTGGATGCATATGCGGGTCTTAAATTTTAATACTCTTTCCATGACATTTCCAGAAACAGCTGAATGTGAACAGGACTTTAAAAGAATAGCTAAGTGTTGAACAATTCAATCATTAATAATGGATATCTTGGAAATGGCTGATGCCACATAAAAGTTATTTGAAATAAATTGTGTGTTTTAAAGAGATCTACATTTTTGTGTTGTATGTTTTCATCTATTGCTTAATGTTAACCAGTTATGCAAGATTACATAAGTTGTCTTCCAAATGAAGACAACTTGAGAAGCTACAGAGGGTTGCCCCACTTAAGCTCGGATGACTTTGAATCACCCTCCCACTCCTGTCATTGGTCAAACTGCTTATGTTTATTATTGCATCAGCTCATTGCGAGTGCCAGCTGTCTGCTGGGCCAATCTGAGGCAAAGTTTACTCGTAATGGCTTCAACAATCGCTGACTTGTGGCAGGGCTTGGGCTTTCCGATGCCAGTTACAGCCTTTCAATGATAGTGGAAAGGCGCGAACAAAAAGTTCTTGCCATAAGTAAGTCGTGTGTGGGGCGTATAACAGAACTGTGTAAAAATGGATTCCCACCTGAGGCTCGGTGTGCAAAAAAACTAGCAAGAAAAAGGTCACAACCAACTCATCTAAAGCAGTAGTAGTCAAGGTGAGTGCAACAGTGCTCAAGAAAACCCACCAATCCAAAGAAGCATTTCCAGCCGCATTGGAATATCCAAAGGGACCATCTATTGGATAATACATAACAATTTGGGTTTAGAACGGCGACATAAAGCACGTGGACATGCCTTGAAAGAGCAGCACATCAGAGAACGCTTGACCAACGCAAGAAAACTCTATGAACACCACCTGGCAGGTGAAAAGTGGCACTGGGTGGTTTCTTTAGATGAAGCATTTCTAGGACACAAAAAAAACCCAAGCTATTTACTACCATCAAGTGGGCCAAAAGGGGTGCTCCAACTTTATTCAGGAGAACAAGGAAAAGTTGTCCAAATGACTCATGGTGGTTACAGGTTATTGCTCTCGGGGGAAACTCGGCATTCACAGAGTAGCCAACGATGTAAAAATTAATGCAGCCTACTATCAAAGGAATGTTATGGACCCAATTTTTTATGAAGAGATTCATCAGTTGTATGATGAGGATGCCCCAAATGTTTGTATGCACAGATAAAGCATCCAGTCACACCTCTTGGTCTTCCCAGCATTACTACCATTGGAAAGCTATGGAAACGGGTGTCAATGTGATACCATTTAAAAGTTGAAGTCACCAGATGCCTCGCCAATGGATTTTAGCAGATTTTGGTCTGCTGAAACAGCGCCTTGCTTCTCGGCATCCCACCACAATTGAAGGATTCTGGAAAGTCTGCCAGGAGCAGTGGGCTAACATCCCCCTTCCTGTTCTTAGACGCAGCCCTCTGTAATAGAAATTGCGCTGCAGAGCCATAGTTAAAGCCCGTGGAAATCACATTGAACACAATAGGTGATGGCGAAAGGGAATCTCGCCATGAAAAAACATCCAAGCTTAAGTGGGGAACCCTCCGTATTCCTAGAAAATTCAAGATATACATTTTATTTGTAATGTAAATATCATTTCTGGTGAAATCTCAGTATTAAATTTTTGGGTGGTGTGCAATTCTTTCTCCACTTATCGAGGTAAGTAGTAGAAAAAATATACAATGATTATGTGCTCCACCAAACAATACACCCCTCCAGATATTAGGTCAGGATATAAATACATTCCAGCACAGCACAAATTTGGAAGACTTACCATTTTGTGTCAGTTTTGTTGAGCATAACAATGTATGGACAAACACTGCTTCCTTGGAACTTCTGCTGAAAGGCGAGCTAGATGAGGAGGAAATATTTGTGCTGGTATCCCTTGAACTGCTGGGGAGGTGTAGGTATAAGTTTGGATCCAGCCGTACTTTATCTTCACATTTGTAGATATACAGTTCATGAACTCCATCTCTAAGTGTGGCTCCACCTGCTTCCATTAGTCGGGCAAACGAGAACCCAAACAGTTTCTTGTTGTCCATCTTATCACGAGCTGGAATTAGATCACATCATTATATTTTACTTCATAAATATTTAAGTCAGTGGTATTTTGCTTTGATAACTTTGATTTAATACACCAAGTGGTGCAGATAAGCTGTTATGTTCCTAGGAGACCAAAAAGTAAATTAGAATGGTGCATCACTAAGGCAACACAGTGGAATACATGATGGGATTGTGGTATGTTCTAATGTTTGTGTTTTAGGAGTAGGTTTAGATATACTATTTCCACAGCTGCTGTTTTAAGTTCTAGCACTCAAGTCTGAGTTTGTTGTACTTATTATGAAAAATAAATTAATAAAGTGAGCTGTTAATAGAAAACGCAAGGCCCAACTGCAAAATGCTCTGTTAATAAGTCTATGAAACACAATCTAATAAAACCAAAGTTAAGCAGGACATACAATATCATAAACACATGAGTACTGTAACAAAATGAGGACACCAGTTGCTATTAAACACACTTAGGTGTTCAGCGTGGCACAAAATTTATACTTGAGACACTTTTGATACACACTCGGAACAGAACACAACTGATCTGGCCTGCCTCTGAGGTGTGGGGGGTAGCATGCCTGTCTAACATTCAAGAGGTCCCAAGAAAATGGGAATAACTCTAGAATGAGTTATTCAGATAAGGTTTTTAGGGGGTTTCCCTTATCCTGAAAAGACAAATGTCAGATAACTTTAAGCTTGATGGACCCTGGGCTCATATGAGCATCATTTCACCCATTTCATTCTTTGTCTGATATGACCTAATCAGTTAAAGGACTCTAAACTAAAATAACTAATCCATCAAATCAAATCATAATTGAACTATTGAGTCACAACTAATAACTGAACTGCACTCAACACCATCCACTTTTAACTGTCCAAGCTCTTCAACCTTTTGATTACAATTAGCTTTGTAACTTCTTAACTAACTCCTGGGCAAAAGCATCCCCTTATAGCCCTTGGATACGAAGCAGAATATTCTGGAACAGGGAAGCAGCACATAATGGGTTATTGTTCTACAGGCTATTGTTCTGAAGTGGACTGGCCATTAGCCCCCAACTGTGGCCACGTAGAAGAGTTGGGAGGCAGTCACATTGCCGGGTAACTGTGTGCGTGCAATCACAGTACTATAACTTACAGCTAATTATGAAGTCCATTTACTTCTAATAAATTACATTTTTACAGACCATCTTAAAACTTTAAACAATCACTGCAATTTAAGGAGATTGTATTAGGAAATTGTTTAACAATACATATAAAGGAATATTCTACAGATTATCTACCTTAGGGTTAAATTGTACTTTAAAATAATTATGCATTTATCACATCATTATGTAAATAATCTCTCCCACACCAGGTAATAAATCTTATGGCCTGTTCCACTAAACCTTGTCTGAATTTATGAATGTCAAAATAAAAAACTTGTCCAAACCAGCTATGTATCACCAATGAACAGATTAAAATTACGATACATTTATTATGACATAGGTACCGCATTTTGAAACAAACATATTTTGTAGGTTATGGAAATGATTCTATTTGTGCACCTAATCAATAGTTTTGTGTTTGAATGTTGGCTCTGGACTTTAATAGCATTTGTTGCCATTTGCTGTAATTCATATAATATTTAAAGGCTCTTGCAACAAAATGAAAACAATTTTGTCAATGAAGAAGTAAGGGTCCGAGTTTTCTACTGATGAGAAAATTTTGTTTGTAACTTCATTGCTGATAGAAAAGAGACAATAGAAAATAAGAACAATGACAGCATGACACTTCTTAAAAAAGCTTGGAAGGAATTTGCAAACTGCTTCAATTCTCATGGATCTATGCAGTAAAGGTCAGTAAAACAATTGAAAATGTTTAGAAATGGTCATTACGCTCAGGTATTATGTGTTCAGGCGCAAGATTTTGTAGTAAATCTGTTACAATAGTTCAGTTATCTCTCATTGTCTCAACTAGATAACAGCATGAGCAGCAATAAATCTACGATTATGTTTATAATTCTGAATATTCCAGCTGCAGTGAACGTGTGTTTCTTATAACAAATTGTCAGTAAACTGAAGACTGAAAAAATGATACGTCAATTTTAACATTGAGTATAAGTCAAAATAAACCTGGATTGAGGAAATGTAAACTGAGAGATAAACGATTGTCAAAACCATAAACAAGGTTGATGAAACCGCGGCCATTAGTCTGACACTGTATTATTCTTTTCACTTGACTTCACTATTAGTCATATTTACCTATACATAATATGTTTTGGAGGCAACTTACCGCCATCAACTGTGATCAGCTGCAACAGTGTTTAATTTGAAGTATAGGTAAATACGTCTACTATTGAAGTCAAGTGAAAAGTGTCTAATAATATGTCTAAGATTTAATGCTTCACTGTAAACTCATGAACAGACCTCAGATTTTAGGCCATATGCCTATTTTTTATGGATACAAATAAATTATCATTAGTTTAATATCTTCACATTTTATGCAGTACGTTCGCTTCCCCCTGCGGCTGGACGATCGCATGCAAGCACAGAGCAACAGTAACATAGCCTACATACGTGCTGCCTCAACGTGGTGGTTTCCATAAAGTAGTCAGTTTAAGCTTGTCTTGCAGTGTAGAAGACGCAGTCAGTTTTCGTTTATCTCTACAGTGTATAAGGTGTCAGGTTTATTTTAAAATCCATTAATATGGCAATCAATAAATTCACGCTTGAACAAAGAGTTTTCATGTATGACACTTATGTAAAAACTGAATCATGCAGAGCAGTGTGTAGACAATTTCAAGACAAATTCCTTACCGTTTCAGTTCCAAACAGAAAGACTGTCAGGTGCCTTGTAAATAAATTAAGAACAACGGGATCCCTGAACACTAAATGTTCTAAGCCAAAGAGAAGCGTCCTAACTGACGAAAACCTCGTTGAAATTAATGCATCATTCACTCGCTCTCCAAATAAGCCTCTAAAACTTGTTGCACAGCAAGTATGTGTTTCAAAGACCTTAGTCTATACGACTACTAATTTTTTTTTTTCAGTTTTTTTTTCATGTGCCATTTCCACTTGTTTTTCACTTTTCATTTATTGATTACTTAACCATCACACATTCACTATAGTTTTCCATTACAAAGTAAGATGCGCTACCTCTTACTTTTCTCTTTCCACTGTCCAAAGCCATTTATTTTTTACTTTACACAAAAACTGTCCAATGCTTCTAGCGTCCTTGCATATCATTTCAATTATAAGTGTATTTCTATCCCTCTTTAACCACTTCTTATTAAAAAATTCTTTTCTCCAATTTTCTGTTCCTTGGCACTTAAATACTATGTGTTCAATGTCTTCATTACCACCACATATCGGACATTGGTTCTGAGGAATACCCAGTCTTAACCCTCTTAGCCTCCATGCTCCGGTTCTTACCCATGCAATAGATTCTCTCTTCTTTATTTACTATGTCTATATATTTTTCCCTACCCCATGTATTTTTCATTGGCCTATAACAAACTAATGAGCTCTTTTCGGCAATCTCACTGAGCATGATTTGTATTTCTATATCTTCCAGTCTTTTCCTCGCCTTTTTCCAAATATTTTTCACATTATTTTCTCTCCTCCACATCTCTCCTAACCCATTTTTCTCCAAAATGTTCCGTAATTTACTTACCCATCCATCATTCATTAAACTATTCTCTTGGTATTCAATACATTGTCTTAACACACTACTTTTTCCTAGATTTAAAGTTCTGAACCAAAATTTCAAAGCTCTTTCCATTATCTTCCCCTTAGTTGGCACCCTGCCCATCTCTAATTGTGCTACCTGTCTTACAATTGACTTCGGTAGCCCTAGTATTTCTCTACAATTTATTGACAAGAAATTGTAAAATGTAAATAATCTGTAGTGATTGCCTACAGATATGCGTTGACGGGAAATTGTAAAATGTAAATAAACTATAGTGATTGTCTACTGAATGAGTCAAAGTGCAGCAGACAACCAAATTGTAAAACTCTTATCACAATAAATACAAATACTAAAATCTTAAAACTGAAACCATACAAAGTAACTATAGTAATAACAATAAATAAACAATAAATGAGTAGGATAAGCTTGAGGGTTGATATACGTTGCTATCTAATGCTCTGCGCTTATATGAGATTGCCCGCCTGGCCGCAGAGGGAAATAAATTCACTGTATAAAATGTAAATGTATGGAAGGGGTTTTATGGGCCTAAAACTGTATCTAAAGTGCCTATTTTGAATAATTTTAAAACCTATTTTAGGTGCCAAAAATTAGTTTTCAAGGGGCTAAAAATGTGAGCTCTACTCATAAAACAGGGATCTGGTTATACAAAAAAAAAAAAAAAAAATACACACACACATACATTGGTAGTACTACAATATGCACATTTTGATTTCCTAGAAACCCTTGCTTAACTATGATAATATTACTCATAAAATAAGTTCAGTAAGGTAACTGCAGAGTTAACATTTTTCAGCATACAAACTAGTTGGTAATTTCTACATACTTGAGCAATGTCTATATTCCAGACGAATATGTGAGCCATAAAACTTCTCTATTGGTACAGCCAGTCTAATTGTCTCTGACCACCAAGGAGAATTATGGTGATAAACTATCATTGATTGATATTCGCTGGTCCCTTCCATTCCTGAAGCTCCCCAAAGGCAATTCTGGAATTGAAGAACACAAGATTTTGATTGAATAATTAATTATTCTTCTGCATATGTCATGTGTAGGCTAAAGTTGAAAAGATAGAATCAGGCTGAAAAATTCAATGCCATGGCCGGGATTTGAACCGCATGGCTGTTGCTCTACCAACTGAGCTACTATGGCAACATGCTGACACAACATTAAATTCTACAACATCTTCTGGTAAACCACAAGGCATTCTCACGAAATTGTAAGTTGCCATTGGGATGTGTTATCTCAAAGTGAATTTGAGAACACCTTATAGCCTATGTCTGTCAGGAAGAACAGAGCTTTCTTATGTTTAAAGCGCTTCAAAACCAGTTTGGTAGTTTCCAAGATAACCCTACATACATAAAGGTTCTCTTTAGCATAGATTACATTTTATTTGAATAGCATCTAATTAAATCCACTTTATTTTCATTTTTTTCTGGATAAATTTACTTGTGATTATTAAAATATCTAATGAGATTACTTCGGATAAACAAAACTAATGCCAACATCAGTGAGAGCCAGAGTTGCCAATCTTAAAATAGGAAAGTATCATATCAATACTTCAAAATTATAGATTTTTCTTCAAATTATCGTACATTTAAATAGTATATTATGCAACGAGATTATAATAGTAGTAATTAAAATGTGAGTATTATTATTAACCGAGCTTCACTTCACTTGCTCGGTTAATAATTATCATACAAACGTTTTAATCACCATTATAGTCAAGTTTCATACGACTGTTTATGCTCGACCATGTATCTAAATTAAAGGTTTCATAAGTATTCGTTTCTGGTTTGAGCGATGTGTTACAATCGTTATTCCTTTATTTATGGTTACAATACAATGACCTTGTAGCACCTGTGTCAAGCAAAATTGCTAGCGTTGTGAGACGTACTACACAGAATAATTGATACTTGCACTTTCAGAATGTTACGTGGTAACTTCTGATTGCTCAAATACCAATACTTTAATGAACAGGTGTACTTTAATGAGGCCCATTAAAGTACTGCTACCAGTCATATAAATACTACATTTTGGCATGGCCGAGCATAAAAATCATTTTGTTACTTACAGTATTATAACATATAAGCTTTGCTGGTAATGGCTGAGTTGACATTAATGTTCTTCAATGAAAATCACACACATTTTGAAAACAAAAGCCTACTATGTGAAGATAATCTTTGAAACTAAAACAGAACGCTAATATTGACTCAACTGAAATGCACCACCACAATTATTAATATCAACCAACAGCATTTATGCAAAGCAACAGCACTCTGGCTTTCAGAATCAAATAATCCTTTAGGAACAAATAGTAATATTGATAAAATTCCTTTTCATCTCCCTTAAAAGGGAAAATCCCAAAGCAAATACACATCATACCTGACAATAATTATTTAAATGTACTGCCAACATCAAAACAACATAATAATGATAATTGATTATTAACAGGCATAGAATACTGTACAATGTAATTAATTGTAAGTAACACCAGAACTATTTTATAGTATTTATAACAACAGCTTTAATAGTAATTTACGATAGAATATCTGTTATGTATCATATGAGATTGGAAGATTGACAGATGAGGTTGCAGGACGAGTTTGATAACCAATCGAGTATTGTAATATGTAGTTACGTAATATTGATTTTTTTTATTTACTTTGGTAAATTACATTTTTATTTCAGACATAGTATTAGGAATCACTCAAACAGTACACTACACTACACTGATACATAGTTGATACATGTATGTAGTGGGCCATGCATGGTTTGATAGATGATTTGTTTGTTTTGTTTTTGTTTAAAACAGAAGAATATGAGTACTAGGTGAATTAAATAAACTTTGAAAAATGAGTTCTGATGAAGATATTACAAATGCAGCTAATTCTGTTATAGATAGATTAATTCCTAATAAATCCTGACTTCGGTATGAAGGGGAATATAAGAAATTTGAATATTGGTGTTTGAAGAAAAATTAAATATAACTTAATTGGAATTTATAATTAAATTGGAATTAATACACCAATTTGTAAAAATATTGTTGTCAATGTTTATAATAAATAAAATTGGTTCTATTTTGTTTATTATTTATGTATGGTTCACAATATGCAACCAGTTTCATGATAAGAGTTACATTATGAAAATCATTGTGTAATAGGAGCTTCATTATGAAACTAGATGCGTAATGAGGTACCACTGTGAAACTATTCAGGTAGTGAATAAGTTTACAATGGTTTTTTTTTTTTTGTATTATAAAATCGATATTACATAACTAAAGTATATAAACTAATGTATATTTTCCCAGTATCTTATGTTCTAGTGGTGTTAAAATTATCATATGGTCCCATAATTATCATACAGGTTGGCAACCCTGGTGCGAGCTCAATGCTTTGAAATTCAACACTGAATATTTGATTCCAAACACTCAGTATTGACAACTTATTACAGCAATTAAGTACTTTGTAGCCAGACAAAACTTTTATTCTAAATTAACTCACATTCTATAAATCAAAAAACAAAACAATATAAACTATGATAAGCAACCTAAACATGACACGGGGATAAAAGGTTGCATGTGCTGTTTTCTTCACATTACTGTGTGTTATTTAAGCCCTTACTGTTAGAATTATTTTGAGACATATGCTACTCTTCATCTAATTCCCAAACTGGCTTTCATATCCCTTTCACAGGTACCACAACTGAAGCCATTTGAATGATTGTGATCATTTACGCAAGGCAAAATGGACTGGTCATCCATTCAAAGCCAAACATTGCGAGTTCGAATCCCAGCAACTGCAGTCAAATGTGCCTGTGGTAAAGGAAGGGGAGAGCCCAAGTAAAATAATTGGTGTGATGGCACACTTGGAGGCTGACAAGCTACGTTTGACTGCAGTTGCATGGATTTTGCTTTTTATTCTTAAAAAAAGAGAAAAAAACCAACAAAAACTACAATTTAATATTTTTACAATATAAAACAGCTATAAATACTTGTAACTTATTGTTGAAGGTTAAAGGTAAAGGTACATATCACAGAGGGTCCCCCAGAACCGGGCAGAGCACCGCATGCAGGTCAGTCAGCCCATTGTGCTTCCAAAGTGACCCCTGGGAGGGAAGGATGAGGGGAGAGACCCGACGGGCGCAAGCATAGGGTCCATGCTGTAACGTTTCCAGATAGAATACATCCGACGCCGCACTGTCCCTGCCCACAAGCCACTAACCTCCAGGGTCCCCCGGAGGAGAGCCCCACACTGAGGAGAGACCTAACTAAGCAGTAGTACAGTGACAGCAGGGAAGAAACCTTTACAGAGCGCAAGTGCCACAACTTGCCGAACACCGTCGCCTGGTCCTACAACCCTGAAACAGGTGACAAGGAAGATGATGGGAACAGGAAATGAGAGTTGCGGCAGAACATGAACCACCTCAGCATTCGCGTGGTGACCTGGGGAAACCATGATATACACATGGGCCAGAGTGGGCAGTCGTTGGGGATCGATCCCGGACCTCCCAAATGCAGGCCACAGACGTAACCGCCTGAGCCATATCGCTCGGTATTGTTGAAGGTTAATATAATATGAAATTAAAAAACAAATCCATTAAAAAAATCTAAAACCTGAAGAAAACACCTTTGTGTAAAATATGCTACACTAAGCACTACAAAATGTTTAGTTATGTTTATGTGAGTTTTGTCAAATTATACATCAACAAAAATTATTCTGTCACTTACAGCAAGAATACTTACTTCCAAAATGAGTCCATCAGAGTCCAAAGCTAATATTGTGACTTCAATATTTTTTCCTGTTGATTTTCCTCCTCGTTCAAACTCTCCCTTCTCAAGAGTCAGGTACAAGTCATTCCTTAAAAACAACAAAAAATGTTTCAAAATTTCAAGAAAGAAACCTTTAACGTTCATTCGAGGGGTGATCAAATGTAAATAAAACTTTCTCATAGCTAGGAAAGGTGCAGTACAGATTTGTGGTGTTGATGTGGTTACGGTTGTTATTCTTTTTATTGTGTTCATCTCCTAAGCCAGAGCCCTCGTCAGCCCTCAACATCATTGAGGAGTAGAGTTAGGAATAAAATAATCATAGGTGTAATTATACAGTTCCAAAATAACACTTCAATTTCACACTAATAAGATCATTCAAATCTATACTCACATTATAAAGAGAGAAAATTTGTACGTAGAGTAATCTCAAAAGCTGGCAGACCCATTTTCATAATTCTTTACTATTGAGAAGCTGTATTCTTTCTAATGGGCATGGGCTATAAAATACCCTTAAATTTCAATTCATAAGTCCTAAAATAATAAAATGGATTTACAAAGCCTATGTTGAGAATGCCATGTACTTGCTGTACTCCACAGAGAATATGCGTAGAAAGAAAAGCTAATTAGTTGCTGTACTCCACAGAGCATGTGTGTAGAAACAAAAGCAAATTAATTGCTGCACTCCACAGAGAATGTGTGTAAAAGCAAAAGCCAATTAGTTGCTGTACCCAACAAAGAATGTGTGCAGAAACAAAAGTCAATCAGTTATTGTACTCCACAGAGAATGTGTGTAGAAACAAAAGCCTATTAGTTGCTGTACTCTGCAGAGAATGCACGGTAAAAACAATAGCCAGTTACATTTTATTCCAAGCAATATACCTAGATGGCCATGATGTAACATTTAAGGAAATAAAGAACAGAGCTTAAAAACCAAGTATCAATCCTGTTAAAATTAAAATTATAAGGGGTAAAGGGGAGCATTCACCATAAAGATCCTATAGATCATTGTACAATAATTGCATAAAGATCTGTGGAAGGTAAATGAAATTGTAGGATGGGTTTTATCGGAGGGGGACAACCCAGGCACTGTGACCAACTTGATCTATTGAGGCTACACCCTCTGGGAGGCAGGGATGAGGTGAAGGAGATATAGGAGGTCCCAGGTCCATAGGCTAACAGGCCCACAGAGACATGCGTAAGTCCTTAATATTTCCAGTTTTGAACACCTGCGCACCAGTTGAGGCAAGGAATTCCAAGTGGATAATGAAGTGACCCTAACAGGTCGGACAATGCACCCTGGCATTCATGGGGAGATATCTTTCCAATGCGCAAGTACTTCCATCTACTTGACACCGCCACACTGCAGGACCTGAAAACTCACTTGAAACATAAAAGGGGGAGTTGGAATGGGGGAAAGGAAACTCGTGGTAGAATACACCACCCTGACATTCGCCTAAGTGACCAGGGGGAAACAATGAAAACATCCATGGTCAGAGAGGGAGCTGAATGTGGGTCACAGACATTGCTGCATGAGCCATCTTGCTCAAGTTAACCGTGTAACATCAGATAAGCCAGTTAGTATTTTTATAACTAGTTTTGAAGTAACACCTTGATCACAGTGTGTTAGAATACGAACGGTATGTTTATGATGTGAACCTCATATTAAATCTTTGGTATAAAACCTGACCGCTCGCACGTCGTTGTGTGTCAGAGCCAATGCCGGCTGGCTTCCCCAACCCTACATGCCACATTCATGACAGGTTTTCCGTCCTTCGGTTATCATAGCCATTAGCACCAGTAGTCCACTTTTATTTCCAAAGATGGGAAGGCAGTTATCTTTAGATTTTAAATACAAATTGGCTCATCGCATTTGTGAAGAATTCATCCTGAAGCTTCCTGCAATATTCCCTCTATCCAAAACTTTAATTTGTGATCTTGTGAATATATTTGAGACTACTGGTGCAGTGCAAAAGAAGAAACATCTTGAATGTTCGCCACAAAGTTAGCACAGGGGGGTGACTTCTGCACATACAGCAGTAAAGTTGTTGGAATTCAAACCTTACACATTCATGCGTGATCATAATTTAAAACCAGGTGATCCTGTAGCATGTGTGCATTATTGTGAGTGGTTTCTGTCATCAGTGATTGAAGGATTAATTGACCTTCAGCTGTGTTCTTTACAGACGAGGTGTGGTTCCAACTAATGGGGCATGTGAACACCTAAAACATGCTATTGGTGCTCTGAAAATCCACATTGTGTAGAGGAATGCCCTCTTTGTGATAGGAAAATTGGAGTTTGATGTGAGATTAGCACAAGATGCATAATTGGTCTGATTTTTTACAAGAATACAGTAAATGCAGAGCTGTAATGAAATGGCATTCTCGTCTCATTTCTCAATCAGCTAACGGAAGGAGAAAAATGCTATTCATGGTTTCAGTAAGACTCTGCAACAGCTCATACAGCAGAGGAGTCCAAGGATACAATGGAAGTGTTTGTCAATAGAGTGATTAGTGCTCCCCAGATATAACAGTCTGTCATTTTTACCTGTGACGTACCCTGAAGGACAAAGTACACCAAACACATTGCAAGACTTAAGGAAAACATACAAACTGAAATACGAAACATTTCATTGACCAAGCTAAATCATGTCAATCTAAATGTGTTTACTTGGTACAATGCTCGTTTAGGCACGAAGGAAGATTTAAGAAGCAAAGGCCGAATCCTGGCACAGCTGGCTGAGGCAGGTTGTGTTATCTAGACACAAAACCCTGTGCAAGGGACCAACACCGAAGACCCTGTAGCTGTCCCTGGTTCCTAGTTCCTATAGAGGCGATGTCCAATAGAAATCTCTCTGCCGATCGGATTTAATTATGCTATTGAGTTCTTGTTTATTTGCATTTGCACTTTGATGAATGGCACAAAGTCCTGTCTTGTTTATATTTGATTATCCCTCATACTTTTGTTGAGCAGTATTAAATTAATATACAGTACCTCACATCTCCAGGCATAATAACATCAGAGAAACCTAACTTCTTCGTAAGTGATATGTTCTTGAATAACAATGGATTTTCCTCTCTAACTTGTGGCAATTCACCATGCAGCATTTTCAGTGAGATCACAATACCTGAAAGCAAATAAATATACGGTTTTAATGGTCTACGTTCTGAGAAGGGGTAGAGGTGGCATGTGCTATGTACAGAAACAAATGATAAAAGATCTGATGTGTTGCATTCACATGATTTCCTCTATTCACTCTTCTACAAACTATTCTTGCAACATTTTATTTTTTTATCTACTTCTTGTTGATTGAGATATACTTTCATTACACATTTACACAAGCTGTTGTACGTATAAGAAGGATACAGTAGGCTAAAGTGATAGTGATAGCAGAAGCAAAGTTTACTAAAAGCTAATTGCGTCCTTACAAGATAACCAGAATCTTCTGAAAGTTCCCTTCCCCCACCTCAGAACATGTATCCAGAACACTCTAGAATGTTCTGCGAAACTTCCACTGGCTATATAAGCCAGTGAGTTTGTGAGCTGAATCAATCAGTTAGTGAGCGAGTTAGTGAGTGCCATTCTGAGATGACATCAAGTGTTGATGAGTTTGTGACAACTGCTGTGACATACAGTGAGTGCTGCTTCCATGAGATATTGGAGAAGCCTTGTATTCCACTCCCTGGTGAGTGAACCATCTAGAAGAAGAGGCTACGTCATGCATATTTTGTTATACTGCTATGTTACAAAGAAAGTAAAGTTATAATGAAGATTAAACAAAGTGACAGTGAATAGTTCAACTAGATCACATCCAAGCAGTGACAGTGAGAACTGAGTGAGGTGACAGTGAAAACTGGATCAAGTCACAATATACACATAAATGCTAAAGCAGAAGAATGATTTTCTTCTGATCTTTCATTCAAAGTTATGTAAAACACATTTGTTTTGGGTTTTGTTATTTTCATGAAACATTTAAAAGCTTCACTTCCAACAGATGAAATAACTCTTGGAAATTTAATATCACTAGTAAATGTTGATATCATTTCCACAATGCAGTAAAACATTTGAGACTGGTTTTGGTATCTCATTGCATATTATACTGTGGAGCAGCCTTCACCTTACCCCTCAAACATCAGCTGTCTCACCCACCTACAAGCTAAACTGCACAGTTGCCAAGCATCTCTACTTTTCAAAGAATTTTTCTATAAATCTTTGAAAAAAGAAAAGTGCTCATAAATTTGTGTGTGTAACCATTGAGATTTCCTTCCAGTTTAAAGCATGACATCTGTATCCCTTTCAAACATGAGAGAGTGATAATTGTTTGCTCACCATAATTAGGTTGTCCTGACAGAGGATTGTATTTATTACTTTGTTTCTTGATAATAAACTCGTGGAGCTGATGGAAGTCCTTCTCTTCTCCTTGATACACTTTGAATGTGAACTCTCGCTCATCGTTGGAACCAGAGCAGGGGTCTTTGTTAAGAAGAATTTCATTTATACTGAGCACTGCACAGCCATGTGGACGCTTGAACAACTGGTGGGGTTGTGCTCCATGACTCGATGAGCTCAATGACTTCTTGGATGAATCAGAGTAAAGCATTCGGCCAATTCTCATCACATGAGCCACTAACCATATATCACAGGTCAAATCTGCATTACCCAAATCCTGCAAACAAAACACAACAATCTTTTTCAGTACCAGTTGTAACGGTATTACTTACAATGTTTGTTTACATCAGTGTTGAAGCCATCTTGTGACGTCATTCATTTGTTTGGTTTGTAACTCCATCTGGCGTTAGCAATTTGCGGTTCTTAGTATCAGTTTTTGAAATAATTCATTTCAAATGTCCTCCGGCTAGCTATTATCTTATCTTGGGTCGAACATGTGTCTCAATACAGGTCGTGAAACGGAAAGGAATCTTTTATCCAAAAATTACACTGATGAAGAAATTTGTTTTATAATTTTTATTGTCGAACACGTTCACTATCACTTTTACATATTGATCTGGATACTCGCCAAACTGAAACTGTTATAATACTTCTTACTGATCACTTTTAATTCACGTATTTCAAATTTGTGTATAATTAACTTTATAATACTTTAGATTTTCGTAACTTGTGAATCTATAGCCGACGTATCTCATACAAATATTTTTGACGAACTGACGAACTTAAGACGACGTGTATTGCACAAAGAATTTTGATGAACTGGCCTGAATATGACGTGTAATGTATGAATGCTTTCGGCGAACTGAAGGACTGACAGACGTTACCTCTAACCTAGCCTATTTATACGCCTGCATCAAGATACGCCTAAAGATTATAACTGAGCTGCAATTGGCTAATAAAACGCGCCAACATTAGCGTCTATCTTAATATCCAATGAAAACCACGAATACATATTGCTTTTAGGGAAACATTCCAGAAGGTTCTCAACGGAAAAAACGCGCGAACATTACGTAACTTCCTCGTTTCCAATAATGATAAACAGCTCACCCCCTCGCTGCATTATTGCGCTATTATTGACAGTTTCAGTAAGGCCCTATAAACTTATTTCCCAATATTAATTACAATTAATAAACATCTGAAATCAATGTCACATAAAAATGCATATTCATATTACAATCATTATTTACATTTAGGTAATTTGTGATACAAATTACTGCATCACAGTGTGCACTAAATCAGTTGCCTGCAACAACAATTCTGACATATTTCCATAGCTTGATTAATTTTAGGATACTACCATGTCTTACACTTGTTTCACTACAGTGCTTTTAAGGTTCCATCAATATCAATGGACATCAATAGCCATTTATTTTACTTGGGCACACCCTGTTCAGACTTAAACCACTGCAGTGAGGATTCAAACCTACTTTCTAATTCCAGATTTATGATATCACAACTAGCTGAAATCCTTTTCTACTGAATGCATGTGCAAAGCAGTTAACATTTGTTACAACAGTGCAATATTTCTTGGAATGTGGGGTAGGGGGCGAGGATTAACTGCATACAATACCAAGTACCTTATTAGAATTTAGGGTTGTGGAAAAAGAACATTGCCAATTGTAACAGCAATGTTGTCAGCACAGTTTGAGTATCTCATATTTTTTCTTTAAGTTTTTACATTTTTTTCTTCTTTTATTTTTTCCTGTTGTTTCGGTTAAGCCAGGGTTTGGTTAAGCACAGTTCAGTTAAGCAGGGTTTTACTGAAAATTCATGAAATTACTATTTTTATATCATAGCTGTAAATGTGACATTAAAAGAGCTTTAAAATGAACAGAACAACAGCCCTAGAAAACAAAGAGTTGCAGATTTATGACATTTTTTATGTCTAATGTGGTGTATTTTTAGCATTTTTCCATAATTAAAGGCCTGCCCTTCCAAAAACCTGGATTTTAAGTATACTCTATGGATACTAGTGATAGGGAGAATGAAGTGAACCTGAGTCATCAGGTTTAAAACCTAATATTCAGCTGAATGTTTTGATATGTAATAAATCTTACCGTAAAAATGGTGCAGTTGCTATGCAGCTTCTCAACATAATTTGAGAAACCTTCCTTGGATATCCTGACTAGAAAACGTTCACTGAAAAATAGAATAAGTACATTAGTTACATAAACACTGTTAATGCATTCAGTTTTAATTTCCTTTGTAAAACCATACAAGAATGTATTTGCACATTTCCAGTTCACATTGAAAGAATTCTTATTTTGATAGAAACAATGTAATGAATGCCACTGCAGTCAGTTTTGTTGGAAACAATGAGCGACACCATAAAAAATTAATAATGATGTGTTACATTCACATGACTTTCTCCGCACACTGTTTTACAAACTATTCTTACAAAGCTTTGCTATTCTATTACTGCATGTTAACTGAGATTAACTGAGCGGGATGGCTCAAGCAGCAATGCCTATGGCCTGCATTCAGAAGGTCATGGGTTCGACTTCTGTGGCCGACCTTCCTGACCCATGGATTTTTTCACGGGTTTCCTGCGACACTAGGCGAATGCTGAGAAGGTTCATTACACCCCCAAATTTCTAGTCCCTCCATTTCACCTCCACTCTAATTTCACTTCACCTTTCATCTGTTTGGCTGTTTCAGGTTGCAAAATTGGCGGGAGTCTCAGCATTGCATGGCAGGGGAAAAGGATGCTCTATGTAACACTTTGTCCACCGGAATGGGGGCAGTCTCCGAGTCCCAGGCCCGCCAGTGGGATGTGCAAGCCAGAAAGGGGGGAGGTGGTTGCAATTGCTTTCCAGGTAGTTTCAATTTGGAAAAAGGTAAGGACCTTGTTGTGTCATGCCTCCTGGTCCAGCTGCCCTCTGTCTCCTCTCCTCTCACCTCATCCCTCTTTCCTGGGGATGCCCCATCAGGGGCTTAGGCACAAAGGATCTTCATACGTCAAAGGTGCTAAGTCCCCCCCTCTGCTCCTAGTCCAATTGAAATAAAATTTGCAAAAATTGTTTTATTACACGTTTTGTTGAGGCTGAAGTGCACCCTGAGCAATGACAGAAATCTGTATCGGACAAGACAAGACACATTTTGTTGTAAGTACAAGGGGAACAGAGTAGGCTGAAACGATAGTCAAATCTTTTAAAAGTGAATCGCTTTGTGATGGCTTTGAAATTTCATTCTCTTTGCACGACCATGAGAAAAAACTCTGATGTGTTACAATCACATGACTTTCTTTACCCATTGTTCTACAAACTATTCCTAAAAAGCTTTTCGTCTATTGCTTCATGTTAATCAAGATAAACATTTGCAGATATAGTTTTACTACACATTTCCCCTTAGGTACAAAGGAAATACAGAACGCTTAAGCCATAGTCAAATCTTTTAAAAGCATTTAAAATAAAGAGAGTCAGAGGTTGTTACACTACATCACTAAAAGGTACTTACTTTGAATGCATTTAGGGAGAATGGTTTGCTCCCATCATCAGCTTGTTTCCAACTGATTTTGCTGGTTACTGTGATGTGTGTGGTGTTCTCTGGTGTTGGGTGATATTTACGTAGATGATGTTTTGCTATAGTTCCAAAAAAACTTACAGAAGATGCTTTGAAATTATTGAATTTACAAAAAAGATCTATAAAATTCACAACAGAAAGAGAGGAAAATGGCCGATTACCTTATCTAGACATCAGAATCATCAGAAATAAAGCACACAACAAACTAACGTTTGGCATTTACAGGAAACCAACTCTTGCAGAAAATTATATTAAAAACAATAGCTATAATCCCACAAGCCACAAATATGCAATTTTAAATAGCTTTACAAACAGGCTAGTACATTTACCATTGGAGAAAGAGGAATACCAGAAAGAATACCAACACATTATCCATATAGCCATCATGAATGGATAACAGAAAACAACAATAGATAAGAAGATTAAAAAGTTTGAAAGACAGAAATACATCCAACAAACTACTACTTTACTCAGTCAACAAAAACCACAAGCATATAGAAAGTTCACTTATCACCTTGGACACGTCGTAAATTTCAAAGGATTTTCAAGAAATACATCTCCCTGACTCCACAGAATAACTACAATATACAGAAACTACTATGCAACAGAACAAAAGACTCTATTCCCAACGATAAATCAGGTGGTATATATAAAATAGTTTGTAATGACTGTAACCTGGTATACATAGGAAGAACCAAAACAAATCTTGAAATAAGATTTAAACAGCATATGAGATGCATTTACCAAAAACAGACAGATAAATCAGCAGTAGCACATCATTTCTGGTCTTCAAACCATGAAATCACTCCAAACATTAAACTCTTAAAACGATCAACAGCTATGAATTGGACATTTGGGAAAAAATACATACCGTCAAACACAGGAATCATCTAATGAACTTTGAACTACTGCCACCCAGCAGCCTTGGGAGGTTCATCAACCCGGTACCAGAGAACACCACTAGCCACTACAGTTGGAAACAAGCTGATGATGGGAGCAAACTGTTCTCCCGAAATGCGTTCAAAGTAAGTACCTTTTAGTGGTGTAGTGTAAAAACCTCCTTTATTTTAAATTATGACACATTACTGTTACTAGCTTCTCAATCTTCAAATTTTAAAAGCGTGTTGCTATGTGATGTTTTTGAAATTCAGTTCTCTTTGCATGACCACAAGAAAAAAAAATCTGATGTTGCATTCACATGATTTTCTCTACTCCCTGTTCTACAAACCATTCATGCTAGTGTTGGTAATAGTGTGTATTTTCCTTTGCTATGTCTGCATCATGTTGTGCTTATATTTAGGTGCCCATATAGCTCAGTTCACCTGCACAAACTGTGTATAGTGTGATCCATATAAACCTGAACCACTTCAATGGACCATAACTCTTGAACGAATAATAGGACACATGCGCAACTTTGGGGGAATATAATACACAATTGGGAGATTACATTGTTCCTCAAAGCAACTGTTGAAAGTGTCCTCCACCGGCATCCATTCATATCTGCTCGCGTTTCACCATATTCTGTGACATTCTATGATGAGTATCCTCACTAATGTTGCTTATTTCGTTACTAATGATTCATGGAGCTCAGCAGTTGTCTGAAGTCTATTCTTATACACTCTATTTTTAAGGTAATGTGTCTTCGAACATTATCAACAGACTCTGCACCCAATGATGGTCTATGTTTTCCACTCTCACTCACAAGTACACCAGTTGTCTCCAGCTTTCTTACTGGCGATAAAATTGCTGCCTTTGTTGGAACATCGCACACATTGAATTCTCTTCAAAATTCCTATTGGTTGTTATCAATGAATTTGTCTTCAAATATGTTTCCACAATAAAACATGCTCTCAAAGTGAATACTGCACTGTTTCTGTTACGACTGCAAACTAAAGACTGCCAACAATGCTCATAATTACCATCGAAATCAACAAATGGCAGTGGTACTGATTCTCCCAGAGACACTTAGATCATTAAAATAAATTTCACAGTTCTATAAGCTTTCAGAGGGAAATTATCCCATTATTAAAGTAGTTCAGGTTTATATGGATCTCACTGTAGAAGCAAGTGCAGATGCATTTTGAGATTATAAACCACTGCAGTAATCAAAGTGTTGACAGCTGCAGAAACTCTGTCTTTGATTGCATTAAACAACAAAGTAAGTCTGTATCAAAATCATTCGTATTGAAACATATTTACAGCTAATGTTACTGGTAACCATTAATCTAATGTAACTGCAAAAGTGATAACCATGAAAACAAGTAGCTTAATCATTAGCAGTAACCGTTACATGCAACCGTTAACATACTGTAACAGTTATAACTGTTTGTCACATCCCTACTAGACATGTAAAACAAAGCACTGTCTTACCTTATATATTTGGCTTTTTTTGTATCATACAATGAGAAGTAAATTTCTGTATCCTCCCCAATATGGTGCCCAAAGTCTCTCATGCAGAAATAAAGATGATGTGTGAGGATCTTTTTCACTTCTTTGCGTTTCATTGTGCCTCGTGCCTGAAAACAAAATTAAAGTATCATAATATGCGAATCAGCTTTTGCAATATTTAACTATGGGAATTCAAAGAGTTTTGTAGTACTGCTAAAAATAATTTTCTATTGTTTTTCATAAAATATAGCCAGTCCAAGAAATTCTGTATAACAGTTTAAGTCTATAAAATTTCTTTCATCAATCCTGTCACCCCAATTTTTGGGTATGCAGGTCTGAAGGGATAACTAACTAAGGGGATTCAGGGTTTATCTCACTCTTGGCTGTTTCAGGGATAGATCCCTCTTTAGCTGAGTTATTTACTTAGGATTAGCTGAGGGAAAGCGACTTTTCTTAAAATAATCATTATTATTATATTTCCTGGTTTGTATACAAATTGGATCGTTGAAGCTTTTGTGAGTAATTTTGTATATCCTAAGTCTACGTACTATATAGGTTTATCTTGTTATAGCTGTAGCAGGTTTTGAAAATGTCCATGTAGTTGTATGTGTTCTTCAGCTTTTGTTTCATCATATCTTTTGGTGATAAATTGATAATTTCTGGTGATGGGCTGCTGGGCTGTGTCTTGGATTACAGCTGGGTCTTCTCATATTCTGTTGCTTGTTGGAGTAGTTGTCTTCTATAAGGCCAGTGTTCTACGTTGTCTTATATACTAAGTGGACATTCTTTGTATGGTGTCTTCTGTTACTTTAGTCTTTGAAATTTCGTTGATTTCATCATTCTGTTACGGCGGTAGCTTTGGATGATTCTGAGGCATTTCTTTTCAAATTGGCAAATTCTTTTCACTGTTTATTGGAGTGTTATTGTTGCATTACTGTTATTATTGCCTTGTATAATTGAGTCAGTATTTTAGAGCATAGTCCTTCCTTGATGGCTTTAGCTATGAAGATTAGTGTTGATATTGCTGCTTTAGCTTCCTTCAGTTCCAGGCAATAATGTTTTATTGTATTTAGTTTGTTGGTGTGACTCCTGGGTATTAAGTATTGGTACATTGCGTTTATTGTACTTAATGGTTGTTTTTCTATGTTGTCTGTGGAAAATGATTGCTTGTGTTTCTTTCTGTGTTAATGGTGGTTTGCCATTTGTTTGACCATTTGTAAAATAACCGTATTGTTTTTATAGTTTCAGTTTAGCTTCTTTAATTTCACTCTTGTGCATTAGCATGTAGTGTCATCAGAAGGGATGCGTATTCCATTCTTTAAACGACACATAAAACTTGATGAGTACATTGAAAAAGTTTATATATTGTTTTGTTCTATTTTTCATAGATTTGTGGGAAAATGCTTTGAAATGAAGCAGCATTTGGCAATAGTGCGCTTTCGCCAGCAGAGTAGAATGTGCACTTACTTATCTGATACCACTAACACCATAATGGAATCCAGAGTGGTGGGTGAAACGCTGTTAAACATTTCTGTGTGGTGTAATGCTTTCTGCTGCGGTTTGTTGTGCTGGAGGCCAAGTGTTTAAATTTCAGTATACCCTATTATGACTTAAAAGGGTTAAAGCAGGGTTTTAATTATCTGTAATTTAAATGAAGGAACAATTATAGTGTTTGTGTTAAATTTATTGATACGAGTTAGGACGTTTTACATCTCAGGTCTGTTGGCATGCATCCAAAATGTTACGTTTGCCTGGACACCCCTTAAAATATCTTTATAAATTAAAACAATACAACAGCTCTACCATTAAGAATAAATAAAACCTTGAGGAATCTCACAGATTTTAAGAAACATCCTATCATACAATATAATGGTAAAATCCCACTCATGTAGGTAATGAAACATAAAACAATATTATACTGGGTGTGTCAGAAATACTTTTACAAACTTCAGGTATGGGTTCCTCACACCAAAAGAAGGAAAAAAGTTCATATGAACATATGTCCCATAATCCTTGGTTTTCGCGTTATTCCTGTCACAATGAAAGTGTGAGTTCAATGGCCTTCGGGGTCCAACCTCAAAACTTCATTTCTCTATGCATTCATAGAAGGCGTTAACCCATTGTACTACATATGGTAGATGGCGAAGTGTTGCCATGGAGACTTGTTTCCGTTTGTCATTTGTCATTAGTCTGTCTTCAACGTTTCAATTGTCTACATGTAGTGAGTTAACTGCATGTGTTTCGTTCCACTATTGCTGGATATTCACTTCATGAACAGGCAGACATGATTTTTATGTATGGTCACGTGAATGGTAATGGACGTGAGGCTGCACAGCTCTATCAGATGGAGTTTCCAGACCGAAGACAACCGAGTCATCCAACCTTTGTCGCTGTTTATTGTTGCCTTGCTGATAAATGTGATAAATGCCTGGCTCCGGCACATTTTAGTCGCATTATTCAAGATGCACTGGTTGGTATCTATCATGACGATGGATAGGCAGAGAAGGACCAGTTCCATGGCCTGCACGTTCTCCCGACCTCAACCCTGTGGATTTTTACCTCTGGGGGCAACTTAAATCATTGGTTTATGGAGCAGCCATCCCGGATGCAGAAACACTTCATCGACGTGTCATGGAAGCCTGCGAAACCATTCGACACCATCCCAGAGTTTTTGACAGGGTGCGACATTCCATGATTCGACGAGTACAGGCATGCATAGAAGCAAGAGGAGGACATTTCAAGGATTTATTATGAGTTTTGTGTGTTATAAGTGTACCACTGTGTTGAACACCTCCTAACGAGAAAACAAAGGATTATGGGACATATGTTGAGATGAACTTTTTTCCTTTTGTGGTGTAAGGAACCCATACCCGAAGTTTGTAAAAGTATTTCTGAAACATTCTGTATATGTTATGCTGGTATTATGATCATTCAAATTATTAATGTGGTAAGACAAAGTTTTGCATGTAGAAGATTCAGATTACTGTTTCTGATACAAACAATTTATATTATAAGTATGTTTTGGTGCAGGAGGAAGTGTACACAATTGCAGTAATTTAGGTACTCTTACAAAACTCTGTGAAAAAGCTGACTTTCATCTCATTTATTTAATTTTAGAAAGGATTTTTCTGGGAATAGATAAGCAGAATAAATTAACACTTACAGAGGCACCTTGAGAATTCTCCGCACTCTGGACATGCTGAAAAAACAAATAAAACAAGTTAAAAAGCTCAAATAAAGTTAACACATAAAAATACAAAATAAAATAACTGTCATTTAATTAGTTCAATTCTCTAAGTGAGATCTAAGATCAGGAGCAGTGCCTACAGGTAGGTTATTGGAGGAACAGTTCAGGTCTTTGGTCAGAATTTCATTAATTTTAAATCGGAAGACATAGTGAAAAGATTCAATATAATATATAGAAATGGTTGCAAATATACAATTTCACTAAAATAGGTTCAATACCTCAGAACTAGTATTACTTTGGTAAGAAGTTTCTTGTGCCTTACTACGACAGTTGTTCATTATACGGGGTGAACCAGACCATCCATAACAGTAATTTATTTAGGAAACTACGACATTAAACTTTTCCAAGCAAAAATGTTTATAACTAAAGCACATATAAACTTTCAGCTTGATTTTATCAATCAGTCATAACCAGAACTGGGGGCAGTGGTGTATCACTTTAAAATTCCAAGAAGGAGTGGGGGTCAAATACCATACCATTAGATAGAGTTCTGCAAAACAAACAACTTTTGTAGGAAACATTTTTATTAATTCATGCTCTTTCAAGGAGAAAATGATATGAAAATACAGTGCAACTGAACCCCAGATATGCAGATAGCAATGCTGTTCGTAATGAGAAATGTTAAAAAAACAAAATTAAAATCAACGTTGCTCAGATGGCCTTGCACAATACAATGTCAATCAAGTGTTTGTGGCTAATGAAAAAGTATAAAAGTTAACAGTGATTAAAAATACCTTACTTTTACTACGAGTTGTGATGGTTTTGATACGCTGATAGCATTGAACTACTGAGCATGTGTACGTTTACTTCCATTTATGCCGTCAGCACAGCTTAAGGCGGCATTCTACTGGTCTTCACAGGTGGAGTATGTATAACAAGGAAGGGGTGTATGAATCTGTTTATCTTTTTGCCTATACAGTGGTGATCTGTTTTATGTGTACAGTTCTAGATTATTCACATATGAATGTACAATTTTGAGCCATAGCTTTACTTGTTATCACTTATAATAACAATGTTTAAATATATAGCTAAGTAAAACCTTGTTTTGTACAATATCTCCAAGAAAAAATATTTTTAATGGCAATATAATCCAAAACTGAAATACCTACATTATACTTTTTACTCTCAAAGAGGAAACATTTACTAGATATTATTGGAATCATCTATCCAATCAAATATACAACTAAACAAAACACTTTTTTGAACATTTTCTCCATCCTCTGTGGTGTGGGGGTAGTGTGTCTGCCTCACATTCATGAGATCCCAAGTTTGAATCTCGATTAGGGTGAGTTACTCAGATAAGGCTTTTCCCTTATCTTGAAAAGATGAAAGTCAGGTAATTTTAAGGTCTGTGGACCCCAGGTTCATTTGAGCATCATTTCATTCATTGTCTGATATGACCTAAATGGTTAAAGGATGTGAAACTAAAAACATCTTCCATGAAATAGTATTTTTAATGATGTAATTATAATGTAAAACTGAAGTAAATTATACTTTTTACTCTCAAAGAGGGCACATTTACTAGACATTATTTCATTCTTTTAATAATCTATCCATGTGAATGCTGCATGGAATTGCCCTAGAAATGTCTTCAAATGGCAAATTGGCTTCCCACATAACCACAATTCTTCTGTGATGTGCCTCTGAAATAATCATATGAGCTATAGTTAACACACACCACTGCTTGGTCGAACAACAAAGGCAGAATTCTCCCCTTCCTGCTTTAGAAGGTTGGTAAAATGCTCCTGAAGCTGTGGTGATGGCATAAGTGGAAGCAAGTGTACATGTGTCTTGCTGCTCATGTACAAACAACTGAACAACTGCAGCCTAGCCAAAGACATACACTTTTCTCCTTGAAAGAATATAAATTAATAAGAATGTCCCCTATGAAGGTTGTTTATTTTGAAGACCTCTGGTAATCTATTTGACCCCTACTCCCATTTCACATTTTACGAGGACTGATCAACAAAGACTGAGACTGATTATTTTTCACAGATGTTTATTACTCCAATTCAATGTTTACATGATCTTTTTCAAAGTAGTCCCCTCCTACTTCAATGCACTTTTTATATCGTCTCTGCCAGTCCTTGAACACGTGCTGCAGACCATTCTTTGTCAGGGCCTTGAGAATCGCCTCACTTTTCTTGAGCACTGCTTCAGAGTTCTCAAATCGAATACCCCTAAGCTTTGCCTTTAGTGATGGGAATAAAAAAAAAGTCACAGGGTGCAAGATCGGGGCTATAAGGTGGATGTGGTACACAGGTAATGTTGAATCGAGCCAGAAACTGCATGGCTTGATTTGCGACGTGAGGCCGTGCATTGTCACGATGAAGTCGCCACCCAGTCCGAGAAAGCTCTGGTCGTTTCTTTGCAATGTGCTTCCTCAGTGTAGCCAATACTGACGTGTAGTATGCTGCTGTAACAGTAGTGTGAGGGGGAAATGCATGCTGGTAAATCATTCCATTACAGTCAAAAAATGTGATCACCATCACTTTCCCTGCAGATGGAACAACTTTTGCCTTTTTGGTGTTGGAGAACCTGGCGATTTCCACACTGTGCTGGCTTGTTTTCCTTCAGGATCATAATGATGCAGCCATGACTCATCACCGGTGATAATCGATTTAAAAAATGCATCACCTTCATTGTCTGGTATGCGAAATGCACATAGGGTCTACAAAATAGAGCATTACTACCAACCTACCAATACGAGAGTGCTGCCGCCTACCAACATTATACATAAAAACCCGCTCTTTTCAAATATTTATGTTACAGATACGAAACTATCACGGAAGCTACAGGAAACAATCAGTCCAGTCTTTGTTGATCAGCCCTCGTAAAATGATACAACAATGACCACACTTCTGGTGATGGCTGATTGGTGAAATGAACCTAAATGAAAGTTCACATGTGCTTTGGTTATAAATATTTTTTTCTCGAAATGTTTAATGCCATATTTCCCAAAATAAATCACTGTTATGGAAGATCTGCTTCAACCTGTATAATGACCCACTCATATTGCACTGTTCAAAACCTGTTGTGTGACAGTATAAATCCTACACATACTATTTTTTCCACAAAGCTCCCATCATCTTGTACTGTCTTAAGACACCATGAAACAAGAGCACGTATTCATTGCATATACCAACTCTGTCCTGGACCTGTAGCCCTTCTTCACTTCATCAACCGAATTTCAAAACGAGTTACACACAAAATATCTCTCAGAGATTCAAAGATATGGAACTCTGACAGTGCCAGATCTGGGATATAAGGTGGATGGAGCAACACCGTCCTACTCAAGAAAATTGCAACCTCACATTACATGCTTTTGATGACAGAATAATTGATTCACTCTCCAGATCTGAATTTATGTGATCATTATCTGTGGGGAATACTTAGAGATAAAGTTTATGTAACAAATCCCAATGCGCTTGACGAATTAGATGACAGTACTCGTATTCGGCGTAGCTTTTCATATTTCGGCTGCAAGAGTGTTCAACAAGTGCTAGGCTTGTGGAACATCATATCGAACACCTTTTATAACATTATATAAGGAAGAAACGGCGGGCTGGTCCGCCACTACTGCATGAACAGATTCGTATAGCAGTGCCGTGGGAACTGCGGGCTGTCAGTCGCGTCATGCAGGAGAAACCCGGTATGTGTAAATCCTGTTTCTTATAACCTTGCCCCGCTGACATGTATCCTTCCGCGCTCCTTTTTCTTGGTTAACGTACATCTTTGAATGGCGATCTATGACAAACAAGCCCTGTGTAATGCAAGGTCAGGCGATAAAATCTATAGAAGCACGCGCCTTCGTCATGCTGAGAGGCAGGTTTAAACCGAAGGATCCCCCTACCTATTTGTTGACAAGAATTTCCTTGCATTCAGATGCATTAACTCTGTTACGTAATATACTTTATTCATACGGTTATGGACATGTAATTTTGACAGTTATCTTCGAATATATTAAGGTAAATGATGATGTTAAATAAGAAACTAGTTAGTATCGCACAACAAGCTATTTCACGACAGCAGCCAATGACAGGTGACTACTGCCCGTGACAGTTAAAGAGATTCGAGCCAAAGTTGTAGGGAACAGAATTTAGATAATGCAATAATTACCACATGGTATAGTTCCACCACACTCATCGTGTCCGGATCAACCATATGGGCACCCACCCTGGGTACCAGATCCAGGCCCAGCTTCCTGAAACAATAGGAAAACAGATAACAGTCAGTATATGTTCACGAGTGCCGCACTGCGTATAGTTTTATAAGCCATTATCTATCACTGAAACAGGCCAACAAAAGAAGAAAAAACTGCATTGTAGTCGAGTGTAAGTGTTCTGGCTTCTCGACCGCTAGTCCAGGATTCAATTCCCAACTGGGGCGGGGGAAATCTTTAATTAGAATCTATCCCTACCCTCCGTAGAGTGTAGATTAGAAGTATGAATGTGAATGTGTTTGAAGTTAGAAATGACTTTAAAACTCACATTAAAAGAACCTACAGTCAACAGTCTCAAGTCAAAATCCCAAGTATGACCATAGAAGTTAAAGGGGCCTATACAAATGATACAACGGAAAAATTTTCTGATGTTACACATTCACATGACTTTCTCTACCCTCTATCGATTATAGTAAGTACATAACCTATTTTTACTAGAGCTTATTTTTATATCTACTACATTTTAATCCAAATAAATCTTTGCAGAAATAGTACATCACACATTTCGTTATATCTATTTGGATACAAAGAGAACAGCGATAGTAAAATTTTTACTTTCTCTACTACGTATAGTAAGTAGGGGAAGTATTGTATTCCACCCAAAAATTCGATACCGAGATTTCACAGGAAATACATTGTTGTGAGGTGCACTGAATGCATATAAAGTACTTTTGGAAACATGTCCGTGTGTGTGTGTGTGTGTGTGTGTGTGTGTGAACATAACTCAGAAACGAACAGTCGGATAAACACCAAACTTGGTATTTAGGTTCAGTATCTTCCAGAGATGCGACACGAAGGTTTTTAAGAAAATCCCCTCACCCCAGATTACCCTTTACATGGAACATTTTTCGAAAATTTTAATTTTCCCAAAAATGGCTCTAACGATTTTGAAAAAATGCCATAAGTTTAAGGCATTTTTATGGCAAATGAATTGTATATCTCGAATTCTCTGGGAATATCTCCAAAAGTATTCTTCATTGTGAACGACTTTTGCATAACTGGTAAACCATAAGAGATAGACCTATTTTACTACACAAAATATGTAAATCTCTATATCTCTAATCTCAATATCTCTAAAATGGTTCACTCAACAAAACAAAATGTATATGACATAAATTGTGTATTTTAAAGAGATTTGTGCAGTACGTTTTCGTCTACCGCTTAACGTTTACCAGTTATACAAGATTGTAGAAAATTTCTAACGAATGAACAGGACTTCAAAGGCTATTCCTAAAAAAATTCAAGATATACATTTTATTTGTCATGTAAATATCTTTAAAACGTGGAATTTTAATCAAAATCGTTAGTCATTTTTCAGAAAATCAAAATTTTCGAAAAATGTTCCATGCAAAGGGTAGTTGGGAAGATTTCTTGAAATCTCATCTTTGGAGGATACTGCATTTAAATACCAAGATTGGTACTTGCCCAACCTTTCGTTTTTGAGTTATGGTCTTCACAGATACACACACCCAGACACGAACCTTTTTCTAAAAATGTATTTTTTTATTTAGGGGCCTCAAAACATGTATTTACGGTGAAATCTCGACATCGAAGTTTTGGCTGGAATATAATACCATACGTAGTAGAGAAAGTAAAATGTAAGAATAAAATAAAGATACAGCAATAGCCCTGTGGCTATTCCACATTACGATAAACATTTCCCTAGAAATTGTCTCAGTTTAGGCGATATAGATTTGGTTACTTACGGAAAATCACTTAACTTGTGCATTTTTACCAGCAGATGGCTTCATGTACAGGGAATGGCATTCACATGGCTCTCTGTACTCACGTCGTTTATTTTTATATCTATTGTACAAACTTAACCTTAAAAAGCCTATTGTTCTGTCTACTTCATATTAATCGTTTGCACATACAGTTTCATTACACATTTCGTTGTAGGTACAAGGGGGATACAGGAGAGTGAAGTGACAGTGAAAACGTTTTAAAACGCAGGTCGCATATACTGGTTCTTTCCAATGACATCGTGAAAAACAATTGAATGATCACAGCTCTTTAAATAACGGCACAGTAATGAAAAAAAATTCTGATGTGTTACACTCACATAACTTTCTCTACTCTTGTACAAACTATTTTTACAAACGCTTATTCTCCACATGCTTCATGTTAATCGAGATGTTAATCTTATTGCTAATTTTCTTGTAGATGCAAGGGGAATATGGTAGTATTTAAGCGATAGTCAAATGTTTTAAGAGCTGGTTGCTATGTGGCGCATTCCATTCTCTTTGTATGACCAGGACATAAAAAATGAATAACGAATTCCCATTTGAGAAAAAGTAGTATTGGAAAATTTAATGGAATAACAAGCAATATCTCGAAAATGGCTCACTCAACAAAAAAAATGTATATGTATAATTGTGTATTTTAACGCGATCTACATTTTTTGTGTAGTAACATTTTGTCTATCTCTTATGGTTTACCAGTTATGCAAAAGTTGTTCACAATGAAGAATACTTTTGGAGATATTCCCAGAAAATTCGAGATATACATTTCATTTGCCATGAAAATATCTTAAACATATGATATTTTAATCAAAATTGTTTGAGGCATTTTTGAGAAAATTAAATTTTTTGAAAAATGTTCCATGTAAAGGGTAATCTGGTTGGGGGGATTTTCTTGAAAACCTTCGTGACGCATCTCTGGAAGATACTGAACCTAAATAGCAAGTTTGGTGTTTATCCGACTGTTCGTTTCTGAGTTATGCTGTTCACAGACACACACACACACACACACACACACACAGACATATTTCCAAAAATGCTTTTTTTGGATTCAGGGGGTCTCAAAACATATATTTCCCGTGAAATCTGGGTATTGAATTTTTGGGTGGAATACAATACTTCCCCTACTTACTATACGTAGTAGAGAAAGTAATAATAGAAAATTAAATATATACATTTTATTTGTCATGTACATTTCTTTAATATATGGCATTTTAATCAACATCGTTTCAGCATTTTTCAGAAAATAAAAAATAACGATACATTGTCTATGTGAAAGGTAGTTTGGAGTGGGGGAATTTTCTTGAAAATCTTCGTGTCGTGTTTTTGGAAGATACTGAACATAAATACTAAGTTTCGCATTTATCCAATATTTGTTTTTTGAGTTTTGCTGTTCATAGTCACAGGCGGTGCGCTATTATTTTCTAAGAACGTTTCTTTTTATTTCAGAGGATCTCATAATACTATTTCCAGTGAAATTTCTATAAAGAATTTGTTAGTCGAATAAATGCTTTATCTGTCTTAGATAAGCGGTAGAGAAAGTTAAGACAACACTGTTTCAAAATGTTGCTTGGGGAACGAAGTATTAACGCCTGATGAAGACGCAACCCACGGAACATCTATAACAGAGAAGTTGTCGAACATCCCGGAAACAATCTAATGTTCATTCTCGACATAGCAAACAAAACAATGCTCTTTATGAACTGTAATAGCTACATTGACTCTACAAAGTAATTGCCTCCATTTCAAAAACTTCTAGCAGCCAAATTAATGGGGAGAAATTTCCCTTTTAATATAGAGAAGGTTACAATTTACATATTCTGGCATTTTCCAAGATTTTTCAATTTATTAGTTTTATTACTTTCTCTACTACGTATAGTAAGTAGGGGAAGTATTATATTCCACCCAAAAATTCGATACCGAGATTTCACCGGAAATACATGTTTTGAGACTCCCTAAATCCAAAAAAAGCATTTTTGGAAACATGTCCGCGCGCGTTTGTGTTTGTGTGTGTGTGTGTGTGTGTGTGTGTGTGTGTGTGTGTGAGTCTGTGAACAGCGTAACTCAGAAACCAACAGTCGGATAAACACCAAACTTGGTATTTAGGTTCAGTATCTTCCAGAGATGCGACACGAAGGTTTTCAAGAAAATCCCCCCACAACAGACTACCCTTTACATGGAACATTTTTCGAAAATTTTAATTTTCTCAAAAATGGCTCTAACGATTTTGATTAAAATATCATATGTTTAAGATATTGTCATGAGAAATGAAATGTATATTTTGAATTTTCTGGGAATGTCTCCAAAAGTATTCTTCATTGTGAACGACTTTTGCATATCTGGTAAACCATAAGATATAGACAAACCTTTACTACACAAAAAATGTAGATCGCGTTAAAATACACAATTTATGTCATATACACTTTTTTGTTGAGTGAACCATTTTCGAGATATTACTTGTTATTCCCTTAAATTTTCCAATACTTATACTTTTTCTCAATTTCGTTATTCATTTTTATTACTTTCTCTACTACGTATAGTAAGTAGGGGAAGTATTGCATTCCACCCAAAAATTCGATACCGAGATTTCACCGGAAATACATGTTTTGAGACCTCCTGAATCCAAAAAAAGAATTTTTGGAAACATGTCCGTGTGTGTGTCTGTGTGTCTGTGTGTGTGTGTGTCTGTGTGTGTGTCTGTGTGTGTGTGAACAGCATAACTCAAAAACGAACAGTCGGATAAGCACCAAACTTGGTATTTAGGTTCAGTATCTTCCAGAGATGCGACACGAAGGTTTTCAAGAAAATCCCCCCACCCCAAACTACCCTTTACATGGAAGATTTTTCGAAAATTTTAATTTTCTCAAAAATGGCTCTAACGATTTTGATGAAAATATCATATGTTTAAGATAATGTCATGGGAAATGAAATGTATATCTCGAATTTTCTGGGAATGTCTCCAAAAGTATTCTTTATTGTGAACAACTTTTGCATAACTGGTAAACCATAAGAGATACACAAAATGCTACTACACAAAAAGTGTAGATCGCGTTAAAATACACAACTTATGTCATATACATTTCTTTTGTTGAGTGAACCGTTTTGGAGATATTGCTTGTTATTTCCTTAAATTTTCCAATACTTATACTTTTTCTCAAATTCGTTATTCATTTTTTTTATGTCCTGGACATGCAAAGAGAATGGAATGCACCACATAGCAACCAGCGTTAAAATATTTGACTATCGCTTAAAAGCTACCATATTCCCCTTGCATCTACAAGAAAATTACCAATAAGATTGACATATCGATATCTCGATTAACATGAAGCATATGGAGAATAGGCGTTTTTTAAAAATAGTGTGTACAAGAGTAGAGAAAGTCATGTGAGTGTAACACATCAGATTTTTATGCCTTGGACATGCAAAGAGAATGGAATGCGCCACATAGCAACCAGCTCTTAAAATATTTTACTATCGCTTAAAACCTACCATATTCCCCTTGCATCTACATGAAAACTACCAATAAAATTGACATCTCGATATCTCGATTAACATGAAGCATATGGAGAATAAGCGTTTGTAAAAATAGTTTGTATACAAGAGTAGAGAAAGTCATGTGAGTGTAACACATCAGATTTTTTTTATTTAATTGCACCGATTTTTCAACTTGTTCATGTGTGGCACTTACGTTTTTGGTGTATACCTGAAATTGCGTAGAAAATAAGTTTTGATCTGCCGGAAGGTAGGGAAAAAAATGTAAAAGTCAAGAATTATCAACTTTTTACACAACTTCCTCATTGTCACTGTAATTCATATATGGTGACATGTGTTACATTCACATGACTTTCTCTGCCCAATACTGTTTATTTTTTAGACCGCTTATCTTTCTATTTCATTATGTTAAGATAAAGTTTATAGAAACAGTTTCATTACATATTTCCTTGTAGGTATAAGAGGGATACGGGAATCGATAGTCAGATGTTCAACAGCGGGTCGCTATATGTTGGCCTTGAAATTCCGTAGTGTTTCCATGACGGCGAGAAACAAACGAATAGTGAACAACACTTACAAACGTGACAAAATGTTGAAAATCCCAAGTCAATAATAATGGATGTCTTGGAATCGATTGATGCTACAAAAAAGTTATTCGAAATAAATTACATATTTTAAACAGATCTACATTTTTTGTGTGTTAAATGTTTGTCCATCTCTTATGGTTTACCAGTTACATAAAACTCCATCCGAATGAAGATGTATTCAGGGGCTATTTTCATAAAATTCAATATACATTTTATTTTTATGTAAATATATTAAATGTATAGCAATTTAATAAAAATCGCTAGAACCGTTTTTACGAAAATAAATTTTGAAAACTGTTCCATGCAAAGAGTAGTTTTGGGTGGGAGATTTTCTAAAATTTATTTTATTTATCTGATATTATCTTTTTTACTTTCTCCACCACGTACATAGCAGATAGAGAAGGTATTGTATTCCACCCGAAAATTCGATATCGAGATATTACGTGAAGTACATGTTTTGAGGCACCAGAAAAGGTCCACACTTGGTATTTAGGTACAGTACGTTCCAAAGATGCGACACGGGTATTTTTAACCAAATTCCCCCCACCCCACTACCCTTTAAAAAGAACACTTTTTCGAAAATTTTAATTTTTTAAAAATGGTTCTAACGATTTTGATTAAAATACCATATATTAAAGATATTTACATGACAAATAAAATGTATATTTTGAATTTTCTGGGAATAGCCTGTAAAGTCTTCTTCATTCGGAAGGAATTTTGTATAATCTTGTATAACTGGTAAACGTTAAGTGAGAGAGGAAAAGGTACTACACAAAAAATATAGAGCCTCTTTAAAACACACAATTTACTTTAAATAAGTTTCTCTATGGCACAAGCCGTTTCTAAGATATCCGTTATTGAAGGTTCCATTTGTTCATTTCTTGGTAATTCTGTTAAAGTCCTGTTAACATTCAGTTGTTTCTCGCGATGTCATGGAAACAGCATGGAATTTTAAGGCCAGCGTATAGCGTCGAGTTGTTAAACATTTGACTATCGCTGTTCCCTTTGTATCTATTTAATTGGTTTAAAATGTAGCAGATTAAAAAGTAGTTTTAGTAGAATAGTTTGTATACCCACTAACAAACGATAGAGGGTAGAGAAAGTCATTAGAATGCATCACATCACATTTTTAGTTATGCTGTTCATAGACACACATAAACGCGCGCGCGCGGACTTTTTAAAATAGTTTTTTATTTATTTATTTATTTATTCAGGAACCTCAAAATATCTATTTCCGGTGAAATATCAATATGCAGTTTTTTGGGTGTAATGCAATACTTGCTCTTCTTATTAGGTAAGTACATGGTAGAAAAAGTAAAAATTGCTCTATTGAACGCATATATAATACTTTTACAAAAACCAATTAAAAATCGGTGCCACTTTCAAAAGAAGATTCTGTAAAAACGTCAGAACACGTAAACTGTAATATCTAATGCAGTGAAACGGAACGAAACTAGTCTGGTCATTTTAGATTGTGCGTTTCGACTTCACCGAGCGAGATGGCCCCTCGGTAACGTGTGAGGCTCGCGTTCCGGAGGTACAGGCTCGATTCCCGTCGACCGCCCACCCTGACCTTGGATTTTTCGTGGTTTTCACCAGTCGATAGACGGATGAAGGGGTGGTATTTCATCTACCACGATTTCCTTTCCATTATTTTCTTTTCATTCCGTTTCCTTCTCATGTTTGAGGTGTGCTTCTAGGTTTCATGGCGTATGTCGGTACCGGACAGATGGCGCGGGTGCTTGATCAAAGGAAAGAGTACTCCCCGTGGATACTAGAGGGCTGCTAGGTCGACAAGTCGTTCATTGCCCTCTCTAGGAGGGCTCCAGCAGTAGGACGGGTTTTCGAGCCTGGAATTATTAGGGACTTCCGCGCGTCTTGTGACCTGTCTTCCTGCGTCTGTAGCCTCCTGTGGTTCGTTCCTTCACTTCATTCCTTCCTCCTGAAGCTGGTACCACAATAAATTTATGTACGAGGCCTGTTTTTAAAGTAAGTACTGATAATTAAAAAAAACAAAACAGAACATTATTTTCCAAATGCTTTACAGCTCACACTACTTCTCCACACAGTCATCGCCGTTATAACGGGAAACCAGCTGTTGTACGCCTTCGTCAAAGAATGATGCCGCCTGTGATGAAAGCCAAGTCTGCACTTCTTGTTTCATGTCATCGTCGTTGAAATGTTTCCCACCAAGGAATTTCTTCAGATGAAACTAGCTTTGTGCCAAATCTGGACTGTAGGGAGGATGGTCGAATTGTTCCCAACCAAATGATGTAATCAGATCTTGAGTTTGTGTGGCTGTGTGTGGCCGGGCATTGTCACTCATTATTGTTTCACCATAAACCTCACACAGTTGGCAATGAATATTTGCTGGCGTAACATTTCCCGCATTCAAAAAACGAATCACTGATCTCGCTTCACAGTCGGCGGGTCCTTCGATTGTTTTGAATATTTCGAAAAGCTCTAACAACAGGAAAACACAAAGTGACGATCGTTCACAGCTGGGTCTGTCATCCTAATGAAAGGAGGAAGTCCGTGCATGCTCAAAATCGCGACTGCAGTGGCAAAATATTAAAACGGTACTTACTCTTTAAAAACACACCTCGTAGGTCTAAAGTACGAGGTGCACCCCCCCCCCCGTTGAATAACCTATACCACGGACATAACATCGCATTATATTAAATAAATGCACTAAACAATGCGTACAACCATTTTCGTATCATTGTTAGAGTCAGTATAAACATGTATGTTACTCACTCAAACCAAGTAGAGTTACAAGGGCGTTGCAGCTAACGACTTTGGAATGTTGGGGTTATGAGGAAATGAAATCCGATAGAGTATGGCTCTATTTTGGGGAGTTGCAGTTGTTTTAACGTTCCGTTTAATTCCCAGCACATATCGCGACGGTTACCTGTAGCAAATGCGCTTTAAAACCCATATTTGAAAGCTCGGCAGTTTAATATTGCGAGCGGTGGTCAAAAGCAAACCATACAGCCCTCTAGCGGCACGAAATGCGCTGGCCTACGGGAGTAAATGCCGATATATCTGCTTGTCGTAAATGTGGGCGGTGAACTAAAACAAATACGAGAATAAGGAAAAATCTTATGTGTTACACTCGCATGACCTTCTCTACCCTCTACGCTTACAAGTGGGTGTACAATTATTCTTACGAAAGTTTATTCTTCTATCTAATTCATTTTAATCGAGATAAATCTTTCCGGAAATAGCTACATTACACATTTCGTTATAGATACAAAGAGAACAGCGATAGTCAAATGTTTAACAACTGGACGCTATATGCTGGCCTTAAAAGTCTATACTCTTACCATAACATGGCGAGAAACAACTGAAAATCGACACGACTTTTAAAAAATGGCTTAGTATTGAACATTTCGAACCATTACTGACGGATGTCTCGGAAGTGGCTGATGCCATAAAAAAGTTATTTTAAATAAATTGTGCTTTAAAAGTCATGTAAATATCTTTAATAATAATAATAATAATAATAATAATAATAATAATAATACATGCCATTTTAATCAAAATCGTTAGAGCCATTTTTTAGAACATCAAACATTTTGAAAAATTTTGAAAACCTTTGTATCGGATCTTTGGAAGATACTGAACTTAAATACAAGTTTGGTATTTAACCCACTTTTCGTTTTTGAGTTGTACTGTTCACACACACACACACACACACACACACACACACACACACACACACACAAGGACCTTTTGTTCTAAAAATGCTAAAAAGGAAGTCCCAAATCGTGTATTTCCCGGGAAATATCGGTGTCGAATTTTTGGATGGAACATAACACTTCCTCTACTTACTACAGGTAAGCTGTAAAGAAAATAAAAAATCGGATGTGTTACACTCACATGATTTTCTCTACTCTTGTACAAACTATTTTACACATGCTTATTCTCCATATGCTTCATGTTAATCGACATGTTAATCTTATTGCTAATTTTCTTGTAGATGCAAGGGGAATTGCTAGGCTTTAAGCGATAGTCAAATGTTTTAAGAGTTGGTTGCTATGTGGAGTATTCCATTCTCTTTGTATTACCAGGACAAAAACAAAAATGAATAACGAATTCCCATTTGAGAAAAAGTATTGGAAAATTTTACGGGAATAAGAAGCATTATCTTGAAAATGGTTCACTCAACAAAAAATATATATGACATAAATTGTGTATTTTAACGAGATCTACATTTTTTGTGCAGTAAAATTTTGTCTATCTCTTATGGTTTACCAGTTATGCAAAAGTCGTTCACAATGAAGAATACTTTTGGAGACATTCGCAGAAAATTCGAGATATACATTTCATTTGTCATGAAAATGTCTTAAACATATGATATTTTAATCAAAATCGTTAGAGCCATTTTTGAGAAAATTAAAATTTTAGAAAAATGTTCCATGTAAAGGGTAATCTGGTGTGGGGGGATTTTCTTGAAAACCTTCGTGTCGCATCTCTGGAAGATACTGAACCTAATACCAAGTTTGGTGTTTATCCGACTGTTCGTTTCTGAGTTATGCTGTTCACAGACACACAGACACACACACACACACGGACATGTTTCCAAAAATGCTTTTTTTGGATTCAGGGAGTCTCAAAACATGTATTTCCGGTGAAATCTCGGTATCGAATTTTTGGGTGGAATACAATACTTCCCCTACTTACTATACGTAGTAGAGAAAGTAAAAATGAATAACGAATTCCTATTTGAGAAAATAAGTATTGAAAAATTTAAGGGAATAACAAGTAATCTCTCGAAAATGGTTCACTCAACAAAAAAAAATGTATATGACATAAATTGTGTATTTTAACGCGATCTACATTTTTTGTGTAGTAAAATTTTGTCTATCTCTTATGGTTTACCAGTTATGCAAAAGTCGTTCACAATAAAGAATACTTTTGGAGACATTCCCAGAAAATTCAAGATATACATTTTATTTGTCATAAAAATATCTTAAACATATGATATTTTAATCAAAATCGTTAGAGCCATTTTTGAGAAAATTAAAATTTTCGAAAAATCTTCCATGTAAAGGGTAGTCTGTGGTGGGAGGATTTTCTTAAAAACCTTCGTGTCGCATCTCTGGAAGATACTGAACCTAAATACCAAGTTTTGTGTTTATTCGACTGTTCGTTTCTGAGTTATGCTGTTCACAGACTCACACACAGACACAAAAAAAATGAGTTTTATTTATGGACGCTCTTTAACTACTATGGTTCTTAGCGTCCCATTCTATATTGGGCGTGAAACACCTGTAATTTTGCTCAGAGGCCTCTTTATCAGGCTTGAGGTTCTTTTACGTGCCGTAAATCTACGACACGGGACCACCGGCTTTACTTCCCTTCCGAAGGAAGCCGTGCTAACGATTTTTACGCCCGAAAAAATCCATCGCCCTCCGCCGGGTTTGAACCCGCGACCTTGGGAACTAGAGGCTAGCACGGTACCACCAGTCCACGGAGGACGACGACACACAGACACACACCGACATGTTTCCAAAAATGCTTTTTTTGGATTCAGGGGGTCTCAAAACATATATTTCCGGTGAAATCTCGGTATCGAATTTTTGGGTGGAATACAATACTTCCCCTACTTACTATACGTAGTAGAGAAAGTAAAAATGAATAACGAATTCCTATTTGAGAAAATAAGTATTGAAAAATTTAAGGGAATAACAAGTAATATCTCGAAAATGGTTCACTCAACAACAAAAAAAATGTATATGACATAAATTGTGTATTTTAACGCGATCTACATTTTTTGTGTAGTAAAATTTTGTCTATCTCTTATGGTTTACCAGTTTACCAAAAGTCGTTCACAATGAAGAATACTTTTGGAGACATTCCCAGAAAATTCAAGATATACATTTTATTTGTCATAAAAATATCTTAAACATATGATATTTTAATCAAAATCGTTAGAGCCATTTTTGAGAAAATTAAAATTTTAGAAAAATCTTCCATGTAAAGGGTAGTCTGTGGTGGGGGGATTTTCTTGAAAACCTTCGTGTCGCATCTCTGGAAGATACTGAACCTAAATACCAAGTTTTGTGTTTATCCGACTGTTCGTTTCTGAGTTATGCTGTTCACAGACACACACACAGACACACACCGAGATGTTTCCAAAAATGCTTTTTTTGGATTCAGGGGGTCTCAAAACATATATTTCCGGTGAAATCTCGGTATCGAATTTTTGGGTGGAATACAATACTTCCCCTACTTACTATACGTAGTAGAGAAAGTAAAAAACGACCTTCGTTTATGCGTTTCCGTGACTCCAATATTGAAACAGCCTGCTCCCCTCTGATTCAAGTACACGCTTACTAAACAAGAACAGCTGATTCTTTAATTTGTCCCCTCGTTTCCTTCACTTCCGTCCCACACGCCAGCAGTCAGTTGTTTTGTTATGCTGCCGATAGCAAACATGGCATTCAGTAAACTTCTTGTTACTGCATACAACGCGTCACTCGGGAAGTAATTTAATTGCTTGTGTTTGTCACTCTACGCCACACTTGTATCACAGATGTTGATCTCGTGTCGTTTCTTCATCCCGAACAGCATCTGCTGTCACATGCCCTTCACACTCCAGCACAGACATGCAGAAAACCCAGGAAGCGTTCAACTTCACTTTAAAATTTCCAGAACCTAAATTAACAGAGAGAAACCTCCCCATTCTCAATGTGCAGAAAGGACAGTTTACGTGTTCCAGCGTTTTTCAACACTTTTCATTTTATTCGCTTCTATTTATTTCCAAAATTGCATCTATTTTTTAATTCTTTCGTGTGTGGCGTTTACACTATTACTTTATATACATAGATTATGTACAGAAATTGTTATTCTCTGTACCACTTGCCTTTAGTAGGTAGAGGAAGTGTATTCACCTGTAAACACACGTTTTGAGGTCCCCTAACCCTCCAAATAGAAAAGGGTCTGCGCGCGTACGTCTGTGTGTGTGTGGGGGGGTATCTATTAAAAAAGCATAATTAAAAAACGAAACATTGAATAAGTAACTGGTAGTTAAGTGCAGCATCTCCAAAGGATGCAACAATAAGATTTGGAAGAAAATTTCCCACCACAAAATATGTTTTGCACAGAAAAGTTTCGTATTTTTTTTATTTTTTTTTTTAAAAAGGCTCTAACGATATTTATTTAAATTAAAATAAAATACTATAAATTTAAGATATTTTCATGACAAATTAAATGTATATCTTGAATTTTCTTGGTACAGTCTGTGAAGCCCTCTTCATTCTGAATGGCTTTTGCATACATAATTAGTAAATCGTAAGAGATAGAGAAAATCTTAGTACACACAAAAAAAAATGAAGACCACGTTTTTATTAGAGTCAAGTGAAAATGTCACAGTCGGAATTTGAACACGGTTCTCCCGCTCTCCGTGCGGTTGCTCTAACCATTCAGCTACTGTGACAACATGCAGGTGGGACATTGAATTTCCCAATTGACTTAAATTAGGTTCCCAGACAGACCAGCAAGGCATCTCACTTGAGATGACAATTTCAGTGGCGGCTTGCAATCGCAAGTACTTCAGTGCTGGGTATTTAAGGGTTTCAGAAGATTCGCTGCACAAACAAAAACCCTCGCAGAGCCTTCAACCCCATTCAGCGACACCTCCGCCTCATCCAAGAGCGGTGCAGGCGTTGGCGATGGTCCATCAATCCGGAGAAAAGCCACGCCATTCTCTACACACAGCGCCGCTTCCCCACATTTACCTACCTCCGACGTAGGATAAAGTGGACGAATTCCATCACTTACTTGGGTGTTCAGTTAGACAGGCGTCTAATTTTTGCGGGTCACAGTCGGGGCATGGCGGCCTCCCTGTATCCTATGCTGGGGTCCGTGATGTCGACACCCTCAAGTTGCGCCTCTTGAGAGCACTTATAATCCCCGTCCTGCTTTACGCCTGCGAGATCTGGGGCATGGCCGCAGACTGCAGCGGGTGCGGAATAGGGGCATCCGAACCATCTATTCTGTATGCCGCGCTTTCCCCGTGAGACTACTTCACGAAGCCTCATCTCTTCCATACCTGGAGGATGAAATTAGGCGCCTGGCCAAAAGACTATACGACCAGTTGCCATTCCATCGGAGTGCCCTCATTCGGTCTCTAGGGGACTATAACCCCAGAGAACGCCGTTTGAGGCGTCACCGGGTTCTCTGCATGGTTTGCGGGCACCCCCGGTAACCAAGGAGCAACTCTAACCAGCAGTAAAAGCTGAGCTCCTACCACGAGTTGCTTGGTAAATTCAAAATTGTAACCAAAACAATTTTTCGATAAAATGTTCCACCAGCGGTGCACTAAGGCCGTCGCACCCTGAGCTGCAGTCGTCGAGGAGCTCTTTGCTACCTCCTATCACCACCACTACCTCAGTCTCTACCGCTATCCTGCAAAACCTTATCCTACCTCCGGTGGTTAAACCCTAACAAGGGTAGGTACACTTACACTTCGGGCTGCCCTCAGCCTGCCAAAATGCTTCGCCTTCCCTTCTGAAGTGTCATCTCAAGTAGGATGCCTTGCTGGTCTGTCTGGGAACCTAACTTAAGTCAATTGAGAAATTCAATGTCCCACCTGCAAGTTGTCACAGTAACTGAATGGTGAGAGCGGGAGAACCGTGTTCAAATCACGACTGTGACATTGAATTTTTCAGTTGACTCTATTAAAAACTTGCCAAGACCGGCTAAGGTCTGTAAAAAGTATAATTAATGTCAACTAATTAAATAATAATAATGTAAAAACCCAATTTGTTAAATATTTTTTACTTTCTCTACTACGTATAGTAAGTAGGGGAAGTATTGTATTCCACCAAAAAATTCGATACCGAGATTTCACCGGAACTACATGCTTTGAGACCCCCTGAATCCAAAAAAAAAAGCATTTTTGGAAACATGCCCGTGTGTGTGTCGTGTGTCTGTGAACAGCATAACTTAGAAATGAACAGTCGGATAAACACCAAACTTGGTACTTAGGTTCAGTATCTTCCAGAGATGCGACACGAAGGTTTTCAAGAAAATCCCCCCACCCCAGATTACCCTTTACATGGAACATTTTTGGAAAATTTTAATTTTTTAAAAAAAAGGCTCTAATGATTTTGATTAAAATATCATATGTTTAAGATATTTTCATGACAAATGAAATGTATATCTCGAATTTTCTGGGAATGTCTCCAAAAGTATTCTTTATTGTGAACGACTTTTGCATAACTGGTAAACCTTAAGAGATAGACAAAATTTTACTACACAAAAAATGTAGATCGCGTTAAAATACACAATTTATGTCATATACATTTTTGTTGTTAAGTGAACCATTTTCGAGATATTGCTTGTTATTCCCTTAAATTTTCCAATACTTATACTTTTTCTCAAATTCGTTATTCATTTTTACTTTCTCTACTACGTATAGTAAGTAGGGGAAGTATTGCATTCCACCCAAAAATTCGATACCGAGATTTCACCGGAAATACATGTTTTGAGACCTCCTGAATCCAAAAAAAGCATTTTTGGAAACATGTCCGTGTGTGTGTCTGTGTGTGTGTGTGTGTGTCTGTGTGTCTATGAACAGCATAACTCAAAAACGAACAGTCGGATAAACACCAAACTTGGTATTTAGGTTCAGTATCTTCCGGAGATGCGACACGAAGGTTTTCAAGAAAATCCCCCCACCCCAGACTACCCTTTACATGGAACATTTTTCGAAAATTTTAATTTTCTCAAAAATGGCTCTAACGATTTTGATGAAAATATCATATGTTTAAGATAATGTCATGAGAAATGAAATGTATATCTCGAATTTTCTGGGAATGTCTCCAAAAGTATTCTTTATTGTGAACGAATTTTGCATAACTGGTAAACTATAAGAGTTAGACAAAATTTTACTTCACGAAAAATGTAGATCGCGTTAAAAAACACAATTTATGTCATATACGTTTCTTTTGTTGAGTGAACCGTTTGCGAGATATTGCTTGTTATTCCCTTAAATTTTCCAATACTTATACTTTTTCTCAAATTCGTTATTCATTTTGTTTATGTCCTGGACATGCAAAGAGAATGTAATGCACCACATAGCAACCAGCGCTTAAAAATTTGATTATCGCTTAAAACCTACGATATTCCCCTTACTTCTACAAGAAAATTAGCAATAAGATTGACATTTCGATATCTCGATTAACATGAAGCATATGGAGAATAAGCATTTGTAAAAACAGTTTGTACAAGAGTAGAGAAAGTCATGTGAGTGTAACACATCAGATTTTTACTTTCTCTACTACGTATAGTAAGTAGGGGAAGTATTGTATTCCACCCAAAATTTCGAAACCGAGATTTCACCGGAAATACATGTTTTGAGACTCACTGAATCCAAAAAAAGCATTTTTGGAAACATGTCCGTGTGTGTGTCTGTCTGTGTGTCTGTGAACAGCATAACTCAAAAACGAAGAGTCGGATAAACACCAAACTTGGTATTTAGGTTCAGTATCTTTCAGAGATGCGACACGAAGGTTTTCAAGAAATTCCCCCCACCCCAGACTACCCTTTACATGGAACATTTTTCGTAAATTTTAATTTTCTCAAAAACGGCTCTAACGATTTTGATTAAAATATCATATGTTTAAGATATTGTCATGACAAATAAAATGTATATCTCGAATTTTCTGGGAATGTCTCCAAAAGTATTCTTCATTATAAACGACTTTTTCATAACTGGTAAACCATAAGAGATAGACAAAATTTTACTACACGAAAAATGTAGATTGCGTTAAAATACACAATTTATTTCATATACATTTCTTTTGTTGAGTGAACCGTTTGCGAGATATTGCTTGTTATTCCCTTAAATTTTCCAATACTTATACTTTTTCTCAAATTCGTTATTCATTTTTTTATGTCCTGGACATGCAAAGAGAATGGAATGCGCCACTTAGCAACCAGCGATAAAATATTTGACTATCGCTTAAAAGCTACCATATTCCCCTTGCATCTACAAGAAAATTACAAATAAGATTGACATCTCGATATCTCGATTAATATGAAGCATATGGAGAATAGGCGTTTGTAAAAATAGATTGTACAAGAGTAGAGAAAGTCATGTGAGTGTAACACATCAGATTTTTTTTATGTCCTGGTAATGCAAAGAGAATGGAATAGTCCACATAGCAACCAGCTCTTAAAATATTTGACTATCGCTTTAGCCTCCTGTGTTCTTCTTATACACGCAACTAAACCTGTAAGCGTGCAACGAAAGTTTATAACTCCATTAAAAGAACATATAGAAGACTAAGTTTTTATAGGAATAGTTGGTAGAAGAGTGAGTAGAAAAAGTAATAGAAATGTAACAGAATTTTTATTGTATTTTTCTAAAACAGAATTTATAAATTCTCTGTAATTGTGGCATACTAGATATTTCAGAATTTTCCTTGTGCACTTTTTTCCTCGTTGACCCATGGAATATCAGTAACGGGTTGTGATCGCCTCCATCCGAATAAGGAAACATTCACTGATGCTGGTGCAACACTATAGGGGACAAAACCATCTGATGTTACGTTCACATTACTCCCTCTAACCACTATCTTCTATGTCCCTCCCACGAATTCTTCTTACAAAAGCATAATATTTGTCTCTTTACAGAAGAAGCCCGCTTAACCGAACCAAAGAGGTACAGTCGTCTCGGATAATCGAACGTAGCGATTTTAAGCAGCGAAAGGAAGAAAATAATTGTATTCCAAATCCATGTAATTATGTTTAATAAAAATCTGATGTGAAACATTCACATGGCTTTCTCTACCCTCTATCTTTATTAGTGGGTATACAAGCCATTCTTACTAAAGCTTATTACTTTCTCTACTACTATAGTAAGTAGGGGAAGTATTGTATTCCACCCAAAAATTCGATACCGAGATTTCACCGGAAATATATGTTTTGAGACCCCCTGAAACCAAAAAAAAAAATTTTTTTGGAAACATGTCCGTGTGTGTGTCTGTGAACAGCATAACTCAGAAACGAACAGTCGGATAAACACCAAACTTGGTATTAGGTTCAGTATCTTCCAGAGCCGACACGAAGGTTTTCAAGAAAATCCCCCCACCCCAGATTACCCTTTACATGGAACATTTTTAGAAAATTTTAATTTTTCAAAAATGGCTCTAACGATTTTGATTAAAATATCATATGTTTAAGATATTTTCATGACAAATGAAATGTATATCTCGAATTTTCTGGGAATGTTTCCAAAAGTATTCTTCATTGTGAACGACTTTTCATAACTGGTAAACCATAAGAGATAGACAAAATTTTACTACACAAAAAATGTAGATCGCGTTAAAATACGCAATTTATGTCATATACATTTTTTGTTGTTGAGTGAACCATTTTCGAGATATTACTTGTTACTCCCTTAAATTTGTCAATACTTATTTTCTCAAATGGGAATTCGTTATTCATTTTTTTGTCTTGGATATGCAAAGAGTATTAATCTGTGGCAAAGGGAATGGTGCTGTACCTAGCAACCAGCTATTAAGAGATATGTATGTGCTTAAAGGCTACTGAATTTCTATATTGCCTTTGTAAATATATATTCCCCTTACATCTACAAGAAAATTAGCAATAAGATAGAGTCTGCAAATGTTTATCTCGATTAACATGAAGTAGATGGAGAATAAGCGTTTGTAAAAATAGTTTGTACAAGAGTAGAGAAAGTCATGTGAGTGTAACACATCAGCTTTTTTTTTTCTATCTACCACATTTTAATCCAAATAACTATTTGCAAAAACAGCTACATTACAAATTTCGTTATAGATACAAAGAGAACAGTCAAATGTTTAACAACTGGACGCTATATGCTGGCCTTAAAATTCCATACTGTTTCCATGAAATCACGAGAAACACTGAAAATCGATGTGTCTAAACAATGACAAATATTGAACAATCCGAACCTTTAATAACGAATACCTCAGAAACGGCTTATGCCACAGAAAAAATTATTTGTTTTAAAAAGATCTACATTTTTGTATGGTATGTTTTCGTCTATTGCTTAACGTTTATCAGTTATACAAGATTATACAAAATTCCTTCTAAATTAAAAAAACTAAACTGTTTTATTTATCGACGCTCTTTAACTGCTGAGGTCCTTAACGTCCCATTCTATATTGGGTGAGAAAAGTAATTTTGCTCAGACGCCTCTTTATCAGGCTTGAGGCTCTTTTGCTTGCCGCAAATCTACGACGGGACCCACAGGCTTTACTTCCCTTCCGAAGGAAGCTATGCTAAGGATTTTTACGCCCCCCCCAAAAAAAAAAATTCATCGCCCTCCGCTGGGTTTAAACCCGCGTCCTCGGGAACCAGAGGCTAGCATGGTAACCACTACACCACAAAGGACGACTTCCTTCAGAATGAAGAGGACTTCACAGGCTATTCCCAAAAAATTCAAAATATACATTCTATTCGTCATGTAAATAGCTTATGATATATTAATCAAAATCGTTAGTCGTTTTTTAAAAAATCAAAATTTTCGAAAAATGTTCTATGTAAAGGGTAGTTGGGATACGGGGATTTTATTGAAAATCTTATATATGCTATTTTAATAAAAAGTGCTAATTTTGTGGCAGTAATTTGTATCACAATAATGTAAATGCCAGTGATTGTAGTGTAAATAAGCATTACTGTATGACATTGATTTGAGATGTTTGTTAATTATAAGCATTAATAGGAAATACGTTTACACGGTCTCACTGAAACTGACAATAAGAGCGGGTAACATTGAGCGAGGGGGTGAGTTGTTTATCAATTATTAGAGACAAGCAAATGACGTCAGATTGGCGCGCTTTTCTGAGAAATGGAGGGAACATCTTCCCTAAAGCATATGCGTTCGTAATTTTGATTGGATATAAAAATAGACGCTAATGTTGGCGCGTTTTATTAACCAATAGCAGCTCAGTTATAATCTTTAGGCATATCGGGATGTGGGAGTATAAAAAGCTAAAGCCAGAGGCAAGTATTGCCCAGTTCAACAAAATCATCCACGCGTTACACGTCGCTCAGTCCAGAAGAAGCATTCGCGTGTAATACGTCGATCAGTTCAACATAAGTATTCGTGAGTTATACGTCGCGTAGTTCAACGGAAGCATACATAAACTACACGTTACGCAGTTCTACAGAATCTCTCGCGTCGTAAAGCTAGTTATAAATGTGAAATACGCGAATTAATAATGTGCAGTAAATAAGTGATTATAGTGATATTAGAAAATATAACAGTTTCAGTCTGGCGTGTATCAAGAATCAATATGTGAAATTGAATAATGTGTGACGACAATAAAAGTGTAAAAACAAATTCTTTTATCAGTGTTATCTTTCAGTAACAAATCCTTTCCGTTTACACACCTTGATCAAGAGATATGCTCGACTGAATAATAATAATAATAATAATAATAATAATAATAATAATAATAATAATAATAATAATAATAATAATAATAGCTAGCCGGAGGACAATGAACCCAACATTCAAAGTAGTAAAACAATAACAGGCGCTCAGAAATAAGATAACACGAAGTGACCGCGACAAATTGGCTCCCATACGTAGTGCAGATAAACATGAAGCATCTTCCAACTAGCTAACAAATATTCCACTCCAATTTATTTTTGAGAAACCCGAAAATAAAAAAAGTTCTATGTAAGAGATAGTTTGAAAATCTTTGTGTCATATCCTACTGAACTTAAATATAAAATTTCGTATTTCCCCGACTTTTCGTTGTTGAGTTATGCTGTTCATAAACACACAAATAAAACTTTTAAAAAGTAGGTTGCTATGTACTGGCTTTGAAATTACATTCTTTTGCATGGCATCAAAAGAAACAACTGAATGGTGTCTTAGCACTTCAAAATTATGACGAAGTATTGAAACTTCAAACCAACGGACATCTACATGTTTTGTCTAGATAAATCTTTGTCTATGTTGTACGGTTTAATACCAGATACACAAAATCCTGAAGTAAAGAGGACATCACAGGTCATTTGTCATACCAATATCTTTGTTTCAATCAAAAGTATCAGAAGCTAAAGACATTTTCCTTTCTCTAGGTACATTCCACCCAAAACTTCGATACCGAGATTTCACCGGAACCACGTGTTTGGAGACGTCCTGAATACAAAAAAGAGCATTCTTAGAAAAAGGTCCGCGCGCGCGTCTGTGAACAGCATAACTCAAAAAGAAAAGTATGATACACACCAAACCACGAAGGTTTTCAAGAAACTCCTCCTACCCCAAACTACCCTTTAAATAAAAAATTTTTGAAAAATTTTTGATTTTCTAAAAAATAACTCTTAACGATTTTGATTAAAATATCACATATTAAAGATATTTACATGACAAATAAAATGTAAATCTTGAATTATCCGCGATAGCCTGTGAAGTCCACTTTATTAGGAAGGAGTTTTGTACAATCTTGTATAACTGGTAAACGTTAAGCGATAGACGAAAACGTACTACAAAGAAATCTGATGTGTTACACTCACATGACTTTCTCTACTCTTGTGCAAACTATTTTTACAAACTTTTACTCTCCATCTATTTCATATTAATCGAGATAAACATTTGCAGAAACGATCTTTTGACATGCAAAGAGAATTACATTTTACACATAGCAACCAGTTATAAAAATATTTGTTTTGTATTTGCAAGGACAATATAGAAATACAGTAGCCTTGAAGCATAGACATATCTCTTAATAGCTGGTTGCTATGTGCAGCACCATTCCCTTTGCCACAGATTAATATTCCCTCAATATCCAAGACGAAAAAATGAATAACGAATTCCCATTTGAGAAAACAAGTATTGAAAAATTTAAGGGAATAACAAGCAATAGCTCGAAAATGGTACACTCAACAACAAAAAATGTATATGACATAACTTGTGTATTTTAACGCGATCTACATTTTGTGTGTAGTAAAATTTTGTCTATCTCTTATGGTTTACCAGTTATGTAAAAGTCGTTCACAATGAAGAATACTTATGGAGACATTCCCAGGAAATTCAAGATATACATTTTATTTGTTATGAAAATATCTTAAACAATGATATTTTAATCAAAATCGTTAGAGCCATTTTTGAGAAAATTAAAATGTTCGAAAAATGTTGCATGTAAAGGGTAACCTGGGGTGGGGGGATTTTCTTGAAAACCTTCGTGTCGCATTCTCTGGAAGATACTGAACCTAAATACCAAGTTTGGTGTTTATCCGACTGTTCGTTTCTGAGTTATGCTGTTCACAGACACACACACACACACACACACACACACACACACACACACACGGACACGGACATGTTTCCAAATATGCTTTTTTGGATTCAGGGGGTCTCAAAACATGTATTTCCGGTGAAATCTCGGTATCGAATTTTTGGGTGGAATACAATACTTCCCCTACTTACTATACGTAGTAGAGAAAGTAAAAATGTAGATCTCTTTAAAACACATAATGTATTTCAATAAGTTTTTTGTGCATAAGTCATTCCAAGATATCCGTTATTAACAGTTCGAATTGTTTATTACTTTGTCATTCTTTAAAGTCCTTTCAACATTGAATTGTTTCCTGCGATGTCATGGAAACAGTACGGAATTTTAATATAGCGTCCAGTTGTTAAACATTTGACTATCACTATTTCGGGAGAGTTTTATCTCGATTAAAATGAAGTAGAAAGGAAAATAAACTTTCGTTAGAATCATTATTTGTGTATCCATTAATTAATAAGCGCTAGAGGTAGACAAAGCCATGGGATTGTAACAGTCTGATTTTATGTATATTTGTGTCGCATCTTAGGGGACCTCAAGACGCGTATTTCTGATGAAATCCCGGCATCAAATTTTGGGTGAAATGCAATACTTGCTTTGTTTGCTTACAGAGTGGCAGATATTTCCCCCTCCCCGCGCCCCCAAGGGAAACTTGAGAGATGTTGCTACATGACGCTTGCGGCTGCGTGTCCATGAACTGCGATTTAGCAGCCTGACCTTACAGGATAATTGATTCAGTATGCATTCCTCTTCAGTTACCCAACACAAGTTCTGCTTCTGCTTATGTTGTAGGTGTCAAACAGTTCGATATTCTTACGGCTGGCTTTCTGAAAACTGTGGCAAGGAGGTCCTTGGTTCCAATCATGCACGGCCAATATGCATGTCCCCAAGTGATGGAGCTATAATGATGCCAAAACTATGCTTCCTTATGAAAAACCAAATCTTCTTCATCAAGTTACCCTCCTCTGTAGGACTTACACGCTAATGCCTTGGATCAGTAGCCTGTCGAGGAGCAAGCAAACTCTAGATCATAGCATATCCAGGATGTGTGATCAGCCCAATGGCTTGGATGAGTAGTCCGGCGAGGAACAAGCAAACTTTGGATCATAGTATATCCAGGATGTGTGATCAGCCCAATGGCTTGGATCAGTAGCCTGTCGAGGAGCAAGCAAACTCTGGATCATAGCACATCCAGGATGTGTGATCAGCCCAATGGCTTGGATCAGTAGCCTGTCGAGGAGCAAGCAAACTCTGGATCATAGTATATCCAGGATGGGTGATCAGCCTAATGTCTTGTGTCAGTAGTCCGGCGAGGAACAAGCAAACTTTGGATCATAGTATATTCAGGATGTGTGATCAGCCCAATGGCTTGGATCAGTAGCCTGTCGAGGAGTAAGCAAACTCTGGATCATAGCACATCCAGGATGTGTGATCAGCCCAATGGCTTGGATCAGTAGCCTGTCGAGGAGCAAGCAAACTCTGGATCATAGTATATCCAGGATGGGTGATCAGCCTAATGTCTTGTGTCAGTAGTCCGGCGAGGAACAAGCAAACTTTGGATCATAGTATATCCAGGATGTGTGATCAGCCCAATGGCTTGGATCAGTAACCTGTCGAGGAGCAAGCAAACTCTGGATCATAGCACATCCAGGATGTGTGATCAGCCCAATGTCTTGTGTCAGTAGCCTGTCGAGGAGCAAGCAAACTCTGGATCATAGCATATCCAGGATGGGTGATCAGCCTAATGTCTTGTGTCAGTAGTCCGGCGAGGAACAAGCAAACTTTGGATCATAGTATATCCAGGATGTGTGATCAGCCCAATGGCTTGGATCATTAACCTGTCGAGGAGCAAGCAAACTCTGGATCATACCAATTCCAGGATGGGTGATCAGCCCGATGACTGGTATGGAGGTGAAGAAGGAGGAATTGAAATGTAGTGATGAAAGGGATGATAGAAAAATTCGCGGATCAAATTATCCAACGCATCATTCGCCTAGCGACCGAGGAACACCACGAAAAAACCTTCTGACAGATTGGTCGCCCCGGGAGTTTGAACGCTCCCAAATGCGAGTCGCATACGTTAGGTTACAAAACAAAATGTACGTACATAGTCTATGTGAATATTTTTGTACTTTATAAACTGGTGTTATCATATATGGTATACAAGGGAGGAAGGCAACTACGACCTATGACAGATCTATTGCAGCTGAAAAGGATGAAGTGAAGGAACCACAGGAGGATAAAGACCGCAGGTAGACAGGCCACAGAGACGCATGGAATTCCCCAGTTCCAGGTTTGAAGACACGTCCCACAGCTGGGGCTGCACAGAGAGGGCGATGTACGATCCGTGCAACCAGGCAGCCCTCTAGTGTCCACGGGGAATACTCTTTACTTGAAGCAAGCATCCGCACCATCTATCCCGCATTGCCCTACGCCTCGAAACCTTGGAAGCATAATAAATTGAAACATGGGAAGGAGAGGGAAATGGAGTGCAAATCATGGTAAATGAGAAACTGCCCCAGGAGGAATGAACCAGAAAATAACGTAACGGTTACAGAAGTGGTGGGGACAGACAGTAACTAGTTATCCATTAACGCATGTCCGTAGCCAGAAAAAACATTGGTGGGGGTTCCATAACTAGATTTAAACTCAACAGTACCCTTTGAGTTCTATCTTTCTGTTTTAAAACCCAACTTTCCTTCCACAGAGTATTACCGGAACGTCTATGGCCTTCAAAATCTAAGTATTTTTACTTTCTTTACGTTTTTCTTCTATTTTTCTTTTCTCTACCACGTACCTAATAGGTACTGCATTCCACCCAAAAATTCTATATCGAGATTTCACCGGAAATATATGCTTTGAATCCAAATAAAGCATTTTTAGAAAAATGTCCTTGTGTGTATGTGAACAGCAAACTCAAAAACGAAAAGGCCGATAAATATCAAACTTGGTATTTAGGCTCAGTACCTTCTAAAGATGCGAAATGAATATTTCAAGAAAATCCCCCCACCCCAAACTATCCTTTACATGAAACAGTTTTTTAATTTTTTTATTTTCTAAAAAATAGCTCTATCTACACTGCCGTTTGTGAAAATTGCAACACCAAGAAGGAAACGCAATGAATTTAATAGCACAGGTTAGGTACATACAAGTAATAAATGATAAACTTTTCAAATCTATGCATGACCTTTGAACCCTAATATTCAGTATTTGGTGTGGTCTCCATGCGCTGCAAATAGAGCTGCTATACGCCGTGACATTGAATCAAAAGGTTTCTGAGGGATTTCCCTCCACGCAGTTTGTATTCGAGCCCACAAGTCCGTGACACTGGCTACTGCAGGACCGTGACGCACCAACCATATCCCAGACATGTTCGATGGGCGACATGTCAGGGAAGCAATGATACCCGTCGCTCTTCGAAGAAGGCTTGTACATTCCTCGCAATATGTGGCCGGGCATTGTTCTGTTGAAATGTGACTTGTGGAGATGCCTGAAGCAGGGGGAATATCTCAGGCTCTACAACCACCGTTAGGTACCGGTTGCTGTTCAAAGTACCTTCAATTCGTAGGGAGCGAGATAGGTTGTTGTAACCAATGGCGCCCCAAACCATCACACCTGGTGTTTTTCCGCTATGCCACTCAACAATGTAGCCCTCTAGGTTGCGCTCACCACGGTACCGCCGGACACGTATGCGGCCATCGTTGAAGCGGGACTCGTCCGAAAAGACTATATTTTGCAACTCAGCACCCCAGTGACGGTGTTCACGTGCCCATTGCAGTCGGAGGAGCTTGTGGTTTCTGGACAATGGAAGCCGACGTAATGGCATGCATGCAACCAGTCCAACCTGCAGCAGACGGCGACGAACCGTTGATGCAGACAAGTTCACACCTGTTGCAGTGTTCCAGCGTCGAGCCAACACTGTGGATGAGGCTGTACGGTTCGTTATGGCCATGCGGACAAGATGACGGTCACCCCGTGCTGTGGTTATGTTCCATGGTCCAGTACCCGCTCTTTGCTGCGTACGACCTTCATCTATCCACTACTTCCACACACGCATCACTGTCGTAGCAGCATGCCCTGTACGAGCCGAAATGTCGCGATATGACAAACCCGATCATTCTGCCCCGTTCGAACTCACTCAGATGCCGATATGGCTCCCTTTGACGTCGACGAGGCATACAGGCACTCACTTCATTGTTTCCACCTTGTTTGACAGCTCTGCACTGACTACACTAGGCGCAACATTGATCTAGTCGGACCGACACGAGAGGGCTCTGCTCGGCCTACGTGTATACCATCTCTCTGCAAACCTAATCGCTTATTGCTTGTACACTCTTCTACACTTCCACCAAGTTTGGAGTTATTCGGAAAATTCTTTCTTGGTGTTGCAATTTTCACAAACCGCAGTGTATTTAGATAAAAATGCCATATATTAAAGATATTTACCTGGCAAATAAAATGTATATCTTGAATTTTCTGTGAATGGCCTCTGAAGTCCTCTACATTCGGAAGGAATTTTGTATAATCTTGTATAACTGGAAAACGTCAAGCGATAGACCAAAACGTACTACACAAAAAATGTGGATCTCTTTAAAACACACAATTTATTTCAAATAATTTTTTTGTGGCATAAGCCATGAGATATCCGTAATTAAAGGTTCGAATTGTTAATTTCCTGGTTATTCTCATAAGCTCCGTCAACATTCACGTGTTTCTCGCGATGTCATGGAAACAGTATGGAACTTTAAGGCCAGCATATAGCGTCCAGTTGTTAAACATTTGACTATCGCTGTTCTCTTTGTATCTATAACGACATGTAGCTATTTTCCAAAGGTTTATCTGGATTAAAATGTAGTAGAGAGAAAAATAACCTTTAGTAAGAATAGTTTGTATACCCATTAATAAACGAGGGGCTAGGGAAGATCATGTGAATGTATTACATATTTTTTTTAAATTCTTCTTATAGTAGAGGCTCTGGCATGCCTCAGAATGGTCATGAAAATATCCTCTTCACAGATGAGAAAATTGTCACAGTGGAGAAGTACAATAAGCAAAATGATAAAATATATGCACGGAGCTCAGAGGAAGCTAAAATATCAGTCCCCCGTGTCCAGAGAGGGCACCACCCAGCATCAGGATGGTTTGGTGGGGCGTGTCACATCAAGCAGTAACATCTCTCCATTTCTGCAAACAAGGAGTAAAAACAGGAGCCAGATAGTACCAAGAGGACATTCTAGAGAGAGTTGTGAGGCTCCTGAACACAACACTCTTCAATGGAAGCTATTGGGTCTTTCAGCAAGACTCAGCCCCAGCTCACAAGGCTAGAACAACTCAAGCATGGCTCAGGGACAATGTTCCAGAATTCATTGCACCAGAAGACTGGCCCTCTGGCAGCCGAGACCTGAACCCACTGGACTATACGCTTTGGGATATCTCGAAGAGTAAGGCCTGTGCTAAACCTCACTCCAGTTTGGAATGTCTAAAGCGATATCTCGTAAAGACAGCGCTGGAAATTCCTCTAGATGCCATCCATGCTGCAGTAGCAGACTGGCCTAACAGATTAAGGTCCTGTGTAAAGGCCAGAGGTGATATTTTGAATGACTTATAGTGTAAGAAATGTTCATTAGTCACTGAATTAAAATATATGTGTTGTGTCTTTTTGTGTCTTTTTTTAAGACATCGCTTCTTAATCATAGGACAGAACTTATGACTGGACTGTGTATGTTGGGACAATTATTTTTATTTTCATTGATTGTTTCATTTAGATTATATATTTTCCGGATTTCTTCATTTCTTTGTTTGAGTATATCCAGTTACTGCTCTTAGGGAATTCATTTCCTATCTGTCCTGTTCATAGTCCAGTTTTCACTTCCATATGTTCCATTGGCACTGTCATTATTTCATACAATTTCATTTGTGTTGCTTTTGGTGTCTTGTTCTTTTAATGTTCTCCTTCTTGTTCCATTCATTTGTCTTTATTTATTTAGTTTTCTATTCAGGTCTTTGTTTTTACTATATGAGAAACGGAGCGGGATGGTTCACGTCTATGACCCGTATTCGGGAGGTCCACTCTGACCATGGGATCTTCGTAGTTTTCTGCTACAAGTTCTCCTTTCCACATTTCCTCTCTCCCTTTCAGGTTTCAGGCGTATCTTCGGTTCCTGCAGTGCTGACGGTGTCGGGCAGATGGCGTAGTAGTTTGCGCTTTGTAAAGATTTCTCCCCGTGAACGCCAGGGTGTGTTGTCCCTTCCGTTAGGGTCGTTTCGTCGCCCTCTCTCGGGATTCTTCGCCTCTACTGTGCGCGGGTGCTCAAACTGGACTAAATGAGAAATTAAAACCTAGATTAGAGACTTGCTCTATTGGTTTTTCATTCAGGGGATCTCAAAACATGTATTTACGGTTAAATCTCGATATCGAATTTGTGGATGGAATACAATACTTCCTCTAGTGGCAGGGAAACTAAAAATGCTGCAACTCCTTAGCTCATGAACAGCGGTGGATTATAAAAGCATGCTGTTGAAGGTTTCTTCAGATTCGCCAGCAGCACTGCTTGCGTAACACAAATCGCGTTGTAATTTGCATTTCTCAATGCCTGACTGAACTGCATTCGCCATCCAAGTGAATAGTACTGTCTTCTTCTGCTCTACACTGTTGCCAAAGTTAACAACCAAGGCAGCATTATTTTCCTAGACTGGGAAAATGTTTCATTGTGGTTTATTTTCTCTAACCAACATCTAAAGCAGAGGAGGTACACAGCATATATATGCTTGAAGGTACTCTTAATAAAAAAATAAATAAATAAAACTATTTTCAGAAAAACAACTTTATACGCCGCTCTGAACCGTTAACTCAAAAACTGACGTGTTACATTCAGACGACCTTTTCTACCGACTTTTCTTTCGAAAGCTTATCCTTCTATCCACTTCACGTTAGGCGAGATAAAGGAGCCTGGAGCGATCGTCAAATGTTTGAAAGTGTATCGCTATATGCTAGCTTAAAATTATACAAAATTCATTCCGAATAAAAGGGACTTCACAAACTATTTGTAGGAAATTCAAAACAGACACTTTATTTGTCACGTAAATATCTTAAATGTGTGGTATTTTTAATAAAATCATTGGAGCCATTTTCGAGAAAATACAAATGTAAAAAGCTTTTAATTTTAAGTGTAGTTGGTGGTGAGGGGATTTTTTTGTTTTTGAAAATCTTGAGTCACATCATTTGAACGTGCTAATGTTTGGTATTTATCCAACTTTCGCTTTCTGAATAATGCTATGAGGGCTGTCCAAGAAGTACCCGACCTAACAAAGAAAACATAAAAATGTTGGGGGAAAAAATCTTTATTTCTCTATATAGTCTCCTTTCAGCTAGCTACACTTTTCCCAGCGATGTTCAATAGCTTCAATACCCTGTTTATAGTGAGAACCGTCGAGTGCTGCAAAATAACCATCAACTGCAGACTCCACCTCTTCATTGGTGGCAAATTTTTTACCACCAAGCCATTTCTTGAACTTTGGAAACAGAAAATAATCAGAGGGGGCTAAGTCTGGAGAATAGGGCGCATGAGGAAGCAATTCGAACTTTAACTCATTGATTTTAGCCATGGTGATAATGGATATGTGAACTGGTGTATTGTCTTGATGAAACAAAAGTTTCTTTTCCACTAAATGCGGCCGTTTTTGCTTGATTTCATCATTTAAACGCTGCCATAAGTTTGCATAATACTCGCCATTGTTTGCTTTTCCTTTTTTAAGATAACCAATGAAAATTATTCCACACACATTCCAAAAAACTGGCGCCATGACCTTGCCTGCAAATGGAACTGCCTCACCTTCTTTGGAGTCGATTCTCCCCTTTCAATCACTGTTTTGACTGTTCCTTCATCTCAGGTGTGAAGTGATGGACCCATGTTTCATCCATGGTTATGAATCGACACAAAAACTCGGCTTAATTGCAGCGAAACATCACCAAACAATCGACTGAAACATCTTCACGATGCTGCTTTTGTTCCATTGTGAGTAAACGCGGCACCCATCTTGCTCACAGCTTTCTCATATCTAAATTTTCAGTTGTGTGCGATGTACAGCACTTTTTGAAATGCCTACAATGTCTGCTAGCTCTCGCATTTTCAGTCGACGGTCATCCAATACAGTATTGTGGATTTTCTTCACAATTTCTGGCGTGGTCACCTCATTTGGTCAACCACTGCGATATTCGTTTTGGCCGCTCGTACGGCCTCGCTTAATCTCTGCCACCCAATATTTTACTGTTGTAAACGAAGGAGCAGACTACCCCACAGTAGAATCTAGCTCAGCTTTAATATTAGTTGGACTAAGACCTTTCAAATGAAAGTATTGTATCACATAACGATGGCCAGTTTTATTCATGTTTACAAATTCGCTGAGAGAGTTCACTATTGATGGCTGCCAAACAATTACTAAACGACGTAACATCGACAAACTTCAGACAAGCTTTATAAGGTGGTACTTTCTACCACAGTCATTTGTTTGAAACAACAGCCACAATCTATACATCAGGTCGGGTACTTCTGGGACTGCCCTCGTATACACACAAAGAGACACAAATATTTTTCTATTTTTTTTATACAGGGTTCTCAAAACACGGATACCGAACTTTGCTTGGAATGCAGCAGTTTGTCTACCACGTATGTGGTAGAGGAAGTAAAAATGATAGAGGCAAAATTTAGTATTTATATCAGCCATCAGTTCCAAAGCCAAAGTTTTCAGAAGTTTTTACACCTCAAATGCCCATTTTTGGAAATATCTTTTATTTATTTTTTTCGCCAGTGGCTTTAAGGATTTTTATTAAAGTATTATAAGTCTGAGATTTTGATATTAGAACTAAAATGTATATCTCGAATTTCAAGTAAAGTCACCTGTTCTGAGTTGGAATAGTTTGTAGAAGAGACAAAAATAAACGATAGTGGTTAGAGAAATTCGTGTGAATGTAACACATGACATTTTTTATTGTTGTATTACGTAGTCATACATAGTAGATACTTATTAATTAAAATTATCACATGAGACTTAAACATCCACACACAAAAATTAGACTAACTCAAAATAAAGGCTTCAAATATTAGAGAGAGCTGGAAGATGATGTGACGTTTCTCAAAGGTTTAGCCACAACTTCAGAGATGCCGCCTGTTAATTTGGGCTATGTTGTGGATCGTATTACCCAGAGCTATTCTAGGACTAGTTAGTTGATGCAACAATGAATCCAGAGCAGCTTATGCAAATGCACACACATGTTTTCAGTAAATCCTGGGCACGCTGCAGCTCAGGTTTCTTGTTCGCGTCCTTGAGTGTCAGTATATATTGGTTGCGCAAACCTAGCCCACCGTGACTTTGTACAAACAGAGTTGCTAACGGTTTGCAAACAACACACTGCTGTTCCAAGACTGTCAAGCAGTTGTCATGGTGATTTTAAAATGGCACTCTGCTTCTGTAACTTCCTTTGTCAAGCACTTGTCATGGTGATTTGAAAACTACACTCCGCTTCTGTAACTTCTTGTCAAGCAGTCATGGTGACTTCAAAACTGCACTCCGCTTCTGTAACTTCTTGTCAAGCAGTTGTCATGGTGATTTGAAAACTGCACTCTGCTTATGTAACTTCTTGTCAAGCAGTTGTCATGGTGATTTGAAAACTGCACTCCGCTTCTGTAACTTCTTGTCAAGCAGTTGTCATGGTGATTTGAAAACTGCACTCTGCTTATGTAACTTCTTGTCAAGCAGTTGTCATGGTGATTTCAAAACTGCACTCCGCTTCTGTAACTTCTTGACAAGCAGTTGTCATGGTGATTTGAAAACTGCACTCTGCTTATGTAACTTCTTGTCAAGCAGTTGTCATGGTGATTTCAAAACTGCACTCTGCTTATGTAACTTCTTGTCAAGCAGTTGTCATGGTGATTTCAAAACTGCACTCCGCTTATGTAACTTCTTGTCAAGCAGTTGTCATGGTGATTTGAGAACTGCACTCCGCTTATGTAACTTCTTGTCCAGCAGTTGTCATGGTGATTTGAAAACTGCACTCTGCTTGTATAACTTTTTACAGCTGTAGGTCTTCTTGATTTGAATTATTTTTCAATGTTTTGTTATTTTTAAGCGTGTTGCTATTGAACTGTTTCTCGCGATATCGTGGAAGGTCTATGGAATGTCAAGGTCAGTATATAACGACCGTTTTTAACACCCCATTGTTGATTCAGTCGGCTGTATCCCTTTTTTTACGTACAACGAAATGTGTGTTGTAGCTATTTCTGCAAAGGTTTATCTGGATTAACATGCAGTGGATAGAAAACTGTGCATGGAGGAACAAGGCCAGCAATGTTTTCTGCTCGAGACGGAGGGAGTCTGTAACAGAGTTAATGCTCTTGTGATATGAAAATGAACCTGTGTAGAACAGTAGCCTTTTGTACTGGTTTAGTAACACAAAGGAGAAACCATTATTATTATTATACGGCACAAGTTCCACTTGGGGGAGTTAACGCGAGCAGCAAGGCACTTTCATCCTCGCCCGCCCGGCTTTACACTTATCTATCCTTACAAAGACTGTAGGCGACACACAGGATGAAGAGGTAGCAATTCTACCACCTACCTCTTCTAGGTAGAGCACATTTTGTTTTCCACCCAAAAATCAATGTCGACATTTCCCCAAAAGTACATGTTTTGTGGTCCACTGAGGCGAAAAAGCGTCTGCGTCTGTGAACACACAACTAACAAATCTGATGCGTTACACTCACATGACTTTCTCTACTCTTGTACAAACTATTTTTACAAAAGCTTATTCTCCATATGCTTCATGTTAATCGAGATGTTAATCTTATTGCTAATTTTCTTGTAGATGGAAAGGGAATTGGTAGGCTTTAAGCGATAGTCAAATATTTTAAGAGGTGGTTGCTATGTGGAGTATTCTATTCTCTTTGCATTACCGGAAAAAAAAGGAATAACGAATTTGAGAAAAAGTATAAGTATTGGAAAATTTAAGGGAATAACAAGCAATATCTCGAAAATGGTTCACTCAACAACAAAAATTATATGAGATAAATTGCGTATTTTAACACGATCTACATTTTTTGTGTAATAAAATTTTATCTATCTCTTATGGTTTACCAGTTATGCAAAAGTCGTTCACAATGAAGAATACTTTTGGAGACATTCCCAGGAAATTCAAGATATACATTTTATTTGTCATGACAATATCTTAAACATATGATATTTTAATCAAAATCGTTAGAGCCATTTTTGAGAAAATTAAAATTTTCGAAAAGTATTCCATGTAAAGGGTAATCTGGGGTGGGGGATTTTCTTGAAAAGCTTCGTGTCGCATCCTTGGAAGATACTAAACCTAAATACCAAGTTTGGTGTTTATCCGAATGTTCGTTTCTGAGTTATGGTGTTCACAGACACACACACGGACATGTTTCCAAAAATGCTTTTTTTTAGATTCAGGGGGTCTCAAAACATGTATTTCCGGTGAAATCTCGGTATCGAATTTTTGGGTGGAATACAATACTTCCCCTACTTACTATACGCAGTAGAGAAAGTAAAAACTTGGTACTTGTGAACCAAGCTTTTAATGAAATTCGCTGACGCCAAACTATCCTTTACATCAAAATGCATACACAAGGATAGCCGAGGTTGTTAATGTACCTAATCATGATCGGAAGGTCTGTGGTTCAAACCTCGCCAGCCTGTCTTCCCTCGTAACTGGCAAATGCCGAGGAGGCATCGTAAAGTTCGGCCTGGAACCTTTCTTCTCCAAATTTCCTTTCCCAATTTCATTTCGTATACCAACAGTCCACCGCTTGTATCTACCTATGCAGTAAAAACGGGCGTCAAACACTACCCCCATTAAAAAAAGGAACAGTTTTCATAATTTGTTATTTTCAAAAAAATGGAACTAACGATTTTGATTAAAAAGCCATGTATTTAAGATATTTATATTATAAATCAAACGCATATGGGAAAAGCCTGTGAAGCCCCCTTCATTCTAAATAAGTCTTATATAACAATTGGTAAACTGAAAGATAGTATATCTCATTAAAGCACACAATTTATAGCAAACAATTTTTTGTAGCATTAACCATTTCCAATATATTCTTTGTTATTAGTTGGACTTGAAAATTACTTTATACTTTTTTTTTCATCTGCTAAATCACTATATTCGTTTTCTTTCTTTTTCTGTGTAAATGCAAAGAGAAGGGAATTTCAAAGCCATCATATAGTGACTGGCTTTGAAAAGATTTGACTATCGCTTTAGCTTATTGTATTCTGCTTATGCCAACAACGAAATGGATAATGAAGGTTTATGTGTATTAACAAGAAGTAGATAGAATATGCTTTTGTAAGAATAGTTTGTAGAAGAATACAGAAAGTCGTGTGAATGCAACACATCAGATTTTTAATTTCTGTAGCAGTACATAGTAGATAAAGTATTGTATTGTACTCAAAAATTACATACCGAGATTTCAACGGAAATACATGTTTTTAAACCTCCTGAATAAAAAAAAAGCATTTTTAGAAAAAGTTACGCGCGCACGTCTGTGAACAGTATAATAAAAAAACAAACAGTCGGAAAAGTATACACCAAACTTGGTATTTGAGTTGAGTATCTTTCAAGGATGCGACATGAAGATTTTCAAGAAAATGGCTCTAACGATTTTGTTTAAAACACTATATATTAAGGATATTTAAATGACAAATAAAATGTATATATTGAATTTTCTGGGAATAGTCTGTGTAGACCCCTTCATTCGGAACGAATTTTGTATAACTGGTAAACGTTAAGCGATAGACGAAAACGCACTACACAAGAAATGTAGATGTCTTTAAAACACACAGTTTAGTTCAAATAACCTTTTTTGTGGCATCAGCAATTTCGGAGATATCGTTATTATTGGTTCGAATTGTTCTAAACTTGGCCTTATTTTTAAAGTCAGTTGTTCCTCGCGATGTCATGGAAACAGTACCGTTTAGTTGTTAAACATTTGACTATCGCTGTTCTCTTTGTATCTATAACGAAATGTGTAATGTAGCTATTTCTTCAATAAAACGAAGTAAATAGGGAAATAAACTTTCGTAAGAATGATTGTACACCTACTAATAAACGATAGAGGGTAGATAAAGTCATGTGAATGTAACACATACGATTTTTTTTAAAGTGGAGAGGAATACTTTGTGTGGTGGTGTTAAAGCAAATCGTAACAGGAGCTATCTGTACTTCCCCTTCTCTGTACATCAAGGAACACGTTTAAGATAATGTGCGGGAAAACTAAGTGGAATTTGTACCAGCAATTAAGTGACACGTGCAGATTTACACGGAACATCCGCTATAAGTACTCTCGGCTATGCCGTACAGAGTTCATTGACAGAATGGACTGTGTCCCCTGCATACTTATTGCACGATAGCCCACCTGGACGTGTAGCACTGTCAAATACGGTTACTTAAGTCATACCAACAGATGCGCTACCAGCAGGAAGTAAAACAACACGCGTCTTTGGTTCCTTCAAGATGTCCTTGCTTCATCCACAGCCGAGTTACAAAGACTTGGAAACTATCAACTCTAGTATTTCTATCTACTTCATGTTAATCGAGATAAAAGTTTGCAGAAATAAATTACACATTTCGTTCTAAATACAAGGGGAGTAGAGGAAACGGAATTGACAGTCAGATGTTTAACATGGGAACGCTATTTCCTGGCTTCGAAATTCCATACTTTATTACACTGCGAGAAAAATCAATGCTAACTTAGCACTTCAATAAATAACACAGAATTGAAAGATTCTAACTAATAACAACGATTACCTCGGAAATGCTTAATGCCAGAAAAAATAACTATACGGATGTGTTACATAAACATGAGTTTCTCTACCTTCTATCGCTTATTAGGGGGTATACAGATTATTCTAACAAAACTTTATTCTCCTATCTGCTTCATTTTAATCGAGATAAACCTTTGTAAAAATAACTACATTACACATTTCGTTACAGACACAAAGAGAACAGCGATAGTCAAATGTTTAACAACTGGACGCTATATGCTGGCCTTAAAATTCCATACTGTTTCCATGACATCGCGAGAAACAACTGAATGTTGAAATGACTTTAAAAGAATTACCAAGTAATGAGCAATTGGAACCATTAAGAACACATATGTAAGAAATGGCTTATGCCACAAGGGAAATATATTGTGTGTTTTAAAGAGATCTACATTTTTTGTGCAGTACGTTTTCGTCTATTGTTTAACGTTTACCAGTTATACAAGATTATATAAAATTCCTTCCGAATGAAGGGGACTTCACAGGATATTCCCATAAAATTCAAGATATACATTTTATTTGTCATGTAAATATCTTTAATATGCGTATATGGTGCTCGCATTTTAATCAACATTGTTACAGCCATGTTTTAGAAAATCAAAAGTTTCAAAAAACGTTCCATGTAGATGGTAGTTTGCGATGGGGGGGTTTCTTAAAAAACAATTTCGTATCTCATCTTTGGGAGATATTGCAATTAAATACCAACTTTAGTATTTTTCCGAATTTTCGTTTTTGAGTTATACTGTTCACACTCAGAAGAACCTGTTTCTACAAATGCATTTTTGGGGTTTGGGGGGCCCCAAAACATGTATTTCAGGAGAAATCTCGACATCGAATTTTTGGGTGGAAGACAACCCTTCCTTACTATACGTAGTAGAGAAAGTAAAAGAAGACGATAGGGGTAGAGAAAGTCACATGAATGTAACATGTCTGTAAGGAAGTTGAGAAGAGATAGAGCAGTAAATGTGACATCATCACGATGAAACGTTGTATCAGTTCGTTACTTACCTGTTTTTCGTGATTCAAATAATGGGAATCATTTTGTATCCACTTATATAATAATCAGGTTCGACTTTGCTGTCCAGACTTCATTATACAGCCATTAGGTTGCCCCAGCTGTTTCATTAAGATAACTGTTGTTAGGTACCTCGCTTCAAAGAGGAAAAACCATTAGGTACCTTTATTTCTTAAATATTCACAAGGAAAACATCTACTTCAAGAACGGGAAAAATACGTTACCTGATGTTCCGGATTTTATAGGTTTACGTTATTCGTGCTCTATGTCTCGGGACGGTCGTCCTTTTCGGGTGAAAAGACTCTCGTGTTGCCTCATATTACTGTCTCTACTACTTGCCCATAGTAGATAACTTTATTTGTACATTTTTACTTTCTCTACTACGTATAGTAAGTAGGGGAAGTATTGTATTCCACCCAAAAATTCGATACCGAGATTTCATCGGAAATATAGGTTTTGAGGTCCCCTGAATCCAAAAAAATCTGATGTGTGACAGTCACATGACTTTCTCTACTCTTGTACAAACTATTTATACAAACGCTTATTCTCCATCTACTTCATGTTAATCGAGATAAACATTTGCAGACTCTATCTTATTGCTAATTTTCTTGTAGATGTAAGGGGAATGTATATTTACAAGGGCAATTTGGAAATACAGTAGCCTTTAAGCACATACATATCATTTAATAGCTGGCTGCTAGGTGCAGCACCATTCCCTTTACCACAGATTAATACTCTTTGCATATCCAAGACAAAAAAATGAATAACGAATTCCCATTTGAGAAAATTATTGAAAAATTTAAGGGAATAACAAGCAATATATCGAAAATGGTTCACTCAACAAAAAAAATGTATATGACATAAATTGTGTATTTTAACGCGATCTACATTTTTTGTGTAGTAAAATTTTGTCTATCTCTTATGGTTTACCAGTTATGCAAAAGCCGTTCACAATAAAGAATACTTTTGGAGACATTCCCAGAAAATTCAAGATATACATTTTATTTGTCATAAAATTATCTTAAACATATGATATTTTAATCAAAATCGTTAGAGCCATTTTTGAGAAAATTAAAATTTTCGAAAAATGTTCCATGTAAAGGGTACTCTGGGGTGGGGGGGATTTTCTTGAAAACCTTCGTGTCGCATCCTTGGAAGATACTGAACCTAAATACCAAGTTTGGTGTTTATCCGACTGTTCGTTTCTGAGTTATGCTGTTCACAGACAGACACACAGACACACACGGATATGTTTCCAAAAATGCTTTTTTTGGATTCAGGGGGTCTCAAAACATGTATTTCCGGTGAAATCTCGGTATCGAATTTTTGGGTGGAATACAATACTTCCCCTACTTACTATACGTAGTAGAGAAAGTAAAAAAGCATTTTTGGAAATATGTCCGTGTGTGTGTGTCTGTGAACAGCATAACTCAGAAACGAACAGTCAGATAAACACCAAACTTGCTATTTAGGTTCAGTATCTTCCAGAGATGCGTCACGAAGGTTTTCAAGAAAATCCCCCCAACCAGATTACCCTTTACATGGAACATTTTTCGAAAATTTTAATTTTCTCAAAAATGCCTCAAACAATTTTGATTAAAATATCATATGTTTAAGATATTTTCATGACAAATGAAATGTATATCTCGAATTTTCTGGGAATGTCTCCAAAAGTATTCTTCATTGTGAACGACTTTTGCATAACTGGTAAACCATAAGAGATAGATAAAATTTTACTGCACAAAAAATGTAGATCGCGTTAAAATACACAATTTATGTCACATACATTCTTTTTGTTGAGTGAACCATTTTCGAGATAATGCTTGTTATTCGCTTAAATTTTCCAATACTTATACTTTTTCTCAAATGGGAATTCGTTATTCATTTTTATTTTCTCTACTACGTATAGAAAGTAGGGAAGGTATTGTATTCCAACCAAAAATTCGATACCGAGATTTCACCGGAAATACATGTTTTGTAACCCCCTGAATCCAAAAAAAGCATTTTTGGAAACATGTCCGTGTGTGTGTGTGTGTGTGTGTCTGTGTGTGTCTGTGAACAGCATAACTCAGAAACGAACAGTCGGATAAACATCAAACTTGGTATTTAGGTTTAGTATCTTGCAAGGATGCGACACGAAGCTTTTCAAGAAAATCCCCCCACCCCAGATTACCCTTTACATGGAATACTTTTCGAAAATTTTAATTTTCTCAAAAATGGCTCTAACGATTTTGATTAAAATATCATATGTTTTAGATATTTTTATGACAAATAAAATGTATATCTTGAATTTCCTGGGAATGTCTCCAAAAGTATTCTTCATTGTGAACGACTTTTGCATAACTGGTAAACCATAAGAGATAGACAAAATTTTACTACACAAAAAATGTAGATCGCGTTAAAATACACAATTTATGTCATATACATTTTTTTTGTTGAGTGAACCATTTTGAGATATTGCTTGTTATTCCCTTAAATTTTTCAATATTTTTACTTTCTCTACTACGTATAGTAAGTAGGGAAAGTATTGCATTCCACCCAAAAATTCGATACCGAGATTTCACCGGAAATACATGTTTTGAGACCCACTGAATCCAAAAAAAGCATTTTTGGAAACATGTCCGTGTGTGTGTCTGTGTGTGTGTGTGTCTGTGTGTGTGTGTGTGTGTGTGTGTGTGTGTGTGTGTCTGTGAACAGCATAACTCAAAAACGAACAGTCGGATAAACACCAAACTTGGTATTTAGGTTCAGTATCTTCCAGAGATGCGACACGAAGATTTTCAAGAAAATCTCCCCACCCCAGACTACCCTTTACATGGAACATTTTTCGAAAATTTTAATTTTCTCAAAAATGGCTCTAACGATTTTGATGAAAATATCATATGTTTAACATAATGTCATGAGAAATGAAATGTATATCTCGAATTTTCTGGGAATGTCTCCAAAAGTATTCTTCATTGTGAACGACTTTTGCATAACTGGTAAACCGTAAGAGATAGACAGAATTTTACTACACAAAAAATGTAGAGCGCGTTAAAATACACAACTTATGTCATATACATTTCTTTTGTTGAGTGAACCGTTTTCGAGATATTGCTTGTTATTTCCTTAAATTTTTCAATACTTATACTTTTTCTCAAATTCGTTATTCATTTTTTTTATGTCCTGGACATCCAAAGAGAATGAAATGCGCCACTTAGCAACCAGCGTTAAAATATTTGACTATCGCTTATAACCTACTATATTCCCCTTGCATCTACAAGAAAATTACCAATAAGATTGACATCTCGATATCTCGATTAACATGAAGCATATGGAGAATAGGCGTTTGTAAAAATAGATTGTACAAGAGTAGAGAAAGTCATGTGAGTGTAACACATCAGATTTTTTTCAAATGGGAATTCGTTATTCATTTTTACTTTCTCTACTACGTATAGTAAGTAGGGGAAGTATTGTATTCCACCCAAAAATTCGATACCGAGATTTCACCGGAAATACATGTTTTGAGACCCCCTGAATCCAAAAATAGCATTTTTGGAAACATGTCCGTGTGTGTGTCTGTGAACAGCACAACTCAGAAACGAACAGTCGGATAAACACCAAACTTGGTATTTAGGCTCAGTATCGTCCAGGGATGCGACACGAAGGTTTTCAAGAAAATCCCCCCACTCCAGGATACCCTTTACATGGAAGATTTTTCGAAAATTTTAATTTTCTCAAAAACGGCTGTAACGATTTTGATTAAAATATCATATGTTTAAGATATTTTCATGACAAATAAAACGTATATCTTGAATTTTCTGGGAATGTCTCCAAAAGTGTTCTTCATTGTGAACGACTTTTGCATAACCAGTAAACCATAAGAGATAGAGAAAATTTTACTGCACAAAAAATGTGGATCGCGTTAAAATACACAATTCATGTCATATACATTTTTGTTGTTGAGTGAACCATTTTCGAGATATTGCTTGTTATTCTCTTAAATGTTTCAATACTTATTTTCTTAAATGGGAATTCGTTATTCATTTTTTTGTCTTTGATATGCAAAGAGTATTAATCTGTGGCAAAGGGAATGGTGCTGCAACTAGCAACCAGCTATTAAGAGATATGTATAAGCTTAAAGGCTACTGTATTTCTATATTGCCCTTGTAAATATATATTCCCCTTACATCTACAAGAAAATTAGCAATAAGATAGAGTCTGCAAATGTTTATCTCGATTAACATGAAGTAGATAGAGAATAAGCGTTTGTAAAAATAGTCTGTACAAGAATAGAGAAAGTCATGTGAGTGTAACACATCAGATTTTTTTGTCCTGGTAATACAAAGAGAATGGAATACTCCACATAGCAACCAGCGCTTAAACGCTTAAAGCCTAGCAATTCCCCTTGCATCTACAAGAAAATTAGCAATAAGATTAACATCTCGATATCTCGATTAACATGAAGCATATGGAGAATAAGGGTTTGTAAAAATAAGTTGTACAAGAGTAGAGAAAGTCATGTGAGTGTAACACATCAGATTTTTTTATGTACTGGACATACAAAGAGAATGGAATACTCCACATAGCAACCAGTTCTTAAAATATTTGACTATCGCTTAAAACCTACCAATTCCCCTTGCACCTACAAGAAAATTAGCAATAAGATTAACATCTCGATTAACATGAAGCATATGGAGAATAAGCGTTTGTAAAAATAGTTTCTACAAGAGTAGAGAAAGTCATGTGAGTGTAACACTTCAGATCTTTTTATACACATCCTTTTTACAATATTCCACTTATAAACTAACTTAGCCTATGTACAAATTTGCTTGCCAGCTATGCTGCTCCTTTTACCTGGCACCCTGGCCTTCTGGCTCATCTGAGCATCCCTTGCTACCCTTAATCCCTATTGCCCATCTTCTCCCTCCTCCATTTGCCCTTCTACCTTTCTTATCTCTCTTACTTTTATAATCCTTTTCTCTTTTACTTTCTTTAAGAACTCCCCAATATTCTTACTTTTCTTTTCTTGTTAACATTTTAATTGCTACTATTTTTCCTCCCATACTTCTTGTCTCCATTCTGCTAATTCTTTGCATTCTGTCTTTTGCATTTCTGTGTTTTCACTACCCCCGCATAGTTCACAAATTCCGCTTTTTCAGCCTCTTAGCCCTCTCAGATACATTGATTCTGTTCTCATCCATGCAAACGCTTCTTTTTCTGCTCTATTACAATAATCCACATACCCTTCTCTTCCCCATTTCCTTTTTACTAATCTATAGAACACTAGTGATTTTTTATTCTCTAAGCTTCCCCAAATCTCTTGTCTTTCTATGTCCTCCACTCTGTTTCTTACTGTTATCCAAAAGCCATTGCTACTGCTTTCTCCTGTTCTCCAAATATCTCCCATTCCTATCTTCTCCATAATTTTTTCTACCCCTGTCCACCAGCTATTTTTATTTTTTGTACTCTTTTGTTGTTACATATGTACATATCTTTAAACTTTCCCCTTCAATTTTTTTTCAGGCATCTAAACCATAATTTCAATAATCTTTCCAGTATCACTCCCTTTCTTCTTGTTCTTCCTAATTCCACTAATGCTACTTCCCCTGTTGCTGATCTTGGTAACCCTAATAGCTCTTTACGGAAAGTTCTGTAGCTCTGCTTTATTTTTCTGCTTAACTCAGATCCCCCCCCCCCAATTTCTACTGCATATAGCACTCTTGCTCCTACCAATGCTTCATACTTTCATTCTATCCATTTAGTTGGCATTTCTAATTTGTATTTGCACATCCTTACTCCTGTCATTGCCGCCTTTCCTTTAGCCATAATCTTCCTGCTATGCCCCCCCCCATTCACCATTTCTGCTCATCCTCACCCCCAAATAATCCAACTCCTTGACAACTTCTAACTTTAAACCTCCCATCTGACATTTCTCTTCTACCTATAGTAAGCAGAAGAAGTGTTGCATTCCACCCAAAAGTTCGATATCAAGAAATACACGTTTTGATACTCCATGATTTGAATCCACACACAAAAAAAGCATTTTTAGAAAAAAAAAAGCCTCTGTGTGTGCGTGAACAGCATAATTCAAAAATAAAAAGAGGATGCGAAGCAAGATTTTCAAGAAAATCGCACACCCCAAACTACTCTTTACATGGAACATGTTATGCTATTTTTGATTTTCTCAAAATAATGATTTTGATTAAAATACAATATACTAAAGATATTTACATGCAAATAAAAGGTATATCCTGAATTTTCTGGAAATATCCTTCGAAGCCTCTTTATTCTGATATTTTTTTCTGTATAACTGCTAAACCGTAAGACAAAATCTCACTACACCCCCCTCCCCAAAAGACATCTCTTTAGAGCACACAATTTATGTCAAACATCGTCCTCCGTGGTGTAGTGGTTACCTGCTAGCTTCTAGTTCCCGAGGGTTTTTCGGGCGTAAAAATCCTTAACAAGCTTCCTTCGGAAAGGCAGTAAAGCGGGTGGTCCCGTGTCGTAGATTTACGGCACGTAAAAGAACCTCACGCCTGATAAAGAGGTCTCTGAGCAAAATTACCGCTCTTTCACGCCCAATATAGAATGGGATAAGGACCACAGCAGTTAAAGAACGCCCATAAATAATTTGAGGCGTTAGCCATTTCCGAGGTATTCTTTGTTACTGGTTTGAATTTTCAAATACTTTATGCTTTTCTCAACTATAAATCGCTATTGTATTTTTTTTCTTTTCCTTTCTTTCTTTTTAACGTTCATGCAAAGTGGACAGAATTTCAAAGCCATCACATAGCGACCAACCTTGAACAGGTTTGACTATCGCTTTAGCCTACTGTATTCTTCTTATAGCTACAATGAAATGTGTAATGAACCTATATTAACAAGAAGTAGAAGCTTTTGTAAGAATAGTTTGTGGAAGAGTGAGTAGAGAAAGTCACGTGAGTGCGACACATCACATTTTTACGTTTACGTGATTCATTGTGATTGGGACTGATAAGGCCACAACAAAAGCTAGTACACCCCTGTGCTCAGTAGCACATTGCAGAAGTTATGTGAGGTGCGCCCAATATCCATTCCTAAGTCGCGTATGCGATACCTATGTATTTTCGAGTTCGATTTTCGATAAGAGCCTTGAGTTCCATTCGGAAACACTAGAGGGCGTGTGGCTTTCGTTCAGAGTCTGGAGAATTCTGCAGCTGTTCTCTGTACATCTATCTTTTCTTGTCTTCATTTGAAAGTGCTTTATACCATTTGATTTTACGTGATAATCAGGGCACGGAGTTTGATGACCTAAAAATGCTTGAAAAATTATCTATAAATTCACTACGTTTTTAAATGGCACAATAATAAAAATCTGATGTGATGCATTCACATAACTTTCTCTACCCTCCATCGTTTATTAGTGGGTATACAAATTATTCTTACTAAAGCTTATTTTATACCTACTACATTTTAATCCATATAAACATTTGCAGAAACAGCTACATTACACATTTCGTTATACATACAAAGGGAACAGTGATAGTCAAATGTTTAACAACTGGACGCTATATGCTGGTCTTAAAATTCCATACTGTTTCCAACGTGAGAAACAACTGAACGTTGAAAGGAATTCAATAGAATGTACAAGTAATGAACAATTCCAAGCATTAATAACGGATATCTCAGAAATGGCTTATGCCACAAAAAAACTTATTTGAAATAAATTGCGTGTTTTAAAGATATCTACATTTCTTGTGTAATATGTTTTGGTTTATCGTTAAACGTTTACCAGTTATACAAGATTATACAAAATTCCTTCCGAATGAAGAGGACTTCACAGGCTATTCCAAGAAAATTCAAGACATATATTTTATTAGTATGTAAATATATTTAATTATGGTATTTTAGTCAAAATCGTTTGCCATTTTTAGAATAATGGCAATGTAAAGGGTAGTTTGGAGGGGATATTTTCTTTAAAATCTTCGTGTCGCATCCTTCGAAGATACTGAACCTAAATACCAACTTTGGTATTTATCTGACTTTTCGTTTTTTAGTTATGCTGCTCACAGACACATACATAGACCTTTTTCTAAAAATGCTTTTTTTTTGGATTCAGGGGGTCTCAAAACATGTAGTTCCGGTGAAATCTTGGTATCGAATTTTTGGGTGGAATACAATACTTCCCTTGCTTGCAGTAGATAAGCTAAAATATAAGTGCGCTGGATGCCCTCTACTGCTTAATTTCTACTTTCTCTACTACCTACTTGTACTACTGCATCCCACACAAAAATTGATTCAGATATTTTAAAGTAAAAAAAAGATGTATTTATAGAAAAACGTCCGTCCGTGTGTGTGTGTGTGTGTGTGTGTGTGTGTGTGTGTGTGTGTGTGTGTGTGATCAATATAACTCAACAAAACGAAATGTCGGATAAGTACCAATCTTCGTATATACTTAAGTTCGGCATCTACCAAAGATACGACACTAAGATTTTCAAGAGACCCCCCTCCACCTCAAACTACCCTGTACATGGAGCATCATTCCTTATTTCTTATTGTCTTAAAAATGGCTAACGATTTTGATTAAAATACCAAAGTGTTTAACCCGTTTAGATCACTACTGAATATTCAGGGACATTTTAACTGGTGGGTGGGGGAGCCCTTCCAAGCAGATAAGGACTTAAGTACTAGAAGGAGGTAATGTTTACTTGCTGTAAGGCAAGTGAGGGGTAAAGATCCGCGATAGTGAAACACTGTTGGCAATGTACGGGTCACGCGCGGCACAACTTCAGCATACTGTGTACCCCTCCCACCAGGCAAAACTTTGCTTGAGAGATAAGCCACCGCAACCCAGTAGCTAAAACGTCACTGAACAGACAGCACCATGAGTTTTCTATGAATTGCTCACGAAATCCTCTTCGCTCTGAATGGCTTTCGTATAATTTTGTAAAACAGCTGGTAAACCATAAAAGATAGACGAAAACTTAGAACATAAAGGGCGTCTCTAATTAATTTCAAATAACTTTCTGTTGCATTAGCCACTTTCGAGATATTTCTTGTTAATGGCTTGAATTTTTCAATTCTTTTGCCATCTTTTGAAGTGCTGTCAGTTGTTTCTCGCGATGTTATGAAAACAGTATGAAATTTCGTAGCCAATACACAGCGATCCGCTTTTTAAACATTTGACTATCGTTTCGGTCTTCTGATTTCCTCTGGTACCCACAACGAAATGTGTAATTAAATTATTTCTGCAAACGTTCATATCGATTAATACGTTACCTCTGGGAGCGAAGGATGAGAGGGAGACCCGAAGGGCGAGCAGATCTGGACGACGATGTGCGCAAGCAAGGACGGGTTTCCTAAGAAATGTGTAATATAACTATTTATACAAATGTTTATCAGAATTAACTAGAAAAAGATACAAGAATGGTTTGTAGAGACTATATAATAATAAATATTGTGGGTAGAAAGAGTCATAAAACGCAACAGATTATACATATTTTTATACATATACAAAAATATATATAAATATTTTTTTATTGGACGACCTAGAAGCGTGTGAGTTTTAACTCATAGAAACAAATATTTTTGCCTCATTGTAGGAATAAAGGAGTATTTTTCCTCTTTTTCTTCAAGCAGAAATAAATACTTCAACTTCCCAGTGTCTGACGTAACACTTAGGAAAAACAAACGCTTTCCAAGGAAAGAAAGGTAACAAAACATTTTAAGAATGGCGTTTGTATTATTTGAAGCCATTAGCAGGAGGTAAAAGTCATTAGAGGACCTTATTCAACAATTTCTCACCTCATTCTACCAAAACAAAGTTTACAGACCGGTTGTACGACTTCCGGTTGAGATCAGGGCCGATCAAAGGGATTGAAGTTGGCAGGAGGTTTACTTCGCCAAGTGCCACGAACAAAACACACCACTTTCTTTTGTCGAGATCACAAACCCCATCTTGGTATAATACAAAAGGGCAGGTAGCATGTCCCCGGGGTTTTCCAATATCAAACGAAAGAGAAAACGGAAGAGAAGCAGAGATAATGATGTTAAATGAAATTGGCCTCTTGAAAGGAAGATTTTCGGTTTCTGTTTTAATCGATCCCAGTCTTCCTATAAAAATTTACCTCTCATATCACTGCTTACTTGGAAAGCGATACCGAAATTTCACCGGAAATACATGTTTTGAGACCCCCTGAATCCAAAAAGAGCATTTTTGGAAACATGTACGTGTGTGTGTCTGTGAACAGCACAACTCAGAAACGAACAGTCGGATAAACACCAAACTTGGTATTTACGTTCAGTATCTTCCAGAGATTGCGACACGAAGGCTTTCAAGAAAATCCCCCACCCCAAATTATCCTTTACGTGGAACATTTTTCGAAAATTTTAATTTTTACAAAAATGGCTCAAACGATTTTGATTAAAATATCATTATGTTTAAGATACTTTCATGACAAATAAAATGTATATCTCGAATTTTCTGGGAATGTCTCCAAAAGTATTCTTCATTGTGAACGACCTTTGCATAACTGGTAAACCATAAGAGATAGACAAAATTTTACTACACAAAAAATGTAGATCGCGTTAAAATACACAATTTATACACATTTTTTGTTGTTGAGTGTACCATTTTCGAGATATTGCTTGTTATTCTCTTAAATTTTCCAATATTTATACTTTTTCTCAAATGGAAATTCGTTATTCATTTTTTTTTGTCCTGGTAATGCAAAGAGAATGGAATGCGCCACATATCAACCAGCTCTTAAAATATTTGACTATCGCTTAAAGCCTACCAATTCCCCTTGTACCTACAAGAAAATTAGCAATCAGATTAACATCTCATTAACACGAAGTAGATGGAGAATAAGCGTTTGTAAAAGGAGTTTGTACAGGAGTAGAGAAAGTCGTGTGAGTGTAACACATCAGATTTTTAACAAGTGTATCCCTACGTAATGGTTTTAAAGTTGCATGCTGTTTGCATTCGATCGCGATACACAGCTGAAAGTTGAAAGGACTTTAAAGAATGACCATTAATTCGAACCATTAATAACGGATATCTCAGAAATTGCTTATGCCACAAAAAACTTATTTGAAATAAATGTGTGTTTTAGAGATCTACATTTTTACTTTCTCTACTACGTATAGTAAGTAGGGGAAGTATTGCATTCCACCCAAAAATTCGATAACGAGATTTCACCGGAAATATATGTTTTGAGACCTCCTGAATCCAAAAAAAGCATTTTTGGAAACATGTCCGTGTGTGTGTCTGTGTGTGTGTGTCTGTGAACAGCATAACTCAAAAACGAACAGTCGGATGAACACCAAACTTGGTATTTAGGTTCAGTATCTTCCAGAGATGCGACACGAAGGTTTTCAAGATAATCCCCCCACCCCAGACTACCCTTTACATGGAACATTTTTCGAAAATTTTAATTTTCTCAAAAATGGCTCTAACGATTTTGATGAAAATATCATATGTTTAAGATAAAGTCATGAGAAATGAAATGTATATCTCGAATTTTCTGGGAATGTCTCCAAAAGTATTCTTCATTGTGAACGACTTTTGCATAACTGGTAAACCATAAGAGATAGACAAAATTTTACTACACACAAAGTGTAGATCGCGTTGAAATACACAACTTATGTCATATACATTTCTTTTGTTGAGTGAACCGTTTTCGAGATATTGCTTGTTATTTCCTTAAATTTTCCAATACTTATACTTTTTCTCAAATTCGTTATTCATTTTTTTATGTCCTAGACATGCAAAGAGAATGGAATTCGCCGCATAGCAACCAGCGCTAAAATATTTGACTATCGCTTAAAAGCTACCATATTCCCCTCGCATCTACAAGAAAATTACCAATAAGATTGACATCTCGATTTCTCGATTAACATGAAGCATTTGGAGAAAAGGCGTTTGTAAAAATAGATTGTACAAGAGTAGAGAAAGTCATGTGAGTGTAACACATCAGATTTTTTGTATAGTACGTTTCGTCCATCGCTTAACATTTATCAGTTATAGAAGATCATACAGAATTCCTTCCGAATGAAGAGGACTTGGCAGGCTCTTTCCAGAAAATTCAAGATATACATTTTTTTGTTGCGTAAATACCTTTAATACACAGTACCCTAATTAAAATCGTTAGCCAAGTTTAGAAAGTCAACATTTTCGAAAAATGTGTAAAGGGTAGTTGGGGTGAGGGATTTTCTTGAAAATCTTAACTTAAATACCAAATTTGATGCTTATCTGACTTTTCGTTTTTGAGTTATGCTGTTCACAGACAGACAGACAGACAGAAACATACTTGGACCTTTTTCTAAAAATCCCGTTTTTGGTTCAGGGGACCTCAAAACATGTATTTACTATGAAATCTCGGTATAGACCTTTTGGGTGGAATGCAATACCTTCTCTACCTACTAAGTATATGATAATGTAAAAATGCTGCTTTTATTCAACAGACCTTAAAACGTTTAGTTACAGCGAAATCTCCATATCGAGTTTTTGGTAGAATGTAATACTTCATCTACTTACGTACTATAGGTAAGTAGTAGAGAAAGTGAAAAATGAAAAGTCGATTAAATATCAAAGTGTTATTTAAGTTCAGAGTTTACCAAGCATGCGACACGAATATTTTCAAGAAACTGTCAAAGTAACAACCTTAATATGCTTATATATATTTTGGATTTTCTCAAAGACGGCTAAAAGATTTTGGTTAAAACATGACATGTTTAAGATGTTTACATGTCTAATAAATTGTGAAGTCCTCTTCATTCTAAATGCATTTTCTACGATTTTCTATAACTGGTAAAACATTAGAAATAGACAAAAGCTTAGTGTGTGAATAATTTATATCTCGTTATGTCATTTTTTGGTTATTGGTTTGAATTTTTCAACACGTTTTGTCATTTCTACTTTCTCTACCACGTACATAGTACGTAAGTACCGTATACCAAAATGGATAAGCATCTCCTTTTCATATAAGCGACAACCATGAATTCGATCCTATATCTTCTATCCTATTTCTCACTACTTTCCAAAATCTGTTATCATTTATTTCTTCCAGTTGCCAAATGTCCTCCATTCCTATCCTCTGTAACTCTCTTTTTACCCCTGCCCACGAGTAATTCTTATTTGAAGTTATCTCCTGTTGATTCACACAATTTTAAATATATTTTGTTCTTCCCTTTGAAGGCACCTGTACAAATATTTCAAAATTCTTTCCATAATTATTCTATTCCTCCCTGTTCTTCCTAATTCTATCAATGCTACTTCACTTGGTGTTGATCTGGTTAACCCCAAAAGTTTTCTGCAAAATAATCTTGTATCCTACTTTTTTGCTTAATCCTGAAGCCTCTCCCCCATATTTCTACTGCATACAACATTTTTACTTTCTCTACTACGTATAGTAAGTAGGGGAAGTATTGTATTCCACCCAAAAATTCGATACCGAGATTTCATCGGAAATACATGTTTTGAGACCCCCTGAATCCAAAAAAAGCATTATTGGAAACATGTCCATGTGTGTGTCTGTGTGTCTGTGAACAACATAACTCAGAAACGAACAATCGGATAAACACCAAACTTGGTATTTAGGTTCAGTATCTTCCAAAGATGCGACACGAAGGTTTTCAAGAAAATCCCCCCACCCCAGATTACCCTTTACATGGAACATTTTTCGAAAATTATAATTTTCTCAAAACTGGCTCTAACGGTTTTGATTAAAATAATATCATATGTTTAAGATATTGTCATGAGAAATGAAATATATAACTCGAATTTTCTGGGAATGTCTCCAAAAGTATTCATTGTGAACGACTTTTGCATAACTGGTAAACCATAAGAGATAGACAAAATTTGACTACACAAAAACTGTAGATCGCGTTAAAATACACAGTTGAGTGAACCACTTTCGATATATTGCTTGTTATTCTCTTAAATTTTCCAATGCTTAATACTTTATCTCAAATTCGTTATTAATTTTTTTTTGTCCTGGTAATGCAAAGAGAATGGAATGCGCCACATAGCAACTAGCTCTTAAAATATTTGACTATCGCTTAAAGCCTACCATATTCCCCTTGCATCTACAAGAGAATTAGCAATAAGATTAACATCTCGATTAACATGAAGCATATGGAGAATAAGCGTTTGTAAAAATAGTTTCTACAAGAGTAGAGAAAGTCATGTGAGTGTAACACATCAGATTGTTTTTCTACCAATGTTTCGTACATCCTTTCCAACCATTTAACAGACATTATTAATTTCTAATTCCTTATTCTTAATCCTGTCAAAGCAGTTCTGCCTTCTGCCATCACCTTCCTACCACGTGCTTCCCATACTTAACCTTACTCCTAAATAATCAAACTCCTTCACCACCTGTAACTGCTGTCCATTCAGATGCCATCATTCGCCTTATTTCCTTTTTGAATACTATAACATTTGATTTCTTTACATTTACTCGAACCTCCCACTCTATATAAAATTTCTGTAGATATAGATAGAAAGTAAGGCTTAAAGTGGGGACGTATATTTTCTAGAATCACTGTATCTATGTGGAACGATTAGTAGCCATAGAACCAACTGTGGTTGGACTTCCCGTAGTCCACTACCGGTACAACAGTTCATATCCGACAAGTCCCCCGTTAACGACGTAGTGTCACAGGTATTTATAACTCTGCAGCTATGATTTCCTCCCAGAAACAAGGAAACTGCATCTACTTCTAGGAAATAACAACAATTTTCCTGACGAAAGACGTTCCATGAGAACTTTAATTCATGATACAAAACATAATTGTTCAGCTTCTAAGTCAAGAGGCTGCCTGGGGTTGTTCATTAGCGTTTTAAACTCAAATGGCGATTTGATTAATTTCATTTACCTTACCCGTTTTTTATGAAATTATTGCAAGATGATCTATAGGATTTTTATGATGCATCCTCCCTTTTAGCCCTTATAATTGTGTCGGTCAGCGGAGAAAGGAACTTGAGGCAGTATTTTTAACACTTAAATGATTTCAGTCAAATTATATAATATATAAATTCAATAACAGCCCGCCTTAAAGCAATATGTGTATGTAACAACATATAAAAAGTGTATATTACAGTCATTATACATGTTTATATTATTGTATACATGCTTAATATTATTATGTGAATGTATTACGTAATTTAATAATGTAGAAGCTGTGAGAAATACGTCAAAAGATGCTAACAATGAGGTAACCTTGAGACAATAATGAATTTGGGGGTTTAACGGTGCTGATTGTGATTCTTGGAAGCAATGATGTAATTTTTGTGACAGTTTATAAAATAGCCAATCAACAACCAGAAAAAGCTTTAGTTAAATGAAGGTATTCTATTGGAATAGGATTAGCCAATCAGAAACTAAAATGAAGCAAAATTTACAAATTCAGAAGTCAGTTGCTTGTAGACAGTGTTTCGAGAAATTTAATACGTATTTTGTGTGAGACAAAAATAGTTTATGAGTTAAAAACTGCAAGTAATTAATAAAAAAAATCTCACAGCTCTCTCTATATCAGTGAAGTGTTATTTAAATCGTGTCAAGCATTAATAAAAGGAGTGAAATAAAATTATAATCTGTGTAAGCCTACATTCTTCAGTCGCACCACTCCCTGCTGACATTCATGTCTCTAAAAAAAATATAAATACTGACGCAGCCGAGGCAAACATAAATATATCATATTTAAAGAAACAGTTAAAAATTACAAAGTTAATATTTTTTTTAAACATTTGGGGCGAAGGCTACTGGAAACTTTTTACCATACGTGCGGTTGTAACTACGTCAAGTTCTGGAATTAATTGTTCTTTCACACAAGCCGTGTGTTAGACAGGGTTGGAAAGGTAGAATCAGATGACTGAAAAATCCAATGCCATAGCCGGGATTTGAACCGGGAGATCCGTGGTTCAAATCCCGGCTATGGCATGAATTTTTCAGTCATCTGATTCTACCTTTCCTACTTCAAGTTCGGCTCCCCAACAGTCGAAATATAATACACATTCTTCAAACTGGCAACAAACCTTTCTTCAAATTGGCTTCCATACGTGGGGCAGAACCTAAAACTTCTTCAAACTAAGTAATTTTTTTCAGGAGAAACAAAAAGCTGTTTGGACATAAAATTTCTTTTCATAATTTCCTGTTTGGCGTTTTATTGCATTGTTTATTACAGCCTTGGTAATACACACACACACACACACACATATATATATACATGTACTCACTTCATTGTTAGTAAATTCCACAAAAAGTAATTTTGAAAAAAAAGTGACTTAGTTCCTTCCTCCATCAATGAGCAGTTTACTACAGTTTAGCACTTTTATTAATTTCAAAATGTAGTTTTAGTTACAATACTGAGGTTTAGTACCTTTAATACCACAACTACAACATTTATATTTCATAAAAAACACGAATGAATAAAATGCAAATAACTGTTATATTATTTTATCTGTAATGAATGTTTTACGAAATCACTGGCCACTGCAACAGATCTTCATAAAAATTTAGCGCATCTTTCTCCTGTACATATTTCAGTAGCTTTTGTATGTCCTCCATTTTCTTCTTCTGAATGGGCACTTTAAGTTGTGGGCATACTGACACCAGATGCATAAAATACAACAATTTGATCGCGTCTTAAGCAAATAGAATGTATGCGTCAGACAACTGTTCAGACTGGGCGTGTCCTTAGTATTCTAGGTTTAGCAGTTTCGTAAATGAATTATTTATACTGGGAAATTGTAAATGTTTATTTCTTGGAAAATCCTTACTTGCTGTTTCTGTAGAACCAACAGTTTTCTTAAAAAACTGTGGCCACCACTTGTCAAAATTCATAATGATTTCGGTCTGAAACATAGTCACAGTAATTCCTGATACACTATTAGCTATCAGCTCCACATATTCTTTAGAATGTCACATTTTGAGATTTTTCTCTTCATTACACCAAATACTCGAATGCTTGGAAGGTACGAGGGCAGTCCAGAAGGTCCCAGACATTTTGGCGTATCGTGCCGATGAGTAGGGCTAGAGCCGCCATCTTGTTGTCAGAACGTTCCTACATTCAGTACGCATCCAGCTGTGGTAGCGTGAGGACTGTGTCTTCCTTACTGTGCTCTCTGTGGCTTGTTAAAATGTGCGCTGCAGTAGAAAATCCCGCCACCTGTGAAGTGCGGTTGGCTAAAAAGAACAAACCAATTGAAATTTATCGTCAACTTTGTGATGTTTACGGGCAGGGAATAATGAGTGAAAGCCGAGTCAGGCAATGGTGCATTGGTTTTAAAAATGGCCATACCAATGTTCACGACGAGGATCGCAGTGGTAGCCCTAGCCTTATGACTGATGATCTGTCAATGCAAATCAATGACAAAATTCGTGAAAATCGTCGTTTCACGATTACAGAACTTTCGGAACATTTCCCCCAACTTTCACGGAGTTTGGTGCATCAAATTGTGGTGGAGAAGCTTGGTTACCACAAATTTTGTGCTAGGTGGGTTCCGAAAATCCTAACGGAAGACCATAAAAACAGAGACTGGCTGCAGCACTGACCTTCCTCCAAGATTTCAACAAATATGGTAACGCTTTTCTCGATCGTATCGTAACCGGGGGGTGAAGCATGTCAATTATGAAACTAAACAGCAGTCGATGGAGCGGGGACACACACATTCTCCCAAGAAACCAAGAAAGTGTTTGCAGACGCTGTCAGCAAGAAAGGTCATGGCTACTGTGTTTTGGGACTCTAAGGGACTGCTTCTCGTTGAGTTTCTGGAACGTGGAACAACAATAACCTCAGAGAGGTATTGTGAAGCACTAAGAAAGTTAAGGCGTGCAATACAAAATAAGCGTCGGGGAAAACTTAGCACCAAGGTGTTGTTTCTTCACGACAATGCACGCCTACACACGGTCAATCGTACCCGAACCCTCTTGGATGGGAGGTTTTTGACCATCCACCATACAGCCCGCATTTGGCGCCGAGCGACTACCACCTCTTGCCAGCGATGAAGAAATGGCTCGGTACACAACGCTTTGATAATGACGCTGAACTGCATGCCGGTGTAAACCAGTGGTTGAAGTCGCAGGCGGCAGATTTCTACAGAGAGGGTATTGAAAAACTTGTGCCACGGTGTGATAAATGCCTCAATTTGAATGGTGATTATGTAGAAAAATAGCTTAAGAGTGTACCTTTCAAATGTACATAATAAACGTTGATATTTGCATTTTGTTAATTGTTTATTTCAAAACGTCTGGGACTTTCTGGATTACCCTCGTATGAATGACCCCTGTCTGGAAATCTGAGAATGATCTTGTTCATCTTGCCCTGGCGCTCCATCGGAGAAGAGGTTTAGTTCTGTTATATTTTCTGGAACAGAAGTCTGATTGTAATCATTTAAGAAAGAACATATCTCATTTGCCTCCTTCTTTCCCTCATCTTCGTTATGTAGATACATGGCACAATGTCTGGATTTGATGTTATAAATGCAGAAGCTGTTCACCCATAGCTGTCTAAGGTAAAATGTTTCCTGCACGGGATGTTTGGCAAAGCCAAATTCTGCATAAAGTCAAATGCCAATCCAGGATTCACTGGATCGTATCGAGTCCCCCCCCCCGATACACATTTGATTCCATCGTTTGCTTCGTCGTTCCTAGCAACCTATATACTGTGTTCAAGACACCTTTAGAGTACTTTATTTCATAACATCTGATTATCAAGCAACCACTTCTTATTTAAAATCAACCTGAGATAAACAGGATCTCTTTATTGTCTAACTCAGCAGTATTTTATTGTTCAACACATTAAATTGTTGTTCATTTATTCAATTATCCAGCATCCACCAATTTTATTACACTTTAGTTGTCTTTCTTCATTTATTTTACCACCTTTTCCACTTCTTATAAATCTAAGTTTTATTCTTCTTATAAACACAAACTTTTCATTGATAATGCCCTTTGTTTCATTTGTCCTAAATGGGTATATTCCTTCATTAAAATTTTCACTTTTTAAAAGCTTCGCTTTAAGCATCAATAATTATATCACCTTTAAGTGCCGGCGCTTTATTTTTGCTTTTGTTGATAGCGCTCACTGAAATTATATTAATAGTTATTCTTTGATCCTGAAATGTCTGGCCCTTTTCCCTTGATGCAAACAATCCTCTAGTTTTACGAAAGACAAATTCTTTTTCCTAGTTTTAACTACCATTCTTAGTTTTGATTTTCTAAACTATTGATCTATTCTTCGTCCCTTTCGATGGCCAAATAAATCCATTGCATACCTTTTACTTTCTCTACTATGTACAGTAAGTAGGGGAAGTATTGTATTCCAAAAAAAAAATCGATACCGAGATTTCACCGGAAATACATGTTTCGAGACTCCCTGAATCCATAAAAAGCATTTTTGGAAACATGTCCGTGTGTGTGTCTGTGTGTCTGTGAACAGCATAACTCAGAAACGAACAGTCGGATAAACACCAAACTTGGTATTTAGGTTCAATATCTTCCAGAGATGCGACACGAAGGTTTTCAAGAAAATCCCCTCACCCCAGATTACCCTTTACATGGAACATTTTTCGAAAATTTTAATTTTCTCAAAAATGACTCTAACGATTTTGATTAAAATATCATATGTTTAAGACACTTTTATGACAAATAAAATGTATATCTCGAATTTTCTGGGAATGTCTCCAAAATTATTCTTCATTGTGAACGACTTTTGCATAACTGGTAAACCATAAGAGATAGACAAAATTTTACTTCACAAAAAATGTAGATCGCGTTAAACTACACAATTTATGTCATATACATTTTTTTTTGTTGAGTGAACCATTTTCGAGATATTGCTTGTTATTCCCTTAAATTTTTCAATACTGATACTTTTTCTCAAATGGGAATTCGTTATTCATTTTTTTTTGTCCTGGTAATGCAAAGAGAATGGAATACTCCACATAGCAACCAGCTCTTAAAAGATTTGACTATCGCTTAAATACTACCATATCCCCCTTGCACCTACAAGAAAATTAGCAATAAGATTAACATCTCGATTAACATGAAGCATATGGAGAATAAGCGTTTGTAAAAATAGTTTGCACAAGAGTAGAGAAAGTCATGTGAGTGTAACACATCAGAATTTTTTCTTTCTTTCCAAATTAACAATCACTCCAACTTAAGCCATTTTTCAACTGGAACTGCAATACTGAATCCATTTTAATCCATTGCTAGAAACTTTTTATTTCATCTCTGAAACTGGAGTTCAGGTAATGCTAATTAACAGACTTCTTGGGGATCAATCAATTCATTGCACTTTGATCATTCATTAGACCATGTTAGGAATAAATATTTCTCCCTTTTCCGTACACATTTCAATTTACATTTATACTACGAGGGCAGTCCCAGAAGTACCCGACCTGACGTATAGATAGCGATTGTTGTTTCAAACAAATGACTATGGTAGAAAGTACTACCCTTATAAAGTTTAAGTTTGAAGTTTGACAACGCTACATTGTTTAGCAATTGTTTGGCAGCCATTAATAGTGAACTCTCTCAGCGAATTTGTAAACATGGATAATACTGGCCGTCGTTATGTGATACAATACTTTGATTTGAAAGGTCTTAGTCCAACTAATATTAAAGCTGAGCTAGATTCTACTCTGGGGGAGTCTGCTCCTTCGTTTATAACAGTAAAATATTGGGTGGCAGAGTTTATGCGACGCCGTACGAGCTGCCAAGACGAACATCGCTGTGGTCGACCAAAGGAGGTGACCGCGCCAGAAATTGTGAGGAAAATCCACAAAATGGTATTGGATGACCGTCGACTGAAAGTGTGCGAGCTAGCAGACCTTGTAGGCATTTCAAAAAGTGCTGTACATTTCATACTAACTAAAAATTTGGACATGAGAAAGTTGTGCGCAAAATGGGTGCCGCGTTTACTCACAATGGAACAAAAACAGCGTCGTGAGGATGTTTCAGTAGAGTGTTTGGCGATGTTTCGCTGCAATAAAGCGGAGCTTTATTCTATTCATAACCATAGACGAAACATGGTATATCACTTCACACCTGAGACGAAGGAACAGTCAAAACAGTGGATTGAAAGGGGAGAATCAGCTTCAAAGAAAGCAAAGACAGTTCCATCTGCAGACAAGGTCATGGTGTCAGTTTTTTTGGGATGCGCGTGGGATAATTTTCATTGATTATCTTCAAAAAGGAAAAGCAATCAATGGTGAGTATTATGCAAACTTATTGCAGCGTTTGAATGATGAAATCAGCAAAAACGGTCACATTTAGCGAAAAAGAAAGTTCTGTTTCATCATGACAATGCACAGTTCACTCATCCATTATCGCCATGGTCAAAATCAATGAGTTAAAGTTCGAATAGCTTCCTCGTGCACCCTATTCCCCAGAGTTACCCCCCTCTGATAATTTTCTGTTTCCAAAGTTCAAGAAATGGCTTGTGGCAAATATTTGCCAACAATGAAGAAGTGGAGTCTGCAGAACTCGACGGTTCACGCTATGAACAGGGTATAGAAGCTATTGAACATCGCTGGGAAAAGTGTATCGAGCTGAAAGGAGACTATGTAGACAAATAAAGATGTTTTTTCCCAAAATTTTTGTTCAATTTATTTGTATCCAATATCCTCACAATATTCTCATCCAGCAAGATAAATCTACATATTTAAACAAAATAACTACTCTCACTTATATTTTAGTAGCGGACAAAATATTGTATGCCACACGAATTAAGATATATTTAAAATATATCCCCCTCCGCAAATCCCGGAGGTTAAATTTTTCACTCAATATTAATATATTTTAATTTCTTACGCCATAAATGAATATTAAGGTGAGATAGCAACACATTCAAAAATAATAATAAAAAGCAGCCTTGATTTTAGCCAATCACAGTGTTAAGTAAATCGCAATTAAATGCGTTGTTTCTCTCAGGATTGCCAACCTGTGAATCAATCGTTCTCAAACATTTTCGCCACTAAGGAAATAAAGCATGTATTTTGTCTCCTTGCGGTATTTCGTCATTTCCTCTGCGAATCCTGTAATGCAGTTCAACCTGAGAAAACTTAAAAAGATGTAACAACGAATATTTCGAAAACGGCTAATGCTACGTAAAACGTTAAGGGATTTAAATTGAATATGTCTGTGAGATCTGAAGTTTTCTTAGAGGCAGTTTTTGGGTATCTCTTATGGTTTAACAGTAATACAAAATTACACAAACTTCATTCAGCAGGGTATTCACCAAAACAAAAAACATACATTTTATTAGTCATCCATATACGTTACACATATGGTGTTTTAATAAAAGTCTTTAGGGCCTTTTTGATCAAATAAAAATAATTTAAAAATTTCCTTTTAAATAGTAGTTAGGGTGAGGGGAAGTTCTTAAAGAATCTTTGTTTCATCACTGGAAGATGCTGGGCTTAAATACCAAGTTTAGTGTTTATCCGAAATTTTGTTCATACGGCCTTAAAACATGTATTTTGGATAATTATATATCACGATATAGAGTTATTAGATGGAATACGCTACTTCCTCAGCGTATCATAAATAGATGGCAGAGAAAGTAAAAATGGCTGTAGATCTAGGACTGCTTTGTCACTCAGAATCCTTCTAGACTTACTTTTGGGGCTTCAAGTTTCCTTATCCTTCACGTATGGAGCTAAATGGTCACATCTCATACTTCTGCTCCACTAATGCCGTGTTTGCCCTAACGGCCTGTTTTCACTGCTCCCATATTAGGAAGCTGTCGCCACCAGGTCGGCTGTTTTTTCGTCATGTTCACAGAATACGTGGCAACTCCCCTTACCTTGCAGCCAAGTAACCGCTTCTCTTCCACAACTATAATAACGGATAATTTCACCAAATTAACGAAGAACGGATCCAATAGCTTAAAGCTGTAGCAGCGTTATTATTTTTCAAAACAAAGAGTGGGGCGAACTTAATGATGGCGTTTTAGGGGAATTAGTTAAGGAAGATTTCGGTACTGCGGCCAAGACTACGCCTGTTGCGAGTCTATTAAACCTCCTGGAGGAAATGGTAAGGCGTGAGGGAACGAGGGTCAGCTCAACGGGGTCCTTAATGTTTCCAGATTGAACATCCCTTGCCGCCTCTCATGCACAGGTTCGAACAGAAGGTTACATACGTTACAGTTATCTTCTCAAAGCACATCTACCGCATACCACCGTCCCCCGCGCCCAACCCTGTTGCCCTGCAGGAGTACAAGCCGCCTCTGAGGTATAGATATCCATTAATCCTTGAGATCACCCTCAAGGTTTACTGGAATACATTTATGAGAAGGGTTTATGCTAGCTCAAGCGGTAAGAGGGGAGCCGTGGTTCGAGTCTTGACAGTGGCACTGAATTTTTATGTATACAGAATGTTACAGAATCCTAGGTCACGTATGGTCTTTGAGTCCATGGTTCTTTGCAATAGATCACAATCAATAGCGAGCCAGTTGCTGCTACTTGTAGGTGGGCATGCTATGTTCAAACATTCCATGTAAATACTGTAACATTCACACACTAGACTCCAACAGTGAATCAAACCCGGTACCCTTCACACAGCAGGCAGGTGCTCTACCGAATGAGGTACGGGACCAGTCTCTCATTTTTTGAAAGGCTATGTCATTATTGTTTTGTTTTTCTGTATGTCACACAAAGGGTATGGAATTTCAAAGTTAGCAAATAGCAACCCACTTTTTAAACATTTGACTATCGCTTCAGTCTGGCGTTTCTCTCTTGTACCCACAACGAAGTGTATAATGAAACTATCTCTGCATACGTTTATCTTCATTAACATTAAGTGGATAGAAGAAACAAGCTTTTGTAAGCATAGTTTGCAGAAGAGATAATAGGGCGGATCGAAAAGTAACGCACAATAATTTATTTCTGCCTTGGTATTGCAGCTGGAATGTTGCAATTACACACATATATAGTTTGAAGTTTTCACTACAGAGGGTATTTTTTGCTTCATGTGCAGCTCTAGCGAGAGAAGCGTGAACTACGCAACAAAGGTGGCGCGCATGTTACTGTCGTCCACGTGTGAAGAGCAGAGAGATGTCATTCGATATTTGTGGGCCAAAGGACATAAATCGAGTGATATTCACAGGGACATGCGTGGCAACTGTATGGACCGTAGCAATGTCTTCAGGTGGTGTGCATTCTTCCTAGAGGGCCGTGTGAACCTTAGTGATTCGCCATGCTTCGGGAGGCCGGTAACAGCTGCAACCCCGCAGAATGTCAGCGGCATTGAGGCGGCAATTTTGAACGATCGGCGTGTGCAACTGCGAACTTTATTGCAACAGGTCAACAATTCCTATGGTGCAGTGTACGATATTGTTCATGAACGTTGAAATTTCGTAAAGTTAGTGCTTGCTGTGTGCCTAAGAACCTGACAGACAAGGGCCCGGCGAATGATGACGAGCTTGGATCACCTAACGTTCTGAAAGGAATCATCACTGGTGATGAGTCGTGGGCATACCACTATACGCCCGAAACCAAGCAGGCAAGTATGGAGAGGAAACACGCTGGTTCCCCAGTGAAGTAAAAATTCAAAGTGAATCAATCTGCTAGGAAAGTGCTTGTGACGGTGTTCTGGGATATGCATGGTGTTGTACTGGTGGACTTTAGTGAACACGGGACCACTGTGAATGCTGCAGCCTACATGAAAACTTTGGTGAAGTTGCGTCGTGCCCTTCGCGACAAACGCCACAACATGAATCTGACAATGTAATAATTCTTCATGATAATGCTCACCCCTGCTGCTGTTCATCAGAAAATCCCCAAATTCGGTTGGGAGGTGCTCCAGCATCCACCATACAGCCCGGACCTTGCAGCTGTTTGGTCCCGTGAAGAAATTCCTGGCCGACCAACGCTTTGCGACAGATGCGGAAGTGAAATCAGCAGTCCGCAGATGGCTATACTCCAAGGAAACCGACTTGTACGAACAGGGCATATTGAAACTGGTATCACGATGGGAGAAATGTGTTGAGAAACTTGGTGACTATATCGAAAAGTAGGTAAAAGGTGTAAGTTCATTTGTGATTTTTTTGTTTTAACTATTAAACATTTTTTGTAAAGAAATATTATTGTGCGTTACTTTTCGATCCGCCCTCGTATAAAAGTAAATGATGGTGGCTAGAGAAAGCTATGTGAATGTAACACATCAGATTTCTGTAGTTGCTTACTTTATTATGCTGTTTATTACAAAAGGGCATTTATGGTCATTTGGACCAGTGCGATTGTTACAGCTCAAGAAATGTTTCACTTGTCCTAATGTTGAAGTTTCCACGTTTTACACGTAACCAGTCCTTACGTGTCAATTTGAAACCGTTTGTAAGCCAACATTTACTGTTTAGATATAAGTGGACAATATAAGGGGTAACTGTGAACTGGTTATGATTACAGAACTTGAGTGATTTTGCATATTACTTTATCTTGGATACAATCACAGCTATTTAAGATATGGTGTTTTAGTCAGGAAAATAATATTTTAGACAGTAGGGCCTAAAAGTAGAACTTCTAACACAGTGCACACGAGCTAAAAGCTTTCTAGTGCGATAATCTTCATTGTGACCAACTTTGGTTTCAAGTCCAATCACATGGCAATTACCCTTTGTATTTGCATATGTTTAATAACTCGACTTGTTTTGATTAGGTTTTACTTTTCATTATGTCTTTTTATATGATTAATATCTCATGGCGCTCGCATTATCTGTTCACAATATAAATCGACATACTTCAATTTATCGCAATTCGTTGTAGAGTTAACCTTATATTGGCAGCCTTCTCCTTTCTTTGATTTAAAACGTTATTCTTTTATCTACGATAACCTACGTAAAGATTCAACGACGGAAATTATGAATTCAGAAGAAACTGAAATGGAAGTGAAATTACAGAAGCAGCAGAAAGAATAACACTAGAAGTAACTTACCCAAAAAATTTAGAAGCAATACGATACAGCATTTAATCGCTTGATTGCCTGGTGTAAGGCAAAACATGTTGAAAATAATTTCACTGAAAATGACTGCTGGTGAGTCAACAAAACATCAAAATACCTGACATCTCGCTTTTTTAACGCCTTTCTCTTGTTTCTTGAACCGCGCTCTGAACTGATTTCTCTTAGTTTCGGGGATGAATATACTTTTATTGATATTTTACAAATTTGAGCGCTGTCCTTTTTCCCCTTGTATCATAAACTGCTCTTATTACAGAAGAAGGCCAACAAAATTTTGTGTTTATACGCCCCAGAACTCGTTATTTATTAAGCTGGGTATTTTAACGTTTGTGTATGATGCCTCACACATGTTACATTATGTTTTGAGGTAAAAAATGGAGTTTTATTTATGAACGCTCTTTAACTGCTGTGGTCCTTAGCATCCCATTCTATATTGGGTGTGAAAAACTGGTAATTTTGCTCAGAGACCTGTTTATCAGGCTTGAGGTTCGTTTACGTGCCGTAAATCTACGACACGGGACCACCGGTTTTACTTCCCTTCCGAAGGAAGCCATGCTAAGGATTTTTACGCCCGAAAAAATCCATCGTCCTCCGCCGGGTTTGAACCCGCGACCTCTGGAACTAGAGGCTAGCATGGTAACTACTACATCACGGAGGACGACATGCTCTGAGGTTCTTGACCATCACACGAGGAGTACTTCTAATATTTATAACAAGACATGGAAATGTAGTAAAATTAAAAATTATTTTAAGGTAACTTCACTTAATTTATTTAACAGAAAAAAAATCATGGCGCTACGGTCCATGGCCTGCTAACCCGACTGCCGGCCTCACACCCACATACGCACAGCAGAGATGGGCGATCATTCAACCGGCATGCGAAGATGTGCCCAGCATCACACATCCCCTAGCCGGAATGTTGGCTCTCGAGATCGGGGTCGCTACCTAACACAGCTCTCACTTTCCTCACGATGCTGAGTGGGCACCGGTTCTATATCCGGGATTTAAAATCCGCACCTCCACGAGCACATTCCGTAGCCGGGATTGCTACCTATCGCGGCTCCTACTTTCCTCACGATGCTGAGTGGGCACCGGTCCTATATCCGGGACTTAAAATCCGCACCTCCACGAGCACATTCCGTGAACAGGATTGCTACCTATCGCAGCTCCTCACTTTCCTCACGATGCTGAGTGGGCACCGGTCCTATATCCGGGACTTAAAATCCGCACCTCCACAAGCGCATTCTGTGGCCGGGATTGCTACCTATCGCAGCTCCTACTTTCCTCACGATGCTGAGTGGGCACCGGTCCTATATCCGGGACTTAAAATCCGCACCTCCACGAGCACATTCCGTGAACAGGATTGCTACCTATCGCAGCTCCTCACTTTCCTCACGATGCTGAGTGGGCACCGGTCCTATATCCGGGACTTAAAATCCGCACCTCCACAAGCGCATTCCGTGGCCGGGATTGGTACCTATCGCAGCTCCTACTTTCCTCACGACGCTGAGTGGGCATTGGTCCTATATCCGGGACTTAAAATCCGCATCTCCACAAGCACATTCAGTAGCCGGGATGGCTACGTATCGCAGCTCCTCACTTTCCTGACGATGCTGAGTGGGCACCGGTCCTATATCCGGGACTTAAAATCTGCACCTCCACGAGCACATTCCGTGGCCGGGATTGCTACCTATGGCAGCTCCTCACTTTCCTGACGATGCTGAGTGGGTACCGGTCCTATACCCGGGACTTAAAATCCGCATTCCCATGGGTGGGATCGAAACCGGCGCATTCCGTTGCCGGGAACGAGAGCACCACGCTCCAGTCCAGGGTGCAGGGCAATTAATTTAATAAACTTTCTAATAATACTAAAACTCTTTCTTTTGAATGCTTTAAGAGCTCACTGAAGCGCACTTTGTTGTTGAATCCCTTTTGCTGTCTCAGTGAATTTTATAAGGTCCGTCCATCTATACATTTTATTCAGCAATCTATCATCAACGAAACACAGTTCTATGAGTTTATGCATGACTCGCTGGCTGCCCGAGGTTACACGGTTAGACTTTTAAACTGGAATGACGATTTAAGTAACTACATTTATCCCACCCCGTTCTTTATGACATTATTGTAGAATGATCCAGAAGACTTTCATGGTGAAATCTGTCCTTTCGTACAGCCCCAGATACTCACAATAACGGATGAAAAATCCGTTGATATTCACGCAAAACGATGAGAAACATTGGCGGAACGTCTGACTCCCTCCGACCGTGTTCCAAGTTCTGGAAATGCTGCATAGTCTATAATACCCTTCAGCGGTGGAACAATCATCTGTCGGAATGGTCAAGTAAGTTGTTGATAATCACATATTAAACGCTGTATCTTCTCTTCGGTTCCATACTTATTTTATAATATAAAATCTACATTTTTACTTTCTCTACTACATATAGTAAGTAGGGGAAGTATTGTATTCCACCCAAAAATTCGATACCGAGATTTCACCGGAAATACATGTTTTGAGACCCTCTGAATCCAAGAAAAGCATTTTTGGAAACATGTCCGTGTGCGTGTGGATGTGTGTCTGTGAACAGCATAACTCAGAAACGAACAGTCGGATAAACACCAAACTTGGTATTTAGGTTCAGTATCTTCCAGAGATGCGACACGAAGGTTTTCAAGAAAATCCCCCCACCCCAGATTACCCTTTACATGGAAGATTTTTCGAAAATTTTAATTTTCTCAAAATGGCTCTAACGATTTTGATTAAAATGTCATGTTTAAGATATTTTCATGACAAATAAAATGTATATCTTGAATTTTCTGGGAATGTCTCCAAAAGTATTCTTCATTGTGAACGACTTTTGCATAACTGGTACACCATAAGAGAGAGACAAAATTTTACTGCACAAAAAATGTAGATCGCGTTAAAATACACAATTTATGTCATATACATTTTTGTTGTTGAGTGAACCATTTTCGAACTATTGCTTGTTATTCCCTTAAACTTTCCAATACTTTTTCTCAAATGGGAATTCGTTATTCATTTTTTTATGTCCTGGACATACAAAGAGAATGGAAAGCTCCACATAGCAACCAGCTCTTAAAATATTTGACTATCGCTTAAAACCTACCACATTCCCCTTGCATCTACAAGAAAATTAGCAATAAGATTGACATCTCGATATCTCGATTAACATGAAGCATATGGAGAATAAGCGTTTGTAAAAATAGTTTGTACAAGAGTAGAGAAAGTCATGTGAGTGTATCACATCAGAATTTTTTCACATAATACAGAAACCCTTAGCATATACGTCGGCGTAGAGATGAAGCTGCTGAATATGAAGATTCCATACTCCCAGGCCACCAAGTTAACCTCTTTGGAAAATGCGCATAGTCTGCAATCATCGAGAAAAATAACATTCTCAGCTGCCAAGTATAAAAATATCAGCACACTGATTTCTAATGTTAGCTGGACACAATTTTCTCTCTTTATTATATTCGTGCAATAGGTCCCGGGTTCAAATCCCGTAGGCCGACCAATCTGACTGAGGTTTTTTCGTGGTTTCCCTCAGCCACTAAGGTAAATACCGGATTGGATATTTAATACCACCACCCAGAGTTCCACCTTAAGTCTAAAACAATAGTAAAAATGAAAAATAGGTGGTAATAGCGAATGTTGTGCCATCTATCCCCAGACAATGAAAGCAGTTAGATTGGCACCCTAATGCCATCTGCACAGCACGAAGAAGAAGATCTGGTTGCTATGCACTAGGGTCTCTGCGGACACGACGAAGCGGGTGGTTACAGGGATCAGACCTAGAAGGCTAACTGTCCGCCACACCTCGATCTAAGAGTTATCCACTAACAGATCCGTCGCGATATGACCCTGTAGTTAAAGCGACGTAAAATAAATAGAGTAATAAAAAAATTATGCAACAAACCCTGCTAACGATCTTGATTGTTAGCATACAAAGGAAATAAAGCGAAACTTTCTTACTTGAGGGTTATTAACATATGTTGGCATTGGAGATTCGATTCTCTTTAGTTTTGTGTGTATTACTTGTTAAATCGTGACCATCAATTCAAACCGGCGGAGGTCGATGGATTTTTTCGGGCGTAGAAATCGTTAGCATGGCTCCTTTGGAAGGAAAGTAAAGCCGGTGATCCCGTGTAGTAGATTTACGGCACGTAAAAGAACCTCAAGCCTGATAAAGAGGCCTCTGAGCAAAATTTCCGATCTTTCACGCCCAATATAGAATGAGACGCTAAGAATCACAGCAGTTAAAGAGCGTCCATAAGTAAAACTCAATTTAATTTAATTTTGTGACCACACACACACACACACACACACACACACACACACACACACACACACGCACGCACACACACATTGCTGAATGAAATATCCGCGGCATTTGTCTTATTTTACATGTATATTCTGTGGAGTAACAAAACTATTTTCTTTTCTATGGTATTCTCAACCAAAATGAAAGCCTTCTTCGCTAGCGTGTTCTTTTACAACTGCAATGTGTTGGTATTAAGTACGTCTTTGTAAATCCTTTAAATTTTTTTAGTAATTTATGAAATGAAATTAGGTGTTTTATAGAGCATGTCCGTCAGAAAGAATTGCGTTTTTTAATGGCGCAAGAATTATTAACATCGATTAAGTAGTTTTGGAGATTACGACACACACACACACACACACACACACACACACACACACACACATCTCTTTCTTTATAATATTAATATACATATCGATTCTCATTAAAATATAAACCAAAGTTTTGGTTACTCTTTGTTAAGCCGCAATGTTACCGATAAAAGTCGATGAAGAGAACAGGTTCTGATGTTCTCAGATTTCTCACATGCATCCCCTCCACTTCCACCAGCCACCCCACTCCTGATCATCTTCATGGTCGTGTAACCTTGTGGATGCAGGCAGACATCGAACTATGGCGAACAATGGTGGATACTTCCACACCTGTTACATACCGTCCTGCAATCTTGCTTACCAAGCACGTGTTCCAACGTCTCACTTGGAATTGATTATAACTATCACATATCGAAATATACCTGTTGAATATTAACAGCACCGGTAACAGCCATTTATGTCACATTTGTATGTTTTAACGAGATCTGCATTTTATCGTGTACCAGTTTTACCAAATTCATTCAGAATGAAGAGCACTTCCCAGGGTCTTCAAGATACACATTTTATTTGTCATACAAATGTTTTAAACATATGTTAACCAAATCGTTAGAGTCATTTTGAGAACATAAAAAATACGTAAATTTTTTACGCAAAGGAGAGAGTATACGATGTCCCATCCTTAGAAGAGGTGAACTTAAATAACAAGTTGCTATTTAATCAACTTTTCGTTTTTGAGTTATGTTGTTCACACACACACACACACACACACACACACCCGCGCGCGCGCGGACCGTTTTCTAAAAATCCTTTTTTGGACTCAGTGAGCCTCAAAATGTATACTTTTGGTGAAATTTCGTTATCGAATTTTTGCGAGGAATACAATACTTCAACTTACTATACCTGAAAGTAATATACCTATACTAAAGTTTTCACGAATTTAAAGCGATAAAACGAATATCTCGGAAATGGTTAATGCCACACAATATTTTTATGTAACAAATTGTGCCTTAACGAGAACAACATTTTTTGTGTAGTATGTTTTTGCACTAGTTTTACCAAAGCCATTCAGAATGAAGAGAACTTCAGAGGTCGCTTACTGTATATATATTTTATTTATCGCGCAAAATCTTAAACATGTAATATTTTAACCAAAACCGTTAGAGCCATTTTGAGGAAAACAAAAATAACGAAACATTTCCATGTAAAGGGAATAATTAAAACAATTGCGTAACTTTAAACCTTCCCCAGTTTGTTCCTCTGATTTTTCTGAACCAGTCTAAAGACTTGAGTTTGCACTTTTATAGCGGACAAAAACAATATTCTTTAGTAAATTCATGAAAAGCATTCATCATCAGAATAAACGCAAAGAAAAGCGTTCGGAGAAGTGCGCCGATTTATTATCGTTAGTAATATATCATAGTTATTCAAATGGTATTCCAATTTTATTTATAAAGCATACTTAAAAGTTAGAATTTAAATGAAATATGTTTTTTGGGCGCTATGTCATACATATCGCTGAAAAATGGATTTATAATTATATATTTGTGTTGTAGAGTACACGAAGTTTGAAGTCTTTTCTATCGAAACGTCTGATCCGTGGGACTGTGCACAGAGCCCCATGCATGATCACGCTGGTTTGAAACGCCTACGTTCCTCTCAGGTTTTGTGAAACGTGCAATCATTACTGTTTACATATGCAAATTGCTGTCGGCTCCGCTCCTTACCAGTGATGTGTTTGACGAAAACGACACGATCTTCATTAATTATTCATCAGACTTCTTAGACGTCTGATCTTGTGGTCTTCGTTCTTAAAGAAATACTAACTTTGTTATTGGCAGGTTACTAACACTTGTTTATATAACAAGTTAGTCATGAGCTCACGAGGAACAAAGCTACATGATCTTAAAATTTATTATAATTTAGGAAAATTTAAACGAATAACAGCGAATATTTAAAAAATACGAGATGTATGCTTTCTGTATATCACGCATCTACTTTTGTAATGATTATGTTTTCGTATCTACGTAAATTAAACGTAAAAGAAGACTTCACAGGCTTTCTTTAAAAAAACTTCAAGATAGGTATACACCTTGTAATCACATATTTTAATAAAAATAGAGCCATTTTTGTGATGAGTAAAGATGAGGGGTTTGAGCGCGGCACGAAATACACGTTGACTCGACAGCGATGGTAGGTAGACATGCAGGTAAACAACTAAGGGCAGTGCACCCAAAAGAAGTGCAACAAGACGCTGCAAATATACAACGAAAGATAATAACAATAATAGAAAAGGTGTCAGAAAAAATCTGATGTGTTACACTCACATGACTTTCTCTACTCTTGTCCGGTGAAGAATACTTTTGGAGACATTCCCAGAAAATTCAACATATACATTTTATTTGTCATGAAAATATCTTAAAAATACGATATTTTAATCAAAATCGTTAGAGCCATTTTTGAGAAATTTAATATTTTCTAAAAATCTTCCATGTAAAGGGTAATCTGGGGTGGGGGGATTTTCTTGAAAACCTTCGTGTCGCATCTCTGGAAGATACTGAACCTAAATACCAAGTTTGGTGTTTATCCGACTGTTCGTTTCTGAGTTATGCTGTTCACAGACGCACGGACATGTTTGCACAAACTATTTTTACAAACGCTTATTCTCTATATGCTTCATGTTAATCGAGATGTTAATCTTATTGCTAATTTTCTTGTAGATGCAAGAGGAATTGCTAGGCTTTAAGCGATAGTCAAATATTTTAAGAGCTGGTTGCTATGTGGAGTATTTCATTCTCTTTGCATATCCAAGACAAAAAAAATGAACAACGAATTCCCATTTGAGAAAATAAGTATTGAAAAATTTAAGCGAATAACAAGTAATATCTCGAAAATGGTTCACTCAACACAAAAAAAATGCATATGACATAAATTGTGTATTTTAACGCGGTCTACATTTTTGTGCAGTAAAATTTTGTCTATCTCTTATGGTTTACCAGTTATGCAAAAGTCGTTCACAATGAAGAATACTTTTGGAGACATTCCCAGAAAATTCAAGATATACATTTTATTTGTCATGAAAATATCTTTAAAATACGATATTTTAATCAAAATCGTTAGAGCAATTTTTGAGTAAATTAATATTTTCTAAAAATCTTCCATGTAAAGGGTAATCTGGGGTGGGGAGATTTTCTTGAAAACCTTCGTGTCGCATCTCTGGAAGATACTGAACCTAAATACCAAGTTTGGTGTTTATCCGACTGTTCGTTTCTGAGTTATGCTGTTCACAGACGCACACACAGACACACGGACATGTTTCCAAAAATGTTTTTTTTTGGATTCAGGGGGTCCCAAAACATGTATTTCCGGTGAAATCTCGGTATCGAATTTTTGGGTGGAATACAATACTTCCCCTACTTACTATACGTAGTAGAGAAAATAAAAATAAGTGAAAAATACAGTAAATCTGGAATATAATTTCTGAGAATTCGTCTTTTAAATTGCTTACCTAATTGTATAAACAGTACAGCTTGTAAATAGGAAACTCAGCAACAATTTTTGGCAAATGTGGGACAGTGAAGTAGAGACTTTGAGAAACGTGGAAATTCCCTTCTAGTAAGTCCGTTCAGATTCTTTGGGATAACAACTTATTTTACACAAAACTGTACTAAAGAATAATTATTATCAGTATTAGCTAAAAAATAAACTGAATCTATTTTCCCCAATAATTCCCTTTCTAATGTATGTATAAAACCATAAACTTGTTTTGTGAAGACCTGTTTACCCGTTTAATCCTTTCCTTCCTTGTACCTATGGCCTTACTTGTCAATCAATGGGGCTTAAGCAAAAACTAGCGATTAGATAGCTCCTTTCTAATGACCCTCATTAGCCGGATCCCTAGTGGAAGTTGACCATCGGCGCAATACGAATAAATCCACAACAAAGTGTGTAACAATTGAAGTTTTCTCAATTAACAAGAAGTAGGCAGAAAAATCAGATTTCGTGAGAATTTTATGGAGGAGTGAGATTAGATTAGATTGGATTGCATTCTGTGAGTTCGCTAGCAGCCATAAAGGTTTGTGTACATAGAACATGTCAAAGAAATGTACAAAAATTACATATAAACATAAATATTACACAGAATATAGAACATTTGAAATAAAATAAAGAATATTATACACAAAATGAAACAAATCAGATGTAATTTTGTACAAAATCGAATACCTCCCTACCGTTATAAGGTTAACATTACATTTATAGACAAGAACAGTTATTTTAACTTTCACTAGGCCTGTACTTTTGTTCGTCTCATCATTTTGTTCTATTTGATTTGTAATGCATAGCATTTACTGTCAGTTCTTAATGTGCATACATTTAAATAGCTTCATTAATTCTAGAGCAGGCAATTGGAAAAATTGACATTAATATTACTAATATTACTTAGAGATCTATATATGTATTATCATCAGGATAACTTGTCATTCAGATAATCTTGTACAGAATAATATGCTTTAGAGCATAGGTACTCTTTAACAGCAGTTTTAAAGACATTGAAACTGTCAACTTTTCCCTTAAGATCATTAGGGAGAGTATTAAATATTTTTATGGTCTCATAATATACACCTTTCTGGAAGCAAGACAGCTTTGCACTGGGATGATGGAAGTTACTCTTTTGTCTAGTGTTTATCTCATGAATTTCCATGTTTGTAATGAATTTGGTTCGATTGCATACATAGAATTTTAAGACTGAAAATATGTACATGCAAGGTAGGGTTAATATCTTCAGTCTTCTAAAAAGATGTTTGCAAGAGTGTCTGCTATGGGTGCTGGAAATGATTGTTATAACCTTCTTTTGCATGAGGAATATTCGTTTACTTTCCACCGAATTTCCCCAAAATAATATTCCATATTCAATGATAGAGTTAAAATATGCATAGTATACTAATTTAAGCGTATCTATAGAACTGACATTTACCAGTGCTCGGATAGCATAACAGGCAGAACTGAGTTTGGGTAAGATATACGTAATGTGAACTTTCCAATCTAAATATCTGTCTACTCGGAGGCCTAGAAATTTGAGTAGAGAATGCAACACATAATTCGTTTTTTCTAAACTAACTTTGTTGTTATTGAAGGAAGCTGAAAACGTGGGCTTCCAGTAATATATGCAGCACTTGCTGTAGACCATTCTCTGAAACAAAGTGAGACCCGATACTTGAAGCTGACTGTACAGGTTTATGGTCGAGCAGGTACACGTACACAGGTATGCTGTCTGCAGGTAAGGTCGTGAAGAGAGAGGGGGAGTTGACCATACGGTTTGACTTCTTGCAACCGTCTCTACCTCGGTCCAGCAGCTTCTCTCTGTGGAAACCTGGCGTGTGATCTTAAAGAAAACACTGTCAGGACTCCGGCTTGATGACAAAAACACAGACCACTAGGTGCGGTACGTTATTATTACTATCATTAATGTAAGAAATCTAATACATTCACATGACCTTCTCTACCCGCTGTTCATTTTGCTATCTACTTCGTGTTAATCAAGATAAACCTTTGCAGAAACAGCTACATTACAAATTTCGTTATAGATACAAAGAGAACAGCGATAGTCAAATGTTTAACAACTGGACGCTATATGCTGGCCTTAAAATTCCATGCTCTTTCCACGAAATCGCGAGACAGACTTTAAAAGTACAAGGTACCGAATCATTAATAAAGGATATCTCGGAGTTGGCTGATGTCACAAAAATGTTATTTGAAATAAATTGCGTCTTTTAAAGAGATCTACAATTTTTGTGAAGTACGTTTTTGTCTATCGCTTAACGTTTATTAGTTATACAAGATTATACAAAATCCCTTCGAATGAAGAGGACTTCACAGCCTATTCCCAGAAAATTCAAGATTTTAATAAACATCGTTAGTCATTTCTTAGAAAGTGAAAACTTTCGAAAAGTGTTTCATATAAAGGGTAGTTTGGGGTGCGGGATTTTCTTGAAAACTTTCGTATTGTATCTTTGGAAGATACTGAACCTTATTTATTCTACTTTTCGTTTTTGAGTTATGCTGTTCACAGACACAGATACTTACACACGGACCTTTTTCTAAATTTTTTGGGGGGCGGATTTCAAGGGGCCTCAAAACAGATATTTTAGGTGAAATCTGGGTATCGAATTTTTGGGTGGAATGCAATACCTTCCCTACCTACTATATAGGTATGTAGTAGAGAAAATAAAAATGACAAAGTATGAAGAATTGAATATCTCGGAATAGTTTATGCCATAAAAAATTAAGATTAGATATAAATTCTGTGTTTTAAAGAGGTATATAATTTTTGTGGAGTACATTTTCGTCTATCTCAATAATGAAACGGATTTGACAGGCTATTCACAGAAAATATACATTCAATTAATCATGGAACTAGCTTAAACAGTTGTTGAAGTAATTTTTTAAAAAATAAAAAAATAATGAAAACTTTTCATATAAATAGCATGGCGTGTGTGGGGGGGGGGAGCTCTAGCAAGTTTTCGTGTCTCATCCTTAGAAGTTACTGAACCAAAATATGTTCTGACGTTTTCATTTTTGAGTTACGCTGTTTACACACGCGCGCGAACGTTTTTGTAAAACCGGTTTTTTTATTATTATTATTCCGTTCAGGGGACCACAATGAGACGTAATGTCAATATAGAATTTTCGTCAATATAGTTCCTTTATACAATATAGTTCCTTAAACCTGTACAACTTAGGTATATGGCATAGAATATTAAAAAGTGTGGCATTGAATTACCTAATTATAAATACCTCAAAAAAGTTTCAAAAGAGCTTATTCAAATGTATATTGCGTTTGTTTTATATTCTGCATGTACGAGGGCAGTCCCAGAAGTACCCGACCTGATGTATACATAGCGGTTGTTGTTTCAAATATATGACTGTGGTAGAAAGTACCACCCTTATAAAGCTTAAGTCTGGAGTTTGACGATGCTACATTGTTTAGTAATTGTTTGGCAGCCATCATTAGTGAACTCTCTCAACGAATATGTAAACATGGATAAAACTGGCCGTCGTTATGTGATACAATACTTTCATTTGAAAGGTCTTAGTCCAACTAATATTAAAGCTGAGCTAGATTCTATTCTGGGGGAGTCTGCTCCTTCGTTTACAACAGTAAAATATTGGGTGGCAGAATTTAAGCGAGGCCGTACGAGCTGCCAAGACGAACATCGCAGTGGTCGACCAAATGAGGTGACCACGCCAGAAATTGTGAAGAAAATCCACAAAATGGTATTGGATGACCGTCGACTGAAAGTGGCAGCTAGCAGACATCATAGGCAATAAAGCCGAGTTTTTACGTCGATTCATAACCATGGATGAAACATGGGTCCATCACTTCACACCTGAGACGAAGGAACAGTCAAAACAGTGGACCGAAAGGGGAGAATCAGCTTCAAAGAAGGTAAAGACAGTTCCATCTACAGACAAGGTCATGGCGTTAGTATTTTGGGATTCGCATGGAATAATTTTCATTGATTATCTTCAAAAAGGGAAAGCAATCAATGGTGAGTATTATACGAATTTATTGCAGCGTTTGAATGATGAAATCAAGCAAAAAACGGCCGCATTTAGCGAAAAAGAAGGCTCTGTTTCATCAAGACAATGCACAGTTCACGCATCCATTATCGCCATGGCCAAAATCAATGAGTTAAAGTTCGAATTGTTTCCTCATGCACCCTGTTCGCCAGACTTAGCCCCCTCTGATTATTTTCTGTTTCCAAAGTGCAAGAAAGGCTTGGTGGTAAAAGATTTGTCAACAATGAAGAGGTGGAGTCTGCAGTTGAATGCTATTTTGCAGAACTCAACGGTTCTCACTATAAACAGGGTATCGAAGCTATTGAACATCGCTGGGAAAAGTGTATCGAGCTGAAAGGAGACTTGTAGAGAAATAAAGATGTTTTTTTTTTCCAAAATGTTTGCGTTTTCTTTGTTAGGTTGGGTACTTCTGGGACAACCCTCGGTTGTCACATTTTTTAAGTTCATCAAAAGAACATTCCAGAGTTTTAGTATTTCACAGATGCATTGTCGTAAACGCGTTTCTTCTTACGCTCTGCAAATTCTCTCGTTTGCTGATTACGGGAAACTCCGTGAAGTTAACAGGAACGCGACCTAATTATGACGTATGAAATACCACGGAAAGAATGATTTACTCGAACTGAAGCTGCAAGAAGCTCCGTGCCCGGAAACATCACAAAGAACGCCGGAAGCGATAAGACGTCACACATCTCTCCTCTGAGTCACGCTATATGCTGAAGCAGCAGCATTTGGCGTTTCTGTTTTACCTTAACAATTTCTGTGGTTTTCCTTACAAAATAAATCGATAGCAGATCAACACAGCGTCTTCCGAGAATTCTGTCTTTGCTTGACGAAACGCTAGCAAGTGACACGATGTGAGGAACTGTTGTGTTACATTTGCATGCCTTTCTCTACCCACTCTTCTACAAGCTATTCCCGCAAAAGCTTATTCTTCTATCTTCTTCATGTTAATCGAGATAAGCGTTTGCAAAAATAACCTCATTACACTTTTCTCTATACGTAGGTACAAGTGCGATACTTAAATATTTTAAAAGCGAGTTGTATTAAAGCTCCGTTATCTTTGTATAATGAAAAAAACTCTTTGATTCAGGGGACTTGAAAACATTTTTGGTGAGATCTCGATATCAAATTTTTGGATTACCTTCTCTACCTACTAGGTGCATGGTACAGAAAGTACGAGAATACGGACTTAGCAGTTGAAAAAACTTATGAAGTATTTCACAGTTCAAACCAATAATAAAGAATACCTCGGATAGGTTAAAGCCACACAAGTTTTTACTTTCCCTACCACGTATAGAGAAAGCATTGTCTGTCACCCAAAAATTCAATGTCGAGATTTCATCGGAAATATATGTTTTGAGGCACCCTGAATAAAAAAAAAGGCATTTTTAGAAAAAGGTCCACATGTGTGTATCTGCGAACAGCATAACTCAAAAACGAAAAGTCGGATAAGTACCAAAATACCAAGGTATTTAAGTTCAGTATCTTACAAGGATGCAATACGAAGATTTTGAAGAAAATCCACCCACCGCAACTACCCTTTACATGGAACATTCTTCGAAAACTTTGATTTTCTAAAAAATTACTAATGATTTTGATTAAACTACCATGTATTAAATATATTTACATGACAAATAAAATGCATATCTTGAATTTTCTAGGAATGGCCTTTGAAGTCCTCTTCATTCGGAAGGAACTTTGTAAAATCTTGCATAGCTGGTAAACTTTAAGAGATGACGAAAACGTACTACACAAAAACATAGAACTCTTGAAAAGACACATTTATTTCACATTACCTTTTTGTAGCATTAGTTATTTCCGAGATATCCGTTATTGAAGGTCCGAAGTGTTCAATACTTAGTCATTCTTTTTAAGTCCTATCGGCTTTCGGTTGTTTCTCGTTGTCATGGAAACAGTATGGAATTTTAAGGCCAGCATATAGCGTCCAGTTGTTAAACATTTGACTATCGCTGTTTCCTTTGTATCTATAACGAAATGTGTGATGTAGCAATTTATTTGGATTAAAACGTAGTAGATAGAAAAATAAACCAGTAAGAATAGTTTGTATACTAACTAATAAACGATAGAGGGTAGAGAAAGCCATGTTAATGTACCATATAATTTTTTTACATTAATTCTGTTTTTTAATTAGATCTATATTTCATTGCAGTAACGCTCCTGCAGTTCAAAGTTATACAAAGTTCATTCCTAACTCCACAGGCTATTGCCAGTAAGTTCAAGGAACAGGTGCATTTTATTTGCCATGTAAGTATCTCAGGTATATGGTATTTTAATAAAAATCTTTAGAGTCATTTGGGGGTGGGAAGGTTTTTTGAAGGTCTTCATGTCGCAACTTTGGAAGATACTGAACTTAAATATCAACTTTGGTATCTATCCGGTTTTTTTGTTTTGAGTTATGCTGTTTACAAACACACACACACACACACACAAACGAAAATTTTTCTTTCTAAAAATGCCCTTTTTTATACAGGGACCTCAAAAATGTATTTGCTGTGAAATATCAGAATTGAATTTTTGGGTGAAATGCAATATTTCCTCTACCTAGTAAGTATGTGGTAGAGAAAGTAAACAGTGGGTCGCTATATGGTGGCTTTGAAATCCCTGCTCTTTTTATGAACCGAGAAACAAGTGAATGGTAACAGAAGTTAAAAAATCTGATGTGACACATTCACATGATTTTCTTTACCCTCTATAGTTTATTAGTGGGTGTATAAACTATTCTTACTAAAGCTTATTTCTCTAACTACTACATTTTAATCCAAATAAACTTTTGCATCCCGGGTTCGAATCCCGGCTGGGGGGTGGGTGGGATTTTTTCTTAGCTAAGATTACTCCCTATCCTCCCCAGAGTCAGGAAGTATGGATGAGAGTGTGATCTAATGATTAAAACCCAAAAAGTGCAAGAAACCCAACGATAAGAGAATACGAGTTAACATTATTGAATAGACAATATGTTCCAAAGGAAAGGCCGCCGATAAGACTAATGTAGTTAAAGACGGGGTATAATTGAAACTAAACAAGTTTTTTGCAGAAATAACTACATTACATATTTCGTTATAGATACAAAGGGAACAGCGATAGTCAAATGTTTAACAACTGGACGCTATGTGCTGGCCTTAAAATTCCATACTGTTTCCATGACAACGTGAGTAACAACTGAATGTTGACAGGACTTTAAGAGAATGACCAAGAAATAAACAATTCGAACCTTAAATAACGGATATCTCAGAAATGGTTTATGCCCCCCGCCAAAAAAAACCACTTATTTGATATAAATTGTGTGTTTTAAAGAGATGTATGTTTTTTGTGTAGTATGTTTTAGTCTATTGCTTAACGTTTACCAGTTATACAAGATTATAAAAATCTGATGTGTTACAATCACATGACTTTCTCTACTCTTGTAAAACTATTTTTACAAACGCTTATTCTCCATCTACTTCATGTTAATCGAGAGAAACATTTGCAGACTCTATCCTATTACTAATTTTCTTGTAGATGTAAGGGGAATATATATTTACAAGGGCAAAATAGAAATACAGTAGCCTTTAAGCATAGACATTACTCTTAATAGCTGGTTGCTTTGTGCAGCACCATTCTCTTTGTCACAGATTAATACTCTTTGCATATCCATCACAAAATAATCGAGATAAACATTTGCAGACTCTATCTTATTGCTAATTTTCTTGTAGATATAAGGGGAAAATATATTTACAAGGGCAATATAGAAATACAGTAGCCTTTAAGTAACATACATATCTCTTAATAGCTGGTTGCTAGGTGCAGCACCATTCCCTTTGACACAGATTAATACTCTTTGCATATCCAAGACAAAACAAATGAATAACGAATTCCCATTTGAGAAAATAAGTATTGAAAAATTTAAGGAAATAACAAGCAATATCTCGAAAATGGTTCACCCAACAAAAAAAAAACAAATGTATATGACATAAATTGTGTATGTTAACGCGATCTACATTTTTGTGTAATAAAATTTTGTCTATCTCTTATGGTTTACCAGTTATGCAAAAGTCGTTCACAATGAAAAATACTTTTGGAGACATTCCCAGAAAATTCAAGATATACATTTTATTTGTCATGAAAATATCTTAAACATACGATATTTTAATCAAAATCGTTAGAGCCATTTTTGAGAAAATTAAAATTTTCGAAAAATCTTCCATGTAAAGGGTAATCTGGGGTGGGGGGATTTTCTTGAAAACCTTCGTGTCACTTGGAAGATGCTGAACCTAAATACCAACTTCGGTATTTATTCCACTTTTCGTTTTGAGTTATGCTGTTCACAAACACACACACGGACTTTATTTGGATTCAGGGGGCCTTAAAACATGTATTTCCTGTGAAATCTCGTATCAAATGTTTGGGCGGAATGCAATACCTTCTCTGTCTACTAGATACGTGGTAGAGAAAGTAAAAATGTATAAATTATGTGAAAAGCCAAACCAATAACAACCAATACGTGGAAAATGTTTTGTTTATCTCTAACCGTTTACCAATTATACAAAATTCCTGCCGAATGAAGAGGACTTCACAGGCTATTCCCAGAAAATTCAAGATATGTATTTTATTAGTCTTGTAAATAAATATCTTACACATATGGTAGTTTAATAAAAATAGTTTAGGTTAATAAAATTTTTAAGTGGAGGGATTTTCTTGAGAATTTTCATCCTTGGAACTTGCTGAATATACTTACCAAGTTTGGTATTCACCCAACTTTTCGTTTTTGAATTATGCTCTTCAGAGACACACACATGTAGGTACCTTTTGGATTCAGGGGTCTAAAAACGTGTATTTCCGGTGTAATCTAACTTTGGGCTGAATACATTACTTCCCTTTGTCTTCTACCCCTGCCTTGGGCTATAGAACAAATAATGAATAACGAACAGACACTTGCTAAATCATCAGATTGTTGAGCTAATTTGGCTAAATCAACCTGTGTGCTCCTGACAAATCGCCTGATGAGATTTCAATGATTGCGCGATCAGTGATAACCTGGTTTCCAAAAGAATATTGTTTATGTATTGGAGAAGCTATGATGGTTACGCTAGTTTAATGACTTCCCCTTTTCTTTCCCCCACCACTGCGTCTACAGTTCCCCTCCCAATAGCCCTCCTTTCCCCTTCCCTCAAATCTCGTATAGCTGACAAGCAGCAAGCATACCGACAGACTGTCTATTTGTCTCGAGTCTGGACTGGCTGCATCACATAGTAGTGCTGGAATCTCTTTAAAAAAATCTAAATTAGTGTAGTGTTCAAAATGATGTGATCAAACTGCGAGTGTGCGCGTGAACAGTGAATAGTGTTGCGTGTCCAAGAAGTTCCTTTCGTTATCCACAGGTGGGTTATTGTTTTTGTCAAGACCAAGTTTCCATTTGATGGCGGGCTCTTCACAACTGCAGCTGTAGGATTTCAATGCTTCTCAGGTTTTTGGTCAGAAAATGTATTCAGTCTTTACAGCATTCCTATCGCAAGGTTCCCGAATCTTCTGGAGGATTTTATGATTCCAAACTTCTGATCAGCGAGCCTACAGCTGTGAAAGAATACGTCCTTCACGAGGTTAAACACCTCGTTCGGTAAGGATTTCATAATCATTCAGGTTTGCCTTATTCCTTATTAAATCAACATTGTTCCACATATCATCGGCAACAGCTGCGGGAGTCCAAAGGGGAATATGTTGCATAACAGGTCTTGAGGCTGAAAACAAGAGGGGCAGACATAGACACTTTGTTCAACACGTGGCGATGTTTCTTTTATTGTTATCCTCTGCAAGGAAATACTTTTACATTTGAAGCGTCACAGTTGCCGCATTTTACTGCGATGTATCTACCCTCAAAAACGAAATGTCGAATAAATACCAAATGCTGCATTGAAGTTCAACATCTTCCAAAGTTTCGGCACGAAGATTTTCAATTTTTCTTAAAAGCTGCTTTCGATTTTTATTAATATACTCCAAGATATTTGTGCAAAAAGCTCTTCTCTTGAAGTTTCTGCTAATGCCGTGTGAAGTCTCTTCCGTTCTGAATACTGTAACACTATTCATGTAAAATATTTCGAAGCATCATCAATTAATACTTCATACCTTTTTGAGATGCTAAGTTGCCATTCGTTTGTTTCTCGTGGTCACACAAAGTCCTGCATCCTCTTGTACGTACAACTACATAACTATTTCTGCAAACATTTACCTCTAACTACAGGTAGATAAAAGAAATACCTACCTTCTGCAAGGCGTAGTCTGTAGACGGGTGGGTAGAGAAAGACATACGAATGTAGAACTTAATGTTTTCACCATTTGCTTCCTGTTAAACATGGTAATATTCATAAGCAGTTTTTTTTTATTTTTCGGTGGGGGGGGGTTGAACAATGGAGTATTCCTAACAAAAGAAATCCCCCTTTCAGCAATTCTAACCCGTGAACCCAGTGGGATGTGAAGCCAGCATAATGAACACTCGACGGAGGACTCTGTATGATCCTTCGAGGAAACCAATGAACGATCACTTAATGTTTCAAACTGTACTGCTTTAAAACGTTTTAAAAGTTAACAAACAGTATATATTCCGAAAATGGTTGAAATTCGATTTAACTTGCATATTTTAACGATATCTCGTTCTTTTCGCCAGCTTTTTGTGTGCAGGCCTTTCAATTTATTCGTCTCAACATCTCAAGCATATTATATTTAATTACAATTGCTACACATTTTCGAAAAAAATAATTTCATTGATTTGTCCATTTAAAAGGTAATTTGGGGTGCGAGGAATTGCTACTAAATTGTCTATTGCAGAAAGTGCCTTAATTCCAGTATTATTTGAGTTTACTTTCTCCCTCCCTCTCCCGCTCTACTCTCTCTCTCTCTCTCTCACACACACACACACACACACACACACACACAATATTTAGTCTAAAATACCTTTTTGATATTCAGAGAACGTCAAAACGCGTATATCCAGTGAAGTCTCTATACGCTAGTTTTTGGATCCAATTCAAGAATCTACCTTAGGAAAGTGGTAGAGAAAGGTGAAAAGGAAGGCATTAGAAATTTAAGGTGGCTGCCCTCGTAGTTCAGTCGGTAGAGCACCTGCCTGCTGTGCGAGGGGTCCGGGGTTCGATTCCCGACTGGGGTGTGGGACTCTCGTACTATACGTAGTAGAGAAAGTAAAAATGTAGCAGCCAAAATCAATGGCGAGAAAGGCGTTTTTCAAAAGTTTTAATTTTAGTATGGTTTTTTAAATTATGCAACATTTTCAACTTTTTCGTGAGTGGTGTTGACAGAATTTTATACGCGTTTAGTAGAATAATTTTCCCCATTATTCCGTATACTTCAACAATCTTTAGAATGAGTCGGATCCTTTTGATAAATCTGATCTTTTTCATGAATTTTCAGAGACGTTATTGAGAGCCCTAACCCCCAACGTTGAGAGCCCTAAGCCACAAAGCGTAGCCGAGTGATGTCTTTTAGAAGTAGAGGAGTGGAGCAGTTGCGACCGACGGCAATGCAATTGCAAGCGACGACAGGGCGTAGCCATAGGATCTTCGCGTCTAAAAATAGAATGATCCATGCTAACATATTGAATCCTGTTATGAATCGATTCCGTAAGTTTACGCTTTTCAGATCATTGTTTACGTATACGGAATTTTATCTATTTTTATATTTTTAGTAGAATAATTATGGCTATTCGGCATTACTAGGGTCCGTTTGAAAATGTAGTTAAAACTTAGAGAAGTGCTTAAACTACCTTATTAGTGTGTTTTGGAGTGTGTTACGGTAATGGTTGAATAAATAATCGGCAAATCATTCGGGTTTTGGACGCGCAGATCCTATGGCTACGCCCTGTCGTCGCTTCGCAGTTGCGGCCGCTCCCCTCCTCTACTTCTAAAAAACATTCCTCGGCTACGCTTTACGGCTTAGGCCCAAGAGTAACCTAAGGTTTGGAACGCCATCGCTATGGAGGACCCTACTAATTCACTTTACCCACAATTTTATATAATTTTTTGTAAAGTCGTAAAAAATTTTGCGTTAAAGAAGTTAAGTAAAAGCGTTGATAATTTACTTCGACATCCCACCCCCGTCAAATCAAAACTCTTTTCGCCACAACCAGCTATACATAAAATGTATTTAAATAATTTTTTTAAACCACAGACGAAACAAATTGAAAAATGTTGTGAAAAACGCCGCAACACATAAATTGTTCTTTTGTATGTTAACAAGGAGAGTTCTCTCCATTAATTTGGCTCTCCATCAATTTTTACTTTCTCTACTACGTAGAGTAAGTAGGGGAAGTATTGTATTCCACTCAAAAATTCGATACCGATATTTCACCGGAAATGCATGTTTTGAGACCCCCTGAATTCCAAAAAAGCACTTTTGGAAACATGTCCGTGTGTGTGTGTGTACAGCATAACTCAGAAACGAACAGTCGCATAAACCAAACTTGGTATTTAGGTTCAGTATCTTCCAGAGATGCGACACGAAGGTTTTCAAGAAAATCCCCCCACCCCAGATTGCCGTTTACATGGAACATTTTCTAAAATTTTAATTTTCTCAGAAATGGCTCCAACGATTTTGATTAAAATATCATATGTTTAAGATACTTTCATGACAAATAAAATGTATATCTTGAAATTTTCTGGGAATGTCTCCAAAAGTATTCTTCATTGTGAACGACTTTTGCATAACTGGTAAACCATAAGAGATAGACAAAATTTTACTACACAAAAAATGTAGATCGCATTAAAATACACAATTTTTCATATACATTTTTTTTTAATGAGTGAACCATTTTCGAGGTAATGCTTGTTATTCCCTTAAATTTTCCAATACTTATACTTTTTCTCAAATGGGAATTCGTTATTCATTTTTTTATGTCCTGGACATGCAAAGAGAATGGAATGCGCCACATAGCAACCAGATCTTAAAATATTTGACTATCGCTTAAAGCCTACCATATTCCCCTTGCATCTACAAGAAAATTAGCAATAAGATTAACATCTCGATAAACATGAAGCATATGGAGAATAAGCGTTTGTAAAAATAGTTTGTACAAGAGTAGGGAAAGTCATGTGAGTGTAACGCATCAGATTTTTTAAGTGGAGATGAATACTCAATGTAGTCACTATACAGCGCTAGAACAAAGGGACATCGAAATTAATTTTGTGATATCACAAACCTGAAGAAACTCCCTTAACACTTAAGTATTTAATAAAGATTTGGTCAACTTCAGATTAACTCTCAAAAGGATTGATTAGCCAATTCTGGGAGGAGAATTTGATACAATGAAAACAGTAAATGTCACTATATCTAAATAGGTTAATAACCTCCGATGACGAGCCTGATAAAATAATTTATTTGTACAGTTGAACAAATACAAACAAGAAGAGAGGCTGAAAGCTGGGATTCAATAGCCTCTTCATAGCCAGTTTTTTCAGTTAATATACTGGCGCTTAGTTTCTTTTGTCAGCTGTTTCAAAAGAGTGGAAAAGATACGGAAGAAATTGACTAAGATCACACCTGTTGCACATTGGAATACCGTTTTCAGTAGAAGCACTGTTGGGTTTCGAAACCAGAAAACTTTTATGTCGAACTAAACCATAAAAAGGGAGTAACTTTTCCGTGACCAAGCAATTAACACTACTCAGGACTTGAAAACAAGCCTACTTTCATATGTCCCTCTGTTGGCGAGTATGGGAGAAACGTTGGAAAATGTTATTTTACAAATTATCCTTAAACGCTTAGTTTGTCATGTTAATCGGGATAAACATTTGCAGAAACGGCTTCATTACATATTTCGTATTTGATATAAGAGGGTTTACACACGAGACTGAAGTGATAGATGTTTAAAAAGCGGGTCGCGGTATGCTCGATTTGAAATTCCATACTGTTCATATGGCATTGCTAGAAACAGAAGAATGGAGACAGCACGTCAAAAATGTATTTCTGCGAATGGTTAATACGACAAAAAATTATATTTGAGATAAACTATGTGGTTTAACGAAATCTAATTTTTTTCCCCAAGTTTTTTATCTATCTCTTAGAGGTTATAAGTACACAAAATTCATTCAGAATGAAGGGAATTTCGCAGACTTTTCGGAGAAAACTCAAGATATTAATCATGAATATTACGAACATATGGTATTTTAATCAAAATCGTTAGCCATTTTAGAGAAAATCGAAAGAGATTTCCAAGCAAAGGATAGTTTAGCGTTGGGGTAATTTTTCGAAAATCGTGTTGCACTTTGGGAAGACGCTGACAGTTATGCTGTTCCGACACATGGACCTTTTTTTGATTCAGGATACTTCAAAACGTGCATTTCCAGTGAAATATTTATATAGAATTTTTGGGTGAAACGCATGCTGACTTTGAAGTTGCACACATGACAAGACGAGAAACAAAAAATGGAGAGTTAGCACTCCAAAAATGTATCGATTATTTCGGGTGTGGTTAATGCCACATTCTATTTGAGATAAACTACTTGGTTTAATGACTATATTTTTTCTTTTAAGCTTTTTGTCTGTCTCTACAAAGGGTTTATCCAGTTAAGGCCCTCCCCCCAAAAAATAATTCAGATTGAAGAGAACTGCAGGCCATTGGAAGTAAATTCAAGATATTAGTCATCTAAAGCTGCCTAAGAAGATGGTGTTCAGTGTCGCAAAAACCAAGGTGTCACGCTCGCACTTAAAGAAAACACCAGCAGTTGATGTTTTGTATTTTTCCATACAGTCGAATCTATGTTCATTACACGTTTTCTCAACACTGTCACTTACAGAGGACTTTACGATCATTTTTTGCCATTTCGTTTTATTATATACGCTTTCTTTATATTACCTTCCCGAATTTTCTCCATAAGCTCGGCTTTTATACGAACTAGACTGCTTAATTCTAAATTATGTTCTTCCATGAATCGGAACACTTCGTCCTTTCTGCTGGGCTTGGTGCGAAGCTCGTTAAGAAAACTAACTGAATGATAGAAAACAGGAAAGACGTTGCAACACTGAGTTTCACTCCACTTGGGGTAACAGCCATGTGCCATTTATAATTTCTTTATATTCATTGGCTGAAGAGACATACTCTTTGGTGCAATGTGACACAGAGGTCTGCACGGCCCGATCTGAACTGAACCGAGTCGAGCCCGAAAATAGGTTATATTGTATCACCCGGCGTGATTTTCTAATTTTGTTCTAAAAATTATTTTGTAGTTGCTTTTATAATAATAATATTAGCAGTCCACAAAGCGCTTCGACCTGCGGTGCTAAAGAACTCTGATTCGATTTCCGGTACCGACATGGGAATGTTTTCCTAGGAGGCCTGGTAACGGCACTGTCCTAATTAAAGAGGCGCCTTACAGAAATAGTGGTGACAGGACCTGGAATGCGCATATAGTACGCGGCATGTTGACAGCATACTGCTTTATTGACCACATGCCGTCCTTATTAATGTATAATGACCAGGATGTCCTGGGTGTGGGCGAACAGGGAGAGGTAGAGTTTGCAGCTGCCTACTGTTTGTGGTGCGATAATTGTGCTATCCCGAGAGTATCAACGTCGCGGACCAAAAAATGTGAATTTTTTCCCAACCTTATGTTTAAGAATTTACATGATGTGTAATAGAAATTTACTCTCTTCGTCTTTATTTTCAAGCCTCAAGAGCCGGTGCAGACCTCTAGTGAAACGCCAGGGACTTCCGTGAATAAACAATACATACAGCGTGGTTACACTAGAGGTTGATGATAAAGACAAAGCGAGTGTTAACTATTGGTAGCATAATAATATGCTTTGCTCTTTCTGCATATTACAAATAAGAATTCTCTCTTTAAATTTGGCTACTAAAGGAATACTTTGCGACTAAATTACAGCTGAAGGCTTTAGAATGAATAATGTGTAGGATGGCAACGAAATGTCCTACTAAATTTGGTCTAACTGGTAAGGAAAAGCGTCTTGGCTTGGTTTACAATGTAGTGGGCGATTTCAGAGCTGCCAGGATCCTACAATTACCACTTAACATCCATTAAGAGGTCTGACTCGTGGTTCCTTGCGGCAAGGCGGATGCTCAGGTTTCAGATGTCTTTAGCTTAGCAGCTGTTGGACAGGGTTCCAATGTGGAAACTTCGCTGATATAAACATCCAACAGTTTATATGCTGATTCAAGTTTTCATTGAAAACATACAGACTGTTTTTAAAACGTCAGCAAGTGGCTTTTGTATGGTCAACGTTTTCTCAGCTGCTGTAAACTTTCTGAATCATTTCTGTGGCTTGAATATTTCCAACTTGACACCGTGTCATATTGAGTTAGTATAAGTAAAAGCATAACATTTTATTTTATATTTAAATTAACAGAATAGCTCACATTTAAAATATCTGGCATTGTTAAGTTGTGTCGAAATTACCCTATAATGATGGCAAAGGGACGGGGTTTAGTGCCAATGTGTGTTAATATTTCACTATCAGCAAGCTGGGAGCAAGTGCGCTCTCTCTCTCTCTGTCTCTCTGCTATCTATGGTAGGTAGAGAAAATACTGCCTTGCACCCAAAAATTTGATGTCAATATTTCACCGGAAATGCGTGTTTTGAGGCCCCATTAATCCAAACAGTCATTTTTAGAAAAAGGCTCAGTGGGTATCTGCCTGAACAGTGCATAACTCAAAAACGAAATATTGGCTAAATACCAAACTTGGTATTTAAGTTCAGTAAATTCCAAAGATGCAACACGAAGATTTTCAAGAAAATTTCTCCCACCTCAAACCATCGTTTACATTGACTTCTTCCTCAAAAATGGCTCCATTTATTTTGATACCTCATGTTTGGAATATTTACATGGCCAAATAAAATGTGTATCTTGCACTTTCTGGCAATAGCCTGTGAATCAATTCTAAATTAATTTTGTATACCTGCTGAACCATAAGGGGTGCACAAAAACTTAACTGCACGAAAAACGTAGATCTGTTCAAAGCACACCACTAATGCATTGTTTTGGTGGCATTAACCATTTCCAAGATACTTGTCATTATTGGTTTGAGTTTTCCGGTACTACCCACTTATGTTTTTTTAAGTGGTATCCGCTTCATAGTGTGTGGAAAACCAAAGCCCACCATATATACCCAGTTACAAAAAAATCTGATGTGTTACATTCAGATGACTTTTCTTTACATGCTATTGTTTATTTTTATATAGCTTTAAATTCCATACTCTTTGCATGACTGCGAGAAACAGGTGAATAGCGACCGCACTTTAAGAAAATTACAGTGTTTAAACAATAACAACAGATGTTTTGGAAATAGCTGATTCCACAAAAAGTTAATTAAAATAAATTGTGTGTTTTAAGGAGTCTACATTTTTACTTTCTCTACCACGTACCTAGTAGATAGAAAAGTTATTGCATTCCACACAAAAATTCAATACGGAGATTTCACCGGAGATTCATGTTTTGAGGTCCCCCCGAATATAAAAAAGTTAGTAAAAGGTATATATATATTATATATATATATATGTGTGTGTGTGTTTGAGCTGCATAACTCAAAAACGAAAAGTCTGATAAATACCAAACTTGGGATTCAGAATCAATACCTTTCAAAGATGGAATACGAGGATTTTTTCAAGAAAATCGCCCAAACCAAACTACCCTTCAAATGGATCATTTTTAGAATTTTTTTATTTTCTAAAAAATGACTAACGAGTTTGATTAAAATACCATATACTAAAGATATTTACATTATCACAAATAAATTGCATACCTGAATTTTCTGGGAACAGCCTATGAAGTCCTTTTCATTTGGAGAGTGTTTTGTATGATTGTGTAGGTATAACTGATAAATGTTAAGCGATAGACGAAAACTACACAAAAATGTAGATCTCTTTAAAACAGTTTATTTCAAATAACTTTTGTGTGGCATCACACATTTCTGAGATATCCGTTATTAAGGGTTCGAATTGTTCAATACTTTGTCATTCTTTTCAAGCCCTTTCGATATTTAGTTGTTTATCGCGATTGCATTTAAAGAGAGTGGAATTTTAAGGCCAGTACTAGCGCGGAGTTCTTAAACATCTATCACTATTCCCTCCGTATCTATAATTAAACGTGTAATGCAGCTATTTCCGGTTTATCTCGATTAAAATGAAGTAGATAGGAAAATAAAATTTCGTAAGCGTAATTTGTATACGCATTAATAAGAGATAGAGCGTTCAGAAAGTCGTATGAATGCACCACATATTTTTCTGGTGTAGTACGCTTTTATCTTATGTTTACCAGCTATACAAAATTATAGAAAATTCCTTCCGAATATTGCCTGCATTACTAGGGTCCACCAAAGTGGAGTTACCAACCTTAGGTTTCTAATAGGTCAGATGCTAATGAATGCCCTAAGCCGCAAAGCGTAGCCGAGGGATTATTTTAGAAGTATACGAGCGGAACAGTTGCGAATTGACGACAGGGCGTAGAGTAGGATCTGCGCGTCTAAAACTCGTATGATTTGCCGATTATTTATGGAACCGCTACCTTAACAGTCCGCAACTACTCCAAAACTCACTAATGAGGTAATTTAACCACTTTACGTTTTAATCACATTTTCAAATGGACCCTAGTAGTGCAAAAAAGCCATTTGTAGATTTTTACTTTCTCTACTACGTATATTAAGTAGGGGAAGTATTGTATTCCACCCAAAAATTCCATACCGAGATTTCACCGGAAATATATGTTTTGAGACCCCCTGAATCCAAAAAAAAAAAAGCATTTTTGGAAACATGTCCGTGTGTGTGTGTGTGTCTGTCTGTCTGTCTGTGAACAGCATAACTCAGAAACGAACAGTCGGATAAACACCAAACTTGGTATTTAGGTTCAGCATCTTCCAGAGATGCGACACGAAGGTTTTCAAGAAAACCTGTGATAGGGGGTATCACAGATTACCCTTTACATGGAACATTTTTTCGAAAATTTTAATTTTCTCAAAAATGGCTAAAAATATCATATGTTTAAGATATTTTCATGAACAAATACAATGTATATCTCGAATTTTCTGGGAATGTCTCCAAAAGCATTGTTCATTGTGAACGACTTTTGCATAACTGGTAAACCCTAAGAGACAGACAAAATTTTACTACACAAAAAATATAGATCGCGTTAAAATACACAATTTATGTCATACATTTTTGTTGAGTGAACCATTTTCGAGATATTGCTTGTTATTTCCTTAAATTTTTCAATACTTATTTTCTCAAATGGGAATTCGTTATTCATTTTTTTGTCTTGGATATGCAAAGAGTATTAATCTGTGGCAAAGGGAATGGTGCTGCACCTAGCAACCAGCTATTAAGAGTAATGTCTATGCTTAAAGGCTGCTGTATTTCTATATTGCCCTTGCAAATACAAAACAAGGGGAACATAGTACGCCTTAAGCGATAGTCAAATATTTTTAGAAATGGTCGCTATGTGTAAAATGTAATTCTCTTTGCATGTCAAAAGATCGGTTCTGCAAATGTTTATCTCGATTAATATGAAATAGATGGAGCATAAGAGTTTGTAAAAATAGTTTGTACAAGAGTAGAGAAAGTCATGTGAGTGTAACAGATTTTTTTTGTCATGCAAAAATCTAAAATATATGGCATTTTAATAAAAATTGCTGGTAATTTATGGGAATAAAACTATTGAAACAATATCCGTGTAAAGAGGTTTTCTTGAAAATGTTTGTGTCGCACCTTTGGAAGCTACTGAAGTTTGGTGTTCACCCGACTTTTTGTTTTTGATTATGCTGTTCACAGACACACACACGGACCTTTTCCTAAAAAAAACCTTTTCTTTATTCAGGGTGCCTCAAAACATGTATTTCTGTTTAAATCTCTATCGAATTTTTGGGTAGAATAAAACACTTCTCTACCTATTATGTAGGTGGGAGAGAAAGTAAAATTTTGAGTAATGCTTCATTCTCCTTTGTCCCTCTTGTATCTACAACGAAATGTGTAGGTAATTAAACTATTTTGATCAACATGAAATACAAAGAAGAATAAACTTTTCAAGAACAGTTTATAGAAGAGATATATCGTGTATCAAAATAAACTTCTTCACCTGTCTTAAATTATGAGCTTGTTAGAAAGGTTTGCGGAAGCTAAGCGTATTTCTTTTGTCTTCGCCTTGAATCCACCATGCTTGGTCAGCAGAGAGTAGAGATGGAACACGCATGCGCCTAGCTCAACTTGAAAACAGCAAGGATAAAACAGAAAATGTGAAAGGAGGTTATGATACTCGGAACTGTCATTACCTCCAGAAGGTGAGGGGGGGGGGGGACCCTGTGTATACAAAGTACGTAGTAAGCTATAATGTGCATGATCAGCTGTGTCAACAGTATGACACGTAATGAGGTAATGAGAACACGATGGAAGTCCATTGCAATACACTACATCTTCCAACCAAAGCTATTTAAAATGAACACCGATACTCCTGAGTAACAACGTACAATGTCCAAGTTAATGCATTTTAAAAGCTAAATGCCGTATTATATTGTCTTCATCAATGACGTTTTCGCACTTAATAATAATACAGTAATAATAGATTATGATACAAGAGGTAAAATAAAGTTTTATTTTACGAGCAAAATACAACCACGTTTAACACGTGTGACATATACTATTTTTTAAACAGCACTGGAATTTGTAAAATATCAATAACACTGTATTGGTTCCTGAAACTAACAAATGTGAAGTTTAGAACACGGTTCTTGAAACTTGAAATGACACTAAAAAAGCGAGATGTCAGATGTTTTAATGATCCATTAGCAGTCATTTTCAGTGAAATTATTTTCAACATGTTTACCTTACACCAGGCAATGAAGCGATGAAATGCTATATCATATTGCTTTCTGGATTTTTTGCATAAGTACTTCGTGTTACTCTTTCTGCTGCTTCTGTAATTTCACTTCCATTTCAGTTTGTTCTCAATTATAATTTCCGCCATCGAATCCGTATGTAGGTTATACTAGATAAAAGAATAACGGTTTAGAACAAGAAAGCAGAAGGCTGCCATATTACGTATAGATTAACTCTACAACGAATTGCGATAGACTGAAGTATGACGATTTGTATTGTGAACAAATAACACCAGTGCCGTGATAAATTAATCATGTAAAAAGGCATAATGAAAAGTAAAACCCAATCAAACCAAGTCGCGTTATTAAACAAAGGGTAATTGTCACGTGATTGGACTTGAAACCAAAGTTGGTCACAATGAAGATTATCGCACTAGTGCGATAATCTAAAGCTTTTAGCTCATGTGCACTGTGTTAGAAGTTGTACTTTAAAGCCACGCTGTCTAAAATAATTTTCAGTTTGATATACACATGACAAACGAAACACACATCTTAATTTCGGTGAAAAGCTATGAAGTCTTCATATTAAGACCTTTTAGTCAGTAAGTTTTCGTCTGTCTTTTACGATTCGCCACTAATATGTACAAAGGTCATTCAGAATGAAGCATATTTGGCTATTTCCAAAAATTCTGATGTGTTATATCCTCTATCGTTTAATAGCTACACAAATTATTCTTACGAAAGTTAATTTTCCTATCTACTTCATTTTAATCCAGACAAACCATTCCGAAGATAGCAACATTACAGATTTCATTATAAATCCAAAGGGAATAGCGATAGTCAAATGTTTAACAACTGAACGCCATACTGGCCTTAAAATTAAACTATCTTTCAATGAAATCGCGTGAAACAACTGAAAATCGACTAGACTTTAAAAGAATGACCATGTATTGAACAATTCGAACCCTTAATAAGGTATATCTCGTAAATGAATGACGCTACAAAAAATTATTTGAAATAAATTCTGTTTTTCAGAGATTTCTACATTTTGTTGTACGTTTTCGTCTTATCGCTTACATATACCAGATGTACAAGATTAGGTATACAAAATTCCTTCTAAATGAAGAGGCTTCACAGACTAAATCCGGAAAACTCAACATATACATTTTATTTGTCGTGTAAATATCTATATATGGTATTTTAATCAAAATCGTTAGAGCAATTGTTTAGAAAATAAAAAAAATCGAAACATGTTCAATATAAAGGGTAGTTTTGGTAGGGGGATATTCTGGGAATTCTTCGTATCGCATCTTGGAAAGGTACTGAACCTAAATACGAAGTTTGCTATTTGTCAAACTTTTCGTTTTTACTTTCTCTACTACGTATAGTAAGTAGGGTAAGTATTGTATTCCGCCCAAAAATTCGTTACCGAGATTTCACCGGAAATACATGCTTTGAGATCCCCTGAATCCAAAAAAAGCATTTTTGGAAACATGTCCGTGTGTGTGTGTGAACAGCATAACTCAGAAAGGAACAGTCAGATAAACACCAAACTTGGTATTTAGGTTCAGTATCTTCCAGAGATGCGACACGAAGGTTTTCAAGAAAATCCCCCCACCACAGAGTACCCTTTACATGGAACATTTTTCGAAAATTTTAATTTTCTCAAAAATGGCTCTAACGATTTTGATTAAAATATCGTACGTTTAAGATATTTTCAAGACAAATAAAATGTATATCTTGAATTTTCTGGGAATGTCTCCAAAAGTATTCTTCATTGTGAACGACTTTTGGTAAACTGGTAAACCATAAGAGATAGACAAAATTTTACTACACAAAAAATGTGGATCGCGTTAAAATACACAATTTGTCATATACATTTTTTTGTTGAGTGAACCATTTTCGAGATATTACTTGTTATTACCTTAAATTTTTCAATACTTATTTTCTCAAATGGGAATTCGTTATTCATTTTTTTGTCTTCGATATGCAAAGAGTATTAATCTGTGGCAAAGGGAACAGTGCTGCACCTAGCAACCAGCTATTAAGAGATATGTATGTGCTTAAAGGCTACTGTATCTCTAAATTGTCCTTGTAAATACACATTCCCCTTACATCTACAAGGAAATTAGCAATAAGATAGAGTCTGCAAATGTTTATCTCGATTAACATGAAGTAGATGGAGAATAAGCGTTTGTAAAAATAGTTTGTACAAGAGTAGAGAAAGTCATGTTAGTGTAACACATCAGATTTTTTAGTTATGCTGTTCACAGACACAACACACTAATGAACATTTTTCTAAAAATGATTTTTCTTTCTTTATTTCTTTATTCATTCAAGAAGCCTCAAAACATATTTTCGGAAAGTTTGGGTGGAATGGAATACCTTCTCCACCTACTATGTACGTGGTAGAGAAAGTAAAAAGTTCAAGATTTAAAATTTATTTGTCATGCTGACACCTTAATCAAAACTCGTAAAGCTATTTCTGAGAAAATAAAATATGACTAAAGATTTTCATGTAAAGAAAATCATTGAAAAAATAGCCTAACTCCAAATCTTCCTATTTTTCTGGACCATCCGAAGACTTCATCAATAAACATCTGTTTGTCCTTTTACAGGGAACAAATATTCTTTAGTAAATTCGTGAAATTAATTGTTTCGAGCTGATGGAACACCAAAATAAATGTTCAAAGTAAGGCGTTCTATGCAATATCTTAAGTAATATACCACAGTTAAACTGGCTTTCGTAATTTTATTTATGAAGTATCCTAGCAAATTACAGTTTGAAACAAATTATATGATTTTAGGATGTTATGCCATAGGAAACTATAAGAGATAGACACAGAGTTACTCTAGCAAAAATGTCCAAATTATCAAAATATATAATTTGTCAAATAATTTTTGGTAGCGTTAGTCATTTACGGAATATTCATTTGAAGTTTGAATAATTCAATATTGTAGTAATACTTTAAAGTACCGTTCTTTTGTTTCTCCTGAACTCTACAGAAAGTAGGAATATAACATTAAGGCAGGCATATACAAAGCAGTTGTGTGTTGACATCGTATCTGCCAAAATGTATGATGTTCATCAGGAAGTAATAGAACCACAAAGTATGTGTTACATTCTTATGACTTTCTTCACCCACTTTCGTTTACTTTAATGTCTTCTAGAAACTAAAGAAAGCTCGATACCGGAGACGGAAGCGATAGTCAAATATTTAAAAAGCTAGTCGGTATATGCCGGCTTTAATACTTCCACTCTATTTGTAACACACCACAAAAGAAGGCTCGCTTAGCACCTCAAAATAGTACTGGAAATTTTGAACCAAGAGTAAGCAATATATCGGAAATGTTTAATGTTACAAACAAATTTGAAACAAATTGTTTGTTGTGGCTTAATGTGCTAATCGCAAAAAAATGAAGATAAAGGTTTTATTAGTTATGCAGGTATATTAGACATAGGGATGGAATCTCATACACGGTATAGTTCTTGATAGACCTTGACTGCGTTTCCTGTGAGTGAATCAATGTATCATAGACACTTGTGTCTAAATGAAAACATGCAAAGCAATGGGAGGAGTAGAGGTACTTTTGTAACATGCAGGGTTAACTGAGTTGCGAAAGATAATAATTTAGCTGACGCAGTAAATCATGTTTCTGCAATAACCTGGCTTGGTGACTCACTCTCGGGTATTACTGGTTACCGGAGCAGGTAAATGTATCTGTGAATTCAGCAGAAACAAATCGGAACTTAAGACGTGAGATGATACAGCGTATGGAAATATTTGTTCTCTGCTTCCATCTGTTATACCCCCGCCGCTGTAACGTTGCACTTGACAGCTAGCGTATAAGTTGGTACACTCGCAAAAAAAAAAACAGGTGAAAATCTTTAACCGTTTGACTTCATAAGCCAATCACAAGGCGGCATTCCGGATGGTCAACGACAAAGCGGAACCGGAACTAGAATCGGCTCTGTTGCCGGATGTTACTATTCCCTATCACGTGCTTCAGTTTGTGAATCTCTAGCACGAGCGTGGAGTTGTTCTTTGCAAGCTACATATTGTTCATTGTTATTTATATTTGTGGTTATTGTTTGATAGTTTTGTTATTGTTCGTTTATACATATATTTATATTTATCTATTTTATATATATATATATATATTTCATTCATATTAATTATTTAAACAAAACTTAAGTGCGACAATGTCTGAAAAACGATGCCGATTGCCGAGTGATGATTCACAAAGTGAAAATCCTTTGCGCCGAGGTGTGCCACTTAATAGTCAGGCATTGGAACTATTAAGGAGAACCCGGGAGTTCTTTGAACAGGAAAGGGAGTACGTGAAGCTTCATGGCAATCCCTCTATTCCTGCTGATAAAGCCGTACAACGAACTGCAGCAGCTCTTGGACTAAGCACGAGAACTGTTATTCACAAGGGAGTGAAACTCCAAGAGAAAGAGGACAAAATTCCTGAACCATCTGGAACGCAACAGGTATTTCTATCAACTCCAGGGAAGAAAAGAAAGCAGCCTCGTCCAGTCACAAATCTTAATGCTTTCCAATTAGACGCCATACGTAGACACATTTATGCCTATTATCATAGAAAGGAGTATCCGACCATACCAAAGCTGCTTATATCGCTTATTTTCAATTAACAATAATAATACGAAATAGTTATTATTCAATGGCGTTCGCTACACGTACACTTTTTGTATGCGGCTTAGACACGATAGAAAGGAGAACAATCAGCTATTGTTGTTTACTAGCCACTCTGGCAACGTCGCAACCACAATGTAGCCAACCTTACGCGAAGCCACACGAACTGTCAAGTGCAAAGATACAGCGGCGGGGGTATAGTTTGTGTTTACGCAAATATAATATATATGTATATATATTATGTGGTAGTTGTGAATAGTGGTATTATTTTTAGCTGTTTCAGTAAAATGTATATTATTTTATATTTTCAAATTGCAGAATAAAGAAGAATTGCTAGTATTTAGTTTTTTTATGGATAGAAAATCCTTTAAAAGAAAGTTTTCAGCATAAAGTATAAATACATAAAACTGAAGCAAACAAATTATATTATTATTATTATTATTATTAACCTTAATAGGGAATATATAACCTGTGAAATTGCTGCCATTTGGAGAATGTCAACAATAATCTCTGAATTAGCATAAAGTACAAAATTGGTTAAATGTCTTTACACACAGAAAACTGCTAATAACACAATTCATAGTACAAGCTATCGTCTTTACAGTTTTTGTTTTATAAAGAATAGAGTATTTGGTGCTCAAAACTGAGTATCGGTATCGAGAAATAGTGATATCGTCCCATAACTAATTAGACATTTGGAGTAAGTAAAAAATAACGAAACATTTTCCATGTAAAGAGGTTTTGGGGTGGGATTTTCTTGAGAATCTTCTTCACCAAGTTTGGTGTTCAAGCGGTTTTTTCGTTTTTGAGTTATGCTGTTGAATATACAGTAGAACTTTGTCTAAAATGCTTTAATTCAGTGAATTTCAAATCATGCATTTTGGGTGAAACCTAGATAAAATGTTTGGATGGACCACAATGCTTCCTCCACCTACTATAAGTAGATAAAGTAAAAGGTATTTTTGCATTACTTTCTAACTCTCCTTAATGTAAGTAATACAAATGTATTTCATAAAACGTCACCTTGACAACGCACTTTCAACTGTTATTCACTTTTTAAGGTATAACCTTATTCTGGGAACACTTTTGCAGTATATTAGGGTTAGTGCAGCGGTGTTAAAGGAAGGCGGACAGATTATATTAAACATCGCCGGCGGAGACCCGTGTCAAGTCTGGCCTACGTGAGTGCCATACTGATGTGGATAGCCACCATCATGGAGTCGATCCAAGAGTGGGAGGAAGTTGGTCTCAAGGGTCAAGAGACCACGTCGATCTTTATTCTGAACCGCTATCGATGTCTCGATCAAGCCTAACTTCGTGCCCTGTAAATATATGTACATTATTTTGTGCAAGTTATTAAGGAAAAGTAGATTCTTCTGTATCAGCTAAATCTGAAGGTAGAACACCGCCGTGATGATTTAATAATGTGGTCCTCTTTGGTGTTTCGTGGCGCTGGAGAATTGCGGTTTTTCAGTGTACACATTTAAACTATAAATTTAGTAAACGAAGGAAGAATACCACTATCGGAGACCAAACATAAATATGTATAAGACCTAATTATGTGGTAATTGTAAATGAAGAAATAAATAATTCATTTTGGAACAAACACGAGAATTAATGCAACATTATGATGATTACAAATACTTCCACAAAGGAGGGTCCACTACAAACTATAACTCATAAACGAAAAGTCGAATAAATACCAAACTTTTGAATCCAAACCTTCCAATGACTCTACACGAACATTTTCACAAAGATTTCTTTTTTCCCATTCCAAACTAGCCTTTACATACAAAAATTCTCGATTACAACTTAGTGTTTATATAGTGATGTATATAAAGTTGTAATTATAAAATATGGTCTGTATGAAGTAGAAATGGAGAGAACTGCAAAAGGAAGATCACTTACAAGTTAAAACGGAATATAATGTGTCAAACATACTCAAAGCAACAAGTTTAAATATATACAAACACAAACTATAAGTGATCACTTATGGGACAGTAGGTTGTGTGTTAAATTCCAAGAGTAAGTCTCGGTTGCAGTCTAAAGAAATTGATTTCCCCAGATCTGCTCCATATTCAAAATTAGGAGAAGAATAAATTACCAAAATTCAAAAATTAATTGTCAGCAATTAAGTTGGTAATGGATGGATGTCCGCAAGATGATGATGTTGCAGACAGAGAAACATCGAGAAGAGTAATTTGGGCAAAGGAAGATGCATCAGCATTGTAAACCTTTCAGGAAATAAAACAGAAAAACAGGCAAAAATGAAAAAAAAATCTGTGTTACATTCACATGACTCTCTACCCTCTATCGCTGATTAGTGGGTGTACAAATTATTCTTACAAAAGTTTACTTTTCTATCTACTTCATTTTAATCCAGATAAACTTTTGCAGAAATAGCTACATTACACATTTCGTTATAAAACAGCAATAGTCAAATCTTTTAACTCTAGGCACTACATATATGCTGGTCTTAAAATTCTATACTGTTTCCACGACATCGCGAAACTGAAAATCGACAGGACTTGAAAAGAATGAGAAAGTATTGAACAATTCCAACCATTAATAATAGATATCTCGGAAATGGCCAATGCTACAAAACAGTTATTTGAAACAAATTGTGTGTTTTAAAGATATCTATATTTTTTGTGTATACGTTTTCGTCTATCACTTAACATTTACCAGTTATTCAGAAATACTTCCGAATAAAGTGGACTTCACAGGGTATTCCTAGAAAGTTTATGATGTAGTTTATTTTTGTCATGTAAATATCTTTAATATATTATATTTTAATCAAAATCGTTAGCCACTTCTTAGGAAATCACAAATTTCCGAAAAAATGTTCCATACAAAGAATACTTGGGGGTGGGGCGATTGTCTTGAAAATCTTCATGTCGCATCTTTAAAAGATACTGAGTTTAAATACCACGTTTGGTGTTAATCCGATTTTTCGTTTTTGAGTTACGCTGTTCACACACACGGACCTTTTTCTAATGTGGGTTCAAGGGGCTCAAAGCATACTTAATATATTTCCGGTGAAATCTCAACATCGAATTTTGGGGTGGTATACAATATTTCTACTTACTATACGTAGTAGAGAAAGTAAAAATGAGGGGGAACTCTGATCTAAGTAACCTTAGAGATTAATACATCCACTGCTCTATGCAGAAATGGAATCTTTAGATTGGCTTACCCTGCAACTTTTTAACACCGGCCACGCTAAAAAACTACAGCTATAGTTGAGGTATACTCCTGCTGTAGCATGACTGTGGGGGAAAAACCATTTCTTCAAAAACATTTAAATGTTGTTATTTATTATTGTTGATCTCTGTGTGGTTGGTGGAGTTATTTCTAAGTACACTAAAGTTGAGGTGACAGAGTGAGTGAAGTTCACAAATACTACGTCATTTATAAACACCGATTCCGTTCAGTTGAACTCTGGCTGCTTGGGCAGCTGATAGGTCAGAGGTTAGTATATAGCTCACGTCAATTTCTTTCATATCTTCCGTTCGTAATTTTCATCGTTTAGTGCAGATAAGTGACCGAAGTCTCGAAAAATCATTTTTTTTTATTTTTGAAATAAAAGTGTTGGTAAAGTGGTGATGTTGCGGTGCTCATAGTTATAGCACAAGAAGTGAATAAACGCAGCGATTTACGGGGCTGATGCTTGATGATCACCAACCGCATACTGCTCTTACTAACCGTTCTAATTGTTTAACCTTACACACAGCAGCTGCACCTTCAGTTCAAAACAAACGTGCGAGAGCCACCATGAGCGCGTAAAGTAGTTCACTACTTTAATTATTTTAGACGAAACCTTATCAGTAACCATTACAGTAAAATGTATACCTTTGATTGTGTTTAAATTACGGTATATTACCATATATAATGCAACTGTTTCTTTCTTTTTTTTAAACTTCATGTGTGGTGTTTACAAGAGTGGCATTATTATAATGAACAGAAGTACTTTTTATTGTCATGTTATCAAGAGTGGCATTACTGAGATAGGTGGCACTGGAGGCTGTGGCTCCCATTCGGGAGATCGCAGGTTCAAATCTGTATACGGGTCAATCTGACCTTTCGTTTCTATCAGTCGCCAGATCAATATCGGATTGGATATTCAGTATCACTACTCAAAGCTGCATAAATAAATGCAAATAAAAAATAAATGATGCAGGAATGCGGCTATGCAACTTAGACCATTGCTCGGGCACACACTGAATCATGCGTAAACAAGAAACTATAGTTAACCGTCGCGATATCTCGACTAAGAGGTAGAAGCTACGTCAGACAAAAGAATACAGGACATCGACTTTGTGCTTAGGGTCTACAAATGTGTGTTAATGCTACACGTTATTCTGAAACAGTATTTGGCTGTGATATGGGAATTGTCACTTCATTAGCCAGTTTTGTTTATTCAAAGATCAAAAAAACAATACAGTGTTGCAGCACAGAAGCTGTGTCCTTCAAGAGAATTATACTGAATCAACATAAACCTCGTATGGAACCGAAAGCCTCAATTGTCTTTCGTTGAGCATTTCATGAAGTAGTCGATAAAAGTTCCCTGTTCAAGGACTCGACTTTCTAATAGCTAATTTGCGGTTTTGGCGCAATGAAGCGTGATAAAGGCGGGGGACTATTTTCAATGGTTCGTACGGAAGAACTTAACTTGAAATGTTATTGCTCTATTTCGTTAAGTCCTTGAATGGATTTATGTGTCTTTTGAAGAGAAAAACCGTTCACAACCACCTTGAAGTGGATTTTAAAGAGTACTGAACATGAGATCGGTAGTCAAGTGTCTTCTTCAATGAAGTGATGTATGTATAAGGGACACAGCATAACTCAGGTTACTAAAAAACAAAGATGGCTGATGCTGCACCTCAGGGCGACCAACGTTCCAACTTAAGTCACTAGATATATAACCAGAGAAACCACCAGACAACCTATTTACAAAAGACACACTATTTCGGTCTTCTGCTAGAATTCTGAGTCATTGTCATGTCATATATACTATTCTTTTCTTCGGTACAAAGATTTGGTCTCTTCCATAATCGCTGATTACCTATAACCTGGATGGACCTTAAGTGTTAATGAAGTATTGAACCGCGCTATGGACTTGATTTATATAACGTGTGTGCGTGTGTTATTAGAAAATGTTACAAATCACTAGTTGAAGAACAACTTATGGTTAGGTTTTAATACGATTTCGGCATACTTACATAAACCAAACAAATTTCTTAAGTTTTTTACTACAGAGATCTTCCCCAAAAATAAAACCCCACATAAACAGACAACGCTTACACTAAAAATAGCAAAAAGCAATTCAAAATTTTACTTAACTGCAGAGGTAATACCTAATAATAATAACAACCTAACAAAAAATAAATGCTGGTATAATCCATCTAATTTATATAAGTATAAGTAATCTAATATAAATAGTAATATAATTAATATGATATAGTAATATACCTACATAATATGTCAATATAATATTTTAGTCAGTGCGTCAATTGGTGAATAAATAGCGGCATGCAAAGTTTGAACACCTGCGAAAATAAAAGGGGCGCCAACAAAACAGATACAATATAACTAACCTTCCCAATACATGTAACAGGTACGTATTTGCGGAGGGATTTCCAGTTATGAATGTAACCTAACAACCCGAATATTACCAGATCCTAGTGACTTATCCCATAATGGTGGGAAAATGTCAAAGTTGTACTTTAGTAACCTCTTTAGTTGGAAAAATGATATGACAATCGTTTTGCTATGACGTACTTCGTTTAAACGACCTTTTGTTATAAAAGATGGTCGAAATTATAATTTCTGTAGTCGAAATATTGGATACCGTTTTCTAATTCGTCGAGTGAATGGGGATTTGTTATATAACCTTTATCTTCAAGTATTCCCCATAGATAGATTTAGATCTGGAGAGCGAGTCAATTATTCTGTCACCAGAAACACGTTGTAATGCGAGGCAGCTTTTTCTTGCACTTCTTTTCCCACGACGGTCCCTATCTCGTCTAATTTTCCCTGGGTTACAACTGTTGACTCTCTATGCTTCTTTTTGTCTAGCAGAAACCCAGTCCATTTAAACCTTTCTAACAAGTCGTAAATTTTGATTTGTTAGGAACTGTGGCATCAGGGAATTTCTATCTATATAAATTCAAGCTGAGAGTCAACTTGTGACAAGCAAAACTTAACACAATAAACACACTGTTCTGTAGAATATACTATGACAACTATACACAGCTTCACATAAACGTTATTCCACCATGCCAAACCACGTGAGCTAGGCTACCGCAGAGCAAGGTCATTCACACCGATACCTGCTTGGAAGGCATTAAATGTAAGCAAAAGCACAGCACAGGAAGAATGCAAAGCTCATTAAAATAGCTGAGGTTAAATAATTTTACCCAAATGGTCGTTATATATTTCTTTTGTATATCGAAATGACTTTGGTGAAACTATGCTATTCTTTTTTCTTGGCAAGAGTTCATTACCAATAAAACTGATGATAGACCATAAGTCATTCACCATGGTTAAATTGTTAAAATTTGAATAACTGTAATATCAGTTAATATTTATTTTGGTAACAAAAGCAGCAGCACGAGCGGAGTTGGACGTGCAAACACACTGGCACGCGTTCAAACGGTAAAACCGTGCAAGAGCAGGTAGCGAAAACTGGGGTGAAGTATTTAGGGGTAACGAGCTGTGAAATTTCAGCCGCAGTACAAAAGAACAGCGTTTTGTTACAACAGAAATGGCCCCAGTATAGTTCCTCAATGAGGTAGAACACAATTCCCCGTTGCAGCAAAGATACACATATATAGCATTCGGCTTCAAAATCCGAATCGAAATACATGTCGCCTGAAACAAGAAGATTGCAGTTTTAGAAAGCTGGTTCAAGAACATTTCCATGAAGATTCCCTCCATCCCAAACTAACCTTTGCATACAAACATTCTCGTTATTTTCTCACAAATGGCTCATAACGAATTTGATTAAAATGCCATATATTAAATATATTTTTATAATCTTGTGTAACCGGTAAAAAAACGACAGACAAAAACGCACTGCACATAAAATGTAGATCTCTTGGAACACACAATTTACTTCAAATAATTTTTTTTGTGGCATAAGCCATTTCTGAGATATCCGTTATTAAAGGTTCGAAGTGTTCTTTTCTTGGTCATTCAAAGTCCTGTAAATATTCAGCTGTTTCTCGGACCGCATGGAAACAGTATGGAATTTTAAAGCCAGCATGTAGCGTCCAGTTGTTAAACATTTGACTATCGCTGTTCTCTTTGTAGCTATAACGAAATGTGTAATCTAGCTATTTCTGAAAAGGTTTATTTGAATTGAAATGAAATAGATAGAAAAATAAGCTTTAGTAAGAATAGTTTCTATACCCATTAATAAACGATAGAGGGTAGAGAAAGCCATGTGAATGTATCACTTCAGATTTTTATAGTAGGATTTTTTCTTATTTTTTCTATCTCTCATACTTTACCCGTTATGAAGAGGACTTTACAGGCTGTTCCCAGAAAATTCAAGATATATTCGTCATGTAAATATCTCAAATATTATGTGGCATTTCAATCAAAAGAGTTAAAAGCCATTTCTGAGAAAGTCAGAGATACAAAAAATTTGCCCATGTAAAGAGTAGTTTGGAGTGTGGGATTTTCTTGAAAATCTTCGTGTCGCACACGGGATATTCCGGTGAAATCGAACGGTAGAAACCTCGCATTTTTTGTTTGCATTGTAATTTTGGCTGTTAATAAGGGGTGCTAAGGAAAGCATATTTGTCAAATATTAACATCTAAAGCCCAACGGTTGTCACGTTATTGAACGATAAATGTATCGTATTAATTCATTTTGTCGCATTTTAAGTGCGCATAGTTCCGGAACCCTTTATTTCAGAATATTGTACTAAATCTCATTTTGTAGATAAAAGTCCGCATTTTATTACAGCATATATTAATTATTTTTATAATATTTACAAAATCTATATACAAGTTTTACTTATTTTAAGCGTCTCCAGATTCTTATACAACTAAAACGTTAGATTGAGAATAATCCATAGTGCCATTAAGAGAAGCCGGCAGTGCTGGTAAAGTGGTGATGTTACGGTGCTCATAGTTATAACACAAGAAGTGAATAAACGCAGCGATTTACGGGGCTGATGCACGATGATGACCAAGCGCTCTGTGAATCTGTGAGGAACTCAGAACCGCATACTGCTCTTACTAACCGTTCTCATTGTTTAACCTTACACACAGCAGCTTGGCCTTCAGTTCAAAACAAACGTCGAGAGCCACCATGAGCGCGTAAAGTAATTTACTACTTTAATTATTTTACACGAAACCTTATCAGTAACCATTACAGTAAAATGTATACCTTTGATTGTGTTTACATTACGGTATCTTACCATATATAATGCAACTGTTTTTCTTGATCCGTGACCGCCTATACTTGAAAAAATTTCTTGTAGATGCAAGGGAAATATGGTAGGCTTTAAGCGATAGTCAAATGTTTTAAGAGCTGGTTACCCTGTGGAGTATTCCATTCTCTTTGCATTACCAGGAAAAAAAGAAAGAAAGAAAAAGAATAACGAATTTCCATTTGAGAAAAAGTATAAGTATTGGAAAATTTAAGGGAATAACAAGCAATATCTCGAAAATGGTTCACCCAACAACAAAAAATGTATATAACATAAATTGTGTATTTTAACGCGATCTACATTTTTTTGTGTAGTAAAATTTTGTCTATCTCTTATAGTTTACCAGTTATGCAAAAGTTGTTCACAATCAAGAATACTTTTGGAGACATTCCCAGAAAATTCGAGATATACATTTTATTTACCATAAAAATGTCTTCAACTTATGGTATTTTATTCAAAATCGTTAGAGCCATTTTTGAGAAAATTAAAATGTTCGATGTAAAGGGTAATCTGGGGTGGGGGGATTTTCTTGAAAACCTTCGCGTCGCATCTCTGGAAGATACTAAACCTTAATACCAAGTTTGGTGTTTATCCGACTGTTCGTTTCTGAGTTATGCTGTTCACAGACACACACCCAGACATGTTTCCAAAAATGCTTTTTTTTTGGATTCAGGGGGTCTCAAAACATATATTTCCGGTGAAATCTCGGTATCGAATTTTTGGGTGGAATACAATACTTCCCCTACTTACTATATGTAGTAGAGAAGTTAAAGTTTAGGGAATCAATAAAGCTCGATTTAAATAATTGTATTTAAAGGTTTCAGAGTTATAACAGTTTGGGGTTGGAAAGTTTAGGAAGACAGGATAAATTTGAACAACTTTAGATGTGAAACTATGATGTTCTATATTTTAAGAGTTTGCATAAGGCATTGTATCGGATTTGTCTACATATACAAAAAGTTTCGTTTCGTTTAAAAAATGCAAGGTCGATTTTCCTTCTATTTCGGATGATTTGAAATGGAATGTCCCATACTGAACTCAATACCAAGTTATACTACACGCAGAGCTTTTGTGGAAGAGATACACAAACGATACTGGGCTTGTGAACGTATTACCTTCAGCATATACAAGAGACCGTCAAGTTGATCCTTTGAGGATGAAGTTGGCAAGGAACTTCCCTCCCACGCCCTTTGCCAGTTTAATCAAGACTATTTAATTAAAGGTAAACAAAGTCGCATGGCAACAAAGACTATGTGGGTTAACGAACTCGAGTTATTGTGTTGTTAGAGGGCTGAGAATACCCCCAGGCAAAAACCGTCAAGAGACAGTGTTTGCTCCTCCTGGTGCTTGGAATGGTTGTTCATGCAACATCAGCTGCACTAAGGACTTTCTCTACTCACTCTTCTACAAGCCATTCCTATAAAAGCTCATTCTTCTGTCTGCTTTGTTTTTAAAGCTGTTAACGTCACGTCCTTTAACTGGGTAGGTCATATCGGACGAATGAAATAGTTCAAGATATACATTTTATTTGTCGTGTAAATATCTTAATCATATTGAGAGGGTTTTTGCCCCACTATTGGAGAGCCAAACTTGCAGTCGTTGCAGCCCACGTTTGGCAGCTAAACTTGAAGCTGTTTTAGACCACGCACGTAAATGGATGTCAATTTGCGCGAGATTGTTTCTAGGAGTTTTCGCCCCACATACGGTACAAACTTTCCGGTGGCCTTCGCCCCACGTTTAAAAATCAACTTTGTATTTTAATGTTTATTTAAATATTATATATGTATACCTGGGCTGCATCATTAGTAATTTGTTTTAGAGCACGTATCTCTTATCAGGGCTGGTACGGCTAAAGAACATGCTTACACAAATTATAATTGTATTGTACTTTGTTTATTAATCCTTCACACGATTAAATAACACTTCACTAATATATCCTACTATAGAGCTGTGAGATTATTGTTAATTGTATTTTTTAACACGTAAACTTTATATTATTCTCGCCGCAATGAATTTTTATGTCTCGCAATGAACGTGTACCGAACTGATCTGCTTGGTTACGCTTCCTTGTAGCGTCTACCGCCTGAATTTGCACATTTCCTCTATTTCAAGTCTCTGATTGGCTAAGCCTACTCCAATAGAATACTTTTATTTAACTTAAAACTTTTCTAGTTTTTGATTGGTTATTTATAAACTGTTTTAAATATTACATTATTATTATTATTCCAAGCATTATTAGTAGCATTATTAAACTTTCTAATTTATTGTTGTCTCAAGGTTACCTCATTATTAGCAACTTTCGGCTTCTACTTTATAATTCAGTTTGCTACGGAAAGCAGCTTGCTTCTATTCTCACAGCTCCTACATTGTTAAACTACGTATTACATTCACATAACATTTTATACGAATACATAATACAATGACTGTTGCATACACTTTATATATTATTATACACATATTGCTTTAAGGCGTGCTGTTATTACATTTTGATATTATATAATTAGACTGATATCATTTAAGCGTTAAAATACTGCCTCAATATGTATTTTAATCAAAATCGTTAGACCATTTTTGAGAAAATAAAAAATGATGGAAAAATTTCCATGTAAAACTTAGTTTGGATGCAGGGATTTTCTTGTAAATCTTCCTGTGGCATCCTTGAAAGATTGAACCTAAATACCAAGTTTGGTATGCAACCGGATTTTTCTTTTTGAATTATGTTGCTCAGACACACACACCGGGAGGGGGTTCATATTCATGACACCGAATTTCAATCCCATTTCGCTGAATATGAATATCAGAGGGTATTTTCTTGGCAGTATTGCCAACACAGCAGATTTATGACCTACAGCCCAAAGAGAGAAATGGAAAGGCGTAGAATCTCTTAAAATTAAGTTTTTGGAGGAAGAGGATTGCATGTTCATTTGACCAAATTTCCCTCCGATTTCGCTAAACTTTGTTATCATACAATATTTTTGGTATGATTTTGGCAAAACTTGGCACTCTTGGAGTTTGGAATCTGGTAAAAATGATAAGCTTCCTCTTTAACTTTAAAAACTTCCGCTACTCCTATTTTCAACCGCTAATAAACGAATCAAAACCCTTAACCCTTTGTACACTTATAATACTATGTTCCCGACGAAGATTACACGCCAGTTTTCAACTCCTTGTATAGAAACTTGTACTATTAAAACCAATCTGGTCGAAGTATTTTACAGTTACACACTAGGACGTAGCAAAAATCAAAGGTTACCTTACAACCTCAAAAAACTAACCCCGCTCATATGTTAAACCCATTATGTGCACATTTGCGCCATTTGTCCAATATGGACAATACTTTGGGCACCAACGAGTGAAAATTTGACTGCTTCCAATGTCAGAAATCACCCCTATGCTATTTTTAACCCCTTATTTACAGAATGCACCTCTGCTATGCTGGTAACAATCAATAGAAAATGACAGTTGCACTGTTTTACCTTGAATTCAGGCTCCTCAAAACTTAACAATGGACACATGCTATAAACAGGGCTAATTATCAGCGCTTATTGAGGCAGCAAAAGACTCATTTTACAGCCCAATAAAGCATGAGGAGCTAATTATTCAATGTAATAATTGTTTTACACGCCTCATTAAGCAGATGTGCCTTCCGGTTTGTGACCAAACGAGCTGGGATAACGGGCACAAGAAATTGTCTCACCATAATGTGCATCTGAAATGTCACGAGATTTACCTAATTTTTGGACAGTTCAAATAAAATTTCAACAATAATACAGTTAGTAAAATTCTACTGTTTTACCAACATTCTTCACCCTCTGGATAGCCCTTTATAATTAATGAAACAGAATTCCTCGAGCATTTTAAGGAAGATATCATTCGCCTTCTTGCAGCATATGTTCCGTTTCCTTGACAACCACCAGCAACTTTGGACTCCAGTTTAGCAATAGCATTTATGAAACGAACGTAGTGAGTAATGTAATAATTTTGTTGTGTAACATTATATATGTATTTCATACGCTGTTTCTTTCTTTCTTTTTTATTAATTAAAGAAATTCTGCTGTACAATAATCTGCACAATATAGAAAAACAAAATAAATTTGAAACATGTTTGGGTTGTCGCCCACTGGTAATCCCAAAGTATATTTCTGTCATTAGATTAGGTCTTTCTTTTTCGGTCTTGTATTGGCGTGTGTAGGATTTGCTGATAGAAGTTCTCGAGTCCCTTGCAGGCATCGAGGATTGTAGAAGCCTCCGGAATCCCTAGATGACTATGAAGAGTGGTGTTGCGAATATACCAAGGTGCGTCAGTTGTAATTCGGAGAAATCTGTTCTGTAGAGTTTGTAATCTTCGGATCTGCGATGATGAAGCGGAATTCCAGATATATTGCCACACAGGACGGATGAGGGAATTGTATAATAATCTTGTACTGCAAAGCAAGAAGCGATTTCCTTGATATAATGGGCTTCAGAAGACGAATACGACACCCGATTTCTTAACTAAGTTGGTGATGTATTATTCCATGTGCATCTTATATCCAAAATTAAGTCGAGATATCTAACAGTTTCTGATGCAGATATTACTGCATCTTATAGTTTAACAGGACGATCACAGGCGTTTCTCTTGTATGAGAACTTGACTAATTTTGATTTTAAAGGATTCATGTTAATTCTCCAACGTTTGCACCATACGTCTATTTTCTTCACAGAGCGTTAAGCTGTCTGGTTACTGATTCACAGGTGCCTTTGCTCAGAATTGCAATGTCAGCATAATGCGCAATAGTCAAGTTTACGTGTGTTGGAAAGTCAGATGTATAGAAGTGCCCAAGAACACTTCCCTGAGGTACACCAGATTTAATTACACGTGATTGTGCATATTCACTATTTCTTTTGTAAAACAAAACTACAGAACAAATAAAAACGTGAGAGAGTGTGTTTTGTTTTATGCCGTGGTACGGAGCTTTTAGTTAGTTTGTTGACATTTAAAGCGGAAAAAGAAGCCATTTTAGCAGAAGCTGAAAAAGCGGAATTATCGAAGAAACCGTAGGATATTAGGAGAAAGAAAACGAAATTTGATTGGATAGTAATATGTTAGATATTTCGGAAACGCTGGCGTTGGCATGTGTTTGATAACAAAATCATCGTACGTAACTGTTTTACCACTGCGATAATTTAGCAATTTAACAAGACATCTGAGCAACGATATAGGCTGTTTATAATTTTGGTATACAAAAAAGTCAAACATTTCAGTACAAAAGTGTCAAATAATTGCCTACTTTTCCAACACACAAGGCATTTTAAAATAGCTGCAATTTTCAAAACGTTAAAGTATATTAAAATGAGAATTTTCTCTTCGTTAGTGCTTTTTGAAGTCGCTAGATTATGGATTCGTAGACATTTCTAAACGTTCCACTTTTAACTCTTGGTGTACAGTCTTGCGCATTAGGATTATTGAATTGTAAGGATATTTCTCGGCAGTTTTGGTTGGCGAACATGACATACAGAAAACATTCAAATTCTACCATTGTTAAGATGTGAATAATTCACTCAGAGAATGAATGTTGGAAATTATAGCCGTAGTGAAATGTTTGATTTATTTTAGAATCAATTTGAGGACTGTTTAGAAACGTAAACTTCTCAGTATAGCTACGAAACACGTGGTCTCTAGGGTACAAACGAAGGGGGAGCAGGCAGGTATAAAGGAATGTGGGGTGGAAGAATGACGTGTTCCGGTCCAGCCGTTGTTGTTAATACCAGTGAGAAGAAAAAGAACAGGCCACACCCATTCCAGGTTCCTGGCCGGATTAAGGGGGCAGTAACAACATCATTCCAAAATACAAAGCTTCTTTATTCTATTATCGCATAACTACGGTATCGTTAGAGGTAGAAAATCCATAAGTAATGAAGTACTTTGAGGTGTTGCATTCACATAACTTTCTCTAGCAATTCTTCTACAAATCAGTCTTAAAACACTTTATTTTTCTATCTACTTTTTCTTAATTGAGGTTTACATAAAAAATTGCGTTACACATTTCATTGAAGAACAACGGACTGAGGTGATAGTAAAATCTTGAAAAAAAGAAACAAAAGAATGCCGACTTAGCACTTCAAAAAAGTATAAAGTATTTGAATATTTCGGAAATGGTTAACCCTACAAAATATTTGACATAAGTTGTCTTTTTATACTTTTTGTCTATCTCTTACGGTTTACCAGTTGCAGAAAAGTAATTCAGAATGAAGAGGACTTCTCAGGGAAGCTATGGAGGCTTCAGGGGATGGGGAAAAGTGAACTTATGTCCACTATTATGTTATAAATATCTAAAGAACCGAGTGAGTGAAAACTCAGCTCTGAATGGCTAAGAACTGGCAGATAAGGAAAATCCTGGCAGCATCTACGAGATATTGTGAAAGCGGTAATGCGGTCGACTGCATGTAAAAGCCTGAGGCGTATCTTTCTCTGAACCACCAGCAGCAGCGTGCCGGTAAGGTGAGGACTTCCCACCCACTGTGGTTTCCGTTAGCATTAGCCGATAATGCTTCACAAGCACGTCACCTCGCCATCAATATGTAGCGTAAATACGCGTCCAACTTTGACGTATTGTTATGAAGCAAAATTATTCTTACAAAAGCTTATTCCTCTATTTCCTTGTTCAATCCACTTTCATTACACATTTCGTTGTAGGATACAGTGGACAAAGCGATAGTCAGATTTTTAAAGAGCGTGTTGTTATGTGATGTCTTTGAAATGTCATGCTCTTTGCATGGCCATGAGAAGAAAGAAAGAAAAAGAATAGGGACTTCCAGTTGACAAAAACATAGTGAAAATTAAAACCAATACAAAGCATATCTCGGAATTTGTTACTTTTATTTCACATAAATTGCGTGGTATAAGGAGATCGATGTATATGTTTTGTGTAGTAAGTTTGTCTTTCTCTTAAGGTTTGCCAGTTATACCAAAGTCATTCTGAATGAAGAGGACTTCTGAGGCTATGCCCAGTAAATTCAAGATATACATTTCATTTGTCATGCAAATATCTTAAATATATGACATTTTCATAACTTTCTTAGAGCCATTGTTGAGAAAATCGAAAATAACGAAAAATGTTCCATGTAAAGCGTAGTTTGTGGTGGGGGAATTTTCTAGAAAATCTACGTGTCGTACTCAAATCTCAAATTTGATTTTTAACCGACTTTTTTTTTATTTATTTATTCAGAGGGCTCAAGGCATGTACTGGTATTTCCGTTGAAATCTCGTCGAACTTTGGAGTGGAATACAATACTTCTCTACTTACCGTACATAGAAGAGAAAGTAAGAAGCATTTTTGGAAAAAGGTCCATGTGTATGTCAACATAACTCAAAATGAACAGTCGGTTAAATACCAAAGTTCAGCATCATTCAAGGATACGACACGATTTTCAAGAAAGTCCCTGCACTTCAAACTCCCTCTACATAGAAAAGTGTTGGTCTAACGATTTGGATTAAAATGCCATATATTTAACTTAATTGCATGACAAAATGTGTGTTGAATTTTCCGCGAATAGGCTTGAAGTCCTCGTGATTCTGAATTACTTTTGCATGATTGCGAACCCTTGCACATAGACAAAATCTTGCTACACAAACCAGTTAGATATTTTGCTATTGGTTTGAATTTTTAAATGCTTCATACTTCTTTCAAGCGTAAATCGCTGTTCGTTGTTTATCGTGGTCATACAAAGAGCATGGAATTTCAAAGCCATCACATAACGACGCGCTTTTTAAAAATCTGACTATCGCTTTAGCCTACTGTATTCTTCTTATACCTACAACGAAATGTGTAATGGCAGTTTATCTCGATTAAAAGAAGTAGATAGAAGAATAAGATTTTGTAAGAATAGTTTGCAGAACAGTGAGTAAAGAAAGTAATGTGAATGCAACACATCAGATGTTTCTCATTCAAGGAGTTCCAGACGATGGAGTTCTGTAATTATTTCATGCACACTACGAAGACTGAAAGAATGAATATAAATATTTTTTTTTACCGTGAAGGATGAATGAAGCGTGTATATTCGTAATGTGAAAAGAGGCCAGACAAGAGAATACAGATTTTATGCTCTTGCAGATAAGATAGTTCGCCCTGCTGTTGATGTAGGTAATGTGCATCTATCGCATAACGAGCTATAAAGTAACACTTTATCGGCAATCCCTCACTTTACGTGCTATGCCTTAGAGAACGTTTCCAAGGCTGCAATAATAAACTAGATGGCAAGCTGATGTAAGCGTGATACACGCTGTAGGACTTGAATGTCTCGGTATAGCCTTTATCAGATGTCCCGATTGAGTGGGGGTTTTTCTTTTCTCTATCCTTCCTGTGCGTTTCTGTGGGGGTGGGGGGCTTTTAGATATTAAAGGCGGCACTGATACAAAAACTACGGAATACTATTTTTTAAGAAAAGTGCATTAATTCCGCTTTTTCCTCCCTCCTTTCCTACTCTCTCCCCCTGCAGCACCCTCACCTCCTCTGTTCAACTTGCATGTCATATGATATTTTGAAAACATAATAAAAGTGATTTTTTGGGGTACTGAAAGCACTTAAAACTGAATAAAATGTTCAACAATACACAAATTTGTCTCTCTTCCTTATGCTTGTTATGTGATCGGAACTCTGTTTCTCATGGCAACTAGTTTATGTATACGAATAATAGTAAAGAAAAATTGTCATAGCTTCTTAAATATTCATTCTACCGAAAATTTATAAATAGCAAAACATTGGTAGCACTATTAGAAACTATTAAGAGAGATATTTTGATTTCTTTTACTTTGCAAATCGTTGGAATCACTCCCCCTCCCTTTGGGAAAAGTGCCATACAACCTACTCTTGAAGTGGGATTTAAGGAATGTTATGCACCAAATTTCATAACATTGTTCAACCACTTTTATGTGTAAAGGTAACACGCACACAAATTTTAAAAAATGTTTAAGCTTAAACGTGGCGAATTATATACGTTATAAAACATTTATAAAAGAATCGAAAGTTAACAAAATAATTCCGTTAAAGTTTTATACTGGAAGCGTTCTCTACTGCGGTCCACCTATTGGCGTCGCTTTGTACGTATGTTCGCATGAAACAGCTCACGAACTGTTCTTAAATGGAGCTGGAGCTAAAACTTTATATACTATGTGTTCGTGGAAATTTTGTCAATGTGAGTTATTGTTTCTCGAAATATCCATGATAAATATTACCCGGTTTGCGACACCTTTTGGCGATGTAGTGATAAAACTCGGGAAGCCAACTAGAAACTATCCGTGGGATTTGCAATAACGGCTGAAAACATTTATCTCCATTGACTTTATTATTCTGCTGCAGAGAATTAAAACTTAAATTCACTTGAGCAACATTGTTCGTTAACTTATAAAACACACCAGCTGTTGCAATTATATTCCTGTAGCAAAAATGGCCAAATGGAATAAACTCGACTATTTTACGGTCGGCTGCAGTAAGAGAAACCATTAAGTTGGCCATGGATGAGAGCTAATTATTGTAAACCAAGCTTTCCGGTCGATGCGCACAACGCTGAAAACTTTCAATTCGAGTTTCGTGGTAGGTACCAAACTTCGTCTTCAACTGAAATGCCCACGCAAACTTCCGTTTACGTGTTTGTTGTTTTTAAAAGAGATTCCAATAAATAAAAAAAGCCTAGCTTAAGCATTCCACTCGCTTTTGCTTTACTGAATTTAAAATTAAATATAATTAGGTTATAAGTTTAAATGAAAGTATGTCTTAAAGGACAAGTTTTTCAATAGAATAAGCTACTTTACACTATTTGCCGCTGCTGTTCAAACAGTGTCATATTTATTTAGATCCTCCCTCATAAAAGTTGGTGCATTTAACAAACGGCGAGAGCTCTAAAATTTACCTCCAGAGAATCCTTCAATTAGAATTTATTTTGATGCAAATAAAATATATCCATAAAATTGCTTAAGAAGTAATATCCAGACCGGCATTTTAATTTTCGTTAACGTCGAACAGATGAAGGCCGAAATTAAAAGCAAGTTAAGAAACAACACACTAGGCAACGCTAGTAAAAAAAAATCTGATGTGTTACACTCACATGACTTTCTCTACTCTTGTACAACCTATTTTTACAAACGCTTATTCTCCATATGCTTTATGTTAATCGAGATATCGAGATGTTAATCTTATTGCTAATTTTCTTGTAGATGTAAGGGGAATTGCTAGGCTTTAAGAGTTTAAGAGCTGGTTGCTATGTGGAGTATTCCATTCTCTTTGTATTACCAGGACAAAAAAATGAATAACGAATTTGAGAAAAAGTATAAGTATTGGAAAATTTAAGGCAATAACAAGCAATATCTGGAAAATGGTTCACTCAACAACAAAAATGTATATGACATAAATTGTGTATTTTAACGCGACCTACATTTTTTGTGTAGTAACATTTTGTCTATCTCTTATGGTTTACCAGTTATGCAAAAGTCGTTCACAATGAATAACACTTTTGGAGACATTCCCAGAAAATTCGAGATATACATTTCATTTGTCATGAAAATATCTTAAACATATGATATTTTAATCAAAATCGTTAGAGCCATTTTTGAGAAATTTAAAATTTTCGAAAAATGTTCCATGTAAAGGGTAGTCTGGGGTGGGGGATTTTCTTGAAAACCTTCGTGTTGCATCCTTGGAAGATAATGAACCTAAATACCAAGTTTGGTGTTTATCCGACTGTTCGTTTCTGAGTTATGCTGTTCACAGACAGACACAGACACACGGACACACAGACACACACACACACACACGGACATGTTTCCAAAAATGCTTTTTTTGGATTCAGGGGGTCTCAAAACATGTATTTCCGATGAAATCTCGGTATCGAATTTTTGGGTGGAATACAATACTTCCCCTACTTACTATACGTAGTAGAGAAAGTAAAAAAATATGATGTGTTACACTCGCATGACTTAACCTACTCTTGTACAAACTATTTTTACAAACGTTTATTCTCCATATGCTTCATGTTAATCGAGATGTTAATCTTATTGCTAATTTTCTTGTAGATGCAAGGGGAATTGGTAGGCTTTAAGCGATAGTCAAATGTTTTAAGATCTGGTTGCTATGTCCAGGACATAAAAAAATGAATAACGAATTCCCATTTGAGAAAAAGTATAAGTATTGGAAAATTTAAGGGAATAACAAGCAATATCTCGAAAATGGTTCACTCAAAAAAAAACATGTATATGAATAAATTGTGTATTTTAACGCGATCTACATTTTTTGTGTAGTAAATTTTTGTCTATCTCTTATGGTTTGCCAGTATGCAAAAGTCGTTCACAATGAAGAACACTTTTGGAGACATTCCCAGAAAATTCGAGATATACATTTCATTTGTCATGAAAATATCTTAAACATATGATATTTTAATAAAAATCGTTAGCCATTTTTGAGAAAATACAAATTTTCGAAAAATGTTCCATGAAAAGGGTAATCTGGGGTGGGGGAATATTCTTGAAAACCTGGAAGATACTGAACCTAAATACCAAGTTTGGTGTTTATCCGATGTTCGTTTCTGAGTTACGCTGTTCACAGACAGACACGGACATGTTTCCAAAAGTGCTTTTTTTAATTCAGGGGGTCTCAAAACATATATTTCCGGTGAAATCTCGGTATCGAATTTTTGGGTGGAATACAATACTTCCCCTACTTACTATACGTAGTAGAGAAAGTAATAATTGCACATCGAGGTGATAAATTAAAACGACGGCAGGATAAACAGCTGTATTTGGCCCAAATTTAAGGTATTTCACTCTCGGATTGGTACCTTTATACCTGAGTGAAATTCTATCGTTCCTTTTAAGTTCATTGTTGATTTAAATTCAACTCGAACCCTTCCCAGTAAATAAAATCTAAATGACAAAATAAATTACGTGACTTTTGTGCATGTGCGTGAAAGATATAGGAGGAACTAAATGAAAACTCCATTGTGTGAGTCGTTTTGAATGAACGGAAGTGCTGAGAAATACAACTGCTAAGAAAACAATTGAATTTTAAAATTAAAAAAAAATTCGATTGTAGATTCTTACCTTTTCTATACAAAGGTAAGCATACACAATATCAAACATGAAAATAAATTTTGAAATTACAGACAGAATTTTGGTGACAGAATGTCTAAAATCCATTTTACTGAGATTTTCATCAACTTTCAATGATGCAGTTTCTTAAATAGACCGACTGCGGGCTTTTATTGTTTCCACGTTATGATGAATATTTAACATGACGAAGCTATTTGATTTAAGGTATGTAGAATACAAAATATTACACCATTACAAAAGGAATCTGAGCATGCAGGAAATTTGACGCATTTGCATATGTAACTAGACTACATAACATGTGACGTCATTAATTTCCTTTCCCATCACTGTTGTAAGATTTCTCAGGTGGTGCTTGATTTGATTTGCGCTCCATTCCATTTATTATGCGTACCGAGTGCAGTCTTTTGTCTGTTCCATCAGGAATAACCATATGCTTCAAGTACTCTAGATTGGAGGCATTTCTAACGCTCGTGTTCAGAATATAAATGCCATTAATTACGACAAACGTGCCAGGAATAGCAATTCGACGGGAAATACTGACGTAACCGAGGTCAGAATTCCTTTGATCATAATAGAACAACAGTTAAATGCAGTTAGCTTTGGAAAATGTCTTTCTGTGTAGTTAGAATACGGTGAATTAGTGCCAGAAACGATTGACGGTAAAGAGGCAAAATAAAACAAATTAGTGGAATGTCAGCAAAGATTTTCAGACATTAAAATATCTGTAATGGAATTAGCATAAGGAAAACATATTTCACTAAAGTGTTCACTTTCCTTCCTGTGTTGGGAGATCAATAATGGTGTTGAGTAACAGGGGGCTTTGAATATATGTAGATACGTGTTAAAATGGATAGTGTAGGTTATGCATTCAGTGATGAATCTCTATAACGTATATAACAGTTGATAAAATAATTTCATAATTTTTTAAAATCCACCGCTAAAATGCATAGTTAATACTGATGTACTATAAAGTAAGCCCTCCATTTTTCACGTCATTTGACTGTTTACGTTCCTTTCGTTTTTATACAATTTGTTCTACATGTTTTGCACTTCTTTGTGTTATAAGTTAACGTTTCATACAAGATTTGTTTTTAACCAAAACCAAATTTTAAAGTATATCCAAAAGTACTAGTGCCCTTAAAAACTATTTAATATTAAAGCTTGTGAAAAGAATGGTGTTGGTTTACTGAAGTAAACGGTGACTGGCGGGAACTGTGGTTAAACACCTACTTTGCATTTAGAACTAAAAATACATGAACGTACATTTTTATGTTCACTTATATTCCACAAATTAGCCAAATATAGTATATTATGCAACAAGACTGCAATGGTATTAATTAAAACACGAGTATTATTATTATTATTATTATTATTATTATTATTATTATTATTATTATTATTATTATTATTATTAACCGAGCGAGCGAAGCGAAGCGACCATGTATCTAAATGAAAGGTTTCATAATCGTTTCTCGTTTGAGTGATGCTACAATCGTTATTCCTTTATCTATGGTTACAATACAATGACCTTGTAGCACCTGTGTCAAACAAAGTTGCTAGCGTTGTGAGACGTACTACGCGGAATAATCGATACTTGCGCTTTCACAATGTTACGTGGCCACTTCTGATTGGTCGAATACCAATACTTTAATGAACAGGTGTACTTTAATGAGGCCCATTAAAGTACTGTTACCAATCGTATAAATACTACATTTTGACATGGTCGAGCATAAACATATTTATGAATCAGTAAAGATCGAATTTTACATAGTTGGATTATATTTCTATTGTGTTTCTTAAATATCTATGTAATCATCTGCTAGAAAATTGTCTGAATCTGTGTTCCAAATAGTTTGGAAATGAGTGAAATATTTTGCCATAGACTTTTAACCTAAATGTTGGTGTTTGTTTTTGCAGTGAATCGTAGCTAATCTCCCGCCATGGCAATCTTCAATTTAGTGTCAGCGGTGGCTGGCTTTGTAAAAGTTCGCTTCCTTATCGACAAGGCGGTGATAGACAATATGGTATTCAGATGTCACTATCGCATCACATCCGCCGTACTTTTCGTGTGCTGCATTCTCTGCACGGCCAACAGTTTAATTGGTAAGTTGATGTAACATTTTCTCTTTAATATACAAAGCTTTCGTTTCGACGCGTGGCCGTATTACGGGAATTGCTTGCCCTGCACTGCGCTGCTTCTAACCGTTTCTGTTCTTTCTCCGTGTAACGGCTATTACGGCTATAACGTGCAGAATAGCTAGTACTGTTATGCCATAAAGTCTGTATACTTTAGCACACAGAATCTTCATGTATTATTTCTACGTGACAAACTCTTGTAGAGAAGTGAGACAGATTCCCTGCTGTTCGTGCGCCTTGCAGAAAAACGGTCCGTAATCTTGTGAATAGGTTTAGGGAAATGGGATCTATTCTCAATAAGAAACCGAAAGTAAATTGCCGTGTACTTACAGTAGAAAAACTCGATGACAAAGTCCAAAAACATCTCTTGAGAAAGCTTGCACAGAATCAGAATTTCGCAAACCTCGGCTCGGAATACCACTAAACTTTTAAAATCAAAGCCTTATAAGATAACCGCAATTCAGCAATTGCAACCATGCTATAAGTTGATTAGAGTTAATTTGGTCTTTCTACTCTTAGTTGGTCTTCAACAGCGATGGAAGTGATGTCCTATATGTCCTACAGATATCGCTCTGTCATCCTCTAACTGCAACGTAATGCTGGCAACATATGAATAACTACTGCCGCCACGGCGGGTAACATACTCAGCCTCAAGGCGTAGCCGAGGGATCTGCGCGTCTAAAACTGGAATGATTCACAACACATCGCGGATTTCACTTTTTATTTAGGTTGGCAGTTCCCATTTCGCGTGTGTTTTGGCGGGAAGATGGCTACGTTTGTTGTTTTCATAACGCAATTTTCCTATAAAAGTAAAACACCTAGAAGGGGTGGGCACAAGCTATTGATGAGAGCACATCTACTTCTAAATTCACTCTTGAGGTAATTTGTTCTCTTTCCTTTTGCATTTATAAGCATTTTCAATGAAGACCAACTAAGTTCAGAATAGCCTTTGTTTATATGTCTATGAAGAATTAATGAATGTTAATATCAATTTTGTTAAAAGGTGTGAGGGCACAAGGACATTATCTATGACGAAGGTATGTGGTTACTGGAGTTATAATTTGCACGAGAAATGTGTGCGCTTGAATTTAAGGGACCATGAATATCCGACTCCGCCGGCAAACAACGTGCGTCCTGGTTGCAAGAAAATTCCCGTTAGGACGGCCACGCGTCCAAAAGAAGGCTTTGTATAGTACTACAAATTTTAACAATAGTTCTGTTTAAAACAAATCACTATCAGAACCTTCGAACCTAACGTTAAAAGTAGAGAAGCTAAAACCGGCAAAATCTTATAACAATAAAACACGACATATTTTAATAACATTTTGATTAATTGGGGCTTCTTGAAGGTTTCTCTGATCTATTCGACGTGTAAAGCTAAATATATAGACTTTACAAGAGGTGATAAAGGTGTTTCTATAACTGTAATGTGAAACAGAGTTCTGATTATGGCATCTAATCAAATTTTTGCATGTGATTTGTTTTTCAGGTGATCCTATTAGTTGTATCACAGATGGAGGAGTTCCAGGTCACGTGATCAACACTTACTGCTGGATCACATCAACATTCACGTTGCCACATCAACAAGGGAAACCCCAAGGTACTCATGTAGCCCATCCTGGTGTCGGAACATATGTTGAAGATGATGATGAAACTCGTTATCACTCCTATTATCAGTGGGTTCCTTTCATGCTCTTCTTCCAGGTAAGATCCCCTAGTTGTTGTCATCATCAAGTAGTTGGACGAGCAGCGTATTTTTAAGTGTTTTAACATTTACAGGATGCTGAACTAAAAAATAAACAGAATTTGCAATTCCAAAACGTATTGTTTTATCACAAGACTTCATTATTTTCTGGAGAATCAAATTCCATATTTGTTGATTGCATTAAGTTTTACTTTTTCTAACCCTTAGTTCCCGAGGTCGCGGGTTTAAACCCGGCGGAGGGCGATGGATTTTTTTTCGGGCGTAAAAATCTTCAGCATGACTTCATTCGAAAGGGAAGTAAAGCCGGTGGTCCCGTGTCGTAGATTTACGGCACGTAAAAGAACCTCAAGCCTGATAGAGGCCTCTGAGCAAAATTACCAGTCTTTCACGCTCAATATAGAATGGGACGCTAACAACCACAGCAGTTAAAGAGAGTCCATAAATAAAACTCAATTTAATTTTAACTTTTTATTTTCGATACCACTTATCTTAATAATTTCAAGAAAAACTATATTCTACTACAAAATTTGATGTTGAAATTTCAGTGCAAATACATGTTTCGAGGCAATGTGCTTGTCCATGAAGCAAAAAGTCCAATAAATTCTTAATTACATATTTGTGTCTGGCAGTATTTATGCATGTCTGGTGAAGATTTTGAACATTCCTGCACCAAACTTCCTTTTACATGGAAATTCCTTAAACAAAATTCTGATGTGTTACATTCACATGACTTTCTCTACTCTTGTACAAACTATTTTTACAAACTCTTATTCTCCATCTATTTCATATTAATCGAGATAAACATTTGCAGAAACGATCTTTTGACATGCAAAGAGAATTACATTTTCACATAGCGACCAGTTCTAAAAATATTTGACTATCGCTTAAGGCGTACTATGTTCCCCTTGTTTTGTTTTGCAAGGGCAATATAAGCATAGACATATCTCTTAATAGCTGGTTGCTAGGTGCAGCACCATTCTCTTTGATACAGATTAATACTCTTTGCATATCCAAGACAAAAAAAAAATGAATAATGAATTCCCATTTGAGAAAGTAAGTATTGAAAAATTTAAGGGAATAACAAGCAATATCTCGAAAATGATTCACTCAACAAAAAAATGTATATGACATAAATTGTGTATTTTAACGCGATCTACATTTTTTGTGCAGTAAAATTTTGTATATCCCTTGTGGTTTACCAGTTATGGAAAAGTCGTTCACAATGAAGAATACTTTTGGGGACATTCCCAGATAATTCAAGATATACATTTTATTTGTCATGAAAATATCTTAAACATATATTTTAATCAAAATCGTTAGTTAAAATTTTCGAAAAATGTTCCATGTAAAGGGTAATCTGGGGGTGGGGGGATTTTCTTGAAAACCTTTGTGTCGCATCTCTGAAAGATACTGAACCTAAATACCAACTGTTATCCAACTGTTCGTTTCTGAGTTATGCTGTTTCCACACACGCACACACGCGCCAGCGCATGTTTCCAAAAATGCTTTTTTTGGATTCAGGGGGTCTCAAAACATATATTTCCAGTGAAATCTCGGTATCGAATTTTTGGGTGGAATACAATACTTCCCCTACTTACTATACGTAGTAGAGCTGGTAAAAAAATCTTGTTAAAGCATATAATTTATGTAAAATTTTATCTGACATTAACCATTTCCAAGATATTTCTTGTAATTGGTTTGAATTTCCCAATACTTTACATGTTTTCAAGTGTGAAGTCTCCATTCATGCAGAGTATGGAATTTCAAAGTCAGGCTATAGAGATCCTTATTTAAAAGATTTGACTATGACTTCAGTTTTCTGCATCTCTCTTGTATGCAGAATGAAATGTTTAATGAAATTATTTCTGTATATGTTTATCTCAATTAATATGAAATAGATATGTTAAAGAACACTGGATAATGAAAATCTGGAGAAAAGATACTTTTCTAATAAAACTTAAGAATATGCATGATGCAAAGTTTTCAAAATTGAAGTTGTAAGATTATGAAATGCATAACAGACAGTATTAAATTTTTTTTGTTTAAAGTATTAGGGGAGTACTCGCTTCAGTGTATATATTTTAACCTACATATTTATGCCATTTATTTTAACATGTTCACCTAATATTACTTGCAAAGAGACACGTAGTAACAAGCAAATAAAATATAAAGCTTGTTTAAATGTCTTCAAATAATGAAATTTACAAGGGCATTTGATTGAACAGATATTTTAATCTGAGAAGACTAAATAACTCTAGACATTTTATAATAAAACAGAAGTATTTCTTATTGTGATGTTGTATGATACTTTAAAATTTGTGTTGGTATATGTTAATTCACATCACATAAGGTGCTAAGTTGTTACTGTAGGAGCGCTTTCAAGAGATATGTTTCTCTCATCCTCAGCTGAGAACCAACTGTTGGAAGTTGGTTCTCAGCTGAGGATGAGAGAAACATATCTCTCGAAAGCGCTCCTACGGTAACAACTTAACGCCTTATGTGATGTGAATTAACATATACCAACTCAAATTTTAAAGTAACTCTGGATATGTTTATCCACTCATTTTATAAGAAACTTTTGAAATAAACATTTCTGCTCCAAAACACCCCTTCTTATCTTGTTGCTGTTAAAACAGAAAGAATGAACTTTGATGTGCAGGGAATCCTTTTCTACATTCCACACTGGATATGGAAGAATTGGGAGGAAGGAAAGGTGCGAATGATCAGTGATGGCATGCGTGGGTCCATGGTTGGTAACAAGGACGACAGGCGAGATCGCCAGACACGCCTGGTGCAGTATATAATGGACACACTGCACTTGCATAACTTTTATGCTGCTGGTTACTTCATCTGCGAGGCACTCAACTTTATCAATGTGGTAAGTATGTGTTAACTTGCACAGGCTGGGACACAAAATTTGTGGCAAATTTAAGTTTAATGCCTCTGAAATTAACTGAATTCCTTGCAATGAATGAAACAACTATTTTAGTTGTATTTTTCCAGAATTAGCATAAAAATAATAGCTTTTACACTGTTTATCTTAGGTAGTGGCAGTGTTGCCTTCAAACAACATTTTGCAATTAAAATTTCACCAGAAAACATGTCCTGAGAGTCCCAGAATAATAAAAAAATCTGATGTGTTACACTCACATGACTTTCTCTACTCTTGTACAAACTATTTTTACAAACAGTTATTCTCCATATGCTTCATGTTAATCGAGATGTTAATCTTATTGCTAATTTTCTTGTAGATACGAGGGGAATATGGTAGACGTTAAGCGAAGTCAAATGTTTTAAGAGCTGGTTGCTATGTGGCGCATTCCATTCTCTTTTCATGTCCAGGACATAAAAAAATGAATAACGAATTCCCATTTGAGAAAAAGTATAAGTATTGGAAAATTTAAGGGAATAACAAGCAATATCTCAAAAATGGTTCACTCAACAAAAAAAAATTTATATGACATAAATTGTGTATTTTAATGCGGTCTGCATTTTTTGTGTAGTAAAATTTTGTCTATCTCTTATGGTTTACCAGTTATGCAAAAGTCGTTCACAATGAAGAATACTTTTGTAGACATTTGCAGAAAATTCAAGATATACATTTTATATTTCATGAAAATATCTTAAACATATGATATTTTAATCAAAATCATTAGAGGCATTACTGAGAAAATTAAAATTTCCGAAAAATGTTCCATGTAAAGGGTAATCTGGGGTGGGGGGGATTTTCTTGAAAACGTTCGTGTCGCATCTCTGGAAGATACTGAACCTAAATACCAAGTTTGGTGTTTATCCGACTGTTCGTTTCTGAGTTATGCTGTTCACAGACACACACACACGGACATGTTTCCAAAAATGCTTTTTTTGGATTCAGGGGGTCTCAAAACATGTGTTTCCGGTGAAATCTCGGTATCACATTTTTGGATGGAATGCAATACTTCCCCTACTTACTGTACGTAGAAGAGAAAGTAAAAAATGCACTCAAATAAGTTACTTCTTCTGATAGGTGGTGGAGAAACCTTTGCTCTCCTGAATTTAAGTTAAAAGTTTATATTAACAGAAAGGGCTTTATATAAAATCTTTTTCTTGCTGATAATTGGACATTACCTTAAGTCTACCTCTGTTATTTCTCTACAGTTATACCTTTTGGGTATATGACAGATGCTAAAACTTTTTACCTCTCACTAAAGAAAGTCCAAAAAGCTGTGGATAATGGAAATTCATTAAAGCGATAAAATATAATTCTATCCTGGCAGTTTGCCTGCATTGTTTTGTCTTTTTTTTAAATTTACCTTGATTTTGATAACATGGCCGCGTGTGTCTGTGAACAGCATAACTCAGAAACGAACACGGCCAAAAACTAGAACTTGTGACACAATGCACCCGTACTAAAGAGCGATAATCATTGTGACCAACTTTGGTTTCAAGACTAATCCTATGGCAATTATCCTTTGTATTTGCACGCGTTTAATAACCTGACTTGGTTTGATTAGGTTTTACTTTTCATTGTCTTTTTACATGATTAATTTCTCGTGGCGCTCACATTATTTATTCATAATATAAATCGTTATACTTCATTATATTGGCAGCCTTCTGCTGACCTAAATCGTTATTCTTTTATCTACTATAGCCTACATAAACATTAAATGGCAGATAATATGAATTGAGAAGACACTGAAATGGAAGAACCAGGTGAAATTAAAGAAGCAACAGAAAGAATAATGCTAGAAGTATTTACTCAAAAAATCCAGAAAGCAATATGATATAGCATTAATCGCTGAATTGACTGCTATAAGGCAAAACATTTTGAAAATAATTTCACAGAAAGTGACTGCTAGCGAATCAACAAAACATCTCGCATGTCACTTATTTAATGTCATTGCTCTTATTTAAAGAACCGCATTGTAAATGTGATCTATGTTAGTTTCAGAAATCAATATAACATTTATATTTTACAAATTCAAGTACTGTGTAAAAATTTGATAAGCCACACCTGTTAAAAGTGGTTTTATCCCTTGTATCATCTAATATTATTCATAGTTACAACGGTTGATTCATTGTCTTGCAGTTTTATTTGCAAAACAAAATCACAATTTCGGCTGCATTAAGAAATAAAAATGGCACTGAACAGAGTTGCTGTCAATAAAAATTTATTTTTGTGTTTCAGGTGGGCAACATATTTTTCTTAGATGTGTTTTTTGGTGGAGCCTTTTTGAAGTACGGCACAGAGGTTCTGCGTTTCTCAGGAATGGACCAGGAAAATAGAACTGATCCTATGGTTGCTGTGTTTCCTCGAGTTACCAAGTGTACCTTCCACAAATATGGTGCCTCAGGTATGTACCTTAACGAGGTAACCCTTGATACTAATAATTACTGTGTTACGTCAAGAAAACCACTCTGCAAAAATGAAGATACTGAAAAAATGTAAGAAATTAAAATATTATATGTTGATGTTTCCAAATACAGTAGTTCTTCCAAATTGGAGAGTTTTGATTTCAGCTCCTCAGTCCAAAACTGGTCAGAAACAGAAAAGTTTTACACTTGAATGTATTTAATGTATTTTAAACACTTTTTGGCGCTTGTCTTTTAATTTTTACTTGCTCTACCATATATCTTATTACATAGAGGAATTATGGTATTTAAGCCAAAAGTTTCAATATCAGTATTTCATAAGAAGTTTAAAAAAATAAAGAAAATTATTAGAAACAAAGACAGCTACAAGTTTTTCTGTGACTCTGAACCAGGAGTGACTTAAAATAACCTCTTCTGTAGCTGGTAATTGACACTTACGGAGATGCCTGCTTCAGAAAAATATACAGATCATTAAAATATAAAATTTCTATTGTGTTAGATGTTTTCTAAATATTTGAAATGTAAGTACATCACCTGATTGAAGATTCTTGAAAGTTTCTAATTCTTTATTTTTCTTTTCCCTCACAAGAGGTTGTTAATAGCACTTCTGAATTTATTCCTCTGTGTTCTTGATAAACATTAGAATATTGTTTCTGCATATTGTATATAACAAAATACTTATTGTTTAGTTTGAAATGTTTTTTAGAGAAAATGTATAATGAATAATGGTAAGATGTATAGAAGAATAAATTTTTAATGAAGACATGCCTGCACATTTCACGTAGGGGTAGTTTTACAAATGTACGACTTCAGATTTTTTTAAACATTTCTTTGATGCATTATAGGCTATTTATGTTCCTGGTGTTTGTATAGCTAGGACAGTAGTAATATTAAAGAAGCAAAAACAGGAACTTCTTTTAATCTTTTGGTGACATTTTAAACATGACCTATTGTTTGTGTGTCTAAAGAGCAAAAGCTAAGTATTAAATTTTGATTTTAGGAACTATCCAGCATCATGATGCTCTCTGTGTTTTGGCTCTCAACATCCTGAATGAGAAGATATTTATTTTCCTGTGGTTCTGGTTCATCATATTGTCTGTAATGTCTGGCTTCGCCCTGCTATACAGTACCGTCATCATGGTGCTACCTTCCATCAGAGAGACTATTCTCAAGCGACGCTTCCGTTTTGGTACCCCTGCAGCCGTGTCGGCAGTTGTGGACAAAACACAGGTTGGTACATATTCCATTAAGTTCTAGCTGAACACTTCTCCATAGGGTGTTTAAATTCTAGGACCTTGCTTTTGTTTATTTAAAAAGTTAGGTCGCAGTGTAGGGTCGTGGAAATGCAGTACCATGTTTGATTTGTATAACCCCTTTTAACTTCTGTGGTCATATTGGGGTCTTTGCCTTCAACTCATTAACTGTAAGTTCCTTAACGTTGGGTTTTTTTAACCAGTTCTAACTTGAAAAACATATACATTTCTCTCACATATATACTTCCAGACTCTGTGGAGGCTCAGGAAAGATTCTAATCAAAGAAAAATTCTCTGGCATCAAATCTGGGTCTTCTGGGTTGAGAAGTCGGAACACTAATCACTTGATCACAGTAGTAGTCAATTAATTTTATAGTTAAGGAAGTCTGTACTTAAATCCAACTAAAATTCTTTGAATGTATGACAGTAATTATAAGTTTTTGCAATAAAGAGTAACAGTCAAAGTCTTTGACCCGGTGCGCAATTTGCTAAGCCTGCAAACCAGGGTTGCTAGATAATTGAAATCAAAATAAGAAACAGATGGGCATTTCGTCCCATGTGCAATTACGAAACACTTCAATATTTACAAAATGCTTTTTACTTATTGTTGGCATTGCATACTAATCAATTACTAAAAACACACAGACATCTTTTTTTAACACGAACAACTTCGTGTTTCAAATTCCTATCCATTTCTGTTATTAATTTACTTCCTGTTTTCCAACAAAATAACCAAGTGTTTGTGCTCACTTCACAAGCTTCTAACAAACACCCTTCATTGTTTACGTATGTCGATCAAAAGGGACAAGTAAGCAGTACAGTAGAATAGTGGCACACCAATTGTTAATTATTAGGCATCATATCCACCAGGCTGGATAACCTCAAAAATCTCCAAATTTGTAAACAATGAACCAACACTACCAACTATAACAGGGTAAACTTATCAGGAATTACTTTTTGCAGTATAAATAAATATATCAGTTGGTTTTTCCAACAAATATTAACATATGTTTTTTCTTTCTTTAAGTTTCAAAATACCCTCAAAAATACTGGATAATTACCATCCCAGATAAGAACTATCTGAAACGTGGGATATTTAGCACAAACCCAGGAAGTCTGGCAGCCTATCGTGAAGCTCCATACAAAAATACATCAATTTACTGTTTGCAAATTTTCCTGTTCCCAATCAGTGGTGCATGAACATGCCAGCAAGCTAGTAATGATTACTACTAGAGACGTATATCTCTAGCGTTGTTTACTTGCAGCCAATGCAGCAAGTACCCCTGCTAAGTACAGGCTACAGAGTCACCAAATCAGCAGTATTGCTAAATGTCTCGAGTAATACCTATTGGAAATTACATATGGTTATAATCAGAGTCATCTGTTTCTATAAGATACAATGGCTTTTAGAGGAAAGGATCCAGTTAGATCAAAGTTATTTTAGCAGTGACATAAGCCTTTATAACGACAAGGACATTGAAAAAAAGTGATTAAGTTTCAAGCAGCATATGGAACCATCCAAAGAACCTTTAAAAACAAAGTTAGAAAGGAAACTAAGATGAAATTTTATAAAGTAATGGCTTTACCCACATTGCTTAATGGCAGTTAAGCCTGGGTACTGACTCAAAGTCCAGTCAGCAGAAATTAAATTTATAAAAAGTATAAAAGGATGTACAGATTGGATAGGATAAAAAATAAAAATGTTAGGGAAGAGCTAAATATTGCTTCAGTATACAAGAAAATATTAGATAACAAACAAGATTAACAGAGCATTTACTAAGATTGGAAAACACCAGATTTCCCAAGGCTGTGTTGGATTACATACTGAGAGATAGAAGAGTTCGAGGATGATCCAGGACATGGTGGAGACAATTACTATGAAGCTGGAACTGGCAAAGTGCCTAATCCATGAAACGAAGAAGAAGAAGCTCTGCTTCCATAATGCAAGCTCTTGATTTCCAGATAAAGCTGTAGTCTGTTATTAAATTTACCATATAGTTGCTTTTGTCCGGCTAATGTAATGCAAAAATCGTTAACACAGATAACCACGATTAAAGTGTATATGTAAATTCTTGGAGCCCTCGCTAATTAAATAAAAATGTGCTTTTCATTGCTGCAAAGCTAAAATATGATATTAACTTGTAAATATCACCTGTCAATACTTTTATTTTGCATCTGCATTCCATAAAAATCCCTCTCAAAATCAGATGTTTTAATGTATACAAAGCTCTTCCTTTACTTAATCAATCAAACATATTACTTGCAAACATGCACTTCTAGTTTATCACTGTATAACTTTAGGACTTTGAGGTTATGCATGGACGAAACAGTTTTTTGGGCAGTCATGTTTCTTCATGAAACCTGCCCTCCATCTGACATGACTGGGAAGTCAGTTTTCCAACATTCACTGCAGTCAACATAATCCAATCACCTCTTCCAGCTATTTTAGTAGCCTATAGGTACCCTTGTAAAACAGATGTAAGCTTTTTAATGTTTTTATTATTACAGACTCGAGTATAGTGGAATTCTTACCATTTCAGTTTTCATCTGTCTTTACCTATGTTTTTATTTCTTAATATGGATTTAATTTACACAACATGTTGATTTTCACATCAGCATACCAGGCTAAATTAAGTAAATGTCCTTCCTCTTTTTGAATATTGCAGCTTGATTTGGATTTATTAGGAACCAAAGACAATCATCCTATTCGCCATGCCTCTTCAGTTTCTTAAATGTTTTCCTTATACCAGGCTGAAGTAATCAATAACAATGAATTATCATGGCTCTACTTCAATTGAAGTTTATTTGAAAATAAAGTTGGTCATGGAACAGACATTCATATGAAGTATAAGGTTGATACTGGTCAGATATTTGATATTTCAACTAGCTATTAAATGTATAACAGAATTTCGGATAGAAAATACTTAACTGTCTGTTCTGTTATAAACCATTTACCACATAAATATCACAATATACTATTGAACCTTGCAAAGGTGAATGTCGTGTATGACAGCTAGTAAGAAATATAAAGATGTGGTGGTGTTTGAAAGTCGTAACTGGTACCTAGTGTGTATCCAAGGTTTTGCTTGAGATAGATTATGTGTGGAGAGCATGGTGGCTTGCTATAGTGACCACTTAGTGACATAATCTGATGACTGAGGCCATATGCAGTATTTGCGACTGTTCTTTACTGGTTGAAATAATACAGATATTTAGAAGCTAGTGAATCTTAAACTCAGAAGTGAGCACTTTTTCTTGTGTACCTCATAATTGCAAACAGGAAATGATTAGCAAGCTATCAGTAATAAACATATTTGATTGATTTCTAATGCTTTGTCAGTAAGCAATGAAGGCATTTGCTCTCTCGTCCTTCTGTACATTTGATGGACTATTGGCAAGTTGAATTTGCTTTCTCTACTACATACTTAAAGTAGAGGAAGTATTGTATTCAAAGCATTTTTAGTAAAAGGTCTGTGTCCATGTACAGCATAACTCAAAAGTGAAATGTTGGTTAAATACCAAACTTGGTATTTAAGTTCAGCATCTTTCAAGGATGTGACACAAAGATTTTCAAGAAAATTCCCTCATCCCAAACAACCCTTCACATGGAAAATTTTTGTTATTTTTTCAAAAATGGCTCTTAACAATTTTGATTAAAATATACATGTTTAAAATATTTGCATGACAAACAAAATGTATATCTTAAATTTTGTGCGAACAGCCTGAAAAGTCCTTGTCATTCTGAGCAACTTTTGTATAATTGGTAAACCGTAAAAATTATTAACCTTGTAGATCATATTGGATGATGAAATAATGAAACGATGCTCAAAATGAACCTGTGGTCCACAGAGCTTAAAGTTATCAACATTTGTCTTCTCAGGATAAGGGAAAACCCAAAAAGAAACTTATCTGGGTAATCATCGAGATTTGAACTTCTTGAATGCGAGGCAGACATGGTGCCACACCACAGAGGTGGAACCAAAATCTTGCTGCACAAAAAATGTAGTCTCATTAAAGCACACAATTTGTTAAAAGTTTTTGTGGCATTAGCAATCTCCGAGATACTTTTTCTTAAGGTGTGAATTTTCAGATGGAATTTCAAAGGCATCTTATAACAACTGCTTTTTAAAAATCTGACTTAACATGAAATAGAGAGAAGAAAATGCCATGTGAATGCAACACATAATAAGAGTTTTTTTTAAATGAAATCTGTTTTTTGTTTTTCTTTTAGGTTGGCGACTTCCTGTTGCTGCACCTTCTTGGTCAGAATATGAACATGGTGGTGTTTGGTGAGATTCTCGACGAACTTAGTCGCAAGCTCAATGACTACATGCACAACAATCTTCCGACAGCACCGTCAACGATGGAAATGTCACCTATATATCCATCTAAGGATAAATTTCCAAAAGAAACTGAGGCCTAACATCACAGATCCTTGGCTTCAAGCAAAGCACAGTGACAGTATTGGTAGGGGCATTATGGCACTGGTTGGCTTGTCTTTGTATTTTCCTGCTCCGCTCAACAATATGCTTTTAGCTATTATCCATCTGAAACTGCAACTCTGCTTGAAGTCCAGGATTTTCCCTTTTGTTTCTGAACGATTAAGCATATTTGATGCTTATGCCAATATTTTTCTCTCCTAGAGAAATAAGTAATTAGCTATTTTAATTCTGTATTATTTTTTGCATTAGAGGCAATGTTTCTAAAGCTCAAATTAGAATAGTGTTAGCAGGTTTCTTACAACGAATTAAATAAAGAATACTCTCGTGGATTGCTACCTTTTATCTATCATTCCTAAAATGCATTCCATGAAATGTGTTCTCATAGGTAGAAAAGATTCTTTTTCTGAATGATTCCTGACAATAAAGTTACAAATATAAAATATTGGTAGCTTATATTTTTCTGTTGGATATATATATAGAGAAGTATGCAGGTAAAAGAAAAGCAATAAGTTTCGTAATGTTATGCTATAATAGACTGATAAGAGCAATCTGATAATACTAAGGTTAAATAATTCAGAACTCCCTGGGGATCATTAGTTTATGTAAGGCATTTTATGCTTTAATATATGCTCAAGTTCAGTTCCGTAAAAATCCCTGTTGTGTTTGGTTGTCTTTCATTTTATATATATATACTTTTCAATCTTGTGCTAGAACAAGGAGAAACTTGAAAAGACATCTGTGAAAAGGTTGATATGCCATTTGATTCTTATCTTTTATGCAATTTTAGTTAAGATTACAATCTCCTCAGAAAAAGTTGTGCATTTGTAGAACAAGTTTGTCAATACAGCTACAAAAGGATGTAAATCTATATTTTTGAGGATTACTATTATTGTACTTTGCTAAGGATATATACATTTATAAATAAATATAAATTTTAATTATTTTAAAAGTCTTTCTTTCTCCAAGACCTACTTGTAGAGATATTGGATTTAACCAGAAGCAGTTTTGAGACCTTTTGAACCTATAAAAGGCCCATGTGTGTGAAAAACATAACTTAAAACTGAAAAGTCTGTTAAATACGAGACTTGGTATTTGGGTTCAGTATCTTCCAACAATGCAACATGATTTTCAAGAAAAATCCCACCCCACCCTTTACTGGAAGATTTTTCGAAATTTTTTATTTTCTAAAAATGGCTCTAAGATATTTATTTACATTAAAATAAAATGTATATCTTGAATCTTCTGGGAATAGCCTGTGAAGACCACTTCATATAACTGGTAAACGTTAAGCGGTAGACAAAAAACTACTATGTAAAAAACTATAGATCTCTTTAAAAAACACAATTTATTTCAGATAAGTTTCTTTTGTGGCACAAGCCATTTCTGAGATATCCGTTATTAAAGGTTCATATTGTTCATTCTCTTAAAGTCCTGTCAACATTCAGTTGTTTCTCGCAATTCCATGGAAAGGGTATGGTATTTTAAGGTCAGGATATTAGCGTCCAGTTGTTAAAACATTTGACTGTCGCTGTTCTCTTTGTATCTGTAATGCAGCTGTTTCTGTAAAGGTTTATAATGAAGTAGATAGGAAAATAAGCTTTAGTAAGAATAGTTCATATATATTGAAGAAAGAGTGAGTCGACTCATGATAGTCTTTGCTCCACTTACTACATATTGCATTCCCCACATCTTCAACTGCTATGCTTCAACTAACTTTGGAGTAGGATTCTGGTTCTGTTGACCGATTGATGAGATCCCTTCCCAGTGGTATTTCAAAGTTCATCAGTTGCTCTTGGAACTTTTTGATGTATATTTTCTCCCACAAGCTTAATTCTAGTGGTTTCTTGACGTACTTTAGTAATTTTGCTTCCTTTTCTACTGTGTGGTTCTCTTTCCAAAAATGGTTCACTACAGCAGATCTTTCCAACTGTTTATATCTGATGTTGCAGTAGTGTTCCTTTAGTCTGGTTCCAATGTTCCTCTTGATCTTCCCTATGTATATGTTGTCACAGTCTTTGCAGTTTATCTGATATATACCTTGTTTCTTTTCATTTGGAATACTATTAGTAGTGCTAGATTTTAACATCTTTCCTAAGCTGAATTTACTGTATGCTGCCAGGGTTACCTTGTATTTCTTGAAAGTCTTCTGGAATTTGTGAAAGGTCCAAGGGTGGAAAGCAATTCTCTTGTATCTCCAATTTTCCTCAAGAGTCGTAATCTGTCTGATTTGCTTTTCTGTCTATCATGTGTTCGTATTCCTTCTTGTATTCTATTTCTTTAAGAGGGGGTGTTTATTAATCGGTGAATATTGCATGTTGGTGTGATCTGGGGTTAAAACCTTGAGCTTTTTATGTAGTTGTTTGTATGCATGTTTTTCCTATATATTCCATATTCTATCTTTTCCCCAATGTGGATTATTTTCAGATCTAAAATTGGTAAAGTGTTTTGGTCCTCTATTTCAAGTGTGAATTTTACTGTTGTGCCCTGTAGGTTAAGCAACTTTAGTGTGTCTTCTATCTGCTTCTTGTTCACAATGGCGAAAATGTCATCTACGTATCTGTGCCAGGTTTTAAATATGTGTGGGAATGCCTTAGTCATGTGAATTTCCAACTTGCTCATGAATAAATCTGCCAAAAAGTATACCCACTGGTAAACACTAAGAGGGTAGAGAAAGTCTTGTGGATGTATCAAATCTGGTTTTTCATATCACTTGCTTGTAGAAGGCAGAAGAGACACTACTGTATTCCACCCAAAAATACACGAAAAGTTGGATAAATACCAAACTTGCTATTTAAGTTTATCATCTTCCAGGAATTTCAAGATTCTAGGTATACTGACAAATCTTGTTTAAATGAAAACATTTGGGGTCCAACTAGGAATCAAAACCATTATTCCTCGCATAGTAGGCAGATCTCTACAGATTGAGCCATGGGAACAGACTAAATAGTTGCTTCTCATAATTTTGTGCAGAGTATAGAATTTCAAAGCCAGCATATAGTGACATAACCTTCAAATGTTTGATTAATGGTTCAACACCTTGTACCTACATGAAATGGTAATGAGACTATTTCTGCAAATGTTTATCTACTTCATGTTAATTGAGAAAGAAAAGTTTGTAGATGATAATACCTGACATAAACAGAAGATGGGTGGATGAAATGTTTGACAGAAGTATGTTATAGTGATTATTCACAATTTAGGAACAAACATACTAACATTATACCCATCTTTTCAAATCAATATAGAAATGTAGTTCTAATAACTTTCATATCTACATATCTTGCGGAGTATTTTTAAAATATAATTTTTACAAGAATAATAAATATAAATTTTGTTGATGGGCATTATCTTCGCTTTAAAATGTCTCCTGTTTTAGTAGTTCAAGTGGTAAGTGGAGCTTATCTCTGGCTTGGTTTAAACCACACTGAACTGTGGTTTAAACTAAGCAATCAGCATATTATCTGTAAAAGACAACATTAGTGATAAAGAAATGCAAATTACTTTAACTCATATGCACAACAGAAGACTTATCTAGAATGCATCCGAACCATTCTCACATGTGGAATGATGAGAAAGAATTCTATGAGAGATTTTGACTAAGTACACAGTGTTCCTTTATGGTAGCAGAAACTATTGATACAATTAAACACAAAACCGACTGATAAACAAAACTTAAATGTTACTTCATACCGTTGCATTGTCATCACGTCTACCTGAAATGTATTACTTCATAATTCAATAACAAAGTCTCTAAAGAGAGACGATGCTTCTCTTAATATTGAGGTTATATAAAGTGAAAGCATGCTAATTGCAGCTGGAGATTTTTTCCAGCATCTCAAAATCTAAACTACACAGAAGCTGTCAAAATTGTTTCACAGCATTCTTGTCCGACTGCTTGCACTCTATTACATGCTGCTTCACAATTTCTAGGAGAATGGTGTAACTAAATGTTGTTGGATAACCTACAAAAACTTATTTTACAAACACTGTCTTCATAAACAATGGGAATTCACTTGCTGTGCAAAAGCAAGTACAAGTGTTCAGCTCAATAAAGCCGAATGTGGTTCCTTACTGTGTAATTTGCAAAGCTTAAACCTTGTTTAAGCAGCATCTGTAGCTTACTAAAGCTTTGGCTTAAGCTGTAAAACTGGCCCTAAGCATTTTCTGGTGGGGAAGATGTTACTTTTGGCTGGATGTATTTAGAGATGAAAATGTTCTCATTTCCAAATACATCTACTCCAGATAACTTGTCAGTGGATCACAGCTGATGCCTGCGAGATACATTTGAAGGTAATTCATGATAGCAAAGTCAAATGTAAAGTTTCATTCGATATTAATTTTGAATATAACACAAACTGATTAGAAGGTGAGCATGCAGTACGGTGATTGTGCCCTACCTGTTGCCCCAGTCAATCTTAGATGTAATCTTCAGTTTGAGCTCTCTCATCTGGTCCTGCGTGAGTGTGCCGGTGAGAAGCTGTCTCCTCCAGTCCAAGAGCTCCCTCATTACCTTCCTCAGTGTTGAAAACTTGTACGTCTCTCGATCCTGTACCAACAAATAAAGAGATTACTCCTGTTTTAATAACAGGAAACATTTTTCTTTCCTATAGAAGACACCAAGAAAATCACCATTACCTGGTGTTATGTGACAGAAGCCACATTGATCCATGCTTCATGGGGTATGAGCTGTGATCTCACATGGCTGACAACCCATAAAGCATCAATAAGTAGTTTGATATCAGATAAGGTTGCCAGACACTGTTTTTTTTTTTAAAGGAACGGCAATTGTTCCCTGTTTTTGCTGTTTCAATTAATAATGTGCCCTATTTTTCTTGGAGATGATGTGCAACAAACTTCAATTATCATTAAAAATAATGAGTTGAAGGTTGTTACACTACATCAGTAAAATGTTCTTACTTGAACGCGTTTTGGGAGAGCAGTTTGCTCCCATCGTCAGCATGTTTCCAACTGATTTTGCCGGTTATTGTGTGTGGTTAGTGGTGTTCTCTGGTATTGGGCTGATGAACCTCCAAAGGCTGCTGGATGGCAGCAGTTCGAAATTCATTAGTTGATTCTTGTGTTTGACAATATGTATTTTTTTCCAGATTCCAATTCATTGCTGCTGTTGATCGATTTTAAGAGTTTTATGTTTGGAGTAATTTCATGGTTTGAAGACCAGACCTGCTGATTTATCCGTCTGGTTTTGGTAAATGCATCTCATATGCTCTTTAAGTCTTATTTCAAGATTTTTTTTGGTTCTTCCTATGTATACCAGGTTACATTCATTACAATCAATTTGATATATACCAGCTGATTTATCGTTGGGGATAGGATCTTTTGTTCTGCTGCATAGTAGTTTCTATATATTGTGGTTATTCTGTGGAGACAGTATGATGTATTTCTTGAAAATCCTTTGAAATTTATGATGTGTCTAAGGGTGATAAGTGAATTTCCTATATACTTGTGGTTTTTGTTGTCTGAGTACAGTAGTCGTTTGTTGGATGTATTTCTGTCTTTCAAACTTTTTTATCTTCTTATCTATTGTTTTTTTCTGGTATCCATTCATGGTGGCTATGTGGATAATGTGTTGGTATATGTACTAATCTGTTTCTAATACTATTTAAAATTGCATGTTTGTGGCTTGTAGGATTGTTCATCAGCCCAGCACCAGAGGACACCACTAGCCACACACATTCCCCAGACAATAACCGGCAAACTCAGTTGAAAACATGCTGACGATGGGAGCAAACCGTCTCCCAAAATGTGTTCATGAAAACTAAGGTCTGCTCTATATAAGTTTGCCTCATTCTCTTAATGGTCACTTGCACTAGTCGCCTCTCACTGATTGCTGTTAGAAATAATATGATACAATATAGTTCCTTATTTTACATGATAATTTATCTTAATATATTCAAAGATAATTGTCAAACTTACATTTTCATAACTGTATAAATTATGTAAGAGACTTCACCTATCTGGAATGTATGTAAATTCTTATCAACAAATAGATGGGACAATCCTTCAGTTTAAACCTGCCTCTATCATGACAGAGTACTTTTATCACCTGACCTTGCCAATCAGGGGAAGGTAACACAGCATGGAAGAATACATGCCTGCCGGGCAAGGTTATAAGAAACAGGTTTTAGTTGGCAATTCTGTTTAGAAATTGTTGTATACCGTTCTCCACCAGTTATCATGATCCTTAGAGTTGGGTTATAATTAAATGTAAATCCATATGAATTTTGTTGTCATTCCAACTCAGCTTTTATTTCTCCTAGAATGTGGGACTTCGATGGGCTTAATAAAAAATGAATGGTGTTATTACAATAAAGCATGCAGAGAACTTTGTTAAATATAACTAGAACGGTAGCAGATATGAAAATTGATCAGTTTCGATTCATGTGTACAGATGTATGTGTATTTGCCAAATAATATATTCTGTAATTATCATGGAATACAAATTTTCTACAAGTAATAGATTTTATTTTAGTTTCAATTAAAATAATTTAATCCTACATGGGAATCTAGTGCAGTATTCTTGACATTGTAACAATAAGTATGTTCTGTATTTTCAATTTGAGAATCTGACAACCCTAATCACATAAAAATTATAATATATGGGCCAAAATTATTTGCATAAAACTTTTCAAGCAAAAATTCATAAAAACACTTCAATGTCAATATGCATTAGTACATGTTGTTCCATATACAGTATGGATTCTATCGTACATTTTCATAACTTATAAGGGTGGTTCAAAAATTCTCTGCCTGACTCAGAGATGGTGTCCGCAGTATCAAATATCATTTGTTTGGTTGTTATAGTGCTGCAAATTAACACGTTGAGATTTATTCTGAATATCGATAAAATCATAGTAATGGAATTTATCACATTTTAAGACAACAAAATTTATATTAACACCCAGAAAAGTTAGTTAAATATAATAAGTAAAACAGCTTGGGAGGGGGAAGTAGTGTAAGCTCCAATATTAAATGTTCAAAGAAGATCAGGAGGAAATTTAAATAGAGATGGTGAAGAAGGAGGAATTAATATTGCTACAGCAGCCAATTGAGAAGATACAGAGGAAAACAACACTGAACTGAGCTTTAATAGCAGAAGATGCTTTTGACATCAACTGGTAGAGCTGAATGGAAGGAAAGGAAGAGGGAGGGTATAAGAAGTAGTAGAAGAAAATGATGAAGAATGAAGATAGAAGAAAGGAAAAAGAAGAGGCTTTTCTATTTCTTCCGATGCTGGCAATGTGTGGCTGCCAGGATTTTGGAGGAGGAGGATAGTAAAGATGCAGAACCTTATGGAGATTAGCAAACATCTTATTTGAGAGATTGTGAAAAAATGTTTATCTGAATTTTTGGTTAAACTATCTGTAAAGAACTAATTTTGACCATTCATTAATTAAAATCAATGATTAATTGATTTATAAAGAAAAGAATATATTATAGAGTGAAATTTAATTAAGTATTGTTATACAGGTGGACCATTTAACTTGAAGCAGTACAATATCTCCAAAACTAAACATTGTAGAAAGAAATGTCTTTAATAAAAGTTGCTTGATATTATGAGGGAAAGTAAATGCCATTAGTCGTGTTTTATTTGGAGGACGTTGTGATGGTCATTTGGTCCCATAAAGTAATTACGTCATACCAGTTGCACATGCGTAGAAGCTTCTTAAAACGTGCACAAGTCAAGGTATGCCAGCAACCCTGTTGCCATGTGCCATCGAGTTTAGGGTAGGTAGCAACCGCAGCGTTTAAATTACCGCATATACGTTACGTTTAATACCATTTAAAGAACAAACAAAAAATAAATCCGCAAGGTGTCAAAAGTTAGTGTTCATGTGGCCTTATGCAGCAGCAGCCGCCACTGGTCCTGGGGCTTCATGTTGACCATTATTAGGTCAATCAGTGATAATTAATTGTTCTTCAACGCAAACCGTGTGTAGGCTGAAGTTAAAAAGGTACAATCAGACTGAAAAATACAATGCCATAGCTGGGATTTGAACCACTGATCTTCGGCAGCTCAAGTGTATGTTAGTACAGTTAGCTCATTTGATTAGAAGCCGAAGATCTGTGGTTCAAATCCCAGTTATGGCATTGAATTTCTCATCTCATTCCATCTTTCCTACAAATGCTGTGTTTGGTTTCTCAGGCCGAGGTCTTTACGAACAACCCTGGTACATTTAGCGTTCATTTAACCAACCTCAAAGGTAAAGATGGGATACTCACCACATACAACCGTTTCCAAATGTTCCCCCACTCCCGTAGTACCAGAGTGACCTCCCGTACTACTGGGTCCTCTACGGGTATCACCGTCTCGAACAATCTTTAACAAAACCAGAAAACAAGTGTTTCAAATAGTAAGATACTCGTTATGTTGCCCATAAGTGTTGTGTATAAAAACTTACATACCCCTCATTGTCAGTCTTGCATGGCTTCAGGAATATGTACAGTGCTGGGAATATGCCCTGAAACACAAAAAGTTAACATTAACATTTCATCTCCTTGTCGAATGCATAAGAACACCATACTTGTCTATTTCCTCAAATTGAAACCCTTAAAACCTTCCTTCGTCCAGCAAAGGTAATAGTTTTACAATGACATGAAGTTTAGAATGCGTAAAATGTATAAAAGCTACGTGTAAAATAAATGAGTACTGCATATTTCAGTCGCACATGAAGTTCTTTCTAGCCTATACAGATTTCTAGTCCATCTTTTACACTTCATAGCATAGGTTATACACTACGGGAGATCTATTGTGGTCATCACCATGAGGAAGGGATGATGTGAAGGAACCACAGGAGGTTACAGGCAGACAGGCCATAGAGACACGCGGAAGTCCCTAACAGTTCCAAGCTCGAAGACCCGTCCCACTGCTGGAGCTGCCTTGAGAGGGCGATGAACGACCCGTCGATCATGTAGCACACTTCATAACATGAACTATAAACAAAAACTGCCACAAAAATGGGAAACTTGTATCCCGCAGCCTTAGGACGCGAATAAGATAAACAATTTACGTGAGGGAGTTGACCTTACGGTTCACGTCCATTACTGAATATCCGCACCCATTTACTGCTGGTTATAATGGTGCAATCAAATTTTAAATACGCGTGCTATGCATTTTATTGCAGTCCAATGGAAGGGGGACAGACACACAGTGTCTGTGACCTAGCAGAGCATTGCTTACCATTCAGTCTGTAATCTTAACTTACAATATAATCAGTAGAACTTAAGCGTCATGTCCGTGGTGAAAATCTACCCACAAAGCCGTAACAAATGTCTACTTTGCCATAAAGTCGTAAAACGGCCTCCGTACATTTTATGGGAAAACCGTAAGTTGGCAAGTATGGAAGTCGTATTTCTGAGATCATCTGATAATTTCTTTACCTATTATGTTGTTGTCCTGGCTAAAATACTTTAGATATAGGACTGGGAGAAAGGTGTTGCAAAAAAAAAGAAAGAAAAAAAAAGAAGCAAAATCTGTTTGAGATTTCCATACCAATTGCAGATATTTTTTTGCTCGTCACTGTACATCTGAAGTAATTAAACCTCTGTACGATCCACGAATTAACCAATATGTGACTCTTCTACAAACTATTTTTACAAACGCTCATTCTCTGCCTACGTTAGGTTAATCGAGATGAACATTTGCAGAAACTATCTTATTGCTAATGTTCTTGTAGATGCAAGGGGAATATGGTAGGCTTTAAGCGACAGTCAAATGTTTTAAGAGCTGGTTGCTATGTGGAGTATTCTATTCTCTTTGTATGTCCAGAACATAAAAAAACGAATAACGAATGCCCATTTGAGAAAAAGTACGAGTATTGGAAAATTCAAACAAATATATCTCGGAATATATCAAGGAATATCTCGGAAATGCTTCACTCGAAAAAAAAGTGTGACATAAATTGTGCGTTTTAACGAGATCTACATTTTTTGTGTGGTAAAATTTTCTCTCTTACGGTTACCAGTTATGCAAAAGTCATTCAGAATGAAGAGGACTTTTAGGGACATTCCCAGAAAATTCAAGATATACATTTCATTTGCCATGAAAATATCTTAAACATATGATATTTCAATCAAAATCGTTAGAGTCGTTTTCGAGAAAATCAAAATTTAGATAGTTTCTGCAAACGTTTATCTCAACATGAAGTAGGTGGAGAATAGGCGTTTGTAAAAATAGTTTGCACAAGAGTAGGGAAACTAATGTGATTGCAACACATCAGATTTTTTATAAAATAACGGAACACTATTTTCCAGATACTAAATTATCATTCATTACCATTCATTATCATTCACATTATTATAGCCGTTGAAGTGTTTTCCACCAAGGAATTTCTTCAGATGAAGAAACAGATGAAAATCGCTTGGTGCCAAATCCGGTCTGTTACGAAACAAAATGCGCAGGCTTGGCTTTCATCCTAGCGGCATCATTCTTTGACGAAGGCATACAAAAACTGGTTTCCCATTTCGACAAGTGCCTGAATAACGACGGTGACTATGTGTAGAAGTAGTGTAAGGTAATGAATGATAAGAAAGCATTTGGAACATGATGTTCTGTTATTTAAAAAAAAAGTCTGTACTTGCTTTAAAAACACGCCTTGTAACTATAACACTTTGGCTTGTTTTATTTCCTGCTTTTCATTTTAATTATTGACTGTCAGATTGAAATATTAATCTTACCTTGATTGATCGGTTCTTTGTGGAGAATCCCCGGTACCAGCCTGCAAAAAGAGAGAAAAAATTATTAAATAAGTTTAATAATAATGCCTCAATTTAATACTTTCCAACATCTCTGTCCGGTGCCATGAAAATACTGAGAAGCGATCAAAATTGTGAAGCGAATGAAATAACAGTGTTACCCAACATTCATCGTGTATACATCGACAATAATGTCCTAGAGAAGTGTCATTAATTGAATTTAACTAGGTAAATAATACTTTGAAATTATGATTTTACAAAATTCAAAATAAATTTCAGTGATTCTACAGGAAAAAATTAAATTGAGTTTTATTTTTTGACGCTCTTTAACTACTGCGGTCGTTAGCGTCCCATTCTATATTGGGCGTGAAAGACCGGTAATTTTGCTCAGAGGCCTCTTTATCATGCTTGAGGCTTTTTTATGTGCCGTAAATGTACGACACGGCACCACCGGCTTTACTTCTCTTCGGAAGTATGCCCAAAAAAATCCATTCCCCTCCTCCGGGTTTGAACCCGCGACCTCCGGAGCCAGAGGCTAGCATGCTAACCCTACATCACGGAGGACGACGATTCTACAGTGAAGTAAAGTTATGTTATGGTAGTGTTGTATTGTATTTCGACTGTTGGGGAGCCGAACTTGAAGTAGTTGCAACCGCACGTATGGTAAAAAGTTTCCGGTAGCCTTCGCCCCAAATGTACTTTCCGGTGGCCTTTGCCCCAAGTTTAAAAAATATTAACTTTGTAATTTTGACTGTTACTTTAAATATTATATTTACGTTTGCCTCGACTGCGTCAGTATTTATATTTTTTTTTAGAGACATGAATGTCTTAGCAGGGAGTGGTGTTGAAGAATGTAGGCTTACACAGATTATAATTTTACTTCACTCCTTTTATTAATGCTTGACACGATTTAAATAACACTTCACTGATATAGAGGGAGAGCTGTGAGATTGTTTTATTAATTACTTGCACTTTTTAACATGTAAACTATTTTTGTCTCACACAAAATACGTATTAAATTTCTCGAGGACGCATCTCGCGTCCGGTTAGGAACACTGTCTACAAGCAACTGGCTTCTGAATTTGTAACTTTTGCTCCATTTTATTTTCTGATTGGCTAATCCTAGTCCAATAGAATACCTTCATTTAACTAAAGCTTTTTCTGGTTGTTGATTGGCTATGTTATAAACTGTCACAAAAATTACATTATTGCTTCCAAGAATCACAAGTAGCATTATTAAACTTTCAAATTCATTATTGCCTCAAGGTTACCTCATTGTTAGCAACTTTTAACCTATTATTCTCACACCTCCTACATTATTAAATTACATAATACATTCACATAACATTATTGAACATGTACATATTAATAATAAACATTAATACAATGACTGTTACATACATTTTTATATATTGTTACATACCATATTGCTTTAAGGCGGGCTGTTATTGAATATATATATATATATATATATATATATATATATATATATATATATATAATAGACTGAAATCATTTAAGTGTTAAAGATACTGCCTCAACAGGATTTAGACGTCTTTGACATTTTTAATTGGCAACCTATTATCTTTTTACTTTCTCTTCTACTTACCCATCTATAGTAGAAGCAAAAATTCGATACCGAGATTTCACTGGAAGTGCACGTTTTGAAGCTTCCGGAATCCACAAAAAGCGTTTTTAGAAAGAGATCTGCGCGCGCGCGTGAACAGCATAATTAAAAAACAAATATCAAGCTTTAATATCGATCCGAGATTTTAAGTTCAGTATCTTCCAAAAATGCGACACGAAAATTTTCAAGATATGCCCTTCCAAACTACCTTTTACATGGAACTTGTTCAAATGTTTTATTTTCAGAGGAATAACTGTAACGATGTCGATTAAAGTACTGCATATTACAGATATTTAGATGACAAAATACGAATTTTCTGGTAATAGTCTATGAAATTCTGAACAGTTCTAACTGTTAATATCGGAAATGGCCAATGCCACAAAAATTTATTTAAAATAAATTGGGTGTTTTAAAGATATCCACATTTTTATGTGGTACATTTTTGTCTATCGTTTAACGCTTGCCAGTTATGTATCATTATATAAATTTCCTTTCGAATGAAGAGACTTCACAAGTTTTTTTCCGGAAAATTCAAGTAATATATATTATTTGTCATGTAAAGTCTTTAATATATGGTATTTAAATAAAAATGGTTATAACATTTTTTAAAAAATAAAAATTTTCGAATACTTTTCTATGTAAAGGGTAGTTTGGGGTGGAGGGAATTTTCTTGAAAATCTTCGTGTTGGATTCTTAGAAGGTACTGAACTTAAATACTTGGCATTTGTACGACATTTCGTTTTTGAGTTACGCTGCTCACAGACACATACACACGTACCCATTTTTCTAAAACTGCTTTTGGGTGAAACGCAATACATAGGCACCTTCTCTACCTTTGTACGTGGTAGAGAAAGTAAAAATCTCATGTGTTATACTCACATGACTTTCTCTACTCTTGTACAAACTATTTTTACAAACGCTTATTCTCCATATTCATGTTAATCGAGATGTTAATCTTATTGCTAATTTTCTTGTAGATGCAAGGGGAATTGCTAGGCTTTAAGCGATAGTCAAATATTTTAAGAGCTGGTTGATATGTGAAGCATTCCATTCTCTTTGCATTTCCAGGACAAAAAAAATGAATAACGAATTCCCATTTGAGAAAAAGTGTAAGTATTGGAAAATTTAAGGGAATAACAAGTAATATCTCGAAAATAGTTCATCCAAAAAAAAAAAATGTATATGACATATTGTGTATTTTACCGCGATCTACATTTTCTGTGTAATAAAATTTTGTCTATCTCTTATGGTTTACCAGTTATGCAAAAGTCGTTCACAATGAAGAATACTTTTGGAGAGATTCCCAGAAAATTCGAGATATACATTTCATTTGTCATGAAAATATCTTGAACATATGACACTTTAATCAAAATCGTTAGAGCCATTTTTGAGAAAATTAAAATTTTCGAAAAAATGTTCCATGTAAAGAGTAATATGGGGTGAGAGGATTTTCTTGAAAACCTTCGTGTCGCATCTCTGGAAGATACTGAACCTAAATATCAAGTTTGGTGTTTATCCGACTGTTCGTTTCTGAGTTATGCTGTTCACACACACACACACACACACGCACGCACGCACGCACGCACACGCACACACACACACACACACACACACACACAAGGACATGTTTCCAAAAACGAAATCTCGGTATCGAATTTTTGGGTGGAATACAATACTTCCCCTACTTAGTATACATAGTAGAGAAAGTAAAAATGATAACTTTTGTTTACTTTTAACACCACTGCTCGTACAGTAGGAAGGAACATAATCCACATTGTTTAGTGACGTAGTGAAGACCGTTGAAGTAAACACGGTTAGAAGAGAATAAACAGCAGAACGTTCGCAAGTTCAAGGAACTGTGCACTTTGTCTCGTCGATGTATTTGCTAATTTGGAGGGGGGTCAGAGGTTGTAAAACGCAACCCACCACAAATTATTGTTAGCTCCAGGCTCAACTTCCTGTTGGAGAGATCTGCTCTAGTTGTAACTATTTAAGGTTATGAGGTCATCCCTGACTTTCTTGCTTTAGATAAACCTCTCCATTTTTAAATGCAATGCGAAGGAGATCATAAACTGTAAACTGATGCATATTCTCTGGACTTTTATCTCTGGTCAAAGGACGACATCGTGTTCTTTGTCTTGTTGACGTTGAGAGTTACACGCCGTGTTGTGGAGTATAAAACGGTAATAGCATATGCAACAGTTTTTCTCAAATGCAGCGTTTACTTTCTCTAGGACCTGCCAATTGTGGCCAGAGGAAGTATTACATTCCACCCAAAAGTTCCTTCGTGTATGTGTGTGAACTCAGAAAACGATAAGTCGGTTAAATATCAAACTTAGTATTTAAGTTCAGCTTCTTCTAAGGATGCGACACGAGATTTTAAAGAAAATCCTCCCACCCCAAACTATCCCTTACATGGAAGAAGGTAAAGGCACAAAGAACACACCGCTCGCAGGCTAGTCGGTCCTTTGCTTCTACCTGTGAACCACGGGAGGAAGGGATGAGGGTAGGGATGTTAAGAGCGACCAGATCCGAATGACGACGGGCCCAAGCACAGACGGGGTCCCTAATATTTCCAGATTGAACGCATCCGACGCTGCCCGGCCTGCCCACAAACCATCGAACCTCCTACAGTCCTCCCGAGACGGGGCTCATTTGGAGGAGGGACCTAACTGAGCACTCCCGCAACACGCCAGGGAAGAAATCTCTAAGTAACGCACACCTACCGCCCAGCCGCAACCAGACAAACTTCGTCGCCGGTCCCATAACCGAGAAGCAGATGACAAGGAACATGATGGGTATAGGAAATGAAAGGGAGGAGATTTGTGGTAGGAGATGAACCACCCCAGCTTTTGCCTGTCGATCCGGGGAAACTGCGAAAAACCCATGGGCCAGAGTGGGCGGTCGCAGGGGATCTCCCGAATACTGGCCACATATTAGGAAGTATTGCATTCACTCAAAAATTCGATACCGAGATTTCACCGGAAATACATGTTTTGAGATACCCTGAATCCAGAAAAAGTATTTTTGGATACATATCCACGTGTGTCTGTCTGTGAACAGCATAACTCAGAAACGAATAGTCGGATAAACACCAAACTTGGTATTTAGGTTCAGTATCTTCCAGAGATGCGACACGAAGGTTTTCAAGAAAATCCCCCCACCCCAGGCTACCCTTTACATTGAACATTTTTCGAACATTTTAATTTTCTCAAAAATGGCTCTAACGATTTTGATTAAAATATCGTATGTTTAAGATACTTTCATGACAAATAAAATGTATATCATGAATTTTCTGGGAATGTCTCCAAAAGTATTCTTCATTGTGAACGACTTTTGCATAACTGGTAAACCATAAGAGATAGACAAAATTTTAGTACACAAAAAATGTAGATCGCGTTAACATACACAATTTATGTCATATACATTTTTTTGTTGAGTGAACCATTTTCGAGATATTGCTTCTTATTCCCTTAAATTTTTCAATATTTTCTCAAATGGGAATTCGTTATTCATTTTTACTTTCTCTACTACGTATAGTAAGTAGGGGAAGTATTGCATTCCACCCAAAAATTCGATACCGAGATTTCACCGGAAATACATGTTTTGATACTCCCTGAATCCAAAAAAAGCATTTTTGGAAACATGTCCGTGTGTGTGTCTGTGTGTGTGTCTGTGTGTCTGTGTGTGTGTCTGTGTGTGTGTCTGTGAACAGCATAACTCAAAAACGAACAGTCGGATAAACACCAAACTTGGTATTTAGGTTCAGTATCTTCCAGAGATGCGACACGAAGGTTTTCAAGAAAATCCCCGCACCCCAGACTACCCTTTACATGGAACATTTTTCGAAAATTTTAATTTTCTCAAAAATGGCTCTAACGATTTTGATTAAAATATCATATGTTTAAGACAATGTCATGAGAAATGAAATGTATATCTCGAATTTTCTGGGAATGTCTCCAAAAGTATTCTTCATTGTGAACGACTTTTGCATAACTGGTAAACCATAAGAGATAGACAAAATTTTACTACACAAAAAATGTAGATCTCGTTAAAATACACAACTTATGTCATATACATTTCTTTTGTTGAGTGAACCGTTTTCGAGATATTGCTTGTTATTCCCTTAAATTTTCCAATACTTATACTTTTTCTCAAATTCGTTATTCATTTTTTTATGTCCTGGACTTGCAAAGAGAATGGAATGCGCCGCATAGCAACCAGCGTTAAAATATTTGACCATCGCTTAAAAGCTACCATATTCCCCTTGCATCTACAAGAAAATTACCAATAAGATTGACATCTCGATATCTCGATTAACATAAAGCATATGGAGAATAGGCGTTTGTAAAAATAGATTGTACAAGAGTAGAGAAAGTCATGTGAGTGTAACACATCAGATTTTTTTGTCTTGGATATGCAACGAGTATTAATCTGTGGTAAAGAGAATGGTGCTGCACCTAGCAACCAGCTATTAAGAGATATGTATGTGCTTAAAGGCTACTGTATTTCTATATTGCCCTTGTAAATATATATTCCCCTTACATCTACAAGAAAGTTAGCAATAAGACAGAGTCTGCAAATGTTTATCTCGATTAACATGAAGTAGATGCAGAATAAGCGTTTGTAAAAATAGTTTGTACAAGAGTAGAGAAAGTCATGTGAGTGTAACACATCAGATTTTTTTTTTGTCCAAATGTATTCAAAACTGTGGTGTGCTTTAGATTCGAGTGCAAAATCGTTCTGTAGTTCGGCGGTAACTGCATTCAAATTATTATTATACCTATCTTACGTCACAATGTATCGTTGTCTCTCTCTACTTCGTTAATTTACCGCTGGTCATTATTGCAAGGGGCGTTGGAATTATTAGGTAGGAAATTGAAGACAAACACCAGAACATCTTATGACGCTACTTTCAAGTGTAAAGTGATTCTTTATGCAAAAAAAATGGTAACGAAAGGCAGGAAGAGTGTTCAATGTAGCGGAGTGCAACATTCGCTTATGGCGGCAACAGAAATTGGCATTACGTGCGACGAAAGCTAGCAGTTTTATTCTGTGTTTAATGAGTCGTCGTTTAAGAGGACGTCCACGGCGGCGTGGAATAGCGCTAAGGGATTCTTCAACAGCAACATCCACGAGGGTATAAAATATTCGTGAAAGGTATGCAGGTTCCTTAGGCCGCAACACTATTCGAACTGAAAACTCTATTGCAAAGTGGAAATATACTCACAATATTGTGTTTCAAGTTATGTACAATTATGTGAACATTCTTGATAAATAGTTTCTACTTTCAACAATTAAAGCTGCGTTTAGACATTAGTTTTATATGATCTTGTATAACTGGTACGTTCAGCGATAAACGAAAACGCATTACACAGAAAAAAGTAATCTCTTTAAAACGTACAATTTATTTCAAATGATTTTTGCGGCATAAGCCATTTCCGAGATATCTGTTACTAATGATTTGAATTGCTTTTGTCATTTTTTTAAAGCCCTGTCGATATTCAGTTGTTTCTGGCGATTGCGTGGAATTTAATGCCAGCATATAACGTTCAGTTCTTAAACACTTGACTATCGCTATTCCCTTTGCATTTTATAGCGAAATATGTAAATCTAGCAGAGTTTCTCGATTAAAATGAAGTGGACAGAAAAATAAGCTTTTATACCCATTAACAAATTATACAGGTAGAGAAAGTAGTGTGAATGGGACACAGATTTCTGGATTTACAACATTTGTGCGTTTGAACTGTGGTAACAGGTGGCACTGCCCGCGCACGATACTCTGCTATCTGCTGGCCATATCTGGCACTACATGGAGCTGCAAGAACCTTATAAAAAACCTAATGCTTGCAATTCAGTATCTGTTGTCGCCTTTGCTTGCATTTGCAGGCAAGTAGTTGGAAACTCACTTTTAGAAGCCGCGGAAGTCTAACTCGGTTACATGGAAAAGGAAATAATACTCATTAATTGCTTCCAGCAGTTCTATACACAATACACTATTTGCAAGCCCTGCGTTACGTTCCATTCAGCGATTTCACTCGAAATGCACATTTTAATAGCATCCCAATCTGTCTAGGACCATCGTTTAAAGTGATATACATAAAACTTCCTATTTAGTATGGCTATCTTGCAAGCAAAGAAAATGGAGAATTTCAGTGAAATTTCCTTGTAAAATATATTTACCTTTTCTTTCTTTCTTTTTTTTTTCTTTCTTTCATTTTCCCCCCTAAACCTCTAACGATATGGCTAAATATTTTGCAGTTATTTTCTGCAAACAGTCAAACAGTTGAATTCTGCAATACTATTCATCCACTGTTGCCACACTAATGCCGAGAATCAATGAACTTTACTTAACGTGACGGGACGTAACGTGAAGTAAACAATTCTGCTAAATTAAAGATCTTATTAGAATGCACTTAACTTAATGACTATTGATTACTTCATGCTTTTGCTTCACGTTGATTGGTTGCAATTATCACGCAACATCAAACTTGACGTAGCGGAAGGAAAAGTTTGACATTGCAAACTCTTAAGTTAAGTCACGTTACGTTAAGTTCATTGTAATCCCGGCGTAAGAAACACAGTTGCATGTAGAGGTGATAGCTCGAAAGTGATAAAATTAAAATGATAAAACTGGCAGGACAGAGAACTATAATTGGTCTAGATTCAATGCATTCTTATCCCGGATTGGTCACTTGATATAGATAAGTGAAATAGTCGTAATGCGAGTCTTTATTCATGTATTCAATATTTTAAAAATTGAAAGCATAGTTTAAGTATAAACTTCGTGTCGTAACTTCGGAAGATATTGAATTTAAATACCAAGGTTGCCATTTAACAGACTTTTCGTATTTGACTTACGAGGTTTACATACAGATACACGGATACACACATGGACCTTTTTTCTAAAAGCTTTTTTGGGTTCAAGGGTCCTCAAAACATGTATTTCCGGTGAAATCTCCTATCGAATTTTTGGATGGAATATAATACTACTTGTACTTATTGTAAGTACGTAGTAGAGAAAGTAAACATGTGACACATCACTTGTCTTCCCCCAACGTAAACAGCATGCTTATGACTAATATAAATCGACAGCATTACTACTAAAAATTGTGTATCAACTGGAAATTGAACTACGAAGTGTAAATGAAAATTTCCTAAAAAGATGCCAGAAATATGTGAATATAGAAGGACATTTCCAACATCTCTTTATGATGATATATGTGCTTAACATTGTAATTGTAACTATGAGAGCGGGAGTCGATTGCGGGGATTTTATAATTGTTTTGGCGGGAGTCCGAGCTCAGTCGGCCGGGTGAGAGCAGTTGTACGGCGGCCACAGTCTGAAGAAAAGCACTGTATTTGGTTCTGTGCGTGCTATGCCCCGCAAACATTAGTTCAGCCTTGTATAGCAGAAAACATCATTGCAAACACTGCTGCAAGTGGTTCCAAATCAATCATATCATCTTATGCCCTTGTGTGTCTATCCTGAGTATAAGTTGTGCATTACCTACTTAAAAACGTTTCTGAGTAGGTATTTGTCATGAGAAACAGGAAATAGATAACCAGCCTTTTAATTTGGATATCTGATACAGGGCGATACTGAAAATTTTTTTAGGATTCTACGTTTTTAAAAGCAAATAAAATTTCTTTTTATTTGACAGCTGCTTTCTAAGCTTTGCGAGTTGATTACCGTGTACTTTGTTCGATTTGCTCTAATAGTTTGTTAATTAGCATCATTTAAAGATGTAGTGTTCACCCTAAAATGAATTTGACTGGAGAGCACTCTAGGGCTATGATTTTTTATGATTTTAAATCCTCATTAACGCTAAACAATGTGAAGATCGGCTTAGAAACGCACTTGACGAAGAAGCCACATTTAAGGCAACAATTTATAATTGGTACAGCGAATTCAAAAAAGAGATCGGTTGTTTCTTAGTGATGAATTTCGTGAAGAACGCCCAAGAACTGCTGTTACTGATGAAAATATTGCCGCTGTTCCAGCAATGCTTGAAGAAGCTCGACGGACACCATGGATTTATTGGGCGACATTGGGCATTGGAATGAGCCACATGCAAAACATTTTACATCAACAGTAAGACGTGAGAAAACTTTGTGTCGATGGATTCCACATAACTAAAACAACAATGCAGAAAAACACTGGAAACATTCCAAGGGGGCACTTCAAATTTGGTTTGGTCTATCGTTACGGTGATGAATCTTGGATTTATTGTTATGATCCTGAAAAAAAAGTCAATGGGTCTTTCGAACATAACCTAAGCCTACAAAAGTCTGACGAATTCTCTATATTGCTACTTAGCATTAGAAGATAGACGTACCGTTAATGCCAATTAGTACACAAATGTCTGTTTACCGCAGAGTTTTGAAAAACTTCGTGAAAAGCGCCAAAAGAAAAAATAAAGTTACATTATCGCATCGTCGCATACAGCAAAATTAACAACTGAGTATCTGGATGCCCTTAAGGTCAGCATCATGGACCCTCCACTATACAGCTCTGACCTAGCACTTTGTGATTTCTTTTTGTTTCCAAAAATTCAAGATAAAATTCGTGGTATCGCTTTTCGTCATCAGTTGAAGCAGTGGAACATTATAAAAACCTGGTTTCTGAAGTGCCTCAGGAAGGGTGGCATCATTGCTTTAAGGACTGCTTTCATCGAATGTAAAAACGTATTGATGTTAAAGGGAAATAGTTTGAAAAACAATAAAATAATTTAATTTTTTAACACTAATCCTTGGTTGATTTTGTAAACATTTTCAGTGTTGCTCTCGTATGATATTGTAATCTGTAGACAAACGCATGATGTCGATTTTGTTACTATTCTCTGAAACAGCCAGAAAGTAATACAGCAAGAAAACGGTAAATGCTTATCTGTAAAAACCCATACCAGTCTCACTAATAACAGGGTTTTCCGGAATATACGCCTTTCCATTAGTATTGTTTTGGTAGAATGCCATTTCCCCTCCTCTTGTGAAGTAAATGTCAGAATTTTACTTGTGATGAGCTTGAAAACCTATTAGTAATTTAGTAAAATAAACAATGGTCCGCGTCTGCGGTGTGGGGCAATGTGTCTGTCTCACATTCAAGAGGCCTCGAGTTCCAGTCTCGGTTAGGGGGAGTTACCTGGATTCTGAGAAGACAAATGTCGGTAACTGAAACTTCTAGGAACTCCGGGTCCATTTGAAGATCATTTCAACTATTTTGTTCATTCCCAATATACCAGGTTAAAGGAGTAGAACATTTCTGATGTTTACATTCACACAACTTTCTCTACCCTCTATCGTTTATTAGTGGGTATACAGTTTATTCTTACGAAAGTTTATTTTCTTACCTACCTTCGTTTTAATCGAGATAAACCTTTGCAGAAACAGCTACATTACACATTTCGTTATAGATACAAAGTGAACAGCGATAGTCAAATATTTAACAACTGGACGCCATTCCATACTGTCTCCTTGACATCGCGAGACACAGCTGCAAATATCGACAGGACTTGAAAAGAATGGCCAAGAAGGATATCTCGGAAACGGCTGATGCCACAAAAAATTGTTTGAAATAAATCGTGGTTTTAAAGAGATCTACAATTCTTGTATAGTATGTTTTCGTCTATCGTTTAATGTTTTCAGTTACACAAGATTATACAAAATTCTTTCTGACAGAAGAGGACTACACGGCTATTCCCAGAAAATTTAAGATACATATTTTATTTGACATGAAAGTATCTTTAATATATGGTATTTTAATCAAAATCGCTAGTCATTTTTAGAAAATAAAACAATTCGAAAAATGTTTCATGTAAAGACAGTTGGGGGGGCGGGGTTCTTGAAAGCCTTAGTGTCACATCTTTGAAAGGCACTGAACTTAGTTTATCCGGTTTTCGTTTTTGAGTTACGGTGTACAGAAACATACACGGTCCTTCTTCAAAAAGAATTTTTTGTTATTCAAGGGACCCCAAAACATTTACTGTGAAATCTCGATGTCGAATGTTTGGGTGGAATACACCACCTTTTCTACCTAGGTAGGTATATGGTAGAGAAAGTAAAGTAAAAAAAAATTTTTTTCTACGATTATAAAAGCTAAACCTTTGATGGGCACTTGCGTAGGCGAACTGAACTAAATATTTTTACTTTCTCTTACGTAGAATAAGTAGGGGAAGTATTGTATTCCACCCAAAAATTCGATACCGAGATTTCACCGGAAATATATGTTTTGAGACCCCCTGAATCCAAAAAAAGCATTTTTGGAAACATGTCCGTGTGTGTGTCTGTCTGTGAACAGCATAACTCAGAAACGAACAGTCGGATAAACACCAAACTTGGTATTTAGGTTCAGTATTTTCCAGAGATGCGACACGAAGGTTTTCAAGAAAATCCCCCCACCCCAGGATACCCTTTACATGGAACACTTTTCGAAAATTTTAATTTTCTCAAAAATGCCTCTAACTATTTTGATTAAAATATCATATGTTTAAGATATTTTCATGACAAAATGTATATCTTGAATTTTCTGGGAATGTCTCCAAAAGTATTCTTAATTGTGAACGACTTCTGCATAACTGGTAAACCATAAGAGATAGACAAAAGTTTACTACACAAAAAATGTGGATCGCGTTAAAATACACAATTTATGTCATACATTTTTTTGTTCAATGAACCATTTTCGAGATATTGCTTGTTATTCCCTTAAATTTTTCAATACTTATTTTCTCAAATGGGAATTCGTTATTCATTTTTTTGTCTTGGATATACAAAGAGTATTAATCTGTGGGAAAGGGAATGGTGCTGCACCTAGCAACCAGTTATTAAGAGATATGCATGTGCTTAAAGGCTACTGTATTTGTATATTGCCCTTGTAAATATATATTCCCCTTACATCTACAAGAAAATTAGCAATAAGATAGAGTCTGCAAATGTTTATCTCGATTAAGATGAAGCATATGGAGAATAAGCGTTTGTAAAAATAGTTTGTACAAGAGTAGAGAAAGTCATGTGAGTGTAACACATCAGATTTTTTTTCTATCTACTTCATGTAGCTGGCCGCTATATGCTGGCTTTGAAATGCCATACTCTTTGCATGAACATGATATAGTGTGACCATATATATATAGCGGTTTAAAATTCCAACCAATAACAATGAATATCTTGGAAACTGTAAATGCTACAAAGATGTATTTGACAAATTGTGTGCTTTAACGAGATATACATTTTTGGTGTAGTAAGATTTTGTTTATCTTTTACGGTTTACAGTTATACAAATGTCATTCAGAATAAGAGGACTTCACAAGTTATTCCCAGAAAGTACAAGATGTACATTTTATTTGTCATGTAGGTACCTAAATATCTTAATCATATTACATTTTAATTAAAATCGTTAGAGACTTTCTTGAAAACTATAAATGAATAATAATGAACATTCTTCCATGTAAAGGGAAAACGATAGTTTTATTTAGGGGACACCAAAACGTACTTCCGGTGAAATCACGGCACTTATCGAATTTTTTCCTAGAATACAATTATTTGTTACCTATAGATAATGAATGACCAGAGAACGGAGGAGACACCTGGACCCAACGCGGATCTTTTGGAGTTACCATTCCCAGGAGGAACGGATGAGGTAAAGGAACACATGAGGTTATAGGTCGCAGGCAGACCGGCCGACAGAGACGCGCAGAGGTCCCTAACGATTCCCGGGATGCTCGGAGAAGGCTTCCCTACAGTGGACACGGGGAGAACGACCCACCTGAGGTGGTCTAGAGAAGGCTGTCATCTGATAGGGCCGAGAACTTTCCAACAGCAAGTATCTGCACAACTGTTCGACAAGGACCAACACTGCACAGCCCCTAAGCCCACCTGAAACAGAAAGGGGAAGTGAAATGATAGGAAATGTGGGAAAGGAAATTCGTGGTAGAAGAGAAACCACCCCAGCATTCGCCTTGTCAACCAGGGAAAACTACGGAAAATTTATGCCGGCCCCAGTAATGGAACCCAGAACCTCGCACGCTACCGCAGAGCCACCTCGCTTGGTACCTATACAGAAAGCAACAACAGAGCTCGGGGAAAGTGTATTGAGCCAGATGGACATAATTTGACAGAGTGCCCAGCCACACGAGATCTGTATGAAGTAACAGAAAGAAAAGATTGGAAGGAAATATATTTCCCATGGCAATATGTTCCCTCCCTGAGCACTAAAGTCAATAATGGGAATTTCCCCGCTGCGGCAGTTTTTGGCGCGCTCCAAGTGTTATTTGCGTGGAATATGTCCCCCCTCCCAAAGGAAAAATATGTACCAACTTCGCCCCTCAATGCTGCCAACTCATTCTCAGATATGAGACTGGTTTTATCCCAGCGATGCCATCACCATGAATATTGCAAAGGAAATCTTCCTGAAACTTTGTATGTTGTGGCAGGCTCACAGGAGCTTCTCTACACATTATAAATTAGCAGGGATAGCTTATATCTATAATATAATACTCATTAGAAGGTTTTCTATCCACGTTACGTTATTTACGACACATTTTTGACTAGAAATGAGTTTAGAGTGTGCAATGAGTTGTTTACATATGTATAACAGATGGAAACGACGTTAAAATGTTTCAAAGGAATAAATTCAGAAGGATCTCTTACTAAGGAAAAGAAAAGAAAAAGAAATCTGAATGTGTTAGATAAATTTGCATGGCTTTCTTTACAAACTATTCTTACAACAGCTTATTCTTCTATCAGTCGAGATAAACATTTGAAAAAATGATTTTATTACACATTACATCTCGAATTGTGCTTTGTATTAAAATGTTTCGTTGGTTTTCATTTTTAGTTCCCCTTCTACGCACTTGTAGCAAGTAGAGCAAGTACTGTGTTCCACTCAAAAATTCTATGTTGCTATTTCACCGAAAATATGTGTTCAGAGGCACCCTGGAACCCCCCAAAAAGACTTTTTAGAAACAGGTCCGTGTATGTGTGTCCCCTTGAACAGCATAACTCAAAATATAAAACATAGTACTTAAGCCCATTTTCGTCATTTTTATATTCTCAAAACTGGCTCTAACGATTTTGATTAAAATAGTATAGATTTACGACATTTTCATGACAAATAACATGTATATCTTGAATTTTCTGGCAATAGCCTCTGAAGTCCTCTTCATTCAGAATGACTTTTATATAACTGATAAACAGTAAGAGATAGACAAAATCTTAAAATGTAGATCTCGTTAAAACACACAATTTATATCAAATACAATTTTGTCACTGCCTCTATGGTCTGGTGGTTAGCATGCTTAGCCTCCAAATCTAGAGGTCCCGGTTCGATTCCCGGCTGGAGGGTGGTAATTTTTCTTTTGCATGGATTATTCCCTATCCTCCCTAGAGTCTGGAAGTATGAGTGAGAGCGTGAATGTGAATGTAATGTTTAGAAAGAAAACCCAAAAGTAAAAACCAAATATTAACAAAATAGTTAACGAGTGAACATCATTGCCAATGGGCAATTGTTCCAAAAGCAAAACCGCCGTTACCTAAGTGTTAACTGCGGCATACAAAACACTTTTTTTAATTCGTTAACCATTTCCGAGATAATCTTTGTTATTGGTTTGAACTTTCAAACACTCATAAGTACGTTTCTCAACTGCAAATCGTTATTCCTTATTTTTATTTATTTATTTTTCGTGTTCATACAAAGACAGCCGAATTTCGAAGTCATCACATAGCGACTGGTGTATGGCGGACAGTTAGCCGTCTAGGTCTCAGCCCTGTACTACACAATCTTAATCTGCCACATGTCCATAGAGGCATGTGCATAGCAACTGTGCCTCTGTTTCTGTGACGGCAGATAGCAGCTTCGACACGTGTCCACAAAGACCTTAGTGCATAGCAACTGTATCTCTGCTTCTACACGTGCCGGGCAGTTGGCATTAGAGTGCCGTCTATCTATCTGCTTTCATTATCTGTGGATGGATAGCAGAATACTTGCTATTGCCATATAGTTTTATGTTTACTATTGTTTTAGACTTAAGGTGGAACTTTGGGTCAAGATATTAAATATCCAATACGGTATTTACCTTGGCCACCGAAAAAGCACGAAAAAAACCCAGTCAGATTGGTCAGCCCACGGGATTTGAACTCGGGACATCCCGAATGCGGGCCACCTGAGTCATCCCGCACCTCAAGAATAATGTGTAGAAGAGTGAGTAGAGATACCCATATGAACAACACGTCAATTTTTTTTTCAAAAACAGTACTAATTATTTTCATTAAAATAGAAGTCTTCATTGAGTTTTGTTTCATTTTGTATAGCGGGAAATACTACTATAACAGATAAACAAAATGTAAAGCTCATTAAAATACACAATATCTGTCAAGTTTCTTTTCGTAGCGTTACCGTTGTCGAAATACTCCGTGTTGCACCTTTACACTTTGCCAAATACTTGATCTGCTCGACATCCTTGAAAGTTCGATGATTCTTCCTTCTTGTTTCCACGCAACATTCCTAGACAAAAATGTCGTCGGTAACGTAACATGGATAAAATAATCAATTTTTACTTTCTCTGCTACGTATAGTAAGTAGGGGAAGTATTGTATTCCACTCAAAAATTCCATACCGAGATTTCACCGGAAATATATGTTTTGAGGCCCCTTGAATCCAAAAAAAAGCATTTTTGGAAACATGTCCGTGTGTCTGTCTGTGAACAGCTTAACTCAGAAACGAACAGTCGGATAAACACCAAACTTGGTATTTAGGCTCAGTATCTTCCAGAAATGCGACACGAAAGTTTTCAAGAAAATCACCCACCCCAGATTACCCTTTACATGGAACATTTTTTGAAAATTTTAATTTTCTCAAAAAACGGCTCTAACGATTTTGATTAAAATAGTATATATTTAAGATATTTTCATGACAAATGAAATGTATATCTCGAATTTTCTGGGAATGTCTCCAAAAGTATTCTTCATTGTGAACGACTTTTGCATAACTGGTAAACCATAAGAGATAGACAAAATTTTACTACACAAAAAGTGTAGATCGCGTTAAAATACACAATTTATGTCATATACATTTTTGTTGTTGCGTGAACCATTTTCGAGATATTGCTTGTTATTCCCTTAAATTTTCCAATACTTATACTTTTTCTCAAATTCGTTATTCATTTTTTTTATGTCCTGGACATGCAAAGAGAATGGAATGCGCCACATAGCAACCAGCTCTTAAAATATTTGACTATCGCTTAAAGCCTACCACATTCCCCTTGCATCTACAAGAAAATTAGCAATAAGATTAACATCTCGATTAACATGAAGCATATGGAGAATAAGCGTTTGTAAAAATAGTTTGTACAAGAGTAGGGAAAATCATGTGAGTGTAGCACATCAGATTTTTATAAGAATAGTTTTGTCACGAGCAGAGATAGACTTGGGTGTTTACGTTAGATAAATCCACCCATTGATTGTTGAGGTCAGCATGCTCACGCAAACACTCGTGACAGTCCACAAGGGATGAAAGTGGGAAACCGATGAGATGACAAGGAAGTAAACACAAACTGTCCAATCCCCCGCAGAGAGTTAGTTGCTTGAATCACAAAGAGGTCTGCTAACAAGAATCCATTTCACAATGCCTCGAGGAAGTGAGTATGAACTGGTGACCACGCCCCTTTGTGCTGCAACATCGCTCGACCCTCCACGGATGCTCATAAACATGACAGCAATATTTCTTCACTTCACGTCTTCTCATTGCACGTGTTTCATAAAGTCTACCGAGACATCCCACTAGCAATTCAATTTTTAATAATTAATTCTTTATCATTGGTTTAAAGTACAGTTAAGACTCGTAAATTAAACATTATGTATCACATGGCTTTCTTCAGCAAATATTGTTTATTTTTATATAGCCTCAATAAACTATTTTTATAAGAGCATATTTTTCTATCTACTTCATGTTAGGGTAGAAGGGCGACACCTCGCACACTGCGACCTACATGAGATCTATTGCCCAGGAGGAGGAAATGAAAAGAAGGAAGCACAGGAGGCTACAGGCCCCAACCAGATAGGTCACAGAGACGCGCGGAAGTTCCTAATAGTTCTTAGCTCGAAGATTTGTCCCACTACTGAACTGCCCAGAGAGGGAGAAGAACAACCCATTCAACTAGGCAGCTCTCTAGTGTCCACTGTGAATACTCTTTCCTTGCAGCAAGCATCCGTGCCACCTATCCGGCGCCACTACACACCACAAAACCTAGAAGCACTCTGAAACACAAGGAAACGTAATTAAAGGGGAACCAAGCAAAAGAAATTGTAGACTAGAGAAACCATTCTATCATTCGCCTACCGACCAGGGAAAACCACGAAAACCCCAAGGTCAGAATGGGCAGCTGAGGGAATCGAACCCGGAACCTCCCGAATGCGAGTCTCGTTCCGTTGTAGGTACAAGAGGGATACAGGGGGCGGAAGAAATAGTCAAATGTTTATATACCGGTACTGAAATTCTATAGTATTTCCATGACATCGCCAGAAAACAAACTTCAAGAAACTACGAAGTGTTTAAAACGGTCACAGTTGCCCCTACATCTGCTAGCAGAGTTGCTGAAGTTCTTCGTAATACTAGCCCACGGTGATTTAGGGAAAACAATGTTTTAGCTAGATATCCAAAGTTATTAGGACCATTTTTTAGAAAACAAAACAAAAATGTTCCGTGTAAAGAGTAGTTTATGGGTGGATTTTCTTGGAAATCTTCGTGTCGATCATTGGAAAGTAGTGTTATCCGGATTTTCGTTTTTGAGTTATGCTGTTCACAGACACACACACGGACCTTTTTTTAAAAGTGCGTTTTTGGATTCAGGGGGCCTCAAAACACGTATTTCCGGTGAAATATGATATAGAATTTTTGGATGGAACGCAATACTTCCCCTACTTACTATAGGCAGTAGAGAAAGTAATAAACGATACTGGGTAGATGCTATATAACGGCTCTTCAGATTTATTTGTCCTTTAACGCCAGTCGGTTTAAATGAATGACGTCATTTTTAATTCAGCGGACCCCTATCTCAAAGGGGAGGTGGGGAATTGAACCTCGGACTGCATGCGTTTCCGATTTCGTATACATGTTGAGGTACTGCGGCGGTGCAGAACTGTCTTTCACTAGGCATTTTGTGCGTTCTTTGCACGCGAGATGAAAGTGGCCACCGATCAGAGAATATGCATGGTTAAGAGCTACTTCTAACTGAAAGGATACGACGGGGGTCTATCGTCACGATATTGGTCGCTGTATGAACGATTTTCGCCGTTGCTGCCCAGAATTTCATCAAGTCCTGAGACAAAACATGATAAAAATAGCTTTTTTACAAAAAAAGGAAAAAGAACTAAAATATTTAAAAATATTCAAAATATTTATAAATGTTACTTCAGTTGATTTTTATTAAAAACGCTAAAACTGTGCGATTAAAGCGGAGACAATCCACGATGCAAAAACGGCCCAATTAGTTGAGTTACCTATCAGCACACATGCTAAGATTGCGAGTTTACGAGACACAAGTGAAAGAAGTTCCAAATGTAAATACTGGAAAGGTACTTTACAAGTCTCGTTTCACTAAGGTGGCCTCGATACTGTTGACATCTACACCTTCCACTCATTTCGCTAGTCCTCTGCCAAAGGCATTGGTATTAAACTCGCTTCAAATTAGTGACGTCATGCGCATACAACCTACTGGCGGCAACGACCGAATAAATCTTAACCGTATAAGCGTGCACGCACACAGTTGAACGTGTGTATTCCTATAACGTATTGAAGTGTAAATGGTGGTCTAACGTGCAGGGTACGTTACTAAAAGACACGAGTGCGATTGGACTATACGTTCTGGAGAAAAGAATTTACACATAAAAAACTTATGGTATAGCTTTCTCCGCGGTATATCTCAAACAGTAGGCATGATTTTCGGGTCAGATATCGCTTGATTTATGCTATACAATTATAGTAGGAACAAATTGAGTATTGCAATGCATTTTATTAGAAATAACGATTAAAACGTTCTGTCGTTAAGTTATTAAGTGGGGAATATTGGCAGCCCACCTCACCGCCCTGGTGAGATGCAGACAATAGCAAATTAAACGCCATGACCATCTGTAGAGAGCTTGTATGTATCACTTATATACTGTGACCACAAAGGCCAGACTGTACGAGGAAACAAAACCGCAGCAGGAAAACGTTTAACAGCGCCTCTGCTCGTGAACTGTTGTGGTACAACAAACCTTACTACATTTACGTCTGTTGGACAAAGAGCTGTTATCTTAAGCGCTAATTTAATAAAACCCTACTGTGGTAGCTCCTAGCCCCTTTAATTTAGACAAGCTGTGAACCTGCTTTACTTCATCTTTAAACTTCACCACTTAAACCCTTCACTTTACTTCCTCCACTGCATATTGTAAGTATTCTACCCAAAAATTCATGTCGAGATTTCACCGATAATACCTATACGTTTTGAGATGCCTGAACCTAAAAGAGTAGCATTTTTAGAAAAAGGTACGTGTGTATGTCTGTGAACAGCATAACTCAAAAGCGAAAAGTTGGTTAAAGCCAAACTTTGAATTTAAGATTAGAAGGTTTTGTCTTTACGTATGGGCGTCAATTTGAAGTAGGTCGTATTGAAGGAGTTGTATCGTATTTCAACTGTTGGGGAGCCGAACTTGAAATTCGTTGCAACCGCGCGTATAGTACCCCTTTCCGGTAGCCTTCGCTCAAATGTACTTTGAGGTGGTCTTTGCCCCAAGTTTAAAAATAACAGCTTTGTAATTTAACTGTTTCTTTAAGTATTAAATATTTATGCTTGCCTCGGCTGCGTCAGTACTATTGTTAGAGACATGGAAGTCTTGGCAGGGAGTGATGCGACAAGAATGTAGGCTTACACAGATTTTAAGTTTTAATTCACTCCTTTTTATTAATCCTTGGCACAAATTAAATAGCACTTCACTGATATCGAGAGCTGTGAGATTCTTTTATTTAATACTTGCACTTTTTAATACGTATACTATTTTCGTCTCACACGAATACGTATTATATTTCTCGAGGACGCATCACGCATCCAGTTACAAACACTGTCCGCAGGCAACTGAATTAATTTCAACCGCCCAAACTTGTAAATTTCTGTATTTCAAGTCTCTGTTTGGTTAATCCTACTCCAATAGAATACCTTCATTTAACTAAAGCTTTTTCTGGTTGTTGATTGGCTATTTTATAAACTGTCAGTAAAATTACATTAATGCTTCCAAGAATCAAAAATAACATTTAAACTCTCAAACTCATTATTGCCTCAAGGTTTACTCATTGTTAGCAACGTTTAACTTATTATTCTCACAGCTCCTACATTATTAAATTACGTAATATATTCACATAACATTATTACACATGGATACAATAATATATGCATATGCAATGATTGTTATACATTTTACAAATTATTATATACACGTATTGCGTCAAGGCGGGCTGTTATTGAATTTATATTTTATATAATTTGACTGAAATAATTAAGTGTTAAAAATACTGCCTCAAAGTTCAGCATTGAAAATTTTCAAGAAAATCCTTCATCTCAAACTACCCTTTACATGGAAAATTTTGATTTTCGAAAGTGGCTCTAACGATTTTGATTAAAATACCATATATTTAAGATATTTTCATGACAAAATGTATACCTTGAATTTTCTGGGAATAGCTTCTGAAGTCCTCTTCATTCTGAATGAATTTTATATAATTGATAAACCGTAAGAGATAGATCACGTTAAAGCACCAAATTTGTCCTGTTTTTGTGGAGTTAACCATTTTCGAGATATTCCTTGTTATTGGTTTGCATTTTAAAGTACTTATACTTTTCTCAACTCGGAAGTAGTTTAGTTCCTTCTCTTGATCACGCAAAGAGAATGGAATTTCAAAGGCATTACATAGCGACCAGCTCTTAAAAGATTTGATTATCACTTAAGCCTATTGTATTCCCCTTATCTCGTTGTACCTACAAGAAAATATGCATTAAGACAATTTCTGCGAATGTTTATCTCGATTAACATGAACTACATATAAGAATAATCTGTTCAAGAGTGTGTAGAGAAAGTTATGCGAATGCAACACAAGATTTGTTTTCGTAGCGTTAGCCATTTACAAAATATTTCATACTGTATGTTAAATTAAATTAAACTGAGGTTTATTTGGACGCTCTATAACTGCTGTGGTTCTTAGCGTCCCATTCTATATTGGGCGTGAAAGACCGGCAATTTTACTCACTGGCGTCTTTATCAGGCTTGAGGTTCTTTTACGTGCCGTAAATCTACGATACGGTACCACCGGTTTTACTTCCCTTTCCGAAGGATTTTTACGCCCGAAAAAATCCATCGCTCTCCGCCGGGTTTGAACCCGCGACCTCGGGAACTAGAGGCTAGCATGGTAACCACTACACCACGGAGGACGATATATACTGCATGTTTCAGATATAGGTAAGACAGAAGATACTTGAACGTTTCCGACTCTTATTACTTTCTCTACTTCGTATAGTAGGTAGGGGAAGTATTGCTTACCACCCAAAAATTCGATACCGAGATTTCACCGGAAATACACGTTTTGAGGTGCCTTGAATCCAAATAAATCATTTTCGAAACATGTACGTGTGTGTCTGTGAACGGCTCAAAAACGAAAAGTCGGAAAAATACCAAACTTGGTATTTGAGCTTAGTATCTTCCAAAGATGCAACTGAAGGATTTTCAAGAAAGTCCGCCCACCCCAGACTACCCTTTACATGGAACATTTTTCGAGAATTTTTGTTTTCAAAAATGACTAACGATTTTCATTAAAATGTTATATGTTAAAGATATTTTTGTGGCAAATGAAATGTACATCTTGAATTTTCTGAATGTCTCCAAAAGTATTCTTTATTGTGAACGACTTTTGCATAACTGGTAAACCATAAGAGATAGACAAACTTTTACTACACAAAAAATGTAGATCTCGTTAGAACACACAATTTATGTCACATACATTTTTTTTGTCGAATAAACCATTTCCGAGATGTTCTTTGTTATTTGTTTGGATTTTGCGAGCAATCTCTCTCGGTGAATGTTGAGGTAGTACGATTTCGTAATTTCTTGAGACCTGACGAATGACGTAGCCTATTAGACCACTACATACTGATACTATTACCGTTCAGATACTATTACTATTACGAACTTACGTTTTATCCGATAAAATCGATATTTGCAACCATCTTATAAGATAAACGACCGCAACTGGTCTACACCGATGGCTTTGCTAAACGTTATTGGTCAATATCAAATACGCGACGCATGAATGGAATAGCCGCGAATAACGTAACATGGATAAGAGAATCATTTTCAGTACTTACGATGGAATTTTAAAGAGTAGAGAACGTTGTGTGTGTGTGTGTGTGTGTGTGTTTCGTCCTCTGTTGTCTAGGGATACTATGCTAGCTTCTAGTTCCCGAGGTCGCGGGTTCAAACCCGGTGGAGGGCGATGGATTTTTTTTCGGGCGTAAAAATCCTTAGCATGGCTTCGGAAGGAAAGTAAAGCCGGTGGTCCCGTGTCGTAGATTTACGACATGTAAAAGAACCTCAAGCCTGATAAAGAGGCCTCTGAGCAAAATTTCCGATCTTTCACGCCCAATATGGACTGAGACGCTAAGGACCATAGCAGTTAAAGAGCGTTCATAAATAAATAACAAAATCTGATGTGCTATACTCACATGACTTTCTCTACTCTTGTACAAACTATTTTTACAAACGTTTATTCTCCATATGCTTCATGTTAATCGAGATATCGAGATGTTAATCTTATTGCTAATTTTTTTTGTAGATGCAAGGGGAATATAATTGGTTATAAGCAATAGTCAAATTTTTTAAGCGTTGGTTGCTATGTGGCGCATTCCAATCTCTTTGCATGTCCAGGACATAAAAAAAATGAATAACGAATTTGAGAAAAAGTATAAGTATTGGAAAATTTAAGGGAATAACAAGCAATATCTCGAAAATGGTTCACTCAAAAAAAAAATCTGATGTGTTACACTCACATGACTTTCGCTACTCTTGTACAAACTATTTTTACAAACGCTTATTCTCCATATGCTTCATGTTAATGGAGATATCGAGATGTCAATCTTATTGATAATTTTCTTGTAGATGCAAGGGGAATATGGTAGGTTTAAAGCGATAGTCAAATATTTTAACGCTGGTTGCTATGTGGCGCATTCCATTCTCTTTGCATATCCAGGACATAAAAAAATGAATAACGAATTTGAGAAAAAGTATAAGTATTGGAAAATTTAAGGGAATAACAAGCAATATCTCGCAAACGGTTCACTCAACAAAAGAAATGTATATGACATAAATTGTGTATTTTAACGCGATCTAAATTTTTCGTGTAGTAAAATTTTGTCTATCTCTTATGGTTTACCAGTTATGAAAAAGTCGTTCATAACGAAGAATACTTTTGGAGACATTCCCAGAAAATTCGAGATATACATTTTATTTGTCATGACAATATCTTAAACATATGATATTTTAATCAAAATCGTTAGAGCCGTTTTTGAGAAAATTAAAATTTTCGAAAAATGTTCCATGTAAAGGGTAGTCTGGGGTGGGGGGATTTTCTTGAAAACCTTCGTGTCGCATCTCTGAAAGATACTGAACCTAAATACCAAGTTTGGTGTTTATCCGACTCTTCGTTTTTGAGTTATGCTGTTCACAGACACACAGACAGACACACAGACAGACACACAGACAGACACACAGACACACAGACAGACACACACACGGACATGTTTCCAAAAATTCTTTTTTTGGATTCAGTGAGTCTCAAAACATGTATTTCCGGTGAAATCTCGGTATCGAAATTTTGGGTGGAATGCAATACTTCCCCTACTTACTATACGTAGTAGAGAAAGTAAAAATGAATAACGAATTTGAGAAAAAGTATAAGTATTGAAATATTTAAGGAAATAACAAGCAATATCTCGAAAATGGTTCACTCAACAAAAGAAATGTATATGACATAAGTTGTGTATTTTAACGCGATCTAAATTTTTTGTGTAGTAAAATTCTGTCTATCTCTTACGGTTTACCAGTTGTGCAAAAGTCGTTCACAATGAAGAATACTTTTGGAGACATTCCCAGAAAATTCGAGATATACATTTCATTTCTCATGACATTATCTTAAACATATGATATTTTCATCAAAATCGTTAGAGCCATTTTTGAGAAAATTAAAATTTTCGATAAATGTTCCATGTAAAGGGTAGTCTGGGGTGGGGGGATTTTCTTGAAAACCTTCGTGTCGCATCTCTGGTAGATACTGAACCTAAATACCAAGTTTGGTGTTTATCCGACTGTTCGTTTTTTAGTTATGCTGTTCACAGACACACACACACACACACACACACACACACAGACACACACACACACAGACACACACACGGACATGTTTCCAAAAATGCTTTTTTTGGATTCAGTGGGTCTCAAAACATGTATTTCCGGTGAAATCTCGGTATCGAATTTTTGGGTGGAATGCAATACTTCCCCTACTTACTATACGTAGTAGAGAAAGTAAAAATGTATATGACATAAATTGTGTATTTTAACGCGATCTACATTTTTTGTGTAGTAAAATTTTGTCTATCTCTTAGGTTTACGGGTTATGCAAAAGTCGTTCACCATGAAGAACACTTTTGGAGACATTCCCAGAAAATTCAAGATATACATTTTATTTGTCATAAGAGTATCTTAAACATATGATATTTTAATCAAAATCGTTAGAGCCATTTTTGAGAAAATTAAAACTTTCGAAAAATGTTCCATGTAAAGGGTAGTCTGGGGTGGGGGGATTTTCTTGAAAACCTTCGTTTCGCATCTCTGGAAGACACTGAACCTAAATACCAAGTTTGGTGTTTATCCGACTGTTCGTTTCTGAGTTATACTGTTCACAGACACACACACGGACATGTTTCCAAAAATGCTTTTTTTGGATTCAGGGGAACTCAAAACATGTATTTCCGGTGAAATCTCGGTATCGAATTTTTGGGTGGAATATAATACTTCCCCTACTTACTATACGTAGTAGAGAAAGTAAAAAAAAATGTGTGTGTGTGTGTGTGTGTGTGTGTGTGTGTGTGTGTGTGTGTGTGTGTGTTCCATATAATATTCTCTTCGGGATATGAAAACATCTTCAATATGAGAAGTAATTAGTGTCAAATTAATGAAATGTTTTCTAGTTCTTCAGTAAGTTTTAAACAGAAATGCACGGTATTTGGTTTCCATTCTCACGCATTTCTCAGTAGGAAACGAAGAGTGCCAATGTCAGCGACGAGAATAAGGATGTGAGATGCTCAGATCAAGAGCAGTGTGAGGGCGGACATTGTACTGACACAAACAAGGTCGCGATACAAATGCAGGCGTAGGCACATTCTTAAGTAAAGGAAATGCCTGCCATTCACGGTTTTGCATGATCTCTGCAAATCTTACTGCTTGTACATTTGGGACAAAGGTGAAGAGAGGTCGCAAAAATAACACGCTGCATTTTGATGTCTGTTATGATTAAACAGCAGATCTGTGTGCAAATGTAGCTATAGTTTGTTTTTATTTGTCATATGGAATTAAGTTTTGTAATATGTTTCATGTTCCTTTGTGCTTGTATGTAAAGCTTTTGTAATTGTATGTTTCCAATGTTTCTGCATGCTTCATCAGTTTTCCATACAACGAATATACATTATACTTAGTATTTTACAATTTTGGTTCAGAGTAAACTTGAGAGCGCCTCTTTAAAGCTTGCAGTAAAATTAAGCACTAAATTATATAAAGTTTTAGAGAGAAATCCTGACATTAAAGTTTTGTGTTCTGTGGATAAATATCTTCAAGGAGTTAGTAAGTACTTTCTAATGTCGTCCAACAACATCTGTAGTCAAAAGATCCTTCTCAGCATTCAAACTTGTGTTAACGTCGTAAACTTGCACTTGAGAAAATGATCATTGTATTCTCCATCTTCATCCTGTGTTTACCCTCCTCGTACCCCACAGTACTTACAAGGGGGTGCCTGGGGTCAGAGATCTGTCGAGGAGCACACACTTTGGATGGGTGATCAGCCTGATGTCTGGTGTGAGAGCGAGGGAGTAAGCGATATGAAATGATGGTGAAATGGAAGAAAGAAAAGAGATGATGGAGCGTTGGTGAAATGAATGGCAAGGGAAACCAGAGATGCCGCTTTGTTCACAACAAATCCCACATGCGGATCCCTGGGATCGGCCCGGGCCGCTTTGGTGAGAGGCAAGCGGTCTAACGACTCGGCCACGGCGCCACCAAAAATGATATTGTATACCGCAAATCGACTTACACCCCCCGGAACTTATAAGCGGGTGCCTTTTGATCAGATAGAATATCCAGGATGGGTGATCAGCCTGATGCCTGGTATGAGAGCGAGGAAGTAGATGATATTAAATGAAGGTGAAATCGATGAAAGGAAAGGTCATGATGGAGCAGTTGGTGGAATGAAACATGGCGGGGGAAACTGGAGAAAAAACGCCCAGACGCCGCTTTGACCACCACAAATCGCACACGCGGATCTCTGGTATCGAGCCCGCGTCGTCTTGGTGAGAGGCAAGCCGTCTAACCACTTGGCCACGGCGCCACCATAAATGGTCATTGTATACTGCAAGGGTGGAATGATGTCTAAGGAGGTACCAAAAAATATATGCTTTAAGTTATCAATTTTAGTGCATGATAAGTCCATACTTACAACATTTTTAGAGCCGTTTTAAAGATATTGACAGATAAATGTATGCATATTTTAGATATTTTCAGTGTATACAAATTCGATGTTTAGTTATAATCTCAGCTGACCAAGAGGAATGGCTCAGGCTGTAACGTCTGAGACTCGATTCTGGAGGTGCTCGATTGACGAATATTGGGGTGGATTACATACTACCACGAGTATTCCTGTCCCACAATTCCTTTCATCTTGTATACTAGCAGGGTTAAGCGCGATGGACGGTGGTGTGCGGCGGATGTGCTTTAAGGAGAGAAGTATTTCTTCCTTACTCGAACCTGATATGACGATACCGGTATGTTAAACCTGGGTCTTCCACCCGGAGATTTAGTACGTGCATTAGGCCCAGCCTTGGCTTCGACGCCAAATCCTACCTAATTCCTACTCCCCTATCCCTATAATATCTATAGTTTCTCTAACGTTTACGTAAAGTAAGGGTCTACTGCATTAGATTCAAAACTTTCATAATCACGATTTTCTGTAAGTATATACACGTTCTGAGAAGTCCGATAAATACCAAACTTTGCATTTAAATTCAGTATTTTCCAAGTATGCGACAAGAGGATTAAAAAAAAGAGTACAAATTATCCCACCCCCAAATACCATTAACATGGGAAAATTGTCATTACTTTTATTTTTTCAAAAATGGTTCTACTGTTTGATTAAAATACCACATGTTCAAGATATTTGCTTGACAAAATGTATAAATCTTGAATTTGTTGGTAATAACCTGTGAAGTCTTCTTTATTCAGAATAACTTCACGCAATTTGTACTTTCTCATTTTTTGAAGTGATGTCACCATTCGGTTGTTTCTCGTGATGGCATGGAAAGAGTATGGCACTTCAAACCACTTTCTAGACATCTGACTATCACCCCAGTCTCTTGTATCTGTCTTGTACCTACAACCAAATGTGCCAGAAAGGTTTATCTCAAGCAACACGATGCTGGTAGAATAGTTTGAGTAGGATACACGGGCCTCCAGAAACCTGTAGTAGAGCACCGCAACAGTCCTTGCTTCTAACATGACTCGGAGGGAGGGATGAGAGGGCGATCAGATCCGGACGACGATGTGCACTAGTAAGGACGGGGTTACTAACGATTCCAGATGTAGCACATCCTGGGCCCGCGTACCGCCAAGGAGACCCTGAGACCCGAGCCACCCCTGGGAGGGGTCCTTCGCGGTCCAACCAAACACCAGGGACAAATCCTTCCACAGCGCATAATCCACAGTTCTTTGCAACACATCGAATGCCGTCGGCCTGTCCTTCACTCTGAAACAGAATAAAGGAAATTCTGGACAGGAAAGTGGTGGTAGAAGAGGAACCACCCCAGTATTCGCCTACCGACCAGGGGAAACCAGCAAAAAACCCTAGTGAGAGAGGCCGGCCCGACGAGAATCGAACCCGGGACCTCACACGTTACTGCGGAGCCATCTCGCTCGGTAAGTGTGGGTAGAAAGTCACGTGGATGTAGGATATCCGATTTTTTTTGTTTAAAGGTGGAATAACATAATTTATAAACTTCCCCTAGATAAATAAAGGAGTACATAAAAGATAATGCTTAGTTTTTAAGAAAGGTTCTTTAAAAATCAATCTTTATATTTAAAATGTAAGTTTTCAACACTTACATTATAGAGGGCTCTTTCAAAAACAAGTCAAACTATTTTTAAAAATTAATATTGTGATTCAGTGGCTATGGTCCAAGGTTTACGGGAGGTCGGTGACGGGCGGTCAGCGTAAACTATAACTCTACTCGACAGTGTAAACACCGGGCTTGCTATCGGCAGATAACTAGAACCTCTTCCCTTCCTCCAGAAAGTGTGTTGAAATAGTTCTAGAACGTTCGAGAACCTTGGAAAAGATTCCACTCATTATATAAGGAGCGCTCTCGCGGGAGTCAGTCGAATTGAGCGCAAGTCAGAGTAGTTGAGTCAGTGTGCGAGCGAATTAGCGACTGCGTTTCTGGTGCAACATCAAGAGCGAGTTGGTGACACTGTTGTAACTTGCAGCGAGTGCTACTGCGGAGCGACGGGTTGTGGGGAGAGTAAAGTAAACCGTCCGGCGTGAAGAGCCTATGTCACGAAGGAAATGAAGTGACATAAAATTGAACTAATTCACCTTAGTTAAGTGAACTCCCAGAAAAATAAAGTGACAGTGAGAACTGAGAAAAGTGACAGTTGAAAAACTCGACTGTCACAATATCTAAAAGATTTAAAACATAAATGAATTGAAATTTAAGCATATATACATAGATAATGCTATGATATAAATTCCAATCAAATTCATTGAAAGTGCAGAATTTAGATTTTCAATGGACTGTGCGCATTGATATAATTCGCATTTTTGTTTATTTCTGCTACTTGAGCGTCTAGAATGAAACGAAACGTTAGACCAAAGCAAACAGCTCCCAAAAGAAGCGCGACTTCGGTGGAAAACGATATCAAAGCGAGAGAAGTGTGGTGCAGTCCCGTCATATTTCATCCAGCCAGACAACTCCAGGAATCTTAATTAAAATGAGAATTCTATCCACATTTCAATATTCCCTTAATTTCATTTCTCGTACTGCGTAACCTAATTCCGTGTGGAGATCCCATTAATCTTATCTATGCATATACCACCTTCGTTTCTCATTAAATGAACACTCCTGCTTATATTACCTCAAAAAGCGTACTACGTGACGTATAAAGTCAAATATTAATTCTTTTAATGGATTTCCTAATTTGACTATTCGCTTCATTTGAATCACATTATTCCCACTGGATAAAAACACCAGTATTGCCAACTGTAAGGATATTAACGGTCTATACAGGGCGAATCACCTAAAACTTGCACCGCAAATATTTCGGAAATGGAAAGTGCTATTGATGTGCAGTTTTCACAGCATTGATTGGTAGTCAGGGGCTCGTACATTTAGCCTATAAACAGATTTTAATAATACTGAGAAAGTGTATTTTTTGAACAAACATACAATTTTTTAAATGGAACAATGCCTAGTTACATCAATAGAATAAAGGTAAGGTAAACTAGAATGTCAATGGTCTTTGTTGCAGGATTCTAGTGCAAGTGGTTTACGAGAGAAATCGTATTTTGAAAAGTTTCCACCCCGACAATTGTTTGTCCCATTCAACCTACTTAGTTGCTAGGTACGATGTTGTTATGTTTGTTTGTATTCTGTTTTCTGTTCATTGATTGCATTGCGACTTTCTGGTCAGTTAGTTTGTGACAGTTCAAACAATAAATCGTGAGTGGAAGATGGGGTTTACTAATGCAGAAAAAGTCGACATGCTCATGGTGTATGGAGAGTGTAGGAAGAATGCAGTTCGTTCCTGTACGGTGAATGCGGAAGCGTATCCCAATAGACGTCAGGCATTTCAGCAATTATTTATCAGCCTCTTCAACCAATTATGTGAAAGTGGTGCTGTAACATCTAGAAAACGTAACAGAAACAAACAAGTGACTGGAGAAGAGGCAGAAATTAATGTTTTGGCTGCCGTTGCAGTAGATCCGCAAATTAGTTCCCGCACAATCGCACGTGGAAGTGGCATAAGTCAGTCAAGTGTACTGCGCATTCTCCATCGACATAGGTTCCATCCCTATCACATCTCTCTCCATCAAGAGCTGCATGGAAACGATTTTGAGAATCGTGTTAACTTTTGTACATGGGCATTAAGACATGATACTCCAGATTCATCATGTATCTTGTTTAGTGATGAGGCAACATTTACTAATCACCGCAGAAACATGCACTATTGATCTGTTGACAATCCCCGTTGACTTCGTCAGTTGGAACGTCAGCGTCCATGGAGTTTAAATGTGTGGTGTGGGATAGTGAACCACCAGCTCATAGGCCCTTTGTTCATAGAAGGAACAATGAACTCGCACAAGTATCGCAGCCTCTTGACAGACCATGTGCCACACATGCTAGAAGACGTTCCTTTGCAGACTAGGAGGAACCTGTAGTACCAACATGATGGCTGTGCAGCCCATAGTGCACGATGTACTACAGCCTGTCTTAACGGATTGTTTCCAAATCGTTGGATTGGACGAAGAGGACCTGTACCTTGACCGGCCCGTTCAACGGTTCTGACCCCTTTAGACTTTTTTCTGTGGGGAAGGCTGAAAAACACTGTCTACAAGGATGTACCGACTACACCAGACGATATGAAACGACATATTACTGCTGCTGCTCTGAAATTTCAGCTGAAATGCTAGAACGTGTGCAGCAGTCTTTCCATAGCAGAGTGGAAGCGTGTATTGAAGCTGCCGGTGGTCATTTTGAACACATTTGTTGGGCTATGTTCTCTTTACTTTTAAGAATCCACAGAAGTGTTGTAATTCCCTTTTGGTTTTTCTTTAGTTTGTGTTACCACAGGTTGTACAAGTGTCGGTGCGTAAAAGTTTCAAAATAAGATTTATCATAAACCACTTGCACTAGAATCTTGCAACAAACGCCACTGACATTCTAATTTACCCTACCTTTATTCTGTTGATGTAACTAGGCATTGTTCCATTTAAAAAAAATTGTATGTTTTTAAAAAAATACACTTTCCCAGTATTATTAAAATATGTTTATACGCTAAATGTACGAGCCCTGACTACCAATCAATGCTGTGAAAACTGCACATTAATAGCACTTTCCATTTCCGAAATATTTGCGGTTCAAGTTTTAGGTGATTCGCCCTGTATAAAATTTATAGAAAGTGCAGGGACTTTTAGTAACTATTTATATAAAAATTTCGCAAAATAAAGCTTTAACGAACAATTACACATTTCGGACGAGACGTAAACCTCGTCCGAAATACTGGATGAGTTCGTTAAAGCTAAAGCGTGCGTGGTGCATACAATAGTTTTAGTAAAAGCTCCCTAAACTATATAAAATAAAATAAATGTAATATGAGTACTGCGTAAATATAAAATGCATAATCAGTCATTTGTTGACATATTCTCACAGCCGCCTGAATCCTGCGCTATGAACCATTTAATGTATTTAAGGCTTAATAAGGTAGACTAAAATGTTAACATCCGGCGGGGAATAGGAAAGCAGTCTCCCATGTACAAACGGGAGCACAAACCATTACATCACACAGTAACTGTTTGTTACAGGAGTTGATGAGCACGTTAACAGCATTGTGGTCACCGGCCTGGATTCCATTATGGTAGTATTCCGTTTTTAATGTTAATAAGCGGTATACATATTAATTTTCTCCTGCAGGTGTGCAAAGAGTAAAATTTCAAAGTCATCACGTAGTGACTCGCTTTTTAAACATTTGACTATCACTTCAGCTCCTGCATCTACACCGATAATGTGGAATGAAATCATTTCTACAAATGTTTATACTGATTAACATTAAGTAAGAAGACGAATAAGCTTGTGCAAGAATAGTTTGTAGAAGAATGCCGTTTGTGAAAATTGCAACACCAAGAAGCAAACGTATGAATTCAATGAATTTAATATCACAGGTTTGGTACATGACAAGTAACAAATGATAAACTTTTCAAACCTATACATGACCTTTGAGCCCTAATATTCAGTATTTGGTGTGGCCTCCATGCGCTGCAATTAGAGTCGCTATACGCCGTGGCATTGAATCAAAAAGGTTGTAATAAATTCCTGAGGGATTTGCCTCCACGCAGTTTATATTCGAACCCACAAATCCGTGATACTGGTTACCTGGTGACGCACCAGGTGCCGACCAACCATATCCCAGACATGTGCGATGGGCGACATGTCAGGCGAACGTGCAGGCCAGGAAAGCAATGGTACCCGTCGCTCTTCGAAGAAGGCTTGTACATTCCTCGCAATATATGACCGGGCATTGTCCTGTTGAAATGTGACTTGTGGAGATGCCTGAAGCAGGGGGAATACCTCAGGCTCTACAACCACCGTTAGGTGCCGGTTGCTGTTCAAAGTGACCTCAATTAGTAGGAGGCTAGATCGGTTGTTGTAACCAATGGCGCCCCAAACCATCACACCTGGTGTTTGTCCGCTATGCCGCTCAACAATGCAGTCCTCCAGGTTGCGCTCACCACGGTACCGCCGGACACGTATGCAGTCATCACACTAGGACACGTTGAAGCGGGACTCGTCCGAAAAGACTACATTTTGCCAATCAGCACTCCAGTGACGGTGTTCACGTGCCCATTGCAGTCGGAGGAGCTTGTGGTTTCTGGACAATGGAAGCCGACGGCGACGAACCGTTGATGCAGACAAGTTCACACCTGATGCAGTGCTCCAGCGTCGAGCCAGCACTGTGGATGAAGCTGTACGATCCGTTATGGCCATGCGGACAAGATGACGTCATCCCGTACTGTGGTCCAGTACCCGCTCTTCGCTGCGTTCGACCTTCATCTATGCACTACTTCCACACACGCATCACTGTCGTAGCAGCATGTCCTGTACGAGCCGAAATGTCATGGTATGACAAACCCGCTCCCCTGAGACCGATCATTCTGTCTCTTTCGAATTCACTCGCATGCCGATATAGCTCCCTTTGACGTCGACGAGGCATACTGGCACTCGCTTTATTGTTTCCACCTTGTTTGACAGCTCTACACTGACCTTAGAGGGCTCTGCTCAGCCTACGTGTACCCCATCTCTCTGAAAACCTAATCACTTATTGCTTGCACACTCTTCTACACTTACACCAAGTTTGGAGTTATTCGGGAAATTCTTTCTTGGTGTTACAATTTTCACAATCGGCAGTGTAGTTTATGTTAATAGAAATAGCTTCATTACACATTTTGTTGTAGGTGCAAGAGGGATACAGAAGATGAAGCGAAGACAAATGTTTAAAAAGCGGGTCGCTGTATGCTGGCTTTGAAATTTCACTTTTTGTATGATCACAAGAAACAAGCGAATGTCGATTTAGCACTTCAAAAATATATAAAGTGCTTGAAAATTAAGATGAAATTTCGGAAATGGTTAGTGCTACGAAAAATGACTAATTGCAGGTTTTAACGAGATATGCATTTTTGATGTACAAAGACTTGCTACATCTCACGGTTTACCAATTACAGGATGAATAGAGGATATACACCTATTTTGTCACTTAAATATCTGAAACATGTAGTATTTTAATACAAAATCGTTAAAAAGCCACTTTTGAAATAACAAAAAAATAACTAAAAGTTTTCCAAGTGCAGATTAGTTTGTAGTGAAGGAATACCTTTATTTTCAAAATCTTTTGAAGATGCTGAGCTTTAACATTAAGTTTGGTGTTTATCCGACATTAGAAATGCACACACCTAAAAATGCCTTCTTTTGGATTCAGGGAATCTCAAAACACGTACTTGCTATGACACCTATGTATCAAATTTTCAGGTGAAATACAGGTACTATCTGTTACACTGAGGAGAAAAACAACGGCCAAGCCGCTATAATAGGACCATTTAAAATGAAAAGGAGCTGGTATTTTAGGCACGCGTGGATGTTCCAAGAAGTCTAAAGCGGGCTGCACGTGCAGGAACGTGTTTATTGGCTTAACGGTGTACAGGTGAAGTTGTGACATTAAAAGTTGAAGTGTTTACATGGGAAGAAGAACAGAGTGCTATAAAACTGTAATAAACTCACCGGCGCATTCCTCCAGGATCTGAACCGTCTCTCCAATCTCCAGGGGTAGTCCATATCGCGTGTCTCCCCGCCAGTTGTACACGGCTGAAAACAAAACACAATATTCACTTACTGCTGTATGCGCTACTGAACAAATGTCTGCTTTTCATAATATTGCGTATTGCCAATGTTCAACCTCCCACACAGATAAACATCACATACAGTTAAATCAGAGGATCGTGAGGGCCATAATTCTTTACTAATTACCCTATCTTAAAAATCTGATGTGTTACACTCACATTACTTTCTCTACTCTTGTACAAACTATTTTTACAAACGCTTATTCCCCATTGCTTCATGTTAATCGAGATATCCAGATGTTAAATCTTATTGCTAATTTTCTTGTAGATGCAAGGGGAATTGGTAGGCTTTAAGCGATAGTCAAATATTTTAAGAACTGGTTGCTATGTGGAGTATTCCATTCTCTTTGCATTACCAGGACAAAAAAAAATGAATAACGAATTTGAGAAAAAGTATAAGTATTGAAAAATTTAAAGGAATAACAAGCAATATTACGAAAATGGTTCACTCATCAAAAAAAATGTATATGACATAAATTGTGTATTTTAACGCGATCTACATTTTTGGTGTAGTAAAATTTTGTCTATCTCTTATGGTTTACCAGTTATGCAAAAGTCGTTCACAATGAAGAATACTTTTGGAGGCATTCCCAGAAAATTTAAGATATACATTTTATTTGTCATGAAAATATCTTAAGCATATGGTATTTTAAACAAAATCCTTAAAGCCATTTTTGAGAAAATTAAAATTTTCAAAAAATATTCCATGTAAAGGGTAATCTGGGGTGGGGGGATTTTCTTGAAAACCTTCGTGTCGCATCTCTGGAAGATACTGAACTTAAATACCAAGTTTGGTGTTTATCCGACTGTTCGTTTCTGAGTTATGCTGTTCACAGACACACCACACGGACATGTTTCATGATTTTTTTTTGTATTCAGAGGGTCTGAAAACATGTATTTCCGGTGAAATCTCGGTATCGAATTTTTGGGTGGAATACAATAGTTCCGCTACTTACTATACGTAGTACAGAAAGTAAAAAAAATCTGATGTGTTACACTCACATGACTTTCTCTACTCTTGTACAAACTATTTTTACAAACGCTTATTCTCCAGCTACTTCATATTAATCGAGATAAACATTTGCAGACTCTATCTTATTGCTAATTTTCTTGTAGATGTAAGGGGAATATATATTTACAAGGGCAATTTGGAAATACAGTAGCCTTTAAGCACATACATATCTCTTAATAGCTGGTTGCTAGGTGCAGCACCATTCCCTTTGCCACAGATTAATACTCTTTGCATATCCAAGACAAAAAAATGAATAACGAATTCCCATTTGAGAAAATAAGTATTGAAAAATTTAAGAGAATAACAAGCAATATCTCGAAAATAGTTCACTCAACAAAAAAAATGTATATGACATAAATTGTGTATTTTAACGCGATCTACATTTTTTGTGTAGTAAAATTTTGTCTATTTCTTATGGTTTACCAGTTATGCAAAAGTCGTTCAGAATGAAGAACACTTTTGGAGACATTCCCAGTAAATTCAACATATACATTTTATTTGCCATGAAAATATCTTAAACATATGATATTTTAATCAAAATTGTTAGTGCCGTTTTTGAGAATAATAAAATTTTCGACAAATCTTCCATGTAAAGGGTATTCTGGGGTGGGGGATTTTCTTGAAAACCTGCGTGTCGCATCTCTGGAAGATACTGAACCTAAATACCAAGTTTGGTGTTTATGCGACTGTTCGTTTCTGAGTTATGCTGTTCACAGGCACACACACACGGACATATTTCCAAAAATGCTTTTTTTGCATTCAGGGGGTCTCAAAATATATTTCTGGTGAAATCCCGGTATCGACTTTTTGTGTGGAACACAATACCTCCCCTACTTACTATACGTAGTAGAGAAAGTAAAAATACAGACCGGTATTCAACGCCAGTCACTTGTTCAAAAAAATGGTGCAACACATTCCTGTAACTCTCTGCACTTATTGTTTGTTCAAAAAATATAGGTCGTATTATTCTGTATGTGTCTACTGAGCATCAATTTTCGCGCCTTGCAAGGGAATCTCGTCTCTAAAATCCGATTTCTCTGTTCTCCACTACAGGGTTATTCAAAAAGAAGGAACAGACTTTAAATATTTATTTCTAATGAAGGACAATAGATAGCGACAAATGCGATACATCACTGAATAGAGAAAAGTTCAAAATTTTATGTGTTCAAAACGAGCACCATTTGTTATGCGAGGACGACCAGTGCTTTTCCGTTTGCATCCGCAACCATCTCCCACGAATTTATTGTATCAGTTGTACATTTTTTATGACGAGGCGGTTCGTTGTTGAACTTACCACGAAATGCACGCTGCAATGAAACAAAGGATTGACTCTTTGCAAATGCAGCACACAAAGCGACTTTTCCAGTGGCGTCGCCAATTTCTAGTAAACAAACACAGCGCCGCTGTAGGCACTGAATAGAACTAATAGGTGGGGCTTAAAACTTTGAACTTTCCTGTATTCAATGATGTGTCGTATGCATCGCTATCTGTTGTCGTTCATTAGAAATATATATTTAAAGTCTGTTTCTTCTTTTTGAATAACCCTGTATTAGTTATTTTGCGACGAAACATATAAAAGGAACCATGCTTCGTCAGAGAAAAATATCAAGCGTGGGTTAATTACTCTTCATTTCGCAAAATCCAATGACAGAAATTTACCCGAATTTACTCTGAAGATCACATAAGGTGTGTGTAACAAACACATTCATTGAAATATCTGAAAGAAAACATCAGGCGAAAAATTTACTCATTTTCTGATATTCAGCTCTTCAGTGAGAATGAAAATTTCCTGAGAAGATGCCACAAATGTTCGGACTAGGAAAGACATTTCCAACATCTCTTATAATAAGTATGTGCTTATTATAATTGTAACTGTAACTGTAAATATGAGAACGTGAGGCGGCTGGGGAGATACGAGGGCTGTCCCAAAAGTATCCGACATAACAAAGTAAACACAAACATTTTGGAAAAAACATCTTTATTTCTCTACATAGTCTCCTTTCAGCTCGATACACTTTTCCCAGCGATGTTCAATAGCTTCGATACCCTGCTTATAGTGAGAACCGTAGAGTGCTGCAAAATAGCCATCAACTGCAAACTCCACCTCTTCATTGGTGGCAAATCTTTTACCACCAAGCCATTTCTTCAACTTTAGAAACAGAAAATAATCAGAGGGGGCTAAGTCTGGCGATTGGGGTGCATGAGGAAGCAATTCGAACTATAACTCATTGATTTTGGCCATGGCGATAATGGATGTATGAACTGGAGCACTGTCTTGATTAAACAGAACTTTTTCTTCGCTAAATGCGGCCGTTTTTGCTTGATTTCATCATTCAAACGGTGCAATAAGTTTGCATAATACTCGCCATTGATTGCTTTTCCTTTTTGGTGGTAATAAATGAAAATTATCCCACGCGTATCCCAAAAAACTGACGCCATGACCTTGCCTGCAGATGAAATTTTCTTCGCCTTCTTTGGAGCCGATTCTCCCCTTTCAATCCACTGTTCCTTCGTCTCAGGTGTAAAGTGATGGACCCATGTTTCATCCATGGTTATGAATCGACGCAAAAACTCGGCTTTATTGCAGCGAAACATCGACAAACACTCGACTGAAACATCCTCACGACGCTGCTTTTGTTCCATTGTGAGTAAACGCGGCAACCATCTTGTGCACAACTTTCTCATGTCTAAATTTGCAGTTAGTATGCGATGTACAGCAATTTTTGAAATGCCTACGGTGTCTGCTAGCTCACACACTTTTAGTCGACAGTCATCCAATACCAGTTTGTGGATTTTCTTCACAATTTGTGGCGTGGTCACCTCATCTGGTCGACCACTGCGATGTTCGTCTTGGCAGCTCGTACGGCCTCGCTTAAACTCTGCCACCCAATGTTTTACTGTTGTAAACGAAGGAGCAGACTCCCCCAGAGTAGAACCTAGCCCAGCTTTAATATTAGTTGGACTAAGAGCTTTCAAATGAAAGTATTGTATCACATAACGATGGCCAGTTTTATCCATGTTTACAAATTCGCTGAGAGAGTTCACTATTAATGGCTGCCAAACAATTACTAAACAACGTAGCATCGTCAAACTTCAAACTTAAGCTATATAAGGGTGGTACTTTCTGTCATGGTCATTTGTTTGAAACAACAACCGCTATATATACGTCAGGTCGGGTACTTCTGGGACTGCCCTCCTATGTTTCGGCGGGAGTCCGAGCCAGCCGTCGTGCGGTGGCCAAAGCACTGTACTTCATGCTAATCCAAATAAAGGTTTGCAGAAACAGGAGACTGAAGCGATTACGACCTCTTAAAATTTTGAAATTCTATCTACTGCTTTAGGACATCACGAGGAACAAAAGAATGGTGACTTAACATTTCGAAGCATTTATGATATCGTATTTGAAAATTCAACTCGATAGCAACCAATATGTTGGAAATGGTAACTAAACAAACTATATTTTAACAAATTTGTGTCTGTACTAAGTTTTTGTCTATCTCTTATGTTTTACCAGATATATTTTTTTCTGTTATGCAAATAACTTGCGGTATTTTACTCAACATCATTAGAACCGTTTTTCAGAAAATAAAAAAATTTGATGTGTTACACTCACATGACTTTCTCTACTCTTGTACAAATTATTTTTACAAACTCGTATTCTCCATATGCTTCATGTTAATCCTATTGCTTATTTTCTTGTAGATGCAAGAGGAATTGGTAGGCTTTAAGCGATAGTCAAATACTTTAAGAGCTGGTTGCTATGTGGAGTATTCCATTCTCTTTGCATTACCAGGACAAAAAAAAATGAATAACGAATTCCCATTTGAGAAAAAGTATAAGTATTGGAAAATTCAAGGGAATAACCAGCAATATCTGAAAGTGGTTCACTCAACAAAAACAATGTATATGCCATAAATTGTGTATTTTAACGCGATCTACATTTTTTGTGTAGTAAAATTTTGTCTATCTCTTATGGTTTACCAGTTATGCAAAAGTTGTTCACAATGAAGAATACTTTTGGAGACATTCCCATAAAATTCAAGATATACATTTTATTTGTCATGAAAGTATCTTAAATATATGATATTTTAATCAAAATCGTTAGAGCCATTTTTGAGAAAATTAAAATGTTCCATGTAAAGGGTAATCTGGGGTGGGGGAATTTTCTTGAAAACCTTTGTATCGCATCTCTGGAAGATACTGAACCTAAATACCAAGTTTGGTGTTTATCCGACCGTTCGTTTCTGAGTTATGCTGTTCACAGACAGACACACACACGGACATGTTTAAAATACTTCCCCTACTTACTATACGTAGTAGAGAAAGTAAAAATCTGACGTGTTACATTCACATGACTTTCTCTACTCTTGTACAAACTATTTTTACAAACGCTTATTCTCCATCTACTTCATGTTAATCGAGATAAACATTTGCAGACTCTATCTTATTGCTAATTTTCTTGTAGATGTAAGGGGAATATATATTTATAAGGGCAATATAGAAATACAGTAGCCTTTAAGCACATACATATCTCTTAATAGCTGGTTGCTAGGTGCAGCACCATTCCCTTTGCCACAGATTAATACTCTTTGCATATCCAAGACAAAAAAATGAATAACGAATTCCCATTTGAGAAATTAAGTATTGAAAAACTTAAGGGAATAACAAGCAATATCTCGAAAATGGTTCACTCAACAAAAAAATGTATATGACATAAATTGTGTATTTTAACGCGATCTACATTTTTGTGTAGTAAAATTTTGTCTATCTCTTAGGGTTTACCAGTTATGCAAAAATCGTTCACAATGAAGAATACTTTTGGAGACATTCCCAGAAAATTAAAGATATACATTTTATTTATGATAAAAATATCTTAGACATATGATATTTTAATCAAAATCGTTAGAGCCATTTTTGAGAAAATTAAAATTTCCGAAAAATCTTCCATGTAAAGGGCAATCTGGGGTGGGGGGATTTGCTTGAAAACCTTCGTGTCGCATCTCTGGAAGATACTGGACCTAAATACCAAGTTTGGTGTTTATCCGACTGTTCGTTTCTGAGTTATGCTGTTCACAGACACACACACGGACATGTTTCAAAAAATACTTTTTTGGATTCAGAAGGCCTCAAAACATATATTTCCGGTGAAATCTCGGTATCGAATTTTTGGGTGGAATACAATACTTTCCCTACTTACTATACGTAGTAGAGGAAGTAAAAAGATGAAACATCTTCCATTTAAAGGGTAGCGCACCCTTGGAAGATTCTGAAATTAAATAAGGATTTTGGTTTTAGAGTTACAGAGTCTCGTAACGTTTCGTAAAAACTGGCAATCTCAACCATAAACAGCAGTTTTGCTATATCGTCTTCATAGGCATGTTGAAAATGTGTGGTTAATTAATGACCAATACACTTTGCTAGGATGTCACCAGTGTGTTTCTAGTCTGCTAAGGAGGTAATTGTTTCCGCGAATATCGTCAAGAATGTGATTATTTTAATCAGCACTAAGGCTGGTATTTTCGCCTTGATCTAGTTCCCATGTCCGTCCTCAGCAGCAGGCCTCTAGATAAAGGCGGCGCGGCGGTGGAATGAGTAATGGTCTTCAGCGATGTCGGAAACACTCTCGTGTAATTATGTAGCGTGGCCATTCGCCCCGCGCGTTTGCATTTAAACACTCCCTCGTATTTTATGTTAATATTCTCCTAATATCGCAATAATAAACACAAATTATGTACACGATCCCAGCCCAGCTGGTGTCTCGGCAAGAAAAAACACCGCTTCTGTGTTCATTTTAACCAGTTAACAATGGCTCTGAGGTTCTCATCCCGGATTCAAAACCCCAGAAGACTGACAATTTGGACCAACAGTGTCACAAGGCCTTGATCCTGTGTATGCCCAGTGACCACAAAAATATTCGTCTCCACTTTAAAAAATGTGTGTTAAATCCATGTGACTATTTCTAAGTTTTCCGCAAATTATTCTTAGGCGTTTCGTTTTAGGTGTACGACGAATACAGTAGGCTAAACGATAGTCATATGTTTAAACAGCGTGTCGCTATGTGATGGCTTTGAAATTCCATGCTTCTTAAAACGAATAGCGACCTAACACTTGAAAAAAAACATGAAGTATTTGAACATTCAAAACAATAACAAAGACATGGTTAATGCCACAAAAATCTTATTTTGACATAAATTGTATGCTTTAAGCAGCTCTACATTTTTGTGTAGTAAGGTTTTGTCTATCTCTGATGGTTTACGAGTTACACACACATGCGCGCGCGTGGATCTTTTTGTAAAAATGCTTTCTCTGAATTCAGGGTATCTCAAAACGTATATTTCCGGTGAAATCTCAGTACGACGGACTGACTTTGCTCTTTCCCCCATACATATATACACTTGCTGAAAACTGTAAGTGATTTGGTACGAGTCAGACTGTTCTCTGCCGTTAAGACAGCCTCTATTTTATGGCCAGAAATATGCTGTTGGCGAAGTGTGTCTAGATCCGCTGGGTGCTCTATCTCACCTGTGGATTAGAATGGGGTGGGCCCAGGTTAAACAATCGGTGATACGGCATGCCTGGACGATGAGGCCCAGGTAGAAGCACCCAGTGTGATGCTTCCTTTGTAAATTTTCGAAACATATTACTATACTCACTTTTCTAAGTAATACTATATTTTGTGGTTTCTTGTAATAAACCACTTACTTATTTAAAAGAATTTATAGTTTTGCTGGATAAATTACAATATAAGCTCAAACAAGGAAACATAAATTTGGCCCTGTTTGAAAAATGGGCGTGGCACAGATGGCTTTTAAATTTTAAAATGAACTTAGAGTTGGAAAAACAAACAAAACACTCTTGGAACAAGTGGTCAACTGTCTAATCTATCAAATAAAAATGTTTGAAACAAAATCAGTTTTTGACGAAATTTGCCGAAATCCCTTCTTAACCACATATACTTTTTTTTTGGCGTAGTAAACTTTGTCTATCTCATGTTTTACCAGTTACGCGCGCGCGCGCGCACACACACACACACACACACACACACACACACACACACTCGAACACAGACGTTATTGTAAAAATGTTTTTCTAGATTCAGGGGTCTCAAAAGTGTATTTCCGGTGAAATCTCGGTACGAGATCAAATTTTTGGGTGGAATACGACACTTTTACTTATTTAGGTACCTAAGTAGAAGGGAAAGTAAAAATTCTAACAGCCAAATTAACGCAGAGAAATTTTTAGTTTTAATTGTGCAGATAGAAAATTACACTACAGTTTGTTACAGTCTTCACAAAACTATTTAATAGCTCACTAGCCTGTTACTGAGTATTTATTGCTGAGAAATGTTACACAATTTTTATTACCCTCCCGGACCTTTAGAAGGCTCCTTACACCAACAGAAAAGCTGACTTAGAAAAATGCCCCCCCCTGTGGCCACGCGCACGCGCGTGTAAATATACCATAACCCAAAAAACGAAAAATAGGTTACATACAAAACTTGGATATTTCAAGGATGCGACACAAGATTTGGAAGAAAATCCCCCAACACCAAACTACTTTTTAGGATAGAAAATGGCTCTAACGATTTTGATTAAAATGTTATATGTTTAAACTATTTTCATAATACAAAGAAAATGTATATCTTAAATTTTCTGGGAACAGCCTCTGAAGTACCTACTCTTTATTCTGAACCATGTTTGTATAACTGATAAGTCATAAGAGATACGCAAAATCTTACTGCACAAAAGATGTAAATCTCGTAGAAGCACAACATTTATGTCAAATGAAATTTGAACAACTTCCGAGATATTCTTTGTTTTTGGTTCGAATTTACAATTTTCTCAACTGCAAAATGCTATTTCTACTTTCTCTATCACGCGCACAGTAGGTATGGAAGGTATTTTTTTCATCGAAAAATTCGATACCGAGATTTCACCGGAAGTACATGTTGTGAGGCACCCTGAGTCCAAAAAAAGGCATTTTTAGAAAAAGGTCCATATGTGTGTGACTGTGAACAGTATAACTTAAAAACGAAAAGTAGGATAAACATCAAATTTGGTATTTAGGTTTAGTACCTTCTAAAGATGCGACATTAAGATTTTCAAGAAAACCCCCCCACCCCAAGCTACCCTCTACATTGAACATTTTTCAAAATTGTTTTTTTTTTCTAAAAAATGGCTCTAACGATTTTGATTAAAATACCGTTACTAACGATATGTACATGACAAATAAAATGTATATCTTGAATCTTCTGGTAATAGCCCTTGAAAACCTCTTTATTCAGAAGGAATTTTGTACAATCTTGTATAACTAGTGATTGTTAAGAGATAGACGAAAACGTAGTACACACGCAATATAGATCTCTTCAAAGCACACGACATATTTCAAATATTTTTTATTAATGGTTTTGAATTGTTCAATATTTAGCCATTCTTTAAAGTCCTGTCAACATTCAGTTGTTTCTCGAGATGTCATGGAAGGGTTATGGAATTTTAAGGCCAGTGTATTGCGTCCAGTTCTTAAACATCTGACTATCGCTGTTCTCTTTGTTGTCTATGCCGAAATGTGCAATGCAGCTATTTCTGCAAAAGTTTGTCTCGATTAAAACGCAGCAGATATACACATAAGTTTAGTAAGGCTAGTTTATGTACCCACTAATAAACGATAGAAGGTAGAGAAAGTCATGCGAATGTATCACATTAACTTTTTTTCTTTTTTCTTTTGCATGTTCATGCAAAGAGACAGAATTACATAGCGACCGGGTTTGAAAAGATTTCACTATCACTTTAGCTTAATCTATTCATTTTAACCTAAAACGAAATGTGTAAATGAGTGATAAAGTTTATCTGTGTTAACAAGAAGTAGATAGAAGAATACGCTTTTGTAAGAATAGTTTTAGAAGAGTGAGAGGAGAAAGTCGCGTGAATGCAAGACATCAGGAACATCTGTTGACTGTACACCCCTGAGTTGTCGCTGGACCGGAAGAAGAGATGACGTGCTGCAACTATCGATGTGTGTGGATGTCGTGTTAAGCACATCGGCTTCCTGTTAAGGACACAGAGAACATCCTTACGACAATCGTAATATTCATGTGGACCTTCTGTTTGGTATATCTCAGCCGCTACCATGCACACGTGCTGGAAATAACTGACGTTATATTATGGCTTTTGTGTTGGGCGCCCTCAAACAGTGTATACTTATTTCATTTCCCCTGCTTTTACATGCTATATTCTCTACCGCACGGTTATTCTTCTGTTTCAAGTTAATTGTGACAAACGTCTCTATAAAGTTTCATTACACATTTTGTTATAGGTAAAAAGCATAGCAAGAGTAAAATGTTTAAAAAGTGCTCGCTATATGTTAGCCTTGAAATTCCATGTTCTAACTGCCACATCCCGAAAACAATCTGAATAGCGCAGCACTTAAGAAATGACAAGCATTTAAAAAATCAGTCGAATAATAACGGATATTTATTTTATTTTCCGCGTAAATATCTTTAATGTAGTATTTCAATTAAAATCGTTAAGTCATTTTTAAACAGTAAAACAATACAAATTTTCCATCTAAACGGTAGTTTCGGGCGGGACGATTTGTTTGAAAATCCAAGTATCGCACTTTTGGAAGACACCGAACTTAAATAATACCTTTGGTTATACCCATATTTGGTCTTTTTACTTCAAATTTTATTTTCGTTTTTGACTTATGCTGTTCGTAGACACACACACTTGGACCTTTATCTAAAAATGCTTCTTTTTTAAATTTAGGGGGCCCGAAAGCGTATTGTGACGTAGCGTCTATAGTCCAAGGTTATCGGAAAGTCGGCGCCGGGCGGTCGGAGTAAACAACGGTAACTGCCGCTCGCCAGTGTAAACACCAGGCTCGCTATTGGCAGGTAAAGAGAACCTTCTGGAGTTTCTTCTCCCCCCTCTTCCAGGAAGTGTGTCGAAATATAGGATAGTTAAATTATATTCGAACCCACTCGCGGCCTCTTCCTACTGTGCGAGACAGCCGGCAGTCGCTGGGGAAATTACGCCGGCAGAGGCAGACTAAAATCCTTACCTTATAATAGATGCTGGAAAAGTTGACCTTCTGCTCTCAAACAGGCAGCATATCTCGTGTAAATATTCTCGCTCACTCTCCGAAGCTCAGCAGCAGGAATTCTTGTGATTTCTTGCACAATATTTTCTCTAAGTTGCTGTAGTGTGCGAGGATTGGAACGATACACTTTGTCTTTTAAAGAACCCCATAAATAAAAATCACAACTAGTTAGGTCAGGAGAACGAGGGGGCCACAAATCAACACTAATTATTCTGTCATCAAACACCTTTCATTGCATGTAATGATTCGCAACCGTATGTGCTGTTGCAGAATCTTGCTGGATCCAACCATAAGATTTCTCTTCTGTCAAGCGATTAAAAATGGCCTCAGAATTAACCTCTGATATCGCTCTGCGTTTATTGTTTCATCAAAGAATGTGGGCTCTATTATTCTTCTAGCACTTTCGCACACCACACTCCAATTTTTTGATCATAATTAAGCGTTTCATCACAAGAATTCCTGCTGCTGAACTTCGAGAGTGAGCGAGAATATGCTGCCTGTTTGAGAGCAGAAGATCAACATTTCCAGCATCTATTATAAGGTAAGGATTTTAGTCCGGCTCTGCCGGCGTAATTTCCCCTGCGACTGCCGGCTGTCTCGCGCAGTAGAGAGAGGCCGCGAGTGGGTTCGAATATAATTTAACTACCCTATAGTTCTATAACGTTGGAGAACCTTGCGGAAAGATTCTACTGCCTATAATTATAAGCGAGTGCTCTCGCGGGAGAGCAGTCAGTGCGGGTCGAGTATGAGTCGAGTCGAGTCGCTCAGTCAGTGAGTGAGCGAGTTGTAACGTGCAGTGAATGCTACTGCGGAGCGACGGGTTGTGGAGGTCTTCACTCCGAATGAAGTGAAAGGACGGAGAATTGAACTAGTTCACCTTAATGAAGTGGTAGTGAAAATTAATGAACTCCCAGTGAAAATGAACTAGAGAAAAGAAAAACTAAACAGTTGGCAGTTGAAAAACTGGGCAACGTTACAATACATTTGCTGTGAAATCTTGACATCGGATTTTTTGGTGTAATACACCTACCTACTATAGGTAGGTGGCAGAAAAAGTAATTAAAAATAAATTACCCATTATAATCTTCATTCATATCTATTCCGCAAAACAGTTTGTTTCTCTAGAATCTTAATCACGACAAAATATTTTCTGAAATGGTTTCAATACACATTTTGTTGTAGGTACATTGTAACAGGCAGTACGCCTCTCAAATGTTTAAACACGAGCTCACTAAATGTATGCTGGACTTGATAGTTTGAGTAGTCTTTGCAAGCCCGATGAGCAACAAAAGAATAGATAATAAACATTTCAAAATTGTATACCTTGAAATACTGTAAATTCAGAACAACAGGAATTATATCGTACAGGGCTGAAGCTACAAAGCATTATTTAACACAAATTGTATATTTTAAAATCTTCTAGAGTAAGCTTTTGTCTCTGTTCTAGGGCTTCTTAGTTATAAAAAATCCATTCCAAATGAAGAGGACTTCACAGGCTATTCACAGAAAATCAAAGATATACTTATCCCTCATGCCAATATATCGTACGTATATTAAATATATCTATACATATACAATGGACCAACCTGTAACATTTGGAAAACCTGTGTTTATTAAGCAATGTTCTATAAGAAACTTCCAAACTGTCAGATTAATTCCTTGAGTAGTTCCTCAAAAAAAAAAAAAAAAAAAAAAAAATCAATAACCTATAGGGAAATCCTCCAGCGGTGCAATTTTTAAAATTTTGGAATGAACTTTCAAATTTGTCTTTAAACATATTTGTGTTACAAAGTTATCCTATGACTTGTAAATAAAACATGAATTACTTTAGAAAACAAAATCAAATGTAGGTATATGAGCTAACCCAGCGAGGTGGCTCCGCGGTAACGCGTGAGGCTCGCATTCGGGAAGTCCTGGGGCCGGTCACTCTGACGTGGATTTTTCGTGGTTTTCCCTGGTTGGTAGGGCGAATGCGTCAATACTTTCCTTTCTACCACGAATTTCCTTTCCCTCATTTCCTATCATTTCGCTTTCCCTTTCACGCTCTAGGTGGGCTTAGGGGCTATGCAGTGTTGTCGGTGTCGGACAGATGGATAGATGCTTGCTCGTTGGAAACTTCTTCTAAACCCCGCCAGATAGCAGCCTTCTCTGAGCAGCCCACTGGTGTAACCAGGTCATACAGTTTGGAATCATTAGGGACCTCTGCGCGTCTTTGTCAGCCGGCGGTTCCTTCACCTCAAGCGTTACCCCTGGAGGTGGTAAGCACATAAGATCCTTGTTGGGTCAAGGTGTGAGGTATCCCCTGCTCATAGGTCATAGGTATATGCCTAAAGACATCCACTTAATCATTTATACTTTCCTGAAAATTTCCAGCGGTAGCTTCTATTTATTGTCACTTTAAGACTCTTTGTTGAAAGTTTCCAATAATGGGCTTTGGAGTTTTGTGGTGGATGATCTCTTCAATGATGACGCAGGAGGGATGTTGTATACAAGGCTATGCAGATAATATAGCATTGGTTTTCCCAAAACAGTCTCAGACGTGATGAATCATGGACTGAATAAAATTAACAACCGGTGTATCCAGGAGGGCCTGTCCATCAATCCTAGCAAAACAGTTGTTCCTTTCAGCAACAGCAGAACTTAAAAGGCCTAGGAAATCTTATTACTAGCAATTCAGTCCTGGAATGTTCAGAGTCAGTTAAATATCTTGGTCCTGTACTGGATAAAAAAAACTGACCTGTAATGATTACACTGACACAATCCTTCATAGAGCTAGATAGTCGCTCGTAACCATCAAACATACTATTGAAACAACCTTGGCTATATGTTGCAATGGTTAGGCTCCAGCTACCCTATGACGCCGTCGTTTGGTGAAAAAAAAATCCACAAACTACTGCAGCAGGTAAATTTAACAAGTCACTGAGATTAGCATCTCTTTGTATTACAGGGGTCTTCAGAAGTACTCCAACCATCGCATTGAAGACTCTGCTGGGACTCCCTCTTATGGACATTTACTTGCAAGGGGAGGCTAATGTTACTCCTATGGCTTAGTGCAAACAGTGAAATGTAGAGGTAGCTGTTCAACAACTGGACACCCTAAATTTCTTGGATATTCTTGCGGTCTGATCTAATGAATACTCAATACTGTTCTTTCCCTCCATTTAAGGTAAATGTTGAGAAGACTGGATGGAAGGAATTACACCTGATAAAGAATGAGGCAAACTAGTGCGGTTCACAGTGGATCCCGTATAGGGACACAATCGGGCGCAGGCATATTGTAGCATATGTGTTGGTATTGTCGCGTCGGACACATTATTGTTGTGTATAATATTGTTGAGCTAATTGTTGTGTTTGTGTGTTAAGTTCTTGTCCGGCGCGGCAATTCCATCTTCCTGGTTAGGGGGGTGAAGCCAAGTCAAGGAAAGAGCCTCTGTGTGGTGGCTTGGCGTCACTTGTAGCCAGAGTCTAATGTAGGTCTTCAAAGAGGACGGTTGCGTGTGTGTGATGGGTGTGTGTGCGTGTTCTTCTGTAACCCTTTGTGTATAACGTAGGGCACCGTGTTAATTATAATAAATCAGAGGTAAATTGAATTCATGTATTTTTAATGTTCTAAATATTCCACGCCCACTTAGTTTTGTGCAGCAAGGTCTTGGTATCTCTCGCGTGCCACTGATGCTACGTTCCCCAATGTTTATGCCGGGGTAACTAAATTTAATATTTTAGTTGGAAACTTTTTGGCCTCACCCCGGTGTATAACAATATATGGCCCATCTCCAAGGTCAAATATTAGTACAAGCCTTGGGAAATATTGTACTGTTTTTCCAGGCAGAGGTATTTAGTAAACTGAGCTGTGCTCTAAGAGGACTTGAGAAGGGTTATCATAATTTCTCATCCACACAGATAGTCAAAGTACTTTGAAACCACTCTCTTCAGACCAGGTCAAATCAAAACTGGTTTGGGAATGCCTAAATGCCCCGATTGCCCTATCATCTCGCAGCAGGCTTGAAATGCGGTGGGTGCCGGGGCATCAGAACATCTATGGAAATGAAAGGGCTGATCAGCTGGCAAAAAAAGAAAAAAGGAGGGGTACTGAGATACCCTATGTTGGCCCTGAACCCGTGGTTGGACTCAATACACGTACTGCCAACACCTCGGGAAACGCATACATTAGGGAAAAACACCAACTCAGGTGACAAATCTATCCTGGTCAAAGACAAGCCAGGAAACTGGTCTTAGGTCCATGCAACACTCTTCCCTCGTCTCTCCTGAGATTGGATAAAACAGGAATAAGAAAATCAGTTGCATTAATTTGTGAACATGGTCACTTCAGGAAACATCTACGTAAAGAAGGGCTCCACAAGGATGAATCCATTTGCAGAACGAGCAAAGAGGATGGGAAACTGCCTCGCACATCCTCTTTGGCTGCCCATTCCTGGCAAGAGAGAGATTTACATTTTCCGTAATCAGAGTAGTTCTAGGAAAGGTTGCTGACACTGGAACCAAGATACTGCGACTTGTTCAGGAAACAGATTTTAGGAAACAATAAAGGCATCCTTTCCAATAGGGTTGCACAGTTAGCCACACTTTCCTGAAAATTTACAGCGGTAACTTCCAATTTTTATTATCATTTTAAGACTCTTTGTTCAAATTTTCAAATGAATGGGAAAAACTTTTCACCGGAAGAAGCATTTTTGAGTGGTAACGAGCTCTCAAAAAAGTATTTAAGAAAATAAATTACTTTTAAGCATAGAGAGGTAATTTTGGACCTGCGAACTCCCTTCCTGTGTTGGTTGGTACTGCAATTGTTTTAGTGTCTACAGTTATGGTATACCAGTCCCTCTTAAAAGCAATAATAATATTTTGAGAATGAGCAAGAGATTGACAATATGAGCCAAGTTAAATATTATCTATTTGTGAGATTCTCTAATGCACTTCACGCATGCGTATTGCAGCATACTATTTTTTCAACGATAGTGAATACTAGAAACAGCACTTAAACGAAAATAAAATTAATTACTAGCAACTGTTGCACATGGTGGTTCCAGCAGCAAGGTCACCAACATTAACATTGAGGTGAACTGGCGATCGATTATCCACGTCTCGTTGTTGATCTTAAAACAACAAATACCTTGCGTTGACAAGGAAGTCAATATGAATGACAGAGATGAAATAAATGGTAAAAAAGTATTAACAGATAAAAAGGAAGTGAAGACCCAGATATGATTTAAATGGTAAAACTCATTTATCAAATATGATTATATTCCAAGTCTTCAATAATAAATACACTATGTGATCAAAAGTATCCGGACACCCCCACAAACATACGTTTTTCATCTTAGGTGCATTGTGCTGCCACCTACTGCCTGGTACTCATCCGCGACCTCAGTAGTCATTGAACATCGTGAAACAGCAGAATGGGACGCTCCGTGGAACTCACGGACTTCGAACGTGGTCAGGTGATTGGGTGTCACTTATGTCAGAAGTCTGTAGGCGAGATTTCCACACTCATAAACATCCCTAGGTCCACTGTTTCTGAAGTGACAGTGAAGTGGAAATGTGAAGGGACATGTACAGCACAAAAGCGTACAGGCCGACCTCGTCTGTTGACTGACAGAGACCGCCGACATTTGAAGAGGGTCGTAAAGAGTAATACGCAGACATCTATCCAGACCATCACACAGGAATTCCAAACTGCATCAGGATCCACTCCAAGTACTATGACAGTTAGGCGTGAGGTGAGAAACCTTGAATTCCATGGTCGAGCGGCTGCTCATAAGCCACACATCGCGCAGGAAAATGCCAAACGACGTCTCGCTTGGTGTAAGGAGCGTCAACATTACACGATTGAACAGCGGCAAAACGTTGTGTGGAGTGACGAATCACGGTACACAATGTGGCGATCCGATGGCAGGGTGTGGGTATGGCGAATGCCCGGTGAACGTCATCTGCCAGCGCGTGTAGTGTTAACAGCGAAATTCGGAGGTGGTGGTGTTATGGTGTAGTCGTGTTTTTCCTGGAGGGGGCTTGCACCCCTCCTTGTTTTGCGTGGCACGATCACAGCGCAGTCCTACATTGATATTTTAAGCACCTTCTTGCTTCCCACTGTTGAAGAGGGATGGCGATTGCATCTTTCAACAGATCGAGCACCTGTTCATACTGCACGGGCTGTGGCGGAGTGGTTACACGGCAACAACATCCCTGTAATGGACTGGCCTGCACAGAGTCCTGACTTGAATCCTATAGAACACCTTTGGGATGTTTTGGAACGCCGACTTCGTGCCAGGCCTCACCGACCTACATCGATACCTCTCCTCAGTTCAGCACTCCGTGAAGAATGGGCTGCCATTCCCCAAGAAACCTTCCAGCACCTGATTGAAAGTATGCCTGCGAGAGTGAACGCTGTCATCAAGGGCTAAGGGTGGGCCAACACCATATTGACCTCCAGCATTACCGATGGAGTGCGCCACGAACTTGTACGTCATTTTCAGCCAGGTGTCCGGATACTTTTGATCAAGTAGTGTATGTATATGAAAATTGGAGGATTTAATATAATTCATGCATATACGTGAAGTAAATTACTGAAACACGAAGGTAGGTTAAGCTACCAGCAGTGAATGCAGGAAATTAAGCTTTCAACTATGACACTATCGTGTTCTTTTATTAACATTTATTACCGCAAAAATCTGTATTTTTGAGAATTTTCGACAATTTTTACAGGCTGGTGCTGTTAAAACTGTGGGGGTTCATATTTATGTCAGTTTAAATCTCGTATAAGGTATTGCAATTCAAATACCGAGATATTTGTTATAAAATCAAAAGTAACGAAACGTTTTCCTTGCAAGATACTGAACTTAAATCGACTTTTCTGCGGTGTGTGTATCGTTAAAAATAAAAATCTGATGTGTTACACTCACTTGAATTTCTCTACTCTTGTAGAAACTATTTTTACAAACGCTTATTCTCCATCTACTTCATGTTAATCGAGATAAACATTTGCAGACTCTATCTTATTGCTAAGTTTCTTGTAGATGTAAGGGGAATATATATTTACAAGGGCAATATAGAAAAACAGTAGCCTTTAAGCACATACATATCTCTTAATAGCTGGTTGCTAGGTGCAGCACCATTCCCTTTGCCACAGATTATAGCTCTTTGCATATACAAGACAAAAAATGAATAACGAATTCCCATTTGAGAAAATAAGTATTGAAAAATTTAAGGGAATAACAAGCAATATCTCGAAAATGGTTCACTCAATAAAAAAATGTATATAACATAAATTATGTATTTTAAAGCGATCTACATTTTTTGTGTAGTAAAATTTTGTCTATCTCTTATGGTTTACCAGTTATGCAAAAGTCGTTTACAATGAAGAACACTTTTGGAGACATTCCCAGAAAATTCGAGATATACATTTCATTTGTCATAAAAATATCTTAAACATATGATATTTTAATAAAAATCGTTAGAGCCATTTTTGAGAAAATTAAAATTTTCGAAAAATGTTCCATGTAAAGGGTAGTCTGGGGTGGGGGAATTTTCTTGAAAACCTTCGTGTCGCATCCTTGGAAGATACTGAAACTAAATACCAAGTTTGGTGTTTATCCGACCGTTCGTTTCTGAGTTATGCTGTTCACAGACAGACACACACACAGACAGACATACAGACACACACACACGGGCATGTTTCCAAAAATGCTTTTTTTTGGATTCAGGGGGTCTCAAAACATATATTTCCGGTGAAATCTCGGTATCGAATTTTTGGGTGGAATACAATACTTCGCCTACTTACTATACGTAGTAGAGAAAGTAAAAAAATCTGATGTGTTACACTCACATGACTTTCTCTACTCTTGTACAATCTATTTTTACAAACGCCTATTCTCCATATGCTTCATGTTAATCGAGATATCGAGATGTGAACCTTAATGGTAATTTTCTTGTAGGTGCAAGGGGAATATGGTAGCTTTTAAGCGATAGTCAAATATTTTAACGCTGGTTGCTATGTGGCGCATTCCATTCTCTTTGCATGTCCAGGACATAAAAAAAATTAATTACGAATTTGAGAAAAAGTATAAGTATTGGAAAATTTAAGGAAATAACAAGCAATATCTCGAAAACGGTTCACTCAACAAAAGAAATGTATATGACATAAGTTGTGTATTTTAACGCGATCTACATTTTTTGTGTAGTAAAATTTTGTCTATCTCTTATGGTTTACCACTTATGCAAAAGTCGTTCACAATGAAGAATACTTTTGGAGACATTCCCAGAAAATTCGAGATATACATTTCATTTGTCATAAAAATATCTTAAACATATGATATTTTAATAAAAATCGTTAGAGCCATTTTTGAGAAAATTAAAATTTTCGAAAAATGTTCCATGTAAAGGTTAATCTGGGGTGGGGGAATTTTCTTGAAAACTTCGTGTCGCATCCTTGGAAGATACTGAAACTTAATACCAAGTTTGGTGTTTATCCGACTGTTCGTTTCTGAGTTATGCTGTTCACAGACACACACAGACACACACACACACGGAAATGTTTCCAAAAATGTTTTTTTTGGATTCAGAGTGTCTCAAAACATATATTTCCGGTGAAATCTCGGTATCGAATTTTTGGGTGGAATACAATACTTCCCCTACTTACTATACGTAGTAGAGAAAGTAAAAAGGGAAAGAGCTGGCAGAAGCTAGAAATTAGTTTTTAACGAGGCCTCCTCGTAAGCAGTTGAGGGCTTGACCAAACACAGACTGAATGAACATTTGGAGAGGTGCTTGTAAGTAAAGGGGGCAGTGCCCACTCGTAAGGCAAGAAGTGCACTCCTACTGTCAACTGTTCTCAAGGGTTAGCTGCAGGCATTTGTTTTACAACGGGATTCTTGTGGACCAGCAACCGTGGAAAAATAAGATTAGTGTCGAGAGGAGGTCTTCTCCTTTCTTAGGAGTCTCTAACAGGCCACCAGCTGCCTCATGTAATTCGTATAACATTGCCAAGGAGTAAGCAATGCCACGAGTTATTTCAGAGTTAAAACTTGTTACCCCTATGCCACACACTAGCCTGCTTACCGACGTTGCACGGGTACCTTTCTACTTTCTCTACCGCGTACATAGTAGGTAGAGAAGGTATTGCATTCCACCCAGAAATTCAGTACCGAAATTTTACAGGAAATACGCGTTTTGGGACTCTGAATCAAAATAAAGCATTATTAGAAAAATGTCCATGTGTGTGTGGACAGCATAAATAAAAATCTGATGTGTCACAATCACATGACTTTCTCTACCCTTGTACAAACTATTTGTACAAACGCTTATTCTCCATATGCTTCATGTTAATCGAGATGTTAATCTTATTGATAATTTTCTTGTAGATGCAAGGGGAATTGGTAGGTTTTAAGCGATAGTCAAAAATTTTAAGAGCTGGTTGCTATGTGGAGTATTCCATTCTCTTTGTATTACCAGGACAAAAAAAAATGAATAACGAATTCCCATTTTAGAAAAAGTATAAGTATTGGAAAATTTAAGGGAATAACAAGCAATATCTCGAAAATGGTTCACTCAACAAAAAAAAAAAAAATGTATATGACATAAATTGTGTATTTTAACCCGATCTACATCTTTTGTGTAGTAAAATTTTGTCTATCTCTTATGGTTTACCAATTTACTAAAAGTCGTTCACAATGAAGAATACTTTTGGAGACATTCCCAGAAAATTCAAGATATACATTTTATTTGTCATGAAAATGTCTTAAACATATCATATATTAATCACAATCGTTAGAGCCATTTTTGAGAAAAATAAAATTTTCGAAAAATGTTCCATGTAAAGCGTAGTCTGGGGTGGGGGATTTTCTTGAAAACCTTCGTGTCGCATCCTTGGAAGATACTGAACCTAAATACCAAGTTTGGTGTTTATCCGACTGTTCGTTTCTGAGTAATGCAATTCACAGACACACACACACACGGACATGTTTCCAAAAATATTTTTTTTGGATTCAGGGGGTCCCAAAACATGTATTTCCGGTGAAATCTCGGTATCGAATTTTTGGGTGGAATACAATACTTCCCCTACTTACTATACGTAGTAGAGAAAGCAAAAATGAAAAGTCGGATAAATATCAAACTTGGTATTTAGGTTCAGTATCTTCCAAAGATGTGACCCGTAGATTTTCAAGAAAATTCCCCTACCCCAAACTACTCTTTACACGGAACATTTTTTGAAATCTCTGAGTTTTTAAAACTGACTCACGATTTTGATTAAAATATCTTATATGAAAGATATTTGGATGACAAATAAAATGTATATCTTAAATTGTCTGGGAATAGCCTCTAAAGTCCTCTTCATTCGGAAGGAATTTTGTATAATCTTGTACAACTGGTAAACGTTAAGTGATAGACGAAAACGTACTGCACAAAAAATGTAGATCTCTTTGAAAAACACAATTTATTTCAATAAGTTTTTATGGCATAAACCATTTTCGACATATTCGTTACTAATCGTTCGAACAGTTCACTTCTTGGTCATTCTCTTTAAAGTCCTGTCAACATTCAGTTGTTTCTCGCGATGTCATGGAAACAGTATGGAATTTTAAAACCAGCGTAAAGCGTCCAGTTGTTAAACATTTGACTATCGCTGCTCTCTTTGTATCTATAACGAAATGTGTAATGTAGCTATTTCTGTAAAGGTTTATTTGAATTAAAATGTAGTAGGTAGAAAATATAAGGAGTAGTTTGTATACCCACTAATAAACGAGAGAGGGTAGAGGAAGACATGTGAATGTATCACTTCTGATTTTTATGGTGAAATCACTTCTTTACGCCTTATAATTGTAATTTCGTATAGTCCCGGCTATCCCTAATAACGGATAAAAAATACCTTGATATTCACTCAAAAGGATGTGAAATATCGAGGAACTCCCTCCGACAGTCTTCCAAGTTCGGGAAGTGCTGCACAGCCTTTAAGTACCTTTTGGCGGTGGAACAATCATCGGTTGGAGTAACTTGTTAGGTAATTTACAGTACGTGAAATGTTAAACCTGTGCACCTTCTCTTTAGTTATTTAATAATATAAAAACTACATAGTTTTCACATAATACATAGCCGTCAACATATACAACGAAATAAAGGAGAAGCTAACGAACATGAAGATTACCCACTCCCAGGCCACCAAGTTTGGAAAAGACGCGTAGTCTGCCACCATCAAGAAATATATTATTATGTATAACACATGGGTTATTTCTAATGCTACCTGGGCAGAAATTTATCTCTTCATACAATTATTTAGCACACTGTTTATAAGAAACAAAGGAAATAAAGTAAAACCTTCTTATTTGAGGGTTATTAAAATAGGTTTGCATTGGTATCGCATGAGTGTCGTACTGTTACAAGCAGACTCGATTCTCTTTTGTTACTTTCTCTACTACGTATAGTAAGTAGGGGAAGTATTGTATTCCACCCAAAAATTCGATACCAAGATTTCACCGAAATACATGTTTTGAGACCCCTGAATCCAAAAAAAGCATTTTTGGAAACATGTACGTCTGTGTGTGTCTGTCTGTGAACAACATAACTCAGAAATGAACAGTCGGATAAACACCAAACTTGGTATTTAGGTTCAGTATCTTCCAGAGATGCGACATGAAGGTTTTCAAGAAAATCCCCCCCCCAGATTACCCCTTACATGAAACATTTTTCAAAATTTTTAATTTTCTCAAAAATGGCTCTAACGATTTTGATTAAAATATTAAATGTTTAAGATATTTTCATGACAAATGAAATGTATATCTTGAATTTTCTGGGAATGTCTCCAAAAGTATTCTTCATTGTGAACGACTTTTGCATAACTGGTAAACCATAAGAGATAGACAAAATTTTACTACACAGAAAATGCAGATCGCGTTAAAATACACAATTTATGTCATAAACATTTTTTTGTTGTTGAGTGAACCATTTTCGAGATATTGCTTGTTATTCCCTTAAATTTTTCAATACTTTTCTCAAATGAGAATTCGTTATTCATTTTTTTGTCTTGGATATGCAAAGAGTATTAATCTGTGCCAAAGAGAATGGTGCTGCACCTAGCAACCAGTTATTAAGAGATTTGTATGTGCTTAAAGGCTACTGTATTTCCAAATTGCCCTTGTAAATATATATTCCCCTTACATCTACAAGAAAATTAGCAATAAGATAGACTCTGCAAATGTTTATCTCGATTAACATGAAGCATATGGAGAATAAGCGTTTGTATAAATAGTTTGTACAAGAGTAGAGAAAGCCATGTGAGTGTAACACATCAGATTTTTAATATTTTGGTAATGTATGAAATGAAATAGAAGGTGTTTTGTAGCCTATGTCTGTCAAAACGAATTAGGCTTTTCAGTGGTGAAGGAATTAGCAAAATCAGTTGCAGATACAAGGTTGTGCGCACCAGTTATCTAGACCCAGTATGAGGACACGGTGAGACACGTTGATTTGTATCTTGTTGAAGGTCTGTCGTCAGAAGCTGGGGGAGAAGTTTACTCATTATGGGCACACTCCAGCAGCGGAAGTATAGAGGTACTCCTCCCGTCCTCCTGCTCAATCATTACGTACGCTTCAACGAGTGCGAACTAACACACGCCCCAGCACTGGCGAATTACATCTCGTACCGCAAAAACATCCCTGATGTTTCTGCTAATCTTCCTTTTTGGATGAATAATTGATGTTAACAAGTTACAGAAATGGTTTCATTACATATTTAACTGAAGCTAATGTCCAATGTATGCTGGCTTTGAAATTCCTTCTCTTTCCATGATATCGCGAGAAACATGGTCACTTAGCACTTTATACAGAGTCAATTCATAAGTTCTGTCCTCTGTCGCTCCGCAACTTAGGAATTCCCATTTGAGAAAATAAGTATTGAAAAATTTAAGGGAATAACAAGCAATATCTCGAAAATGGTTCACTCAACAAAAAAATGTATATGACATAAACTGTGTATTTTAACGCGATCTACATTTTTTGTGTAGTAAAATTTTGTCTATCTCTTATGGTTTACCAGTTATGCAAAAGTCGTTCACAATGAAGAATGCTTTTGGAGACATTCCCAGAAAATTCAAGATATACATTTTATTTCTCATAAAAATATCTTAAACATATGATATTTCAATCAAAATCGTTAGAGCCATTTTTGAGAAAATTAAAATTTTCGAAAAATCTTCCATGTAAAGGGTATTCTGGGGTGGGGAATTTTCTTGAAAACCTTCGTGTCGCATCCCTGGAAGATACTGAACCTAAATACCAAGTTTGGTGTTTATCCGAGTGTTCGTTTCAGAGTTATGCTGTTCACAGATACACAGACACACACACACACACACACACACACACGGAAATGTTTCTAAAAATGCTTTTTTTGGATTCAGGGAGTCTCAAAACATATATTTCCGGTGAAATCTCGGTATCGAATTTTTGGGTGGAATACAATACTTCCCCTACTTACTATACGTAGTAGAGAAAGTAAAAAATGAATAACGAATTCCCATTTGAGAAAATAAGTATTGAAAAATTTAAGGAAATAACAAGCAATATCTCGAAAATGGTTCACTCAACAAAAAAAAATGTATATGACATAAATTGTGTATTTTAACGCGATCTACATTTTTTCATTAGTAAAAGTTTGTATATCTCTTATGGTTTACCAGTTATGCAAAAGTCGTTCACAATGAAGAATACTTTTGGAGACATTTCCAGAAAATTCGAAATATACATTTCATTTGTCATGAAAATATCTTAAACATATGATATTTTAATCAAAATCGTTAGAGCCATTTTGGAGAAAATTAAAATTTTCGAAAAATGTTCCATGTAAAGGGTACTCTGGAGTGGGGGGATTTTCTTGAAAACCTTCGTGTCGCATCTCTGGAAGACACTGAACCTAAATACCAAGTTTGGTGTTTATCCGACTGTTCGTTTCTGAGTTATGCTGTTCACAGACACACACACACACACACACACACACACAAGGACATGTTTTCAAAAATGCTTTTTTTGGATTCAGGGGTCTCAAAACATGTATTTCCGGCGAAATCTCGGTATCGAATTTTTGGGTGGAATACAATACTTCCCCTACTTACTATACGTAGTAGAGAAAGTACAAAATGATTTAAGAGTATTGTTACAAGTTACCATGGTAGCAGAGTTATTATTCTAAATACATTCTTTGTGTGGTTTCATACATCAACCAATAAAAATGGAATGGGGTGAATTGCAGTGATTGCTCTTTATAAGTTTGGTAAGAAGCCTACTGAAATTTGTTTACCAAAGTGTCAAGAGATTCGTTGAATCTTCTTCTATCGAAGACTTACCAAGATCTGGCAGGCCACATACCATAAGGACTTCAGGAGTGGTCGCAAGAGAACGAATACGTCGAAACCCACTCCAGAAGCAAGTTAAATGTATCTGCCAAATCTATGTCTCAGATTATCAGAGAAGACCTTCATATGAGAGCTAATCGTCGGTCAGTGAGACATTTGTTACCCTCGAAGCTAAAGAGATCAGGTACGAAATATCAAAGAGGCTCTTGCAGTGGCTTGCTCAGAATGGTCATGAAAATATCCTCTTCACAGATGAGAAAATGTTCACAGTGGAGGAGAAGTTCAATAAGCAAAATGATAAAATATATGCACGGAGCTCAGAGGAAGCTAAAATATCAGTCCCCCGTGTCCAGAGAGGACATCACCCAGCATCAGTGATAATTTGGTGGGGCGTGTCACATCAAGGAGTAACATCTCTCCATTTCTGAGTAAAAACAGGAGCCAGGCAGTACCAAGAGGCCATCCCAGAGAGTTGTGAGACCCTTGAACACCACACTCATCAATGGAAGCCATTGGGTCTTTCAGCAAGACTCAGCCCCAGCTCACAAAGCTAGAACAACTCAAGCATGGCTCAGGGACAATGTTCCAGAATTCATTGCAGCAGGACTGGCCCTATGGCAGCCCATACCTGAACCCACTGGACTATACGCTTTCGGATATCTTGGACAGGAAGGCCTGTGCTAAACCTCACTTCAGTTTGGAATGTCTAAAGGCAGCGCAGATGCCATCCATGCTGCAGTAGCAGACTGGCCTAACAGATTAAGGTCCTGTGTAAAGGCCAGAGGTGATCATTTTGAATGACTTGTAGTGTAAGAAATGTTCATTAGTAACTGAATTAGAATATATATGTTATATATTTTTGTCTTTTAAGACACAACAGAACTTATGACTGGACTGTGTATATGCATAAAGCACTAGCTGGTTCACCCGACGTTGCACAGGTAGCTTTTTAAACACGAATGATGATATAATTACTTAATTTCTTTTATCTCCCCACTTATACAAAGGGTTCATTAAAACTCTCAGGACACTATAAAGAACAAAATAAAAATACGCTGAAAACATTAGGCAAAAATACTGTTGAACAACAACAAATACCACAGTTTGCAATGGTAATTTCTCGTAAATCCAGCTGAGTGACGTCCACGTTGTCACATTTGGGCTGCCTATTTATTGAGAAAATCTCAGCTGGGAAGAAATACTAGCAGTTTAAGTAATATCAATGTAACCTTGTTTATTCTCAGTGAACTTTCACACATAAAACTACTGAAAAACACAATAATGGAAAAACAAAACAGAAGAAAAAGAGGAATAAAATCAGAAAATACAAATTATAATAAGTGAATAAATATCTGAATTATGGAATTGCAGAACGTGAATTATTTATTACTCTTATGTTAGCAATATTTGAGCAACTGAGACTTTTGTAGTTAATGCGATTATGTTGAAACTTTTAGTGCTATTTTATATGGATATGCAATAAATAGTTATATGAAGATAAATAATAATAATAACAATAACAATGTGGTATTTAGTCTAGTTTGATACTGTTGCTATCACAGTTTGATATAACACAGTTCGAAATTTTGTTAATTTTTCAACCAAGCGATTGTAGTACTTAAAGAAATGTTGTGCACGTATTTCTTAATTTTAATTAGTTTAAGGAAAAAAATTGCATTCGTGCTATTGAATTTTTCAATAATTTCAGCTGAACAGTTTAATATATATATATATTATTTTTAAATAGTACACAACAATTTTTAAATCTGCAATTCCTGAAGCCCTCCCAAAAATTTCAAGCTAATAAGTTATAAACTGTGGCTCAAGGATAATTTTGTTGTTCTTCGGATTATCCTTCTCTTTGTAAGACTTAAACCCCCAGGGACTTACAAGCCAATGCTTTGTGTCAGTAGCCTGTCGAGGAGCAAGCAAACTCTGGACCATAGCATATCCAGGATGTGTGATCAGCCCAATGTCTTGGATCAGTAGTCTGTCAAGGAGCAAGCAAACTCTGGATCACAGCATATCCAGGATGTGATCAGTCCAATGTCTTGGATCAGTAGTCTGTCAAGGAGCAAGCAAAATCTGGATCACAGCATATCCAGGATGTGATCAGTCCAATGTCTTGGATCAGTAGTCTGTCGAGGAGCAAGCAAACTCTGGATCATAGCATATCCAGGATGTGATCAGCCCAATGTCTTGTGTCAGTAGCCTGTCGAGGAGCAAGCAAACTCTGGATCATAGCATATCCAGGATGTGATCAGTCCAATGTCTTGTGTCAGTAGCCTGTCGAGGAGCAAGCAAACTCTGGATCATAGCATATCCAGGATGTGATCAGTCCAATGTCTTGTGTCAGTAGCCTGTCGAGGAGCAAGCAAACTCTGGATCATAGCATATCCAGGATGTGATCAGTCCAATGTCTTGCGTCAGTAGCCTGTCGAGGAGCAAGCAAACTCTGGATCATAGCATATCCAGGATGTGATCAGTCCAATGTCTTGTGTCAGTAGTCTGTCGAGGAGCAAGCAAACTCTGGATCATAGCTTGTTCAGATGGGTGATCAGCCCAATGACTGGTATGACGGTGAAGAAGAAGGAAATGAAATGTAGTGATGAAAGGGATGATAGGAAAATTCGCGGATCAAATTATCCAACCCAGCATTCGCCTAGCGAATAACCCTTGGGTCAGATTGGTCGGCCCTGGGGGTTTGAACTTGGGACCTCCCGAATACGGGCTACAGAAGTTACCACCTTCGCCATCCCGCTCGGTGCAAGGAATATTTTGAATAGTGAAAAATGCTGAAAAAATTGAGAAAGACATTGTGTTCAAAGTTCAACGCGGTATTTTTACCTAAATGGTGTACTGTGAAAGTACAGGTTATACGTGCAATAGAAATGAAGAAAAAAGAACATTTCATATTTTTTGCCAAATTTCAGAATTGCCTTAATTTCCTTGTCATATTTGAGAATCGGAGGATCAGGCCAGTGGACGGCGTGGCAATGGAATTTGCTTTGAGTAATTGTGTGTCCTGGATTCCGGTCGAGATCTCATAGCTGGAGACGTTAGGGTGCCCGTCTGTGTCCGAACCAGCCACCCCGCATCTGGTCGCCCTTTATGTCCTTCCTTCATTTTCCTCCCGGAGGTTCAGTAGGTACAATAGTTCTCCGACCTGCTACAGTGCCGAAATCCGCCTTCGCACCTACGGTTTAACGAACTCAATATATTTGATTTATGCTGTTCACAGACAGACACAAAGATACGCACACACATGGACATGTTTCCAAAAAAGCTTTGCTTAGATTCAGGGGTCTCAAAACGTGTATTTCCGGTGAAATTTCGGTATGGAATTTTTGGGTAGAATGGAATACTTCCCCTACTTGTACTATACGTAATAGAGAAAGTAAAAACAAAGGACTTAACTGACTTTTAAACATAATGGGATCAACTTCACGGGTACTTTTCAGAAATTTACATTTCTCTTTCATATTTTCCAAGCTGGCAACCAGAGGCAGGTTGCTGCAGTGGATAAAGAAATGGCAGTAGGAATCATCGAGATATAGATTCACGCTAGCCTCTGCCATAAAAACGAGGCTCGCCCGCCTGAGGATGTACGGCATATATTCTTTTTTAACAGCGCGACCCTCACTCGCATTCTGTTTTCAATTCAGAGAAAATATAAAAGCCGCCAGTGCTGCTGCACATTCATTGGGAATAAAAAGAAATACGACTTGGCTAAACCCGCGGAATGGGGACAGGCGTTGTCATTGGGCAGGATTGTATCGGTCGGGGGAGACTTGTATGATGGATTGCGGGGGGTCGGGGGAGGGATAGCAGCATTTATTATTGTTCTTGTGCTTCAACTATTGAATCTGGCGAGGGTTATTCCAAGGTTTGGAATACAGAGCAAAAACACTGGTGTTGCATTCACACGACTGTCTCTACTCACTCTTCTATAAAACATTCTTACAAAAGCTTATTTTTCTATCTGTTTCATAGTAATCGAGATAAACCTCTGCGCCGTCCTACTTGGTCTAATGGTACCTCTCTAGTTCCCGAGGTCGCGGGTTCAAATCCGGCGGAGGGCGATGTATTTTTCGGGCATAAAAATCCTTAGCATGGCTTCCTTCGGAAGGGAAGTAAAGCTGGTGGTCCCATGTAGTAGATTTACGGCACGTAAAAGAATATTAAGCCAAATTACAGATCTTTCACGCCCAATATAGAATGGGACGCTAAGAACCACAGCAGTTAAAGAGCGTCCATAAATAAAACTCAGTTATAAACCTCTGCAGTAAGAGTTTCATTGAAGTTATATTAGCTGATTATGTTGGTAATGACAAATTAGCCCCTCCCTCTTGCAGCGTCAGCTGCGGTGCTCCTCGAGCATAATTTCTAGCCACTGGATTGGCAGGGTACTTTCACTACCCCAAAATGTGATCGAACTGCCAGAGTAACGTTATACGCTCATGTTCTCACTAGCGGAGTACCGCTTCGTTGAATAGAAATAAACAAGAAAAACTTTTTGTCTTATTCTCCATGTCGCTAATGAAATCTCTCATATAAATGTCGTACGAGTAACTGTCGTCCAGTTTAACGACAGCAAACACTTCTTCACTCATTGCCATTATGTTTGTTGGTCTAGCGTTTCCTTTTGTACACTCACTTCCATTTATACCGTCACCGCAGCTTTGGGAGGCATTCTACTGGCCTTTATAGGTACAGTATGTATAGCAAGGAGGGTGTATGCGTGTATCTGTTTACCTTTTCGCGCATGCAGTGGCGGCCTGTTTTACTGCACAGTTCTAGATTATTCACATATGAATATACAACTTTGAGTAATAGCTTTACTCGTCATCACTTTCACGTGTAACAATGTTTAAATATATAACTAAATAAAACCCTGTTTTGTACAGTATCTCCATGAAAAAATATTTGTAAGGGCAACATAATGTAAAACTCAAATACATTATACTTTTTACTCTCAAAGAGAACATATTTACTAGTTATTATTGGAATCATTTGTCAGTCTAAATTAAAGCTAAATAAAACAATATTTTGAACAATTTCTCCTTTAAAAAATATTTTAATGCCAATATAGCGTAAAACTGAAGTAAATTACAAGTATACTCTTAAAGAGAATACATTTACTACATATTATTTTAATAACCTGTCCAATCTCCAGTCTTGTTCAACACTTTAGCCACCTAGGCACTGAATCACTTAGTGTTGGAAGAACTCTGGCTCTAAACGCAAATGTTCCAACACTTTATGACAGTGTTCCCAGAGGGCGACAGGATTCGGTGCCTAGGCAGCTAAATTAGGCATTGGACGAGAATGGAGATGGGACAAATTTTTAAAAATAATGTCTAGTAAACGTGTCGTCTTTAAGGGTATATGATAGAGTAAGTGAAAATCTTATGTATTGCACTCACATTACTTTTTCCACTCTTGTATAAACTGTTTTTACAAACGCTTATTCTCCATTTACTTCATGTTAATCGAGATAATATGATAGGCTTTAAGCGATAGTCAAATCTTTTAAGCGCTGGTTGCTATGTGGAGCATTCCATTCTGTTTGCATGTCCAGGACATAAAAAAACGAATAACAAATTCCCATTTGAGAAAAAGTATAAGCATTGGAAAATTCAAACAAACGACAAAGAATATGCCGGAAATGGTTCACTCGACCCCCCCCCCAAATGCATATGACATAAACTGTATGTTTTAACGAGATGTTCATTTTTTGCGTAGTTAAGTTCTGTCTATCTTTTGCATTTTACCAGTATGCAAAAGTCATTCAGAATGATGAGGACTTTTGAGGATATTCCCAGAGAATTAAGGATGTACATTTTATTTGCCGTGAAAATATATTAAACATATGGAATTTGAATCAAAATCGTTAAGAGGCATTTTTGAGAAAATCAAAATTTTCGAAAAATGTTCCATGTAAAAGGTAGTCTGGGGTGGGGGGATTTTCTTGAAAATATTTGTGTCGTATCCTTAGAAAATACTAAACTCAAATACCAAGTTTGGTATTTATCCGACTTTTCGTTTTTGAGTTATACTGTTCACAGACAGAACAGACACACAGACACGGACACGTTTCCAAAAATGCTTTATTTGGATTCGGGGCACCTCAAAGCATGTATTTCCGGTGAAATCTCGGTATCAATTTTTGGGTGGAATGCAATACTTCCCCTATTTACTAGTAGTAGAGATAGTAAACACTACAGTTATTTTATAGATTTTCTTGTTTTGCGAATTTATATGTGGTTCATACATCAAGTGTTTGTTATGCCCCTATATACTGTAAAACGTCTTTAGAATGCAGACAGTGGCCCTACGATTAAAAATAGTTGAGGTTAGGAAAGTGTGATGAAGTGATTACACCTATGTGGATCAATAATAGAAGGAGATAAAAGAAACCGCAAGAGGAAGACTGTACACACTCTCTTACCACACTAGCTCCAAAATACCGTTGAGGAGAAGGTTGCGAATAAAGCAATTATACAAGTAGAACAAAACAGTAATTTCTATTGTAACATTATCCCAGAAAATTTGATCGAATCTTAACCGCAAAAAGATGCGTTCCAAAATCAAGCCAATACCTTTACGACGAGAAGATACTAGTTTGCAAACTCACGAACTTCATTCGCTGCAGAAAACATTAAACAAAACGATAAATGAAAGCATTTCCTCTGTAAAAGAACTGTGGAGAAATATTTCTCTCCTTCCCGAGTAAGCCACTTTACCTCTAGCACCATGTATACCATGTTTCTCTTGAATGACGCGACTGGTAGCCCGCTGCTCCCAAGTCACTGTTCCTGCAGTAGCGGCGGACCATCCCGTATACGGAGCGAGAAGGCTCCGCTGTAGTGTGTGAGGTTCGCATTCGGGAGGTCCTGAGTTGGAATCCCGCGGCAGGATACTCTGGCCATGGGAGAACAGTGAGAATAGTTTGTAAACCCACTAATAAACGATATAACGTAGAGAAAGTCATGTGAATATATCACATCAGAACTTTTTCTATCTACTTCATTTTAATCGAGATGAACCTTTTCGGAAATAGCTACATTACACATTTTGTTATAGATACAAAGGGAATAGCAATAGTTAAATGTTTAAGAACTGGACGCCATACGTTGACCTTAAAATTCCATACTCTTACCATGACATCTCGAGAAACAACTGAATGTCGACAGGACTTCCACTAATAACGGATATCTCGGAAATGGCTTATGCCATAAAAGAGTTATTTGAAATACACTGTGTGCTTTAAAGAGATCTACATTTATTTACTTTTTTGTGTAGTGCGTTTTCGTCTATCGCTTAACGTTTAGTAATTATACAAGATTATATAAAATTCCCTACGAATGTAGACTTACAGATTATTCCCAAAAAATTCAAGACATATATTTTACTTTTCATATAAATATCTTTAACATGTGGTATTTTAATTAAAATCGTTAAGTGTCATTTTTCAGAAAATTAAGGATTTCAAAAAGTTCCATGTAAAGGGAAAGGAGAAAATCAAAATTTTCAAAAAAAAATCCTTGTAAAGGATAGTCTGGGGCGTAGCAAGTTTGGAAGGTAGGTAATGAACTTAAAATAGTAAGTTTGGTATTCATCGGACTTTTCGCTTTTGAGTTATGCTGTTCACACACGTGGACTTTTTGTAAAAATACTGTTTTTTATTCAGAGGGTACTTCCAGTGAAATTTCGGTATCAATTTATGGGTGCAATACAATACTTTCCTTACCCTATGTACGTGGAGGAGAAACTAATAAGCTTTTGTAAGAATAATTTTTGAAGAAGGTCATATGAATGTAATAAATCTACAAATAAGTGGTATACTTTGTACTGTCAAAGCAGTTTACAACACTGTCCCTCTCACAGTGTGTACCAACTTGTTTGTGGGATGTTATGAAATTAGGGAGCTGTTCCTGGCACATGTTCGTTGGCCTCAGCACCAACTCGCTGTAACCTTCGGAATTACGAGGGTCCTAACACGCATTTCATACAAGTGTATGTACGGGCTTCCCGCGGATCTGATTACTGCAACATTACACAGCCTATAAGACACCTATTTTCAGTTCCTAAATAACTAAAACATTCAAAAGGATTTCCAAGACCTAAATATTAGAACACTAATACATCGGAGTCATAAAAGAACATACTTGGTGAAGAAGGTTTTCACTATTGGTTGAGATTGCTATGGGGTAAAAAATAAATGTTACTACTTAATAGAAAATGTATGTAAAAATAAGAGAAAAAAATCTTATGTGTTACAGTTATATGACATTCTCTATCTGTTGTCATTTACCTTTATATAGCTTCTACAAACTATTCTTACGAAAGCTTTTTCTATCATAGCCCATGGGATTTGAACCCGAGACCTCCCGAATGCGAACCACAGATTTTACCGCCTGCGCGATCCCGCTCGGTATTTCCGATTTTTTTTGTGTAAAGCTTATGGGTGTTCAATTTTAAAATTGCTAATTTCTTTGTCAAAGACTTGTTTAACATAATCATAGCATAAAGTAATTTTCATGATCCTATTTAACTTACTTGCAGAGCAAATAGTTTTCAAAGTATGAAATCGATATTTCATTTTAATCCAAATTAACCTTTGCAGAAATAGCTACATTACACATTTCGTTATACATACAAAGAGAATAGATGCTATGTGCTGACCTTAAAATTCCATACTGTTTCCATAACATCGCGAGAAAAAAAATTCTGATGTGTTACACTCACATGACTTTCTCTACTCTTGTACAAACTATTTTTACAAACGCTTATTCTCCATATGCTTCATGTTAATCGAGATGCTAATCTTATTGCTAATTTTCTTGTAGATGCAAGGGGAATCTGGTAGGCTTTAAGCGTTTAAGAGCTGGTTGCTATGTGGAGTATTCCATTCTCTTTGCATTACCAGGACAAAAAAAAATGAATAACGAATTCCCATTTGAGAAAAAGTTTAAGTATTGGAAAATTTAATATCTCGAAAATGGTTCACTCAACAAAAAAGTATATGACATGAATTCTGTATTTTAACGCGATCTACATTTTTTGTGTAGTAAAATTTTGTCAAATAAAAGGGACTTTGCAAGATATTCACTAAAAATTCAAGATATGGGTATATTTTATTTCTCATACCGACGTGTGAAACATATGATATTAATAAAGATCGATGTGCGGTGGTTCTTGAAAATCTTCGAGTCTCATTCTTGGAAGATGCTGAATTTAAACACCAAATTATAATATATACTAAGTTTGCCATTTATGCCAGTTTTTCTTTTATGAATTATGTTGTTCCACATACACACATCCAAAGGGCCTTTCCTTTTCTAGGGAACTCAAAACACATACCTCCTTTTGCTAAAATCTCAATACGAAGTTTTGGGTGAAATACAATTCTTCCTCTCTCTAGTACGAGTAGATCGTAAAAATGGAATGGCGAGTTGTTGTGCTCCTATTTTCGACTGAAACAGAGCACCTGAGATTTCCCAACCTGGGAACCGTAAGCCATTGGCCCGTCACAAAGGTATGTTGAACTGGAACTTTGTTTGCATTGCAAGTTTGCTGTGAAGGTCGCCTCCTCTATCTCCCCATCTTTCACTCAAATTATCTCCTGCATTCAGTTAAAACGGCGTGGGAACAGAAAACCCCGTGACGTCACTGGACAAGTTACACAATCACATCATGCATCACGAATCTCTGTGCTGATTCAGAAGCCCATTCGATGACAGGTTGTGAGGTTGCAGTATTAGGATAATTTGCACGCTATTTGGCTACTGGGATTCGTAAAGTTCCTCGAACCCAGTGGCTCACAAGCTGCAGTCACCACACAACAAAGCACATAAAAAGTGTTACATTCACATGTCCTTTTCTACCCTCTATTGTTTATTAGTGGATATGCAAATTATTCTTACGAAAGCTTATTTTCCTACCTACTTCATTGTAATCCAAATGAACGTTTGCAGAAACAGCTACATTACACATCTCGTTACAGACAGCGAAAGTCAAATGTTTAACAACTGGATGCTATACGCTGGCCTTAAAATTCCATACTGTTTCCATGACATCGCGAGAAACAACTGAAAATTGACAGCAGTTAGAATGACAAAAGTATTGAACAATTCTTCTTCTTTAACTGACTGTCCTCCTTTTTGTAGGACTTGCTCCTCCAAGGACTTAAAAACGAATGCCTTGGGTCAGTAGCTATTGAACAATTAGAACCATTAATAACGGATATCTCCGAAATGGTTTATGCCCCCCAAAAAGTTATTTGGAATAAAGTGTATGCTTTACAGAGATCTATATTTTTTGTGTAGTAAGTTTTCGTCTTGGCTTAACGTTTACCAGTTATACAGATTATATAAAATTCCTTCCGATTGAAGAGTACTTCATAGGCTATTCCCAGAAAATTCAAGATATATATTTTATTTGTCATGTAAATATCTTTAATGTATGGTATTTTAATCAAAATCATTGGAACCATTTTTCAGAAATTCAATTTTTTTTTAAAATGTCCCATGTAAAGGGTTGTTTGCGATGGAAGGATTTTCTTGAAAACCTTCGTGTTGCATCTCTGGAAGATACTGAACCTAAATACCAAGTTTGGTGTTTATCCGACTGTTCGTTTCTGAGTTATGCTGTTCACAGACACACACACGGACATGTTTCCAGAAATGATTTTTTTGGATTCAGGGGGTCTCAAAACATGTATTTCCGGTGAAATCTCGGTATCGAATTTTTGGGTGGAATACAATACTTCCCTTACTTACTGTACGTAGTAGAGAAAGTAAAAATGGCAACATGCCGGCAATTCACTAAATTCTGCAGATGACTCCCATTTTCCCCACTAAACCACAAGGAGATCTCAAATTAATTTTGAGATGACATACCTCAATGACGACTTACAATATCATAAGTACTTTATGTCCCGAGCTTCATAGTTTAGCCAACTATTAGATCAATCAATGACAACTGTTCTTTCACGATCTTGGAGAGTACCTAATCTCAACTCACAATTTTTCCGTGCAAACACGTGCTGAGCAACGCCAAAAGGTTAAAAGAAGGCTGAAAGGGAGGAGTGAAATGCAGACGCTTCGGCCAATGCCTTCTCTGTTACATTCGGCAGTTGATTTTACAAGACCTACATGTATTGATTTTATTGCTATAGAGAGGGCTGTGGTTTCGGAAACTTTCGGAAACACTGGAACTTGGTAATGAAATCTTAACTTTCCAAGAAACAAGTTAAAGTATAGCAACTGTCGTCTAAGAATGACTTTCAGTCAAGTTAGAATTTCCAAGCAAACAATCTATGCAAAGTAGTCACTGAAAGTACCGTTCATGAATACAAACTTAAATGTCAAATAAAGCACCACGAGGTTTGAGCAACGTCACTTAATATTAAGTTAGGGGGATGAGAACCAGTATAGCTACTGGGGTAAGGAAATCGCCAAATTTTTGCAAGTAACTGTACACCCTGTCAATCAAGGGCAATATAAACAAAGATAAACCGCTGACGTAGTCAAGAGATTATGGAACCAAATTACTCGGAATTGATTTCTCTTTTGTATTGGGTCTTGAGAAGAAATTGCGCGGGAACAATGGGCACTTCAAGACTTGGATGACATCATAAACACGTGACTGCACTCTCACGAGCGCCAGAGGGTGACTATCTGCATTGCCGCCTGTCAAAATTAAAATCAATGTTCCAGCACACTTCTTATGAATACAAGGAAAAGGTTGTTCTTGACATTTACAGTCCTCATACACATCCCTTAGTGCTTCCTGCGCGTGCGTCAATGGACGTTACTGGCCAAATGACAAGTGAACTATACTCACTATTCCACTAATATGAAGTAAACACATTATGAGATAACCAATCGTGGCTGGATTTCGGCCAAATTATTATCCTATCCAAAGGAAGACATATCTATCACCATCCATAATTAATGTTCCTCTAGCCAAGATTATTGCTTATCCTCCCGAGTCTGGAAGTATGAATGTGTGTGTGTGAGCTAATGTATAAAACCTAAAGTTTACCAGAAACCTAACGACAAGCGAATATTGCCTAATGCTATGTTCCAAAGGAAAGTCCGCTGTAGTTAAAGGCGGGCTATAAACCGAACTTAAAACACATAATTCTTCTTCTTCTTCTTCTTCTTCTGCTTCTTCTGTTGAACCTCCTCGTATGTAGGACTTACACCTCCCCAGGAGTTACAGGCGGGTGCCTGGGGTCAGAGGTCCGTCGAGGAGCAGACTCTCATGGATCAGACAGACTATCCAGGATGGGAGATCAGCCCGATGTCTGGTATGGGAGGATGAAAGGCGATGATGGAGCAGTTGGTGGAATCAATGGTGGGGGAAACCGGAGAACCCGTCCAGACGCCGCTTTGTCCACCACAAATCCCACATGCGGGTCCCTGGGATTGAACCCGGGACACCTCGGTGAGAGGTGAGCGGTCTAACCACTCGGCCACGGCGCCGCCCACTTAAAACAAATACATATATAAAAAATCTGATGTGTTACACTCACATACTTTCTCTACTCTTGTACAAACTATTTTTACAAACGCTTATTCTCCATCTACTTCATGTTAATCGAGATAAACATTTGCAGTCTATCTTATTGCTAATTTTCTTGTAGATGTAACGGGAATATATATTTACAAGGGCAATATAGAAATACAGTAGCCTTTAAGCACATACATATCTCTTAATAGCTGGTTGCTAGGTGCAGCACCATTCTCTTTCCCACAGATTAATACTCTTTGCATATCCAAGACAAAAAAAAATGAATAACGAATTCCCATTTGCGAAAATAAGTATTGAAAAATTTAAGGGAATAACAAGTAATATCTCGAAAATGGTTCACTCAACAAAAAAAACGTATATGACATAAATTGTGTCGCGATCTACATTTTTTGTGTAGTAAAATTTTGTCTATCTCTTATGGTTTACCAGTTATGCAAACGTCCTTCTCAATGAAGAATACTTTTCGAGACATTCCCAGGAAATTCAAGATATACATTTTATTTGTCATAAAAATATCTTAAACATATGATATTTTAATCAAAATCGTTAGAACCATTTTTGAGAAAATTAAAATTTTCGAAAAATCTTCCATGTAAAGGGTAATATGGGGTGGGGGGATTTTCTTGAAAACCTTCGTGTCGCATCCTTGGAAGATACTGAACCTAAATACCAATTTGGGTGTTTATCCGACTGTTCGTTACTGAGTTATGCTGTTCACAGACAGACACACACACGGACATGTTTCCAAAGATGCCTTTTTACTTTCTCTACTACGTATAGTAAGTAGGGGAAGTATTGCATTCCACCCAAAAATTCGATACCGAGATTTCACCGGAAATACATGTTTTGAGACCTCCTGAATCCAAAAAAAGCATTTTTGGAAACATGTCCGTGTGTGTGTCTGTGTGTGTGTGTGTCTGTGTGTGTGTGTGTCTGTGTGTGTGTCTGTGAACAGCATAACTCAAAAACGAACAGTCGGATAAACACCAAACTTGGTATTTAGGTTCAGTATCTTCCAGAGATGCGACACGAAGGTTTTCAAGAAAATCCCCCCACCCCAGGATACCCTTTACATGGAAGATTTTTCGAAAATTTTAATTTTCTCAAAAATGGCTCTAACGATTTTGATTGAAATATCATATGTTTAAGATAATGTCATGAGAAATGAAATGTATATCTCGAATTTTCTGGGAATGTCTCCAAAAGTATTCTTCATTCTGAACGACTTTTGCATAACTGGTAAACTATAAGAGATAGACAAAATTTTACTACACAAAAAATGTAGATCGCGTTAAAATACACAACTTATGTCATATACATTTCTTTTGTTGAGTGAACCGTTTTCGAGATATTGCTTGTTATTTCCTTAAATTTTCCAATACTTATACTTTTTCTCAAATTCGTTATTCATTTTTTTATGTCCTGGACATGCAAAGAGAATGTAATGCGCCACATAGCAACCAGCGTTAAAATATTTGACTATCGCTTAAAAGCTACCATATTCCCCTTGCATCTACAAGAAAATTACCAATAAGGTTGACATCTCGATATCTCAATTAACATGAAGCATATGGAAAATAGGCGTTTGTAAAAATAGATTGTATAGAGTAGAGAAAGTCATGTGAGTGTAACACATCAGATTTTTTGTATTCAGGGGGTCTCAAAACATGTATTTCCGGTGAAATCTCGGTATCGAATTTTTGGGTGGAATACATTACTTCCCCTACTTACTATACGTAGTAGAGAAAGTAAAAATCAATATTGGAAGATTTAACCAAAATCTCACCATAGGATTGTCTTAAGTGTACTAGATACAGAATTTTCGAACAAAATAACTTTTTAAAAATTTACATACAAAAAATTCTTAAACATTGATAATTAGGATCCAATTACTTTTGCCCATCAGACCATTTATATAGACGTGGATTGGTTTGTGCAAATAACACGTAAAAGGTTAACACTTTGATTTTCTTGTAATCTTGTTCTCTTATATTGTTGCCACTTTAAACTGTGGCATCCTCGTGATGCAAATTTTATTCAATTCCTTTCAAATTTTCAGTAATACATTCTTTTGGGGATAAAGAAATTTAAAGAGCTTTATCTTGATATGGGACGTAGGTTTATATTTATGATTTTAATAATTTAATATATTGTTGATTTTTAAAACGGGTGTTGTTATTTATTATTTTTTCCAAGATAACGTTAGTAATGCTACAAAAACCTTTTAATCTTTTATTGTAAACAATTATGGCTGAAATTTGTAAAAATTAGCAGTTTCAGTACTAAATATATTTAATAGGAATTTAATATTTTAAACTGCAATAGGTTATATGTTTGGATTTTTTGGAATATCTATAAGAGAAACTCCTATTATTTGTTTCAGTTGGAAGGTCGCAGTTAAGGATCTACAGAAATAAAAAACACACCTAGACCGGATTTTACGTTTTAAATACGCTGTCCAAATCTGGAACACAGAAATTCCCACAATTCATTGCAATTTGAATGCAGTTGTTCACTCGAATGCTAATAGAAAATACAATAGAGGAACAGCTCATACACTTTTTACACACAAATATATAGCACGCCTGCGTACTAACAAACTATAAAATGAAACGTCACTGACCTAGAATGAGAAAATCTCGAGATGTGGAAAATGTAGCTTACGATGTCAATTCTATTCCAATTTTTTACTAACCCTCATGTATGGTGTTGTATTCCACATAAAAATTGGATGTCCTCACAGGTGGAATAAAAATCATTCCTCCAGCATAAAAAAACGTCAAAAAACGTTTACACCTTAAATTAATGAGCTGAAAATTCTCACGTTTAGTATTAAAAAGAACACGCGATAACTCTCCGTGTTCTGTCAATTTTCATTATTTTGTATTTTTTGAGTTTTACATATTTTGTAAAATTACACCAATATTTGTACTTTCTTATGTACTCTGTTTTAAAAATTAACATTCCTGCATGTGTTAAAGTACTGTTTTTTTTCAATAACCTACATATCACAGAATTATCATTTAAAATTATAGAAAATCAAATTCGTGAATAATACACATTTTCCTCAATTTCCTTGTTAATACCTGAAATTTCAGACTTTATGAATTTATATTCCCATCAATATGTCTTATTACCATGACATTTTCAGGCATCGCACAAAAATACCAGAGCTGTTACATTCACACTACATTCTTTATCTACTGGCGTTCAGTTTTATATCTCTTCAACAAACAAAAGTAAAAAAAATTCTGATGTGTTATACTCACATGACTTTCTCTACTCTTGTACAAACTATTTTTACAAGCGCTTATTCTCCATCTACTTCATCTTAATCGAGATAAACATTTGCAGACTCTATCTTATTGCTAACTTTCTTGTAGATGTAAGGGGAATATATATTTACAAGGGCAATATAGAAATACAGTAGCCTTTAAGCACATACATATGTCTTAATAGCTGGTTGCTAGGTGCAGCACTATTCCCTTTCCCACAGATTAATACTCTTTGCATATCCAAGACAAAAAATGAATAACGAATTCCCATTTGAGAAAATAAGTATTGGAAAATTTAAGGGAATAACAAGCAACATCTTGAAAATGGTTCACTCAACAAAAAAAAATGTATATGACATAAATTGTGTATTTTAACGCGATCTACATTTTTTGTGTAGTAAAATTTTGTCCATCTCTTATGGTTTACCAGTTATGCAAAAGTCGTTCACAATGAAGAATACTTTTGGAGACATTCCCAGAAAATTCAAGATATACATTTTATTTGTCATGAAAATATCTTAAACATATGATATTTTAATCAAAATCGTTAGAGCCATTTTTGAGAAAATTAAAGTTTTCGAAAAATGTTCCATATAAAGGGTACTCTGGGGTGGGGGGATCTCTGTCGCATCTCTGGAAAATACTGAACCTAAATACCAAGTTTGTTGTTTATCCGACTGTTCGTTTCTGAGTTATGCTGTTCACAGACAGACAGACAGACAGACAAACACACACGGACATGTTTCCAAAAATGCTTTTTTTGGATTCAGGGGATCTCAAAACATGTAGGGTAATTCTGGGAGAGATGGACCCCCTTTTCTGAATTTCCCATATTTCTTTTATTTTTAATAAAATTGGTTAAAGTGGTAGTACCTTATGATTTTGGTGCCATCAATAAACCATATATAGCTGTATACATCCAAAATACGTATTAACAGACTTGTGAATTATGAACAAAAAAATTACACAAGTGGTCCATCTAACCCGCAGTACTCGGGTTAGATGGACCATGGTATACGGGAGAGATGGACCTGCATAAAATAGGAGGAGAATTAAATGATACATTCGTAATTAGTGCTTATTGGTATATTGTAAATCATTTATCATGTAGAACAAACATTTGTTGTTTTACTGAGTTCATTTTGGAATATGTTTTTTAGATTTACTCTCTCCTCCCACATAAGTCGCACTTCATGCCGTATTTGGTGCAGTTCTCATGAAGCCAATGGAACACATTGGGCATTGAATCCAGTCTTCATTGCTTTTGGTTGCGTTGTAGTCCTCTCCGCAGCCAGCACATTCATTTTCATTCCACTCTTCAAGATCACCGTCACTGTCATTGCATACAACATCATCGTTTAGGGACTCTTCGGAATCAGAATTGTCGCTACCTCTTCTTCTGGTTCTTGGCCTCTTAGTTTTAGACACATTAGATTTTCCATTAGCTCTACTCTTCTTAGACTTCCAAGGGTTAACATTCTCCTTTGAATTCGGTATCTTGGAAACACTTGCTGCATTACCACTTAGAGTAGCTTTCTTCTTCAAAGTTGCTATTGGGGAAATATCATTAAGGAGTTTACTTGGTGTTGGTATTTGGGTCTCCTTGTCTACCTGACTTTCATTAGGGGAATTATTTTCCATTTAGTAGGTCCCAGGAACTGCCAAGAAATCATAAGTTTGAGGACTGATCAGTGTGGAACTTGAAGTATCAGTCAAAGGTAAATAATTTGAAATATCTAGCAGCTTCGTTGATTCCCATAAGTTGCTTTTTTACTGCATCCACAGCCTTCTGTAAGTGGTCTACACTCCAACATCCTCTTGTAGAGCCCTGTTTCCTTTTGTAGGTAGTTGGCATTCCTCTGAAAATAATAATAATAATAATAATTATAATAATAATAAATAGGACATCTATTTCTCCTTTTATAAACGATTTATCGATACTCACACTATATATACATGTATATGTATATATCTATGTCAATAGTCAATAAGCAGACAAATGTTTGTTTATATATTACACTATAACCACTAACGCTTTACCAAAAAAGGATTGAATAAACATTAAAGTTATAAAAACTACGGTCCATCTCTCCCGTGAGGACCTGGTCCAACTCTCCCGATTGTCAGGGAGAGATGGACCAGCCTGTCATTTTGCTTCGCTTGGGGACAGCGTCCCCAGAACACGCCATGAGGGTACATTTACTTGTTTTACACTTCCTAAGAAACTTTGGTAAAAGTATGATATCAAATACTGTGTATACTACCTAACTATAGAAATAGTGAAAAAAAATGTACATACCTGATTTTAATTATGCGGTATATAAAGTGAAATGCTTCAACAAATCAGGACGAAAACAACACTGTCACACATTCACATCTGCCATTAGCAGGCGACACTACAACTAACTCTCTCTACTGGCCGGTTCGAGAAATAATTAACTGGTCCATCTCTACCAGTGGTCCATCTCTCCCGGAATTACCCTATTTCCGGTGAAATCTCGGTATCGAATTTTTGGGTGGAATACAATACTTCCCCTACATACATAATTAATATCAAATTATTTTCCGGCTCTGACTATTTCCGAAACATTCGCTGTTATTCGTAAAAACGTTTTCTGTATTTTTAAAAGTTAAGTGGTCTTTCTCTTTTGTTTCTCATGGAATGTTGGAAACAGTTTGTAATGCAATGCCATCCAGTGTTACATGGTTTTAATTCCAGCTTATAACATTTACATTTCCGTGGTTTTATTTAAGGAGAGATTAAAAGCCCTGCCCACCAATGTCAGATGCGCTAAACGCACGACCAATTATCTCAGAAACCATTTAGGATATCAGACTGAAAGTTTTACAGCATGTAGACACACGCCCTTCAAGTTCACGGTCTGCTTTTATACAATACGAGATGGGATTATTTTTCTTAATTATACCATCCTTTGATTAAAATTTATCAGTGATTTTTTTTTAAAAAAGAACGAAACATGTTATTAACATCAAAGCAGATTCACAACAGTACTTAAACGTTGTTTTATCATCCTAAATTTAAGCTGTCTACAATAGTTCTAAGAAAACGAGTTATTTATACTATAAAATCATTCACAGAAAAAGAGGTTCAAAACACAAAGAGAACAAACTTTCATATACACACTGCCGTTTGTGAAAATTGCAACACCAAGAAGGAAACGCATGAATTTAATGCCACAGGTTAGGTACACGACAAGTAACAAATGATAACCTTTTCAAATCTATACACGACCTTTAAGCCCTAATATTCAATATTTGGTGTGGCCTCCATGCGCTGCAATTAGAACTGCTGTACGCCGTGGCATTGAGTCAAAGTTCCTGAGGGATTCCCCCCCACACAGTTTGTATTCGAGCCCACAAATCCGTAACATGACACTGCCTACTGGAAGACCGTGACGCACCAGGTGCCGACCAACCATATCCCAGACATGTTCGATGGGCGACATGTCAGGCGAACGTGCAGGCCAAGGAAGCAATGGTACCCGTCGCTCTTCGAAGAAGGCTTGTACATTCCTTGCAATATGTTGCTGGGCATTTCCTGTTGAAATGTGGCCTGTGGAGATGCCTGAAGTAGGGGAAGTACCTCCGTTAGGTACCGGTTGCTGTTCAAAGTGCCCTCTATTCGTAGGAGGCGAGATGGTTTGTTGTAAACAATGGCGCCCCAAACCACCACACCTGGTTTTTGTCCGCTATGCCGCTCAACAATGCAGTCCTCCAGGTTGCGCTCACCACGGTACCAATGGACACGTATGCGGCCATCACTGTAGGACACGTTGAAGCGGGACTCGTCCGAAAAGACTACATTTTGCCACTCAGCACCCCTGTGACGGTGTTCACATGCCCATTGCTGTCGGAGGAGCTTTTGGTTTCTGGACAATGGAAGCCGATGTAATGGCATGCATGCAACCAGTCCAATCTGCAGCAGACGGCGACGAACCGTTGATGCAGACAAGCTCACACCTGTTGCAGTGCTCCAGCGTCGAGCCAACACTGTGGATGAAGCTGTACGGTCCGTTATGGCATGCGGAGAAGATGACGGTCATCCCGTGCTGTGGTCCAGTACCCGCTCTTCGCTGCGTACGACCTTCATCTATCCACTGCTTCCACACACGCATCACTGTTGTAGCTGCATGCCCTGTATGAGCCGAAATGTCACGGTATGACAAACACGCTTCCCGGAGACCGATCATTCTGCCCCGTTCGAACTCACTCACATGCCGATATGGCTCCCTTTGATGTCGACACGGCATACTGGCAATCACTTTTTTGTTTCCACCTTGCTTGACAGCTCTACACTGACCTTGTCGGACCGACACGAGAGGGCTGTGTTCGACCTACGTGTACCCCATCTCTCTGCAAACCTGATCAGTTATTGCTTGCACACTCTTCTACACTTCCACCAAGTTTGGAGTTATTCGGGAAATTCTTTCTTGATGTTTTACTTTTCACAAACGGCAGTGTATTTGCAAAGATAGACATCACATGGCTTGAGCACGCAGGAGCTGCAATACTTAACAGTAGTACCAACTTGTAGAGCAAACCTTCCCCCAAAAGATGGGCTAAAGTTTACCTCCTTTCTTTTTTCTGCGAAGGGTGCAGTATTTAGAGTACAAAATTGCAAATACAGCAGCATTTTAAAACTACATTTAAAATATAAGTAGGTATGTGTCTATAGTGATAAAAATAGATATAGGTTATACAACGGAGGGGGACACTTCGAGCACTGCCATCTACAGAGACCTATTGTGGCTAGCACCCCCCCCCAGGAGGAAGCGAGGAAGTGATGTTACAGGAGGCAATAGACCACAGAGACGCGCGGAAGTCCCTAACATTTCCAAGATTGCACATCCGTCCCAATGCTGGGGCCGCCGAGAGAGGGCGATGAACGACCCACCAGTCGAGCAGCCCTTTAGTGTCCATTGAGTATGCATCCGCGCCATCTGTCCGGCACCGCCATACGCCTCGAAACCTAGAAGCGCATCTGAAACATAAGAAGGAAGGGAATAGAAACGAAATCGGGTAGGGAAGAAACCACCCGAGCACTCACCTGTGACCCCGGGGAAACCACGAGAAACTGAGGGGTCACAGTGGACGGATCGAACCCGGGAGTCGCAAACGTTACCGCGGCCCAACCTCGCTCGGTAAATACATATCAAATTAAAGTACACAAAAAAAATCTGATGTGTTACACTCACATGACTTTCTCTACTCTTGTACAAAGTATTTTTACAAACGCTTATTCTCCATCTACTTCATGTTAATCTTATTGCTAATTTTCTTGTAGATGCAAGGGGAATACGGTAGGCTTTAAGCGATAGTCAAATGTTTTAAGAGCTGGTTGCAATGTGGAGCATTCCATTCTCTTTGCATTACCAGGACAAAAAAAAAATGAGTAACGAATTTGAGACAAAGTATAAGTCTTGGAAAATTCAAGGGAATAACACGCAAAAGCTTGAAAATGCTTCACTCAAAAAAATGTATATGACATAAATTGTGCATTTTAACGCGATCTACATTTTTTGTGTAGTAAAATTTTGTCCATCTCTTATGGTTCACCAGTTATGCAAACGTCGTTCACAATGAAGAACACTTTTGGAGACATTCCCAGAAAATTCAAGATATACATTTTATTTGTCATGAAAGTATCTTAAATATATGATATTTGAATCAAAATCGCTACAGCCAGTTTTGAGAAAATTAAAATTTTCGAAAAATGTTCCATGTAAAGGGTAATCTGGGGTGGGGGGATTTTCTTGAAAACCTTCGTGTCGCATCTCTGGAAGATACTGAACCTAAATACCAAGTTTGATGTTTATCCGACTGTTCGTTTCTGAGTTATGCTGTTCACAGACACACACAGACGGACATGTTTCCAAAAATACTTTTTTTGGATTCAGGAAGCCTCAAAACATGTATTTCCGGTGAAATCTCGGTATCGAATTTTTGGGTGGAATGCAATACTTCCCCTACTTACTATACGTAGTAGAGAAAGTAAAAAACAAATAAAAATGTAATTTTTGGGCAATTTTCGCCGTTTAGTCTCGCCCTTAGTTGAAATAATTTGAGAATAATAATGACTAACCGATTGGAATTTTTACAGGAACAATTTCTAGAGCAGCTGTGAAAGTACACAAACATAATGAACAGAAGTTATGTGGCTGTTTGGCGATATTTATGCGGGTCTGGAGACATAAACCTCTAAAGCCATTCACCCCACGAACCCCCATGAAAGTTTCAGCCAGACAGGTTGACCCAGTTTGAACCTCGGCCCTGCACCACGCCTGTGGCTGCATCTACACAAAAATCTCAGTCAAACAACATGTCAGTTTTATCATCGCCAAACTGAAACAGAAAAGCTTCCTTATTGTGCACGTGAATAGCAAATGTGATTGTACCTATACCGTGTCGTTATGTCTTTACTACTTTCTCTACCATTTACCTATAGTACGTAGAGCAACTATTTAAATCAATACTTAAATTCTGTATGCTCCAACAGTGTTATTAAAATATAATGTTTAAGATATTTCCATGACAAATGAGACAGCATTTTTAACACATGAATAATTTCAATTAAATTATATGATATGTAAATTTAATAACAGCCCGCCTTGAAGCAATATGTATGTAATAATTTTAAAAAAATCTGATGCGTTACACTCACATGACTTTCTCTACTCTTGTGCAAACTATTTTTACAAACTCTTATTCTCCATCTATTTCATATTAATCGAGATAAACATTTGCAGAAACCATCTTTTGAAATGCAAAGAGAATTACATTTTACACATAGCGACCAGTTCTAAAAATATTTGACTATCGCTTGAGGCGTACTATGATCCCCTTGTTTTGTATTTGCAAGGGCAATATAGAAATACAGTAGCCTTTTAGCATCGACATATCTCTTAATAGCTGGTTGCTAGGTGTAGCACCATTCTCTATGCCACAGATTAATACTCTTTGCATATCCAAGACAAAAAAATGAATAACGAATTCCCATTTGAGAAAGTATTGAAAAATTTAAGGGAATAACAAGTAATATCTCGAAAATGGTTCACTCAGCAAAAAAATGTATATGACATAAATTGTGCATTTTAAGGCTATCTACATTTTTTGTGTAGTAAAATTTTGTCTATCTCTTATGGTTTACCAGTTATGCAAAAGTCGTTCACAATGAAGAATACTTTTGGAGACATTCCCAGGAAATTCAAGATATACATTTTATTTGTCATGAAAATGTCTTCAACATATGATATTTTAATCAAAATCGTTAGAGCCATTTTGGAGAAAATTAAAATTTTCGAAAAATGTTCCATGTAAAGGGTAATCTGGGGTGGGGGTATTTTCTTGAAAACCTTCGTGTCGCATCTCTGGAAGATACTGAACCTAAATACCAAGTTTGGTGTTTATCCGACTGTTCGTTTCTGAGTTATGGTGTTCACAGACAGACAGACAGACAGACACACACACACACACACACACACACACAGACAGACACAGACACACACACGGACATGTTTCCAAAAATGCTTTTTTTTGCTTCAGGGGGTCTCAAAACATGTATTTCCGGTGAAATCTCGGTATCGAATTTTTGGGTGGAATACAATACTTCCCCTACTTACTATACGTAGTAGAGAAAGTAAAAAATCGATCTCTTTTGAATTCGCTGTACCAATTAAAATTGTTGCCTTAGACGGGCTTTCTTCGACAATTGCATTTCTAAGCCGAACTTCACATTGCTTAGGCGTTATTGACGATTTAAAATCGCAAAAACATCATAGCCCGGAAATGCTCCCTAGTGAAATTCATTTTTGGGTGAACACAAAATCTTTAAATGATAATAATTAAGAAATTATTACAGTAAATCGAACAAACTACCGGGCAATCAACTCGCAAAGCGTTAGGAAGCAATTGTCAAATATAAACAAATTTCATTTGTTTTTAGAAACATGGCATTCTAAAAATGTTTAGTGTCGTCCTCGTACACTACGGTACAAAACAATTCAGTATCTTACATTCACAAGACTTTCTCTACTATTATAGGCTATAGGGGGGACACCTCGCGCATTGTGACCTACGAGAGGAGGAACTACAGAGATGCGAGGAAGTTCCTGTCAGTTCCTGGCTCGAAGACCCGTCCCACTACTGGAGTTACCCATGGAGGGCTATCAACGATCCGTACCAAAACGCCCTCTAGTGCCCACAGGAAATACTTTCCTTATAGCAAGCATCCGCGCCATCTGTCCGCCACCGCCATACGCCACGATAGAAGCACACCAGAAACATGACAAGGAAATGGATTGAAGGAGAAATGACGGAAAGGAAATCGCATTCGCCTACCCAACAGGGAAAATCACGAAAAAGCCAAGGTCAGTGTGAGCGATCTACGGAAATCAAACCCGGGACCTCCGAATGCAAGTGTCACACGTTACCGCGGAGCCAACTCGCTCGATTTTTCTACTACTAACCTACTTATAGCACTGCATTATATAAAAAATTAGGTATAGAGATTTCAATGGAAATACACGTTTTGTGGTCCCTGATCAAAATAATGTGTTAAGGACAGTTTAACTCAAGAGCGAAAATTTGCCTAATACCAAAGTTGGTATTTATGTTCAGCATCTTCTAAGGATGCAACACCAACATTTTTAAGAAAATTCCTAAATCCCCAAAAACTGTTTACATTGAAAATTGTTCATTTTTTGATTTATTTCTTCTATTTTCTCAAAAACTATTTTTATTAAAATACCACCTAAGATATTTACATGACAAATAAATGTATATGTGTAGTTTCCTGGAAATAGCCTGCAATAGTCCTCTTCATTCTGAATGTGCAATTGGTAAAACGTTAGAGATAAGATATCTCTCTGCACAAAAACATGATCTCGTTAAAGCACACGGTGTGTCATATAAAACTTTTGCAGTGTTAACCATTTCCGAGATATTCTTTGTTATTGACGTCAATTGAATATTTATATTTTTACCTTCTCTACTTCGTATAGTAAGTAGGGGAAGTATTGTATTCCACCCAAAAATTCGATACCGAGATTTCACCGAAAATATATGCTTTGAAGCCCCCTGAATCCAAAAAAAAAGCATTTTTGGAAACATGTCCGTGTGTGTGTCTGTGAACAGCATAACTCAGAAACGAACAGTCGGATAAAGACAAAACTTGGTATTTGGGTTCAGTATCTTCCCAGGATGCGACACGAAGGTTTTCAAGAAAATCCCCCCACCCCAGAGTACCCTTTACATGGAAGATTTTTCGAAAGTTTTAATTTTCTCAAAAATGGCTCTAACGATTTTGCTTAAAATATCATATGTTTAAGATATTTTTATGGCAAATTAAATGTATATCTTGAATTTCCTGGGAATGTCTCCAAAAGTATTCTTTATTGTGAACGACTTTTGCATAACTGGTAGACCATAAGAGATGGACAAAATTTTACTATACAAAAAATGTAGATCGCGTTAAAATACACAATTTATGTCATATACATTTTTTAGTTGAGTGAACCATTTTCGAGATATTGCTTGTTATTTCCTTAAATTTTCCAATACTTATACTTTTTCTCAAATTCGTTATTCAATTTTTTATGTCCTGGATATGCAAACAATAGAATGCGCCACATAGCAACCAGCGCTTAAAAGATTTGACTATCGCTTATAACCTACCATATTCCCCTTGCATCTACAAGAATATGGAGAATAAACGTTTGTAAAAATAGTTTGTACAAGAGTAGAGAAAGTCATGTGAGTGTAACACATTAGATTTTTCTTAGTGATGAATTTCGTGAAGGACGCCTAGAACTGCTGTTACTGATGAAAATATTGCCGCTGTTCGAACAATGGACATCTTATTAATTTATTCAGGCGACATTGGGCATTGGAATGAGTCAAATCCAAAACAGTTTCCATCAACATTTCGACGTGAGAAAACTTTGTTGTCGATGTATTCCACATAAACTGACTCCCGATCAAAAACAACAACACATTGATTGCTACTCAAGAACTCTGGAAAAATAGCAAGGCAGCACTTCAAATTTCTTTTTGAATATCGTTACTGGATTTATTGCTAATATCCTAAACAAAAAATCTGATGTGTTACACTCACATGACTTTCTCTACTCTTGTACAATCTATTTTTACAAACGCCTATTCTCCATATACTTCATATTAATCGAGATATCGAGATGTCAATCTTATTTGTAATTTTCTTGTAGATGCAAGGGGAATATGGTAGCTTTTAAGCGATAGTCAAATATTTTATCGCTGGTTGCTATGTGGCGCATTCCATTCTCTTTGCATGTCCAGAACATAACAAAATGAATAACGAATTTGAGAAAAAGTATAAGTATTGGAAAATTTAAGGAAATAACAAGCAATATCTCGAAAACGGCTCACTCAACAAAAAAAATGTATATGATATAAGTTGTGTATTTTAACGTGATCTACATTTTTTGTGTAGTAAAATTGTGTCTATCTCTTATGGTTTACCAGTTATGCAAAAGTCGTTCATAATGAAGAATACTTTTGGAGACATTCCCAGATATTTCGAGATATACATTTCATTTCTCATGACATTATCTTAAACACATGATATTTTCATCAAAATCGTTAGAGCCATTTTTGAGAAAATTAAAATTTTCGAAAAATGTTCCATGTAAAGGGTAGTCTGGGGTGGGGGGATTTTCTTGAAAATCTTCGTGTCGCATCTCTGGAAGATGCTGAACGTAAATACCAAGTTTGGTGTTTATCCGACTGTTAGTTTTTGAGTTATGCTGTTCACAGACACACACACACACAGACACACACACGGACATGTTTCCAAAAATGCTTTTTTTGGATTCAGGAGGTCTCAAAACATATATTTCCGGTGAAATCTCGGTATCGAATTTTTGGGTGGAATGCAATACTTCCCCTACTTACTATACGTAGTAGAGAAAGTAAAAAGTCAATCGTCTCAATGGGTCTTTCGAACAGAACGTAAGTCTACCAAAGTCCGACGAATTCGCAGTACTGGTAAGAAGAAGGTTGTTGCTAGTTTTTTTTCTCTAAAACAGACCATATTACTACTATAGCATCAGATGATAGACGTACCGTTACTGCCGATTAGTACACAAATCTCTATTTTACCGCAAAATTTCGAAAAAGTTCATGAAAAACGTCCAAAAGGAAAAATAAGTTACATCATGACAACGCATCGCCGCATACAGCAAAACTAACAACTAGTGTCTGGATGCAAACGTCAACACCATGGACCCTCCACCATACAGCCCTGACCTAGAACCTCGAGATTTCTTTTTGTTTAAAAAAAATCAAGATAAAATGCGTGGAATCACTTTTTGGTCGTCAGATGAAGCAGTGGAACTTTTAAAAAAACCCGATTTCTGAAGTGCCTCAGGAAGGGTGGCAACATTGCTTCAAGAACTGGTTTCATCGAATGCAAAAAGTACTGACGCAAAATGGGAATATTTTGAGAAACAATAATATTATTTAAAGTTTTAAAAACTAATCCTTGTTTGATTCTCTAAAAATGTTGATTGTCGCAGAGCCGGCATATGCAGACCAGGTACACGCAATAACAGGGCAGCGTTACGTTGCATGTGAAAGTTGGAAGTCCACGTGGCAGCGACAATCAATAACACTGTGTTATACTACCGAAGGTACAACTTAAAACAACGTGTATCACAGAGAGCGTACTTTGTGCAGGTTCTTCTGCGGAGCACCTATTAGCGGCGCTCTGTCCGTCCGTACCCATGAACCACACATACTTTTGATCAACATTTGTCCAAATATTTCAAAATAAGGTGCAAGCTATACAGAATTAAGGGTCTTCAAATCGAGTATGCGATTCAATATTTCCTGAGGATAAAGGCTTTGAATGAATGCATGACCAGGGAACGGTGAGCTGAAGGAACCGCAGGAGGCCATAGTCGGCCGACAGAGACGTGCAGAGGTTCCTAACGATTACAAGCTTGATGATCCGGCCACACAGCAGGCTGTCAGAGGCTTCCCATTGGGGAGAACTCCACCCACCTGAGGCGGCTCAGAGAAGGCTTACATCTGGCAGGGCCGACAACTTTCTAACCAACAAGCATATACGGCATCTGTCCGACACCGACCGACACTCCACAACCCCCTTAAGTCATCTGATACATGAAAGCGGAGGCGAAATGATAGGAAATGGGGAAAGGAATTCGTGATACAGAAGAAAGCACCTCAGCATTCGCCTTGCCAATCAGAAAAAGCCACGGAAAACAGAATGGCCGGCACCAGGAATCGAATCTCCCGAATGCGAACCTCGCGCGTTACCGCAGAGCCTTCTCACTCGGTAAAGTCTTTGAAACGTTGCTAGCTAAAAGAAACACTGCAATGAAATATATACGTAATTGACTGCGATAGAAAATAAATAAAAGCTAGCTATAAGGCGGAAACAGCCCAACTGGGTCAGAGCCTTTCCTACTTAACGCCCATCCTAACCGAGGACTGTCACTCCCCAGGACGTACGACAAGCCCGGGGCATACGCCTGATGCTCCTCAACGCTCTCCCGAACCGAGGACTCTCACTTCCCAGGACGTACGACAAGCCCTGCGCAGACGCCTGACGATCCTCAACGCCCACCCGAACCGAGCACTCTCACTCCCCAGGACGTACGACAAGCCCGGGGTAGACGCCTGATGCTCCTCAACGCTCTCCCGAACCGAGGACTCTCACTTCCCAGGACGTACGACAAGCCCGGGGCAGACGCCTGACGATCCTCAACGCCCACCCGAACCGAGCACTCTCACTCCCCAGGACGTACGACAAGCCCGGGGCAGACGCCTGATGCTCCTCAACGCTCTCCCGAACCGAGAACTCTCATTCCCAGGACGTACGACAAGTCCCGGTGCAGACGCCTGCCACTCCTCAACGCCCACCCAAACCAGGGACTCTCACTCCCAGGACGTACAAGCCCCGGGGCAGACGCCCGACACTCCTTAATGCCCACCTGAACTGAGGACTCATACTTCCCACGACGTACGACAAGCCCCGGTGCAGACGCCCGACACTCCTCAATGCCCACCCGAACCGGGGACTCTCACTCCCCAGGACACACAACAAGCCCGGGACAGACGCCTAACGGGAGGCAGAGGGCCTACGGATCAGAGAGTGAGAGAACAAGATGGATGATCAACCACACGGCCGGGAGCAGAGCGAGGAAGTGGATGATACATGCTGATGAGAGATGAATGGTAGGAAAGGTGATAATGGAGCACCGGTGGAATGAAACATGGCAAGGGAAAACGGAGAAAACCCGCCCCGACGCCGCTTTGTCCACCACAAAGCCCACATGGGATTGAATCGTTGGTGAGAGGCGAGCGATCTAACCACACGGCCACGGCGCAGCCATGATAGCAAATAAATACACTGCTTTTTATCGTTACTGGCATTAGAAAAGGAATTACAAGCGATATTAATTAAGCTGCCGTGTGGTGCATAGGTATGCGACCTACATAGATGTGTTGTGGCTACCATCCCCTCAGGAGGAAGGGATGAAGTGAAGGAATCACAGGAGGCTACAGGCCGCGGAGACGCGCGGAAGTCCCTAACAGTTCCAGGCTCAAAGACCCTTTGACCAAGCAGCCCTCTAGGTCCACGGGGAGTACTGTTTCCTTTGGCAACCGCGCCATCAGTTCGTCGCCACGAAACCTAGAAGCACGCCTGAAATATAAGAAAGAAACTGAATGAAAGGGAAATTATGAAAAGGAAATCGTGGTTGACCAGAAACCACCCCAACATTCGCCTAATGGCCGAAAAACTCAAGGTCAGAGTGGGCAGTCGATGGGAATGGAGCCCCATAGCTCCCGAATGCGAGTCGCAGACATTACCGCGGCGTCACCTCACTCAGTAATACGAGGGGCATTATTTAATTTTAAGCCTTGGCAACCTTGAATGTTGTAGGTGTCATCTGACGTTTTCAATGGAAAGTTTACATTTTTGACCATAATCTACTTCAAACATTTTGTCAATACAGCGTCATTTGTTTTGTTTACACTAACTTGAAAATTGTGTGTGAACAAAAACATGGAATTAACTCGTGAAGATGTTCGTGCAATGATTTATTACGACTTTCGACTGGATTATCAAGACAAGAGTGCATCGATCAACTAACTTCCACATTTGGCGACGAAGCTCCATCCTTTGCCACTGTGAAACTCTGGTATAACGAATTTAATCGTGGCCGCCGTTCGCTCAATGATGAAGTTCGTGAAGGTCGTCCAAAATCAGTCGTTGTGCCAGAAAACATTGATGCTGTGCAAAAACTAATAATGAAAGATCGTCATGCGACATATTGTGAGATTGAGGCAACCTTAGGCATTAGTGCCACCAGCATATATAACATATTGCATGATTATTTAGCCGTGAAAAAGGTTTGCTCTCGTTGACGCAATCTCAAAAAGATGCTCGTGTCAATTGGTGTACAAAATGCTCAAGATATACAATGGCGGTGCCTCAAAAGACGTATATAAGATTGTAAAAGGTGACGAATCATGGATCTATGCGTATGAGCCGGAACGTAAACAGCAGTCGACTGTATGGGTGTTTCAAAATGAAGCAAATCCAACAAAAGTTGTTCGCACTCGAAGCACTTCGAAGCAAATGGTCGCCTGCTTTTTCAGCAAAACTGGCCATGTGGCAACAGTGCCTTTAGAGGAACGTAAAACGGTCAATGCCGAATGGTATACAACCATTTGTTTGCAAGAAGTCTGCGGTGAAGTAAGGAAAACTAACAAGAACCGTAGGATCGTTCTTCATCAAGACAATGCGAGCGCATACACATCTCGTCAAACAACAGAGCATTTGAAGGCTCAAAAAAAACGATGGGTCATCCGCCATACAGTCCTGATTTGGCACCCAATGACTTCTTTTTGTTCCTGAACATCAAGAATAAATTGCGCGGACGACGATTTTCGCTGGGAGAAGAAGCTGTTGATGCCTTCAAAAACCATGTTTTGGAGGTGTCTCAAGAAGACTGGAATAAATGCTTTGACAAATGGTTCAAACGGATGCAAAAGTGTATTGATCATAAAGGAAAATATTTTGAAAAACAATAAAGCAGTTTTCAATCAGAAATTACGTTGTTTTAATTATTAGGCTCAAAATATAAATAGTGCCCCTCGTAATGAATCTTAACAAAAGCTAAATGAGTCGCTAAAAATGAACAATTTTTAGGATTGTTTACTAACCTGTCTATTAAACAGCAGAACGTAAGACACAAAGTACTGAAATGTAACGCGATGCGTGCATTTAGATATTGTTAACAGCTTTATGTAAAGATATTAAACAAGTGTATTTTCATACTCACAAACACCAACTTGGCATCCCTAAACCTAGGCATCATTTTTTTGTGCTTCTTTTCCTTTTTTCCCCGCTCAGAACGTGATTCAACTGATAAACAACGGTAAAGTAACTGTGACATGAAATCTTAAAATGCCTCTATATTTTGACTGTAGGTATCTTTTGTTGCATCTGAAAGCAAAGGGCGGATGATACGAGGGTTACCCACTCTTCAAAAGCCGAGAGGCCTTGACCCTCCCTTACACAGGTAAGGTACTTGTGTACGACAAAGAACGCACATTTGATAATATTGTGATCATAAAGAAGCCACAGCCAACCCAAGGACATTCTCAACAGGACTTCATCATATAACTAGACTGGTTATTTCAATTTACAGGACTCGGAATTAATTAATAACATCTACAATGCTGCGTTATAAATCTATAGTAGCAGGGTAATCTAAAAAAAAAACCGCCATTGTTTCACAATTGAAAAGCCCTATTCTTTGTGACGGACGTAGGCTATAAAACAGCCACCTAATTTCAATTCACACATTACTAAAAGACTAGAAAGTATTTATGAAGCCTGTGTATTAGAATACAAACACATTGGAGTTATAAAAGAACCCTGCTTGCGAAGAGGCTTTACGTTTAGTTGAGAAAACCATGAAGTAGAAAACAGTTGCTGTTACTCCACAGAAAATACATCTAAAATAACACAAATGCCGAGGATATTTCCTTACAACAATATATTTGTGGAAGGTGACGGTTTAGCAACTACGAAAGCAGAAGACATAGCAAACGAAAAGGGAACTAAACCTGCTTACAACACGATGATATGCATGCGATATCAATGACAAAATACTTTAATAACCCTCATGTAAGAAGGTTTTGCTTTGTTTCCTTTGTGCTTATGGTGTAATCAAGTTCGTTAGCAGGACATGTTAAATAATTGTATAAAGAGAGAAAATTGCTGATATTAGAAATCAGTGAACCAATATTTTTTAAAAACAATTGAGAAGATAGTTTTTCTCGATGGTCGCAGACTATGCGTCGTTTCCAAAGAGGTTAAGTTGGTAGCCTAGAAGTGCATCTATATATTCACTAGCTTCACCTTTATTTCGTTGAGAGTTATGGCTTTCTGTTATGTAAAAACTACGTAGTTTTTATGTTATTAAATAACTACGGGCCCAAAGAAAATGCACATAGGTTTAAAATTTCAACTAGGGATTATCTAAAAAGCTACTCGACCACTGCGACCGATGATTGTTCCACCACCAAAGGGCGCTTATAGGCTATGCAGCATCTCCAGAATTTGGAAGAGTCATTGGGGAGGTTAAGGAAGCTAGACGTTCCGCCAATGTTTCACATCCTTTTGTGCAAATATCATGGGATTTTTTATCCGTTATTAAGATCTGAACGACATTACAATTATAAGGGGTAAAGCGAAGGTTTCGCCATAAACATCTTATAGATCACTGTACAATAATGTATAAAGAACGGGGGGGAGGGTTTAAATGAAATTAATTAAATCGCCAATCGAGTTTTAAGATACCCATGCAACGTAGGTTAAACTGACAACAAGTAAAGCATATACGAGTGCTATTTTAAACAGAGAAGATTTGCGTGTACGAGATCGGATTGATAAGTCGGTAACTTTTTAAAGAAAATAACAATTTTTTCCAAAAAATCAATTTTGTTTCTCAATACAAGTTGTCCAACGTTACTCCAATTTTTTTAACCCTTCCAAAAAATATGTTTTTTCGAAGTCTGCAAAATATGAGGTTGTTTCTGCCATTATGTGTTCACTGGACGTGAATTTCTTCCCAGCGAGTCACTTTTTCAGGTTTGGGAAAAGGAAGAAGTCGCTCGGAGAATATGGTGGGTGGGGTAGCAGTTCGTAGCCCAATTCCACAAATTTTGCTATGGTAATTGCTGACTTGTGTGCGGGTGCATTATCCTGGTGAAAGAGAACCTTTTTCTCACCAAATGGGGTCTTTTTTAAAAAAAATCCTTGTGAAACTGATCCAGCATTGCGTATAAAATGAACCTGTGATCGTTTTATCCTTTTCCAGGTAGTGGATGTCTATCACCCCTTGTGAATCCCAAAAGACAGCTGTCATGATTTTTCCTGCCGACGGAATGGTTTTCGCTTTCTTTGGAGCAGGTTTGCCGAAGGAAATCCACTACTTCGATTGTTGTTTGGTTTCAGGTTGATAGTCATTAATCAACCGTGATATAACGCCGCAAAAACTCATTTGGGTTGCACTGGAACATGTACAAACATCCCTGTGAAGCGGTCACACGATTCCGTTTGTTCTCAACTTGAGCAGTCGCGGCACCCATCTTGCTGACAGCTTTCTCATACCCAAAAATTCGTGCAGAATGTTATACACCCGTTCACTCGAGATGTTTACGGTCTTGGCTATCTCACGGATTTGCACTCGGCAGTCTTCCAACACAATATCGTGAACTTTATTCACCATTTCCTCTGTTGTGACCTCAACCGGCCGTCCTATGCGCACGGCATCTCTTGTGCTCGAACGGTCACTTCGAAATTCAGTGAACCACTTGTGAACCATGCCACGTGATGGAGCAGAGTCCCCATAATACTTGTTTAGCTTTCCTTCCGTTTCCTTCACCGTCTTACCACGCAAAAAGTAGTGCTTTATCAGAACACGAAATTCACTTTTCTCCATTTTCTACGAAGCAGCACATCTGCTTATTTTAGACGCTCTCAGCAATGTTCTAAGAAACAAACGACGACGAATTTCTGCGATTATATCCAGAATAGATGTAAGACTTTGGAGCAAACAAGAAACCTGTGATTAGAACGTTATCTCTCGTCAAAGTCATGGACGTATCAATCCGCCCTCGTAATGTGTAAGTATATGAAGTAACCTCGGAAACCACTTAACTGATTTTGAGAATTCTTTCACCGTTCAAAAGTCCTGTTCTTCCCGACGGATCTAGGCCATAACATAGCTTCTTATTTCAATTCCTAAATGACTAAAATACTAAAAAATATTTACAATCTATGAATATTAGAATACGAACATGTTGGAGTCATAAAACGATATACTTGCGAAGAAGGTTGTGACTTTTCGTTTAGAATGCCATGGAGAAGAAAATAGTAACTATTTAATAAAACATTTAGGTATGTAAAACTAAGGCAGAAGTCTCGGAAATTTCATTCCAAGCAATATCCATATATGGTCACGACTTAGCAACTGAGAAAACAGGAGGCAGGAAAACAAAAGAAAACCAGATCTGCTTATGAAGGTGGGATATTTACGAGTTCGGAGCTCGTCCAGTAGAAGATCCTTATATTTTAACAGGACAAATCCTTACTATTCTATATTTTCTTTATTATATATTAAATACGTGCTATAGTCCGTAAGCATCATCTTGTGAAAATGAGATTAAGAAGTACAAACTTGTACACTTCAAAATCAGACAGAAATTGTTTTGATTCTCTTTGGTCTAATTAACGTAATTTTAATTATGGACACTCTTAACTACTGTAGTTCTTAGTATCCCATTCTATATTGGGCGTGAAAGACTGGAAATTTTGCTCAGAGGCCTCTTTATCAGGCTTGAGGTTCTTTTACGTGCTGTAAATCTACAACACAGGACTACCGGCTTTTCTTTACTTCCCTTCCGAAGGAAGCCACGCTAAGGAATTCTACAACCGATAAAATCCATCGCCCTCCGCCAGGTTTGAACCCGCGATCTCGGGAAGTAGAGGTTAGCATGGTAGCCTAGACCATGTCTCTCTTTGCTCTGGGGATCAATTATGTCCTTATGTGAATTCCAGCTAACATCCTAGAAATGTCTTCTAAATATTAACAGTACTCTTCCATGTTCCGTGACGATTTAAATCATATTTTCTCCAGCGGAGTTGCTGAAGTTCGTCGTAATACTTGGTCCACAGTGAATTAGGAGAAAGTGCTTTAGTCAGATCCTCGGCAAGAAGTAAGCCAGAATTACTGCTTCACCTCAACCAGCTTTCAAATCTAGTATATTCCTTATTATACAAGTGTCATTGGCAGTAGCTTATCTGCAGCTTCTTTAGCTTCAATTACAATTTCACCAGTCACTTGTACTTTATTCAAAACAAGCTTTGTTTATTATATAGAGTCTCTAGTTACCATTTCAGGAATCAGTTTTTTAAATTTACAGTTTATCTCTCAGCTATGTATTTATTCAACAACAAATGTGTGCACCCAAACGGTTAATACGATTTTAGATTGTCATTTTAAATTCCAAAAGCAGGCGTGAACTTCTATTTAAATACCCAGCAAGCTTAATGTCCTTCAACCGTGTATGTGATATTGTACATATGAAGGGATTATTCAAATGATTCCGGAAACTATAGTGTAGATAGGCATAAGGCTTAGAAACGGAAAAAGGTTTCATCACGCAGCCAAGCCTAGGTCTAAATCGCCTATTAAACCTCTGGGAGGAAGGGACAAGACGAGAGGGCACCCATATCTGATGTCGGCAGGCGCAGCGCAGCGGGGTCCCTAACATTTCCAGATGTAACATCACCGGACAAATGTTATATGCCAAGGAAGAAACAGTTCACTCTTCAAAGCACATCTACCGCATACGCCACACACTGCTGGCCAACGCACCTAACCTTACCACCTTGCAAGATAAAAGGAACGAAATGAGGAACAGGAAAGTTCGTGGTAGTATACAATGATCCCCAGCATTTGCCTATCGACCTGGGAAAACCACGAAAATACCAAGCCGCGTGGCGGGTCCAAAGGGAATCGAACCCTGGACATCTCGAACGCGAGTCTGAGACATCCCTCTCTAAGCATCAGTTAAGCGTCATATTGTTCTCTTAGGTTGAGAGACAACCCTGGTTGTGAGATACGAACTTGGAGCCCTCCGCTAACCCCACATACCATTTCCAATGCTCCCCCTTGACAGTCCATTGGACTTCGATACGCTCTATTTGAATCTGCCCCAGTTTCCCTCACCACAGTTTCTTCCCTCGTTCTTGCAGAGGCAAGCCCGCATTTCTTTCTACCCCAGTTGGTTTTAATCTTTGTATGAAATATTAAAGAAGGGCTTACTTCAGAATTCCCATTTCGTTTCTCAACCTCAAACCTCTCTCTTTTCTAAATCCCTTTCTTCTGTATTTGCATATCTTCCTGATTCTTATTTTCTATCTTTCTGTCTAAAACACTACTTATAAGGAATATTTTATAATTAAACTGTCAAACTTCTTACAAATTTAAAACCTTAGTTTAAGTTAGTGTTACTTTATTGCGCTTTCTCTCCTTCATTGATAGCACATTATCGTAATATGACAGTATTATAAAGGGATGCAGGAACACGCAATATGTCTTGCAACAGTTAAACTTGGAATACCCTAACTAGAGTATAAATAAGGCGAGGAGTTGTACGACACACTTCTTTTCCTTAGATACCAGTAGAAGTTCCACTTTTAACAGATCTAAAACTAATGCTGGCTATATTGCGTAGCATTTTGCATTGTTCTGACAATCAGCTGTTCCTAAACATTATTTGCTGTACTGTGAAATATTTATCAATGCTCCCAAGCGTTTTCGGAAGCAACATTATAATTCTGTAAGTACAGTTAAGTGCAGGAAACGTGCTTTTGATTTTCCACAGTGTTTTCCTTTATTTAATATTGGTAGAATCCCTTTATTATCTGTGTTCCATACCAGCCCTAGATGAACATCTCTTACTGATTAGAATTCAAGACCGACACACACGCATCAAGCCTATAAACAAAGGTCAAACCTAGGTGAGCGGCGGAAGGGGAGGAGATAAGTGATTTAAAGGCATGCTTCGCAACGACGGTCGACACAATCCTGGATGAGACGTCTCGTATAGTTTAGTGTCAAAAGTCTGATACTCAAGCATTAACCTATGAAAAGAAGTTAGTTTCAGGCTCAGGAGCGAAGGAAAAAAGGAGGGAGTGAGGTAAACATTAAGTGGAGTACTAGAACTAGGTAAAGAGTGGGGGCTGGTAAAGGTGGTTTAGTATTTGCTTACCAATATAAACCATTGCGTATTACATGGGCACGATTGCATGCACTCAACTGTACATTATATAAAAATACAAACACATGGTGGAAAATGCAAACACAGACACTGTGACTTCTTGCGATAGAGTGAGAGTATGGGAGTGAATAGTAATCATTTTTAGACAGCGAGGCCTAAAAGTAGAACTTCTAACACACATGAGCTAAAAACTTTAGATTATCGCACTAGTGCGATAATTTTCTTTGTGATCAACGTTGGTTTCAAGCCCAATCACATGGCAATTACCCATTGTATAACTCGACTTGGTTGGATTGGCTTTTACTTTGAATCATGTGTTACATGATTAATTTCTCATGTCGCTCGCATTATCTGTTCACGATACAAACCGTCATACTTCAGTTTATCGCAATTCGTTGTAGAGTTAACCTATACGTTATATTGACAGTCTTCTGCTTTCTTTGATCTAAAATGTTATTCGTTTATCTAATATAACTTACATAAAGATTAAATGGAGAAAATTAAGAATTCAGAAGAAAGTGAAATGGAAGCGAAATTACACAAGCAGCAGAAAGAATAACCCTGGGACTACTTACCCAAAAAACAGAAAGCAATATGATATAGCATTTAATCGCTTCATTGCCTGGTGTAACGCAAAGCATGTTGAAAATAATTTCACTTAAAATGGCTGCTTGCGAATCAACAAAACATCTGACATCTCCCTTTTTTAACGTAATTTCTCCTGTTTCAAGAACGCGCTCTAAACGTGATCTATGTTAGTTTCAGGAATCAATGTAATGTTATTGATATTTTACAAATTCGAGCACTGTATAAAGAAAAATCTGATGTGTTACACTCACATAACTTTCTCTACTCTTGTACAAACTATTTTTACAAACGCTTATTCTCCATATGCTTCATGTTAATCGAGATAAACATTTGCAGACTCTATCTTATTACTAATTTTCTTATAGATGTAAGGGGAATATATGTTTACAAGGGCAATATAGAAATACAGTAGCCCTTAAGCACATACATATCTCTTAATAGCTGGTTCCTAGGTGCAGCACCATTCCCTTTGCCACAGATTAAAACTCTTTGCATATCCAAGACAAAAAAATGAATAACGAATTCCCATTTGAGAAAATAAGTATTGAAAAATTTGAGGGAATAACAAATAATATCTCGAAAATGGTTCACTCAACAAAAAAAAATGTATATGACATAAATTGTGTATTTTAAAGCGATCTACATTTTTTGTGTAGTAAAATTTTGTCTAACTCTTATGGTTTACCAGTTATGCAAAAGTCGTTCACAATGAAGAATACTTTTGGAGACATTCCCAGAAAATTCAAGATATACATTTTATTTGTCATGAAAATATCTTAAACATATGATATTTTAATCAAAATCGTTAGAGCCATTTTTGAGAAAATTAAAATTTTCGAAAGATCTTCCATGTAAAGGGTACTCTGGGGTGGGGGATTTTCTTAAACCTTCGTGTCGCATCCCTGGAAGATACTGAACCTAAATTCCAAGTTTGGTGTTTATTCGACTGTTCGTTTCGGAGTTATGCTGTTCACAGACACACACACGGACATGTTTCCAAAAATGCTTGTTTTGGATTCAGGGGGTCTCAAAACATATATTTCCGATGAAATCTCGGTATCGAATTTTTGGGTGGAATACAATACTTCCCCTAGTTACTATGAGTAGTAGAGAAAGTAAAAACGGCCGAAATCCGGAAGGACTTCTCTAGAACGGACGCCTTCATATGTAGTGACTGGGGGGGGGGTTAAACTAAGAGCTACGTGATGCAGTGACCACACTCAGCATACATGGGTTTCACCATAGGATATGTATGCACTACAAGCGCGCGTGTGTGTGAACCGTGTGGCAGAGAATGTAGAAAATATCACATCCAATGGTGTAAAGAAAGCACTAATGGTCGAATTCACAGTCGTCGCTTATTTCAAGGAAGTCCTTAAGCAGCGATTTTCAATGTACAGACGCTACTCTTTCAGGAGAATAAGGAAATGCTTATTCATATAAGGAAGCTCCAACCTCCGCTTATATGCAATAAGGAGAGCGGACGCCATCTTGCATCAACTACCTACAACGGAGGTTAACGATAATAGCGATTTCGTGAGTATATGGAACTTCATATCGAAACTGTACTGCGCATTAATAAACGAATTTGTGTGGTTTACAGAATTCACTTGAAATGCTTAGTGATGCTGAATTTAAGAAGCGATATCGTCTACCAAAGCCGCTCTTGTAATAATCTAATGTCTCTGCTAAACAACGTAACCATAACAAACAGAGGTTATGAAGTCGCAACGTGAGAAAGGCTTATTAAAAAAAATTCTGATGTGTTACACTCACATGACTTTCTCTACTCTTGTACAAACTATTTTACAAACGCTTATTCTCCATCTGCTTCATGTTAATCGTGATATCGAGATGTTAATCTTATTGCTAATTTTCTTGTAGATGCAAGGGGAATTGGTAGGCTTTAAGCGATAGTCAAATATTTTAAGAACTGGTTGCTATGTGGAGTATTCCATTCTCTTTGCATTACCATGACAAAAAAAAATGAATAACGAATTTGAGAAAAAGTATAAGTATTGGAAAATTTAAGGGAATAACAAGCAATATCTCGAAAATGGTTCACTCAACAAAAAAATGTATATGACATAAATTGTGTATTTTAACGCGATCTATATGTTTTGTGTAGTAAAATTTTGTCTATCTCTTATGGTTTACCAGTTATGCAAAAGTCGTTCACAATGAAGAATACTTTTGGAGACATTCCCAGAAAATTCGAGATATACAATTCATTTGCCACAAAAATGTCTTAAAATTATGGTATTTTATTCAAAATCTTTAGAGCCATTTTTGAGAAAATTAAAATTTTCGGAAAATGTTCCATGTAAAGGGTAATCTGGGGTGGGGATTTTCTTGAAAACCTTCGTGTCGCATCTCTGGAAGATACTGAACCTAAATATCAAGTTTGGTGTTTATCCGACTGTTCGTTTCTGAGTTATGCTGTTCACAGACACAGAAACACACACACACACACACACACACACACACACACACACACACACACACACAGGGAGATGTTTCCAAAAATGCTTTATATGCATTCAGTGCACCTCAAAACATGTATTTCCGGTGAAATCTCGGTATCGAATTTTTGGGTGGAATACAATACTTCCCCTACTTACTATACGTAGTAGGGAAAGTAAAAACAGTGTATAGACTCTCGGTGCTATGACACTATCTATATGTTTTCTGTTCAGAGGTTTTCCCATTTATGTCGTCCAAAGTCCCTATGTCCCTAGAAAACGAGATTCCGCTGCACTTATTCAGAATTATTTAATAAAATCCTAAAAATAAAATGAAGAAATATTTCTGCAATAAATATAGTACATCTCTGCAGATCTTTTCTCCATCAAATTGTCTGTTTTGCATAATTACCACCACTGCAATGGATCACTTAGCAAGTCACACGTCTTTACCATTAATTCGCAAATATACGTTGGGTTATCAAAATCTTGAACAGAGGTTTACCGATCTCGCGTGTAAAACCGCTGTTAAAGTCTAACATTGTGTAGTCATTGCATTTGTGATTTGCTTCCAAGCATGCACATACACGGTGCGCATATTGTAAATACTTCTAGCTACTAACACTTTACCTAGAAATCAGGGTTTCAGTTTTAAAATCTTGAATAGATTTTAAGAATCACGAATAAATACCACTTAAGGCCAGTACATCACACAGCGTACGATTGTCTGCATTGTACGACCTCTTTGTATCTCAGCACCAACTCTTTTAGTTTGTTTCTTTCCCGCTCGCTGAAATGCTTTCCTTTTGGCATGTTTTCGACCTAACTAATGTAACTGTATTACTATTACTACAAAACTTTAACTAAATTTACAATCTACTTGATTTAAAACTCGCAAGCTTCTACCACGTGCTCAACAGCTGTTGTGAACAAAACAACAACGAAAATGAAAATGACGGCTGGCTATATCGTGACCTGCATGTTTTTACACATTCCTTCCTGCATCCGAGTGGCTGTGAAACAGCTGAGCCATGTTGCCATATGCACTTCGGAAATAGGTAAGCGTTTAGCGCTGGGCATATAAGTAACGTCTATGTATACCAAATGGTAATAAGCGTTTCCTTATCAGAAGGAAATACTTATTGCTTAAGCATCTCCTTTTCACATAAGCAACGACTATAAATTCGACCCTTAATCTATGGCAGCCTAAAGTAAAAGTGCAGTATGAGCGAAAATTCGAGGCCCTTATGCCAAAACTATGTGCACATTGTGTGCTATTCTTTTATTATTACACTATAATTTGGGTTTATATTAAGTATGCAGTATTTAGCTTCACTGTTTCCACAAAGCACGTGGTAAAACATCGCCCACGAAAAGTACTGTGCCGTAGAAATGCCCCAAATACAAATTCATCATACAATAGCTTCCCAATTTGAATAGGTTGCCTCGGGACGAACACGCCTTGTTAAACTGCTATAATTACAGTTAGGTTCCTTTTGTTGTGGCAGTGTTCCAGTGACTGCCTGCAGGTATAACAGACTGAGACAGCCTGCCGTCGGGCACGCAGTCCATCAGGAATTGGCTTCACTTGCAGATTCTACGATGAGATATACCTGAGTAAGAGCATGTGTTCCCTCGGTGATTTCTTGATATTCATGTTGACTTGCAAGAAAACTGTTCACTAAATTGCACTTCTGTCACTACTTAAAGCTATCCCTGTTTAGCTTATACATTAGTGCAGGTGTGATCAGCGATCTCGTCAGCTTTCAGTAAAATACAACAGCTTTACGAGTAAATATTTCTTTAAAACAAACAATACGTATTTATGATGCAAGTGTTAACACTTTTAACGTGTGCTGTCATATACCTAGTATGTTTAGACAGCCTTGAATATTAAATTACAAAATTATAGTTTGTGAAGATATCATATCGGCAGCTTTTTACCTTTGGAACAACTGCTCATCAGCAGGCTAAGGATGCTAGACAACTTAAGAGTGAAATGAAGTTTACTGCACATTGAGTAGGGCGGATTGAGGTGACTCATTAGGGTGTTGTTTACCTGTGAGGCCGTGTACAATCCGCTTCGTGACTATAGACTATTCACTCTTAGGTAGGTCCGCGCCAAAACAAAACCCAAGTGACCAGTGCACCGTTATAAAGTATCCTTCCGCCATACGTGTCAGAAATAGTCATACTCTCATGACCATGTGGCGAATACACACAGTACATAACGCAAAAAGAAGAGCCCTTATTGCGACAACTTAACGGTGACTCGCATATTCTGTTAGGGGTTAAAGGAGATAAGACTGATAGTTACAACAAAATAAACGTTTGCACGTGTAATAATAATAATAATAATAATAATAATAATAATAATAATAATTGTTAATTATAATTCTAAAAGAAAGTAAAGGTATGCGATAACCTACATTTATTCGCACTCTGGAAGCGACACTTTATCAACTGTTGACGGCTCATTTTTAAAAAAGAAACTGTGCACTGTTACTCGAATTGCATCCTTCACAAAATCGTCACATTCCTGCATCGCATATTTCACACGCTTTCTTCTTTTTTTTCCCGGGTGTAACCACTTTTCCCGTTTCAGATTTTTCTTTACGAACATTGTTTATACTAATACTCGAACACCGGTGAACTCATTTCTCCATTTCTTTCATGGGAAGTGTTGGATATTCCTCACATAACGCATAATAAACATTCAACACTATTGTTTTTTTTTTCACCACTAGTCAATGGTTTGCCCGGCTTATACTTTACGTAACTCGACGAAGACACAACAGCAAATTTGCCGTCCGCCATGATAAAAAATCTGAAGTGTTACACTCACATGACTTCCTCTACTCTTGTAGAAACTATTTTTACAAACGCTTATTCTCCATATGCTTCATGTTAATCGAAATGTTAATCTTATTGGTAATTTTCTTGTAGATGCAAGGGGAATATGGTAGGCTTTAAGCGATAGTCAAATATTTTAAGCGCTGGTTGCTATGTGGCGCATTCCATTCTCTTTGCATGTCCAGGACATAAAAAAAATGAATAACGAATTTGAGAAAAAGTATAAGTATTGGAAAATTTAAGGGAATAACAAGCAATATCTCGAAAACGGTTCACTCAACAAAAAAAAAAAAAAATGTATATGACATAAATTGTGTATTTTAACGCGATCTACATTTTTTGTGCAGTAAAATTTTGTCTATTTCTTATGGTTTACCAGTTATGCAAAAGTCGTTCACAATGAAGAATACTTTTGGAGACATTCCCAGAAAATTCGAGATATACAATTCATTTGCATTAAAAATGTCTTAAACTTATGTTATTTTATTCAAAATCATTAGAGCCATTTTTGAGAAAATTAAAATTTTCGAAAAATGTTCCATATAAAGGGTAATCTGGAGTGGGGGTGTTTTCTTGAAAACCTTCGTGTCGCATCTTTGGAAGATACTGAACCTAAATACCAAGTTTGGTGTTTATCCGACTGTTCGTTTCTGAGTTATGCTGTTCACACACACACGGACATGTTTCCAAAAATGCTTTTTTGTATTCAAGGGATCTCAAAACATATATTTCCTGTGAAATCTCGGTATCGAATTTTTGTGTGGTATACAATACTTCCTCTACTTACTATACGTAGTAGAGAAAGTAAAAAAGTACAAATAAAGTTTATAAAGTTTGTACATAGGTACGTGGTACATGAAGTAATGAACGGTAGTGGCTAGAGGAAGTCATGTGAGTACACCACATCGGATTCTCTCGCGTTTCTCGATATGGAAGTTTTGTATCGAGCGCAAGCTTTCTCTGTCTTGAAGTGGCACAGAAAGTAAAACAGCTTGTTTTGTGTTTGAAGCGCATATTTGCGATTCTCCGCAGTTAATCAAACGTTAACGAGCTGATCGTTACGGTGGTAACTCGAGCTTAAGAAAGCACCGATCGCTCGTTAAATGAGCAGGCTGCAAGCACAAGCAAGGCACTTGAGGCTCGCCCGTCTTCTTTGTGCTGCTTTAGCCCAAGATATTATTGATTCACTGGCTGGTGTGGGACCCGCTCCGGAATACGGTTCAGCCTAACTGCATGCCTTCACGGCTGAGACAACACTCAATTGTTTACCATTTCAAATTACACTGCTTAACCTAGGAGGTGGGGTAGAGCCTGGAGGTTTAGGCATTTATAACAATCAAAATAGACAATAAAGTTAAAAATAACGATGTATTGCATTCACATTACTTTCCCTACTCTCTTTTGTACAAACTATTCTCACAGAAGCTTATCATTCTATCTGCTTCTTGTTAATGCAGATAGACATTTAAATTGCGTTTACACATTTCGTTATAGAGTACGGTAGTTACGAGTGATACTCAGATGTTTCAAGAGCGGGTCGCTACGTGAAAAAATTGAATTTCCGTGTTCTTTGCGGGGGGGGGGATCTGTCACGCTCACATGCCTTTTACTACCTTCTATCGCTTATTACTGGACACACAAATTATCCTTACGAAATCTTATTTTTCAATCCATTTCATTTTAATCGAGACAAACATTTCCAAAAACAGCTACGTTACAGTTTTCATTGTAGATACAAAAGGACTAACGATAGTCAAATGTTTAACAACTGGACGCCTTAAAATTCCATACTGTTTCCATGACATCCCGAGTAACAACTGAAAATCAACAAGACTTGAAGAGAATGGCTAAGTATTGAACATTTCGAACCATTAATAACCGATGTTAACAACTGATGCCACAAAAAAATTGAAATAAATTGTGTGTTTTAAAGAGATCATTTAACAAGATTGTATAAAACCCCTTCGAATGTGGACGTTACAAGCTATAGATAGAAAATTCAAGATATTACATTTTATTTGTCATGTAAATATCTTTAATATATGGTATTTTAATCAAAATCGTTAGCGCCATTTGTTTAGAAAATAAACAAAATCGAAAAATGTTCCATGTGAAGGGCAGTTTAGGGTGGGGGCATTTTGTTGAGAATCTGCGTGTCGCATCTTTGTAGGTAATGAACTTATAATACCATGCACGAGGTGTGATCAAAAAGTTTCCGGAATGACGTCATAATACTACACAACAGTTTGTTTTGTCTAATCTGCACTGTCACCCTCGAAGTAGTCTCCTTGGGAGTTGATACACTTGTCCCAGCGCTTCTGCCACTGCTGGAAGCAGTTCTGAAAGTCCTCTTCTTTCAACATGTTCAGAGCCTTCTGCGATTCGCGATGGATGACATCGGTGTTCTCAAAACGCGTCCTCGGAGCCGCATTTTAAGCCGCAGGAAAAGAAAAAAGTCCGCTGGTGCCAAATCTGGAGAATAGGTGGGATGGGGAACAGTATTCATCCTATTTTTATCAAAAAATTGCCGAACAGAAAGGGCTTTGTGCGCGGGCGCATTGTCATGATGCAGGAACATGTCCAAATTGTCTTTCAAAATGCTTTGCACACTTCCAAAAGAGAGTCCTAATGAGTCAGAAAGTTATTTTATTGTAATGCGCCTATCATTTAAGACCATTTCTCTCACCTGATTGATATTTTCATCAGTTTTGCTGGAACAGCGTCGCCCCGAACGATCTGCAACTTTAACTGATGTCACGCCACTTTTAAATTTCGAAAACCACTCAAATGCTTGAGTTTTTCCCATAAGTTCCTCCCCATAAGCTTTTCTTAACATTTCATAGGCTTCTGTTGCAGTTTTACCGAGTTTAAAGCAAAATTTGATGTTCGTTCTTTGTTCTTCCTAATCTGACATTTTTGCTACGCGGAAAAATCGCAGCACTTGCAAAACACGTGTTCACTTCAGAACGTTTACCTCGTCACTGCATGGTCACAGGAAGTCACGTGACCTCTCATTTTTATCAGGAAGGAACGCTGCATATGTCTGTGTAAGAATTAAAGCAATCACGGTGTCAGAATTGTTGAGAAGCCATTCCGGAAACTTTTGATCACACCTCGTATTACCATTGAAATCTCGGTATCGAATTTTTGGATGCAACGCAACACCTTCTCTACCTACCAAGTGGTAGAGAAAGTAAAAAGGAATGACTTGCTACTTGAGAAAAGTATATTTAAAAAATATTTAAAATATTTAAAAATTCAAACCAATAAAAAGAGTCATGTAAGAACGTAGGTTTTCACGGCCGGTGTCACAATTATAACTAATATGATTTTCCGGGCTGTTATGCCGTGGTTTGCTGAAGAAAGATTTCCCAGACGTTTCGTCCACAACTGCGGTGGACATCTTCAGTGGCGCGGACGAAGTCTTCTCGGTGAAAGTATCGCAGCGTCTGATGCGTTGGCCGTTAGTGCCGCTCTCTTTATAGTGTGGGCGCTCTCTGCTGATTGGTCCGCTGGTATGAGGGGGCTGGCGCCGGCTGTGTTGTTGCTCTCTTCTGATTGGCTCGCAATGTTTTTCGGTTTTGTATGACCTTTCTTGTTTTTGATGACTAGATGCCAGTTACTGTTGAGTTTCAATGTTTCTTCTTTCCTATTGAAATTATTGGGATGTTTATAAATCTCTATTGCTATTCAGGACACCAACATTCTTTCCTCCATAAAGCATTACCATACCCGGCTACAACGCGAAGCAATAGAGATTTATAAACATCCCAATAATTTCAATAGGAAAGAAGAAGCATTGAAACTCAACAGTAACTGGCATCTAGTCATCAAAAACAAGAAAGGTCATACAAAACCGAAAAACACTGCGAGCCAATCAGAAGACAGCAACAACACAGCCGGCGCCAGCCCCCTCATACCAGCGGGCCAATCAGCAGAGAGCGCCCACATTATAAAGAGAGCGGCACTAACGGCCAACGCATCAGACGCTGCCATACTTTCACTGAGAAGATTTCGTCCGCGCCACTGAAGATGTCCACCGCAGTTGTGGACGAAACGTCTGGGAAATCTTTCTTCAGTAGACCACGGCATAACAGCCCGGAAAATCATATTAGTTATAATAAAAAGAGTATCTCGGAAATGGTTAACTCCTGTAAACATTTTTATATATAAATTGCGTACTTTAACGAGTTCTCCATTTGTATGTAGTAAGATTTTGTTTATCTCTTACGGTTTACCAATTATGCAAAAGCAATTCAGAATGAAGAGGAATTCAGAGGCTATCCCCCCCAAAACAAGATATACACTTCAGTTTTCATTAAAATATCTTAAACATGTGGTATTTTAATTGAAATTATTTGAGTCATTTTTGAGAAAATCAAAATTTCGATAAATTGTTCGCATAACCGATAGTTTGGAGTGGGAGATGTTGATGAAAATCTTCGTGTCGCATCCTTGAAATATGCTGAACTTAAATACCAAGTTTGATTTTTAACCTGCTCTTCACAGGCTCACACACACGCGAACCTTTTTCTAAAAATGCTTTTTTGGGAGGGAGGGGTTTAGGAGCCTCAAAACATGTATTTCCGGTGAAATCCCCGTATCTAATTTTTGGATGGAATACAATACTTCCCCTACTTACGAGTACTATACGTAGTAGAGAAAGTAAAAATGAATAACCACTTACTGCTTAAAAGGGACCATTTATGTAATCATCAAAAATAACTAAAATTTTTCCATATAAACGTTAGTTTGGGGCGAGGGAATTTTCTTGAAAATTTTCGTGTCGCACCCTTGAAAGACGTTGAACTTAAATACCAGTTTGGTGTTTAACCGAATTTTCGTTTTTAGGTTACGCTGTTCACACGCATACAAACACTGAAATTTTTCTAAAAATATGTTTATGCAAGGAACCTTAAAACGCGTATTTACAGTGAAATCTCGGTGTAGAATTTTTGTGAAATGCAATAGTTCCCCTGCTTGCTATTGGTAAGCAGTAGTAGAGAAAGTAACATGCTATTTTTTATTTATTTAGGGGACCTAAAAACGTGAATTTCCAGTGAAATCTCCATATCGAATACTTGGGTGGCATGCTACACTTCCTCTACTTGCACTAGGTAAGTGGTAGAGAAAGTTCATTTTATCAGTGTTATAAATTTTTGAAAAATATGCCAAAATTGCACCTATTTTGTATATGGTGTTTTCAAAATTACCGCTCGCCTCCCACCGAGGCGGCCCGGTTTCAATCCCAGGGACCTGCATGTGGGATTTGTGGTGGACGAAGCGGCGTCTGGGCGGGTTTTCTCCGGGTTCTCCGGTTTCCCCCGCCATTCATTCCACCAACTGCTCCATCATCACCTTTCCTTTCATCCATTTCACCAACATTTCGTTTCATCTACTTCCTTCATCCCATACCAGGCATCGGGCTGATCACCCATCCTGGATGCTCTGTCTGATCCATGAGTGTCTGCTCCTCGACGGGCCTCTGACCCCAGGCACCCGCCTGTAAGTCCTACATAAGAGGAGGGTAAACAGATAATGAATGAATGATCTTTATGTTAAAAAGAAAAAAAATTCCCTCCATTAATTTGGTTACTAGAAGTTTTTAAAGTGCAGACGAATACTTTTTTGAGGGGGTGTACATGTATGATATAGCTGATTGAGTTATTTAGAAACGTTACAAAACAAAGGTTTAAAAACATAATAATTCTCATATGTTTTGTTATTTACAACATTTTGATAGGATGGATATTTAAGAAGTTATAAAAATGTTTTTGAAAAATTATCTACGACATAAACCAGTTGCCATGAGAAACAGTATAGTTCCGATCACAAAATAGGCATAAGGAAGAGCCACATTGGCCACTGGAAACTGGCGCACTCTTTTTCTTTTAACCAAAGACCAGTCTCCAACCTGTGCCAACTGCAAGGCGCCATTAACCATCCAACATTTCATTGGGGTCTGCCAAATGTACACCAAATGTAGACAACAGACCAGTATCTTCATTTCTCCAGTGTCGTGAAGAAACCAAAAAAGTTAAGCAAACCTTTACAGTTTCTTAGGTTATTAATACGATAAAGTGTAAAAATGTAAGGTTCTGTGTTAATGTTGAAATAGTACATCTGTAATAAAATTACGAAAGGTCGTGATACGCCCAAAAAGTCGAAACGACCAAAACTAAATATTAAAAATAAAGTATGTAATGTTAAAGCTTGCGTTGGACAGGGAGGGAAGGAGATGGGTGAGAGAGAAAAGAATCTCCATAGTTAACGCAATAACACGAGTCCAACTGCAGGTACTTCTAGTATCAAACCTTGAATCGAGCCCGGACTCTTACCGGAAGGTCGCATGCAAACGACACAAGACATTACCGCATTCTAAACACAAATTGGCAAGCGTTAAGGGTTGAATTCCTTTGCCAAAATAAAATACTGCTATTTTCTGTTTCTTCCCCTCGACACATACTAATGTGCCATAAATCTCGGAAACGTAAAACGTAATTTGTTATAAATTTGTTCCACGCTGCAGCCATTAATCCTTTTTATTTTCTTTTAACTACAGCCATTATTCTAAATTCTGAAGACTGGGCACAAATTACTTTTCCAAACAATCTGAATGCTTAAAGCGCGTAGCAAACAAGTGAGAAAGATGAATGCAGCAAACATTTCTAGGCACATTCAGACCAGCATTCATTTTCTGAACGTTACTGGTAATTTATGCCATTTATGTAAGAGATGTTTACGGCCGAGCTGCAGGTTTATATGGGTAAGGACTACTCACTTAAAACGCGTAATATATGATCACTCCAAACTAGCTGCATCGTTCCATTTGAGCTTTCTTTTGTTTGCTATGGCAACTACATTGTATTTATAGAATAAAAGATTTGATGTGTTACACTCACATGACTTTGTCTACTCTTGTACAAACTATTTTTACAAACGCTTATTCTCCATATGCTTCATGTTAATCGAGATGTCAATCTTATTGCTAATTTTCTTGTAGATGCAAGGGGAATTGGTAGGCTTTAAGCGATAGTCAAATATTTTAAGAGCTAGTTGTTATGTGGAGTATTCAATTCTCTTTGCATTACCAGGACAAAAAAAAATGAATAACGAATTTGAGAAAAAGTATAGGTATTGGGAAATTTAAAGGAATAACAAGCAATATCTCGAAAATGGTTCACTCAACAACAACAAATGAATATGACATAAATTGTGTATTTTAACGCAATCTACATTTTTTGTGTAGTAAAATTTTGTCTATCTCTTATGGTTTACCAGTTATACAAAAGTCGTTCACAATGAAGAACACTTTTGGAGTCATTCCCAGAAAATTGGAGATATACATTTGATTTCTCATGAAAATATCTTAAACATATGATATTTTAAAATCGTTAGAGCCATTTTTGAGAAAATCAAAATTTTCGAAAAATGTTCCATGTAAAGGGTAGTCTGGGATGGGGGATTTTCTTGAAAATCTTCGTGTCGCATATTTGAGAGATAACTTTGGTATTTATCAGACTTTTCGTTTCTGAGTTATGCTGTACACAGACACACACACACATAGATCTTTTTCTAAAATGCTTCTTTTTTGGATTCAGGAGGCCTCAAAACATGTATTTCCGGTGAAATCTCGGTATCGAATTTTTGGGTGGAATACAATATTTCCACTACTTACTATACGTAGTAGAGAAAGTAAAAAACGAATAGCACCTTACCACTCGAAAAGTATTTGAAGAGTATCGCATTTCAAAGCCAGCATATAGCGCACCACTTTTTGTTGACTTGACCACAGCTTCAGCTTCCTGTATCCCTCTTGTCCCTATAAAGCAATGAAGCTATTCCTGTGAACATTTATCTCGATTGTCATGAAACAGTTAGAAAAATAAATTTTTGTAAGAATAGCTTGTGGAAAATTTTTTAGAGAAAGTCATGTAAATGTACCATAGGTATTAAACAAATTCTGTGATAATCTATTTTGTTAAACAGTAATAATAATTTAGAAGCAAAGTACGCAGAAACAGTAATTAAAATTTAAAGCCTTGGTTGCACTTGTGTGTGCTGTTCTACGGAAATGAGATCTGGACATTAATAAATAAAAGAAAAACAGAGCTTCAGAAATGAAGTGTTCAGCTTATAGTAAAAAAAATATGCACAATAGTACACTGACATATTAACAGAATAGAATCTTTTCTATTTCCCGGATTTGTTATGCATTTCACACACCTGTGTTATACACTATCTTTTGAACAATCGTGTGTCTTATTATTCTGAATGAAATTTTTTAACAAATAAATAAATAAACTATAATGAATTTACGTATCGTCACTTCGGATTTCAGTAATGCAATGCTGCCAACTCAACACTATAACTAATACGATAGTTTAGTAAGATACAATAATTTAGGACGTTTGAGTCAATTAATTGTTTGGTGGTTGATGCCGTGGCTCCAAGCGGTTTGTTTGAACGTAATAGCACGGACGATAATGGAGATTCAGTATTTCAAGAATTTGAAGGGAGACGTGAATTACGAAACTTCAGATATTGAAGAAGCAAGGAAAATTGGTTTGTATTTTACTTCCCGCCCTAGTGTATATTGTATGTTATTACAGTCACCAATATATGTTGGTACACATGGGTTTCCTAGGAAACGAATTCATGTGTTGGAATTCTTAATTTCTTTCTATATAAATATCATTGGAAAGACGTAAAAAACACACGATCGTGCAAAAAACTTGTTACATAAAAACTGAACGACAAATTGAATAGTTTCAAGAGTTACCTTCCGATAGGAACCTGCAAGTCGACCCAGAATCTTTGAAGACGGAACAGGTATTGTCTAGACCTTGAAATGTAGAAAAACGTTTGCTTTCATGTTGCTCTTTGTTTCTTCTTAATTTGGCGCTTTAGACGTCGTTGTATTTCATTACAAATCATATTATGAAGCAATGCTTTTAACAAAGTTGAATAAAAAGTATGCATCCCTTGTGGGGATCGAACCCACGACCTTTGGATTAGAAGTCCAACGCGCTATCCTCTGCGCCAAAGGGACTCACTTCCTCTTCGCCTATATATACGCAACTTCTTACTGGTCCAGGCTCGGCGTTGTGTGGCAATGAAGCAAGCGCTGCCTAATACTTGCAAAATATCGTTTTTATTCGACACTGCTGCAAATACATTTTCTATTCCTGGATATATATATTTTTTTTTGTATTATGAAGTGATGCCTTCTTTGTATTGATTGCGAATCCGAGAAATGCCTGAAGGCACACTAGCAGAAACCTTGGGAAAACCGAACACACGCGCTCCTGTTCCTATTTTGTTTCCTTCAGCTGGATTTTCTGTTATTTATTTACCATGACTACTGCAATAATCAAGGAAAGGCGTCTCTGAAAATTTCATCGTTGGCAAACTTAATAGCATTGCAGTGAATGTATAACAACATTTATATAGATATTAACACACAGAAAATAAATAAAGTAAGGTTTACGTAACGCAAATTTCCGTTCTTAGGAAGTGCCTCATTAGGAGAAAACAGCTTCCTATAATAATAATAGAAAGCTTAAGAGACTTTAAACGCGGTTATTTATTCTTCTTATTTCTAATGTTTATTTTCTGCAACACAAATACGAAAAGCCGGATGAATACCAGACTTTGTATTTAAGTTTCGTATTTTCCAGGGTTGGAGCATCAAGATTTTCACGAGCTTCGCAACAACCAAATAACTCTTTAAATGGGAAAAGCAGAGGGGAAAAAACTTGTGTTATATTAGGAAGACTTTCTCCATCTTCTCTTTATAAACTATTTTTACAAAAGCTTATTCTTCTCGCTACTTCAAGTTAATCGAGATAAATATTTGCATACATTATTTTATTAAATATTTCGTTCTAGGTGCAAGAGGGATAGGCTTAAGCGATAGCCAATTCTATTAAAAGCGGGTCACTGTGATGGCAGGGAAATTCGATAACTCTGCATGATCAAGATGAAATAAATAAATAAACCGAATAGCGACTTAACAGTTGCCCCCAATAAAAAACGAGTGCTCGACAATTCAACCAATAAAAAAATTATCTCGGAAATGGCTAATGCCACAAAACATCGACTTGACATAAATTGTGTAATTTAACGAGATCTGCGGTTGTTTTCTTTCTTTTTTGTGCAGTAAGTTTTTTGTCTATCTCTTATGGTTTACCACTTACACAAAAATTATTCAGCACAAAGAGAACTATTACCAAAAAATTGAAGACATACATTCACTGTTTATCCTCGTCTCATATAGGACTTACACCCCCCAGGGGGTGGCTGGGGTCAGAGGCCCGTCGAGGAGCAGACACAGTCATGGAGCAGACAAAATGTCCAGGATGGGTAAATTGAAGTTGAGTTTTATTTATGGACGCTCTTTAACTACTATGGTCCTTAGCGTCACATTCTATATTGGGCGTGAAAGACCGGTAATTCTGCTCAGAGGCCTCTTTATCAGGCTTGAGGTTCTTTTACGTGCCACCGGCTTTACTTCCCTTCCGAAGGAAGCCATGCTAAGGATTTTTATGCCCGAAAAAATCCATCGTTCTCCGCCGATGAACCCGCGACCTTGGGAACTAGAGGCTAGCACGGTACCACTAGTCCACGTGATCAGCCAGATGCCTGGTATGGGATGAAACGAAATGATAGTGAAGGTGATGATGGAGCAGTTGGTGGAATGAAAACCCGCCCAGACGCCGCTTCGTCCACCACATGCGGGTCCCTGGAATCGAAGCCGGGCCGCCTCGGTGAGAGGCGAGAGGTCCAACCACTCGGCTACGGCGCCGCCCTTATTTGTCATACAAATAACTTATATAATAAAAATTGTTACAGGCATTTTTGAGACAGATATTATAATGTAAAGGGTATTTGGGTTGGAGAGAGTTTTTTGAAACTCTTCGTGTCGTATCCTAGATGTTGAACTTAAATACCATGTTTGGTGTTTAACCTTCTTTTCATTTTTGGGTTATGCTGTTCTCTCTCTCACACACACTTTTTTTCCTTCTAAAAATGCTTTGTTTGGAATCAGGTGCCTAAAATATGTATTTCTGGTGAAATCTCGTTATCGAAGTTACATTACTTCCTCTAGAGAAAGTAATAACCATGCACAGGCATTTCCAAGCATAGAAGCCAGGACGAAATGAAATTAGGTTGAACAGTTACCGAACTTTGTTCTCTGACGTATATAACAAAACACCGCATCCCTCGTACAGTCTGTTGGCATGTGCAGACTCTTCATGAGACCAAGTTTACCTGCCGTCAGTGACCCTTGATCACTGTCGTTTACGTTCTTTGTATTGGTGATGGTTTGAGTGTAGCTAACTTGAAGCCAGGTGCTTAAGAATGCCTACGTCTGATAATAAACAGCACTCTGGCTTCTCAGCCCAGAGATCCAGGATTCCATTCCTGCCTTAGGCGGAGAAGTTTGCTTTAACCAGAATCATTCCCTATCCCGCACAGTCTGGAAGAATGAGTTTGTTTAAAAGTAAAGGTAATATAAAAAAGAACCTTGAGAATCTTACAGTTCAGCGTGTAAAACCACCATCAGTTGTTTCTCATGTCACAACCCCGATAGGACCAGAAGCTGAAGTGGGCTATCTTTTCTGATACAGTTTTCCAGTATTTGGGGCAACGGGTATACAGCAGAGGGGGAGCAACCTAGCGCACTGCGACCTACGGGAGATTTATTGCGGCTACCAACCCTCAGGAGATATGGTTGAAGTGAAGGAACCAGAGGCGGCAGGCCACAGAAACGCGCGGAAGTTCCGTTTAACCAAGCAGCCCAATAGTGTCCACGGGGAATACTGTTTCCTTGGAGCAAGCATCCGCGCCATCTGTACGGCACCGTCATATGCCACGAAACCTAGAAACACGAGAAGGAAACGGAATGAGAGACGGCCGAAAGGAAGTCGTGGTAGACGAGAAACCCCCCTCAGTATTCGCCTACGGGCTAAGGAAAAGCACGAAAAAGCCAAGATCAGAGTAGGCAGTCGACGGGAATCGAATCCGGGACCTCCCGAATGCGAGCGTCGGTCCTCTGTAGTTTACTCCGGACGCACAAAGCCTTATTGTGCTAGCTGTATCATTTTAATACCAATTCATTATGCCTGTATCCTTTACCAAGGAATACAGTCTCGTGACAGACACTGATTCCAAATCTCCTGCTGCAACAAAAACATTTCCCCTGAGGCAGTATCTTTAACAGTTAAATAATTTCAGTCTAATTATATAATTAACAGCCCGCCTTAAAGCAATATGTGTATGTAACAATATATAAGGAGTGCATATTACAGTCATTGTATAAGTTTATATTATTGCATCCATGTGTAATAATGTTATGTGAATGCATTACGTAATTTAATAATGTAGGAGCTGTGAGAGTAATAAGTTAAACGTTGCTAACAATGAGGTAACCTTGAGGCAATAATGAGTTTGAGAATTTAACAATACTACGTGTGATTCTTGGAAGCAATAATGCAATTTTAGTGACAGTTTATAAAATAGCCAATCAACAACCAGAAAAAAGCTTTAGTAAAATGAAGGTATTCTATTGGAGTAGGATTAGCCAATCAGAAACTGAAAAGGAGAAACATTTACAAATTCAGAAGACAAGTTACTAGTAGACCGTGTTCCTAATCAGACGTAATGCGCCCCCGATAAATTTTGTACGTATTTTGTGTGAGACGAAAAGTAAATTTACGCGTTAAAAAGTGTAATTAATTAATAAAAAGAATCTCACAGCTCTCTATATCAGTGAAGTGTTATTAAAATCGTGTCAAGAATTAATAAAAAGGAGTGAATTAAAAGTTATAATCCGTGTAAGCCTACATTCTTAGTTGCATCACCACCCTGCCAAGACATTCATGTCTCTAACAATAATACTGTTGCAGCCGAGGCAAACATAAATATTTAACATTTAAAGAAACAGTCAAATTACAAAGTTAATGTTTTTAAACTTGGGGCAAAGGCCACCTGAAAGTACATTTGGGGCGAAGGCTACCGGAAATTGCTTACTATACGTGCGGTTGCATCCGGCTTCAATTTCGGCTCCGCAACAGTTGAAATATAATACAACTACTTCAATACGACCTACTTAAAATTGAGGCCCAAAGCGTGTTGCAAACACGTTCTTCAAATTGGCTTCCATACGTGGAGCTATTAAAATAACTTTCTTCATCCCAAAAGTAATGTATCTTCTGTGGGATAAGGCTTCACAGAAGGATTGTGGTGGGCTATTTCGTTTCCTTACTCGCAATCCTAGTTACCCTGAAGCAGTCCCCTGAGCATATCCTGTGAAGAAAGCAGTAATTTAAAGGGGTATATAAATGAAGCCCCATCCAAAAACTCAAACAAAAAACTAACATGTAATGAGAGATTACCAAGGTTGGCATATGAGAAGTCTTCAAACATGGAGGAAAAGGGGCATTTATGCAAGAGATGGAGAGAAGGCATGATTGCACAAAGGATAATGGTCTTGTGCAGTGGAAGAAATTTATAACTGACTGTGAATAGTTATTTGTCTGTCAGAACACGTGAATAACATTGTAACTGACTGAATTATTATTACAGGGTAAAGGCAGCACTTGGGATATTCCTGATGCATTACGGCATGCTGCCCTGATGAACCGAGAACTCACGATTAATTCATTCCGAATAGGAAAATTAAAATCTCATGATTTCCTCTACCACTACCTAGTAGGTAGAGAAAATATGGCATTACACCCATAAATTCATGCCGAGATTTAACCGGAAATACACGTTTTCAGGCCTCTTGATCAAAAAGTATATTTAGAAAAAAAAATCCCTCTGTGTGTATGTGTGAACACCATAACTCAAAAACGAAAAGTCGGATAAATGCCAAACTTGGTAATTAGGTTCAGTATCTTCCAAAGATGCGACACGAAGATTTTCAAGAAAATCCCCCACTTCAAACTAACCTCTATATTGAACATTTTCCGAAATGTTTGTAATCTAAGAATGACCTTAACGATAACATATATTAAAGATTTTTACATTACAAATAAAATGGAGGTATATCTTGAATGTTCTGGGCATAGCCTCTTCATTCGGGAGGAATTTTGTATAATCTTGTATAACTGGTAAACGTTAAGCGATAGACGAAAATCTACTACACAAAACATATAGACTCCTTTAAAGCACACAATTTATTTCAAATAACTTTTCTCGTGGCATCAGCCATTTCCGAGATTCCCGTTATTAATGGGTCGAATTGTTCAACTGTTCAATTGCCATTCTTTTTAAGTCCTGTAGATTTTCAATTGTTTCTCGCGATTGTATGGAAAAGAGTATGGCATTTCAAGGCCAGCCTATAGCGTCCAATTCTTAAACAACTGACTATCGCTATTCTCTTTGTATCTATAACGAAATGTGTAACTTTTACTTTCTCTACTACGTATAGTAAGTAGGGGAAGTATTGTATTCCACCCAAAAATTCGATATCGAGATTTCACTGGAAATATATGTTTTGAGACCCCTGAATCCAAAAAAAAGCATTTTTGAAAACATGTCCGTGTGTGTGTGTCTGTGAACACCATAACTCAGAAACGAACAGTCGGATAAACGCCAAACTTGGTATTTAGGTTCAGTATCTTCCAGAGATGCGACACGAAGGTTTTCAAGAAAATCCCCCAACCCCAGACTACCCTTTACATGGAACATTTTTCGAAAATTTTAATTTTCTCAAAAATGGCTCTAACGATTTTGATTAAAATATATCTTTAAGATATTTTCATGGAAAATAAAATGTATATCTTGAATTTTCTGGTAATGTCTCCTAAAGTATTCTTCATTGTGAACGACTTTTGCATAACTGATAAACCATAAGAGATAGACAAAATTTTATTACACAAAAAATGCAGATCGCGTTAAAACACACAATTTATGTCATACATTTTTTTTGTTGAGTGAACCATTTTCAAGATATTGCTTGTTATTCCCTTAAATTTTCCAATACTTAATAGTTTTTCTTAAATGGGAATTCGTTATTCATTTTTTTTATGTCCTGGACATACAAAGAGAATCGAATACTCCACATAGCAATTCCCCTTGCACCTACAAGAAAATTAGCAATAAGATTAACATCTCGATTAACATGAAGCATATGGAGAATAAGCGTTTGTAATAATAGTTTGTACAAGAGTAGAGAAAGTCATGTGAGTGTAACACATCAGAGCTTTTTTTAGTTCTCTTTATACCCCGCCTTTAACTACATTGGTCTTATCGGCGGCCTTTCCTTTGGAATGTATTGCCTATTGGCGATGGTTTTAACTCGCGTAACTCTTGTCGTTGGGTTTCTTGCACTTTTGGGTTTTTAATCATTAGATCAAACACACATTCACACTTCCAGACTCTGGGGAGGATAGTGATTAATCTTGGCAAGAGAAGAATTCGCATCCCCAGCCGGGAATCCAACCCGGAACCTCTCTCACAGCAGGCAGTTGCTCTACCACTGAGCTACGGGGCCAGCAGAAATCTGTAATGTAGCTATTTCCAGAAACGTTTAACTCGATTGAAATGAAGAAGATAGGAAAATAAACTTTCGTAAGTATAATTAATAAGCGATAGAAGGAAGAGAAAATCACGTGAATTTAACATATAAGATTCTCTCTCTCTCCCTCTCTGCTTCATGTTAATCGGATAAACGCTTGCATAAATAATTTCATTAGACATTTCGTTGAAGGTGCAAGAGGGATAGAGGAAATAGAATCGATGGTGAAATGTTTAAAACCGGGTCGCTATGTGCTCCGTACTTTTTCCATGATCGCGAGAAACAACTGGGTAGCAATAACAAGCTAAAAAGATTTAGAAGCAATGAAAAAACAAAAATCAATACCAAGGCGTATCCCGAAAATGCCTAATGCCACAAACAAGTTATTTGAAATAAAATTGTATGATCCACATTTCTTGTGTAGGGGAAATCTCCCTATATTGAACCACTTAAGCCTAAATAGTAAAAAATAATTATAATTTCAAATAAAATTTTTCATAAACAGGAGCGTTAAACTGACAAATCCTTGCGCTATAAATATCCTCAACACAATTTAAAATGAGTACAATTATCAATTAAATAACATTTAAAAAGTGAGATGGTGTAAATCGGTTCAAATTAGGAACGTGGTCCTTAAATTGAACCACCCGTGTCTTAAAATGAACCACATACTTTTAAGTTTAAAAGTATTTTTATTAATAAAAAATACACACATTTTATTGTGCATTCAAAACAAATATGCTACCAGCAACAAAAGTAGAGTCCAAAATTGTGATAAGAATAGCAATTTCATTGTACATTTTGAATTTTTATATAATGACAATTACTTGGTTTTTGCAATAGGTATTATTTGCAAATATAGAGTTTTTACTAATTTTTACTCTCATACAAAAGAGTTCAATTATACACAGTCTTCACAATAAAGCACTTTCTTCTTAGCACTAACTTTTGCAGACGTTTGGTGAAGCCATATCCTAAAACTCATACACCGGATCATGTCCATAATTTCACAGAATTCACATTCAAATATTCATGTCATCCACTGTTTTAAACATGATTATTTTTAACTTAGCATATTATATCGATATTTATTCACAGTTGAGCAATCCTAGAACTTCAATAGGTTTCCTAAATTGGACCAGTTCAATATAGGGTTCAAACAGTGTTCAATTTACGAACCACGCCATTTTGGAACCTTTAGCATCTATGTGACAAGGAGAGACGCTGCTTGAAAAAACGCAAGTATGAATATTGTTGCTAAATAAACACTTTATAACATGTAATATATATAGATCATCTCAAACTATCAAATTGGTCGTATAAGGTTAGCTAGATGAGTCAAATATTACTTCTGAAGCACCAAAAACACACAACACTTCATACAACTGAAACCACAGCTCAGAATGCAAAGTCAACAACTCCAAGCATTCATAGCTGTACACGCTACCTTCTGTTAGGATTATGGTGCCATCTGTCGAATAGTTTAGAAAATATTGGGGTGGTTCAATTTAAAAGGCGGTTCAAATTAGGGACCTTTCCCTTACTAAGTTTTTATCTATTTCTTATGGTTTACGAGTTATAGATACAAAATTATTTCCGAATGAGCATCAAAGTCTCTACCCATAAAATGCAAGATATATCAACATTTTATTTGTCTTTTAAATTTACTAAACATATAGTATTTGAACTAAGATCGTTAGAACCATCTTTGAGAAAATCCAAAATTTCAAAACTCTTCCATGTAAAGGGTAGTTTGGGGTGGGAAGATTTTATTTCAAATTTTTGTGTCGCATCTATGGAAGAATTGAACTTAAATATCAAATTTGGTAAATGTCCGAATTTCGTTTTTGGATTGTGTTGTTTAGTCATCCACATGTACACGGACCTTTTTCTAAAAATGCTTTTCTTTTCTCTCTCTCTCTCTCTCTCTCTCTTGTTTATTTAGAGGATTTCAAATCAGGTATTTCCAGTGAAACCTCCACATCGAATTTTAATGGAGTACAATACTTCCCCTTACCTAATATCTTATAAGTAAGTGGTAGAGAAAGTAAAAATGAAAAAGCCCAGCCTGTTCAACAAAAAGATGCGAACAAGAAGCAGAACAGGAAGAGAAACACCAAATTAAGCCGGAGAAGTTGAAGATAAAAGGCCAAAATCTGAAAACACGCGCAGCTGGCAACACAAGGCCGTGTTCTCGGAAACCATAAGACTGCACTTGAGATAAGTTTAAAACTTTCACACATTACAGAAAAGTTATGATGTGCGGGGTACAGCCTTCATTTGCAAGGCAGAGCTTCTTTTGTTAAGCTGAAGATTAGAGAAGCCTTTCCTCTGAACCTGGCAGTAGCAACTTCAACACTGATGAAATATTTCACGGATCTTATCTGCAGCGTAACTCTACATTACTTCACGTGACTTTCTCTTCCCACTATCTACTTCATGTTAATAGAGATAAACATTTGAACAAATAGTTTCATTGTACGAGGGCTGATCAACAAAGACTGAGACTGATTTTTTTCACAGATGTTTATTACTCCAATTCAATGTTTAAATGATCTTTTTCAAAGTAGTCCCCTCCTAATTCAATGCACTTTTTATAGCGTCTCTGCCAGTCCTTGAACACGCGCTGCAGACCATTCTTTGTCAGGTCCTTGAGAATCGCCTCACTTTTCTTGAGCACTGCTTCAGAGTTCTCAAATCGAATACCCCTAAGCTATGCCTTTAGTGATGAGAATAAAAAAAGTCACAGGGTGCAAGATCGGGGCTATAAGGTGGATGTGGTGCACAGGTAATGTTGAATCGAGCCAGAAACTGCATGACTTGATTTGCAACGTGAGGGCGTGCATTGTCATGATGAAGTCGCCACCCAGTCCGAGAAAGCTCTGGTCGTTTCTTTGCAATGTGCTTCCTCAGTGTAGCCAATACTGACGTGTAGTATGCTGCTGTAACAGTAGTGTGAGGGGGAACTGCATGCTGGTAAATCATTCCATTACAGTCAAAAAATGTGATCACCATCACTTTCCCTGCAGATGGAACACTTTTGCCTTTTTTGGTGTTGGAGAATCTGGCGATTTCCACACTGTGCTGGCTTATTTTCCTTCAGGATCATAATGATGTAGCCATGACTCATCACCGGTGATAATCGATTTAAAAAATGCATCACCTCCATTGTCTGGTATGCGAAATGCACGTAGGGTCTACAAAATAGAGCATTACTACCAACCTACCAATACGAGAGTGCTGCCGCCTACCAACATTATACATAAAAACCCGCTCTTTTCAAATATTTATGTTACAGATTCGAAACCATCACGGAAGCTACAGGAAAAAATCAGTCTCAGTCTTTGTTGATCAGCCCTCGTAGGTACAAGAGGGATACAGGAGACTGAAGTGAACTGTCTAGAAAGTAGGTAGTACCGAAAATCCACTCTCTTTGTATGACATCACGAGAATCTAAAGAATGCGGCTTAGCATTTCGATAAAGCATTTGAAAATTCAAAGCAATAATAACAAATATCTACGAAATGGTTAATGCCACAAGAACGTGATGATATGGGGGTTAAGGGCGCTAAACATCTAAGGTCATCAGCGCCCTTACAACGTATAAAATTTAAAATCCAAAAACTATAATACGGAATACAAACCCGCTTAGTCTAAAACAATAAAAAAAACAACATATCAAAGCCTACAAACCACCACACTAAAAACATGGTAAATAAAACAATAAAAGATTAAACGACGTGCCAGGAACTGTAGAACGCAAGGGACAAGAGCGCCATATGTCCTCCGGGGAGAAGAGTCTCCATTAAAACTGACAATATAAAATCACAAAACTAAAAGACGCTCGGCGCATCAAATGCGCCGATTAAAACCACTGTCACACATAAAACGTAAAAGACATTCTGCAGCATGCGCCTCGTCTGCCAAAACGTTGGCTACACCAACAGGCAGACACACACGAACGCGCAATGGAGCTAAAACCTGACACCCTGTTAAAATGTGACGCACCGTTAAGGGCGCATCACACTGCTCACATAGTGGTGCGGGGTCACCACTGAGCAGGTGTCTATGACTAAAAATCTGATGTGTTACACTCAAATGACTTTCTCTACTCTAGTACAAACTATTTTTACAAACGCTTATTCTCCATATGCTTCATGTTAATCGAGATGTTAATCCTATTGCTAATTTTCCTGTAGGTGCAAGGGGAATATGGTAGGTTTTAAGCAATAGTCAAATATTTTAAGAGTTGGTTGCTATGTGGCGCATTCCATTCTCTTTGTATGTCCAGGACATAAAAAATCTGATGTGTTACACTCACATGACTTACTCTACTCTTGTACAAACTATTTTTACAAACTCTTATTCTCCATCTATTTCATATTAATCGAGATAAACATTTGCAGAAACGATCTTTTGACACGCAAAGAGAATTGCATTTTACACATAGCGACCAGTTCTAAAAATATTTGACTGTGGCTTAAGGCGTACTATGTTCCCCATGTTTTGTAATTGCAAGGGCAATACAGAAATACAGTAGCCTTTAAGCATCGACATATATCTTAATAGCTGGTTGCTAGGTGCAGCACCATTCTCTTTGCCACAGATTAATACTCTTTGCATATCCAAGACAAAAAAAATCTGACGTGTTACACTCACATGACTTTCTCTACTCCTGTACAAACTATTTTTACAAACGCTTATTCTGCATCTACTTCATGTTAATCGAGATAAACATTTGCAGACTCTATCCTATTGCTAGGTTTCTTGTAGATGTAAGGGGAATATATATTTATAAGGGCAATATAGAAATACAGTAGCTTTTAAGCATATACATATCTCTTAAAAGCTGGTTGTTAGGCGCAGCACCATTCTCTTTGCCACAGATTAATACTCTTTGCATATCCAAGACAAAAAAAATCTGATGTGTTACACTCACATGACTTTCTCTACTCCTGTACAAACTATTTTTACAAACGCTTATTCTCCATCTACTTCATGTTAATCGAGATAAACATTTGCAGACTCTATCCTATTGCTAAGTTTCTTGTAGATGTAAGGGGAATATATATTTACAAGGGCAATATAGAAATACAGTAGCTTTTAAGCATATACATATCTCTTAAAAACTGGTTGTTAGGTGCAGCACCATTCTCTTTGCCACAGATTAATACTCTTTGCATATACAAGACAAAAAATCAATAACGAATTCCCATTTGAGAAAATAAGTATTGAAAAATTTAAGGGAATAACAAGCAATATCTCGAAAATGGTTCACTAACAAAAAAAATCTGATGTGTTACACTCACATGACTTTCTCTACTCTTGTACAATCTATTTTTGCTTCATGTTAATCGTGATATCGAGATGTCAATCTTATTGGTAATTTTCTTGTAGATGCAAGGGGAATATGATAGGTTTTAAGCGATAGTCAGATATTTTAACGCTGGTTGCTATGCGGTGCATTCCATTCTCTTTGCATGTCCAGGACATAAAAAAAAATCTGATGTGTTACACTCACATGACTTTCTCTACTCTTGTACAATCTATTTTTACAAACGCCTATTCTCCATATGCTTCATATTAATCGAGATATCGAGATGTCAATCTTATTTGTAATTTTCTTGTAGATGCAAGGGGAATATGGTAGCTTTTAAGCGATAGTCAAATATTTTATCGCTGGTTGCTATGTGGCGCATTCCATTCTCTTTGCATGTCCAGGACATAAAAAAATGAATAACGAATTTGAGAAAAAGTATAAGTATTGGAAAATTTAAGGAAATAACAAGCAATATCTCGAAAACGGTTCACTCAACAAAAAAAAAATGTATATGATATAAGTTGTGTATTTTAACGCGATCTACATTTTTGTGTAGTAAAATTTTGTCTATCTCTTATGGTTTACCAGTTATGCAAAAGTCGTTCATAATGAAGAATACTTTTGGAGACATTCCCAGAAATTTCGAGATATACATTTCATTTCTCATGACATTATCTTAAACATATGATATTTTTATCAAAATCGTTAGAGCCATTTTTGAGAAAATTAAAATTTTCGAAAAATGTTCCATTTAAAGGGTAGTCTGGAGTGGGGGGATTTTCTTGAAAATCTTCGTGTCGCATCTCTGGAAGATACTAAACGTAAATACCAAGTTTGGTGTTTATCCGACTGTTAGTTTTTGAGTTATGCTGTTCACAGACACACACACACACAGACACACACACACAGACACACACACACACACACACACAGACACACACACGGACATGTTTCCAAAAATGTTTTTTTTGGATTCAGGAGGTCTCAAAACATGTATTTCCGATGAAATCTCGGTATCGAATTTTTGGGTGGAATGCAATACTTCCCCTACTTACTATACGTAGTAGAGAAAGTAAAAATGAATAACGAATTTGAGAAAAAGTATAAGTATTGGAAAATTTAAGGGAATAACAAGCAATATCTCGAAAACGGTTCACTCAACAACAAAAATGTATATGACATAAATTGTGTATTTTAACGCGATCTACATTTTTTGTGTAGTAAAATTTTGTCTCTCTCTTATGTTTACCAGTTATGCAAAAGTCGTTCACAATGAAGAATACTTTTGGAGACATTCTCAGAAAATTGGAGATATACATTTCATTTCTCATGACAATATCTTAAACATATGATATTTTAATCAAAATCGTTAGAGCCATTTTTAAGAAAATTAAAATTTTCGAAAAATGTTCCATGTAAAGGGTAGTCTGGGGTGGGGGGATTTTCTTGAAAACCTTCGTGTCGCATCTCTGGAAGATACTGAACCTAAATACCAAGTTTGGTGTTTATCCGACTGTTGGTTTTTGAGTTATGCTGTTCACAGACACACACACACACACACACAGACACACACACGGACATGTTTCCAAAAATGCTTTTTTTGGATTCAGGGGGTCTCAAACATGTATTTCCGGTGAAATCTCGGTATCGAATTTTTGGGTGGAATGCAATACTTCCCCTACTTACTATACGTAGTAGAGAAAGTAAAAATGAATTATGAATTCCTATTTGAGAAAATAAGTATTGAAAAATTTAAGGGAATAACAAGTAATATCTCGAAAATGGTTCACTCAACAAAAAAATGTATATGACATAAATTGTGTATTTTAACGCGATCTACATTTTTTGTGTAGTAAAATTTTGTCTATCTCTTATGGTTTACCAGTTATTCAAAAGTCGTTCACAATGAAGAATATATTTGGAAACATTCCGAGATAATTCAAGATATACATTTTATTTGTCATGAAAGTATCTTAAACCTATGATATTTTAATCAACATCGTTAGAGTCATTTTTGAGAAAATTAACATTTTCAAAAAATGTTCCATGTAAAGGGTAATCTGGGGTGGGGGGATTTTCTTGAAAACCTTCGTGTCGCATCTCTGGAAGACACTGAACCTAAATACCAAGTTTGGTATTTATCCGACTGTTCGTTTCTGAGTTATACTGTTCACAGACAGACACACACACGGACATGCAAAAATGCTTTTTTTGGATTCAGGGGCCCTCAAAACATATATTTCCGGTGAAATCTTGGTATCGAATTTTTGGGTGGAATAAAATACTTCCCCTACTTACTATACGTAGTAGCGAATGTAAAAAAAAAGAGAGAAAGAAAACAACAGAAGAAAAAAATAAGAAGGCCAAATTTAATATACAAAGAAAAGAAGAATAAGAAGTGGCACTTGGACTGGTCTGATCCTGTTGTTATCTATGCCCACTGTCACTCGGTTTTTGTCTTTCCGTTTATAAAAGCATCACAAACAGCCATAAAGAAAGAAAGCCGTTGCTTACAAAAGCATGAGAAAACTACAAATTATAACACGCAAATAACTGAACATCGGAGTATGATCGCAAAATGTATGGATATGAACTCCGGCTTATTTATTCTCTTATGTTAGCAATGTTTGAGTGCCATAGAGACTTTTGTAGTCAATACTATTACGATGAATTCTTATGTGTTATTTTATATCAATACACAATAATCATACGAAGATATGGATGCAATTATCAGGAGATCTTCAGGAATTATTGATTTAAAAATTGTTGTGCACTAGTTAAACATATTAAGTAGTTCAACTGAAAATAATCACTTTCCATAACTCAACTTGAAAAAAATTGAAAAATTCAATAATAGTATATGAATAATTTGTTTGTCTTAAACTAATTAAAATTAAAAAATGCCTGCACAATAATTTCTTTGTTTGTACCTATACTAAGCTCAAACTAAACATTTGGGAGCGGTAAGATCCAAGGGGCATTTGATATTATGAAAGAAACTTAATATCTTATGAACGGATTTGCTATGAAAATCAAAACAGAAGAAAAATGTGGATTTTTACGGATGTATTGCCTTAAATGACCAATACTTGTATAGAGTAATTAATGGTTCAATTGGAAATTGCGTTTTTGAATTCTGCTGTACACGAACACACAGACGCGGAAATGTTTCTAAATAAGCTTTCTTTCAGATTCAGGGAACCTCAAAACGTGTATTTCCGGTGAAATCTCGGTACCGAATTTTTTAGTACAACGCAACACATATTCTAGAGACTTACTATGTATAGGTAAGTAGCCGAAGAAATAAACAGTATATTTTTTCGAATTTTGTCTAAAACAGAATATGGAGTACCCTTAAAGAATGAAATCTATTCCCCTCGCGGGGGTACACAAACAACCTGTCAGAAGAAAACAGGAATGACACCGAGTGCTGGATGAATTTCCATCTCAGGTTGATACTGTGTTCGCAGGCAGCCACGTTGAGTTTTACCATTTGGTAGGTAGGCACTAATTGGCATCCCTTTAGCCCTTTACGGAGTCACAATGGGGCTCGTGGAGCATTAAAGGGCTGAATACAAAGCCCTAGGGAGACGGGGAGAGACGCGTGGAGTGGGTCCTTGACGGAGTAAAGCGCTCTAGAAGGCGCCGCGGGCACACTGGCCAAAACACCGGCAGAAACATTTATTGTATTCTACAAGAATTTTCATAATCTGCGGAAACTTGCAAAAACACAACAAGTGATGATGTGATTTGGAATACTGTGTTTCAACTTCTGCTTCTTTGTTCTTTAAGTGCTGGCGTGCAAAACAGATCTCAGCTCCACCTCTTGACAAACAAAACAAACAAAAAAGTGAGAAAACATTTCAAATATTTTTACTAACTCTACCGCTTACCTAAGGCAAATACCTATATTGCCTATATTCGATATATACAAAAAAATACACGTTTTGAGATGCCCCAAATCCGACGTTTCATAAAACCGTCCACATGTGAACACAGGAACTCAAAAACACATATCAAATAAACGCCAAACTTGACATTTAAGTTCAGCAGCTGATAGGGCTGTGTGGGGAACTTTAAAAGAAAACCCCTCATCCCAAATACTCTTTAATTGGAAAAATATTCGTAATTTTTTATTTACTCGAAATTGATAGCTAAAACTTTCCCTAGTCCAGGAAAAACCTAATAATTTTGCGTTGAAATTAAACTTAGAATGTGTAAAATGTTCACTATAGTAAAAGTACAAACATTACATTAAAATAAATGGGAATTCCGTTTTATAAGTATCCTTAAAGACGTGGCAATATTGCTTCTTTCTGTCACACAAACTGAAATTCTTGTCTGGTACCACAATAAACACGTACTAAAGCACTGACAACACTTCCTAGGCTATACACAGATTTCGAGTCCATAGTTTACCTTTACAAACAAAAACTGTCACAAAGTATGGGAATCTTATATCCCGCAGCCACAGAATGCGAATAGCATGTTTAATTCACATGAGGAAGTTGACTTGAGAATTCACTTTGTTCATTACTGAATAGTCGCGCCCAGTTACTATACCTTTTTCACTATAAGCTGAAAGGAGAAGTAAACAAAACTTATATGTATCACTCCGCCGAGCACATGGCAGCACCACGTGGAGGATGGCGGGAACTAAGATACGTGAGAGGAAATTGCTTCAGACAGAATGCGAATACGGTATGTTGCAGCTTGGGGATCATTAGCTTTTAAACACTGTATGTCTTATTCCTATATTTTGCCTTACACCCTAAACTTCTAACACATAATACTAAGAGTAGACAAATAAAAGTTGTACCTGAACAGTTAGGCATCTGTGATTAAAGGTACTGAATTAAACTGTTCTTAACTCAGGCTTTAGAAATCATTCATATAATGACTAATATCAGTATATCACCTTTGTTTTAACCTTTTATGAGTCAACAAGTTAAATAACGATTAGCACTATAGGTTAAAACACAACAGAAAACAAACGCGAACCAAGCTATTCGAGCAACAATTCTGCATCACTAACACAGAAGTTCAATTATTGCTAAACAATGGCCAACCATATTCATTGTCGAATAAAGGTGGGTACTTCTCCCAGAATTTGTTAAAAGCATTTAACACAATTGTCTTCTTTCCATTTCCCGTGTTTATGTTTTCAAAGTGGCAGAAGATTCTCAGCCGGAAACGAACTGCAGCGCCTGCGCATGGCCTCTTAAACCCTCTGATATACCTAACGGTTCATTTAGTCATAGTTGAATCTGAACAAACACACTTAGTTTCATAAATTTAACTGTTACTTTAAGGAGTTTTTTTAAATTTCCCTGCACGAGAATAACCACAAAATGTTACGACCTGAACCGAACTGTTTTTTTTTTGTCGAGAAAGAGACATGCTAAGTGGGAAAGGTTGTAATTTGTCCACCAGCAAATGAGGTGCTGTCTTGTCACGTGGTTTTGTTTACTTCTGCTTTCAGCTTATAGTGAAAAAGGTATAGATGTCACTAGTGGTACAATCACATTTTAAATCCGTAAGCAGTTGATCGTGATGAAGGATGGACGCACAGATAAGCGTTGCCTAACATAACATTGAATACCATTCAGTTTGTAATCTTAAGTTACATTATAATGCAAGAGAGTTTAATGCTATGTCATGTCCATGGTGAAAATCTGCCCACAAAGTCGAAAAAAAGGCTCATTTGACGTTAAGTGGTAAAAAGCCCTCTGCTCCCGTAAATTTAAGGGGCAAATCGTAGAAGTTGGAAATGGCTATAAGGATTTGCGCTAAAATACCACAAATTTAAGGGAAATGAATTGATTTTTTTAAAACTTTTTTAATTTTAAAGTCATTCACTGGAAAATTAATATACTTAATATGAACAAATAAAGAAATGGTCGTACAAAAGCTCAAAGCCCTAGCTCAAACAGTTTCTCAGATAACACAATTAAATGTTTTTAATTAGTGAAAAAATTCAAATTTTCTAAAACTGCCTTGCAATTTCAATTTTGTCAAAGAAGTATGATAGTAACATTTTCTAATACTTTAGTATAGTGAAAATAAATGTAAGGATTTGATTGAAGTTTATATTATTAGTTGTAGAGAAATAAAATGTTTTTATGAAGTTGTTGGGTGTTAAAATTGTCCTCAATTTTCCATAGTAAAAGTGAAATGTAAGGAATAAATTTCATACGCAAAAATGTAAAACTAAAGAAAAACACATACAAAAAGGGTCCAGTGGAGTTAAAAGGGACCACACGGGTGATTTAAACCCGTCGCTGGGATTTTAAAAATGGTAGATCCTGAAAAACGTTTGGCTAAAATGATTTATAGTCGTCTACAGAATATTTATATGATATAATTAAAAATGAAAAAAAAACCACTTCATTTTCACCTGAAAACTTAGTCCTAGTGTCCCTTAAGATATTTACAAGGCAAATAAAACGTATATCCTAAATTCGGAATAGTTTTATATAATACGAAGATAAACAAAGCTTACCATACACAACATGTACACTGGTCAGTTTAAAACTAGCTAGCGTCTGGGAGACGAAGCTCGAATCGGGTACTTCCGTGAACGGTCGGGGCAGCCAGGCTTTGTTCAGAACACTGGGTATATTCTTGTAGTAGTTACAGTGGGGAACACAACTATAATCACAAAAGTCTTCCGAGAAATAATTCATTACGAGATTTCAGACAGACACATGTTTCAGAGTGCTTCAAGACTGAATATTTGTAATCAAAACACACTTTATTGGTTTCTCAAGTGGAGTATAACTAAACCGCGTTACAATGCCACGCTTAACGCAGCACTCCTAGCTCAGTGGTTGAGAGTTAGCTTCTGTTCCTGAAGTTGCAAGTTCAAATGTCTGTGGAACTACTGAACTCCATTTCCTTTCATTTTAAATGAGTACATATCTCCTATAACAGGGTTTCTTCATTTCTTATGTATTTGGCGTTTATTTAGTATTCCGTCATACCGGTAGATAGTAACCATGACATTAATCTAGCAATAGGGAGGAGGTTTCATACTAACGGCCTGTATTACGATCTCCGGTTAAGGTTTGGGGTAAGATTTACCTGAGAGTTACGTACTGCGACTGTATTACAATCTTTGGTTAAGGGCTACCCGGGAGTTATTTTTGGAGGTAAACTAACCACCACCTCAAGTGGTGGATAAAGATGATACCTTGGAGTTAACTCGTATTTCCGAATGAAACATGGCGTACCACCGGCAGAGATTGATTATTGAGAGTGATTCAGAATATATTTTCAAGTTTTTGGAAATGTTATCTATACATTAGAATAGTTCACTCCAACACCCAGTCTTAAATATTACTGTCAGGGCGTAAGGAACTAACCATTGTGCTTGGATTGTTTTTGGAAGGCCAAACATTTTAGGTTAAATGACAAGCAGTGTGGGCAAAGGTAAACGTATTTTGCGTGTTAGTTTATATTTAGGTTGGTTTTTAAAATTGTCGAATGGCTTTCCACGTTAGTTTTAAGTGATATTCATGAAATGTTTGCGTCAAAAGACTACGGTTTTCGATTATTAAAGTGATATTCGTAAAACTTTTACGTCAAAACTCTTAACACTATTTTTAACGAAACTTTGAAGTGTGGCATAGTTTTCCAAATAGAATAACCAAGGAACGGTATTAGAAAGATGCAACAAACTTAAGAATATTGTGTTGAACTTAAATGTCAGGCAACATGTGTAAATCCGAATCAACATTAGAACCATCGATGTTGCTTTTCTATAAATATAATAGCTTTCGCGAACGGAAAAGCTAATAAAAAGGTAATTATAACTATTGTTTACGGTATCCTATTGTAGCTCAGTAATCCAATAACGTACTAGAACCGCATCTTGTGTGCTCAATGACATGTATATAAATTACATTTTAGGTTATGTTCATGTCAAAATTCTCTAAAAAAAATCTCCAAAACCGTTCACAATCTATAATAGTCTGTCCGCTCGCCTTGTTACTAATGACCAATAATGACGCTATAATGTTGCAGATTACCACGAGATAGCGTTGTATAAACAGTGAAATCACTCAGAAAACTATTGCCAAGGAGAAATACATATCTCTTTGGTGTTGCCAACTTCTCGCCCAGCATCATAAACCTTAGGGTTACTAACTATCGGTTGATATGCGTTTGTAATACGCGGCAATGCACCTAACCTTCAGGTAGCGATAACTGATAGGTTACAAACCATGACTTTTAACCGGAGATCGTAATACAGGCCGTAAGTCGATTTAATTTTATAACCGCAAATTTCACCATTGTTGTAATTATATTTGTAAGTAAAATGAAGCAACACAAGCAATATTATTTAATTATATTACAGTAAAACGAGTTATAAAAATAAAGGACAACAATCCACTACGGACAATCGAACTCGAATTGCTTGCGTAGAAGTGAAGTAGCTTAACCACTGCCCAAATCAGTGCCTTGCGGCCTGTTATAGAGTTAAACTAAAGGCGGCACACAGAAGCTGACGGTTGTGAACCGCGAACTCACACGAAGGGACTTTGAAAAAATGTACCGAGTGTACATCTCGTTAAAACACCCAATTTATGACAATTTTTTTGTATTAACCATTTCCGTGATATTCGTTATTGTTTTGAACTTTCAAATATTTTTTTAAAGTGCTATGTTAGCATTCTTTTACCGAGCGGGATGGCTCAGGGTAACGTCTGTGTCCCCATTCGGGAGGTTGTGAGTTCGATTCCAGCGCCGACCTTCCTGACCCATGGAATTTTTTCGACGGTTTCCCCGGATCGCTAGGCGAATGCTGGGAAGGTTCATTACATCCCCCCCAATTTCCTGTCCCTCCATTTCACTTCACGATTCACGTGCTTGGTCTATTTCAGGGTTGAAAGTGTCGGCGGGAGTCTCGGCGTCGCATGGCAGGGGAAAAGGATGCTCTGTGTAACCTTCGTTCCCCGGAATGGGGGCGGTCTCCGAGTCCCGGTCCCTCTAGTGGGAAGTGCACGCCTGCAGGGGGAGGGGAGCGGGTTGTACTAGATGCCATCCGGGGAATTTCAAATCTGTAAAAGGTAAGGGCCCTGCCCTCTGCCCTGTCCCCTCTCACCTCACCCCTCCCGGGAGCGCTCCTTCACGGGCTTATGTCGAGGTGCCAGCATTCTTTTGTTTCTGGTGATGTCATACAAAGAGTATGGAATTTCAAAGGCACCATTCCACCTTATAAACATTTGACTGTCACTTCGGCTTCCTGTATTCCTCTTGTACCAATAACGAAATCTATAATCAAGTCATTTCAGTAAACGCTTGTCTAGATTTACGTGAAGTGGGTAGAAGGAAAGGCTTTTACAAGAATACTTTGTAGAAGAGTGGATACAGATAGTCATGTGAATGTACCTGGGATGTATTGACAACATTGGTCAGGATTGTAAAACAAACGGGAACGAGATGAGAAACTGTAATCTTGTATTCCTGGAAGTGGGGAAAGTAGAACAGAATGTACTATGATTTCTTCTTGTGAAGTAAAAGCTGTTTTACAAGGATGAACTTAAACAGAGCACACATTCTGTTTCCTTTACGGTGTAAATCAGAATTCACCCGTAGAGTTATCGCTATCTCCTTTAACATTCAGGCCCACACAGATTGAGAATTACTCAATATCTCTGTTGTCAGGATAAAGGAAAGCAATCTTGTTTAGGCTGAGATTCGAAGTTGGACCTCCGGATTCCTAGGCAGAAACGTCACCCATTACAATACTCTTATCAAGAAATATCCCTAAGTATGTGTTCCAAAATGTATTCTTATATAAAAATAGAAGAAGAAACAAAAGCTGATGTGTTGCATTCGCACGCCTTTCTCTAACCACTCTTCTACAAACATTTTTATTAAAGCTTACTCTACTATTTACTTCTTTTTATCGAGATGAACTTTCATTACACGTTTATATCTACATTTTGTTGTAGGAAGAAAAATACAGTAGCATAAAGTGATAGTCGAATTTCTAAAAAGCAGGTCGCCATCTACTTACCTTGAAACAATAACATTTGAAAAAAGTATAAGTATTTAAAAATTTAAACTAATAATAAAGAATGTATTGAAAATGATTAAAGAAAAAATATTATTTGACCTCAATTGTGTGCTTTAACAAGATTTATATTTTCGTGTAGAACTTTCACGGTTTACCAGTTATACAAAAGTCATTCAGAATGAAGAGGACTTCACAGGCTATTCGTAGAAAATTGAAGATAAACATTTTATTCGTAATGCAAATATCTTAAACATATGGTATTTTAATACAAATTCTCCATGCAAAGAGTAGTTTGAAATGGGGGATTTTGTTGAATATATTCGTGTCACATCTTTGGAAGATGCTGTGTCTCTCTCTCACAAACACACGTGGACCATTTTATAAAAATACCTTTTTATTTATTCAGGGAGCTCCAAAACGTGTATTTCTGGTGAAATCTATGTATAATTTTTACTTTCCCTACTTCGTATAGTAAGTAGGAGAAGTATTGTATTCCACCCAAAAATTCGATACCGAGATTTCACCGGAAATACATGTTTTGAGACCCCTTGAATAAAAAAAAATCTGATGTGTTACACTCACATGACTTTCTCCACTCTTGTACAATCTATTTTTACAAACGCCTATTCTCCATATGCATTATGTTAATCGAGATATCGAGATGTCAATCGTATTGCTAATTTTCTTATAGATGCAAGGGGAATATGGTAGCTTTTAAGCGATGGTCAAATATTTTAACGCTGGTTGCTATGCGGCGCATTCCATTCTCTTTGCAAGTCCAGGACATAAAAAAATGAATAACGAATTTGAGAAAAAGTAAGTATTGGAAAATTTAAGGGAATAACAAGCAATATCTCGAAAACGGTTCACTCAACAAAAGAAATGTATATGACATAAGTTGTGTACTTTAACGCGATCTACATTTTTTGTGTAGTAAAATTTTGTCTATCTCTTATGGTTTACCTGTTATGCAAAAGTCGTTCACAATGAACAATACTTTTGGAGACATTCCCAGAAAATTCAAGATATACATTTCATTTCTCATGACATTATCTTAAACATATGATATTTTAATCAAAATCGTTAGAGCCATTTTTGAGAAAATTAAAATTTTCGAAAAATCTTCCATGTAAAGGGTAGTCTGGGGCGGGGGGATTTTCTTGAAAACCTTCGTGTCGCATCTCTGGAAGATACTGAGCCTAAACACCAAGTTTGGTGCTTATCCGACTGTTCGTTTTTGAGTTATGCTGTTCACAGACACACACACACACACAGACACACACACACACACACACAGACACACACACACACACAGACACACACACGGACATGTTTCCAAAAATGCTTTTTTTGGATTCAGGAGGTCTCAAAACATGTATTTCCGGTGAAATCTCGGTATCGAATTTTTGGGTGGAATGCAATACTTCCCCTACTTACTATACGTAGTAGAGAAAGTAAAAATCTGATGTGTTACACTCACATGACTTTCTCTACTCTTGTACAATCTATTTTTACAAACGCTTATTCTCCATATGCTTCATGTTAATTGAGATATCGAGATGTCGATCTTATTGGTAATTTTCTTGTAGATGCAAGGGGAATATGGTAGCTTTTAAGCGATAGTCAAATATTTTATCGCTGGTTGCTATGTGGAGCATTCCATTCTCTTTGCATGTCTAGGACACAAAAAAATGAATAACGAATTTGAGAAAAAGTATAAGTATTGGAAAATTTAAGGAAATAACAAGCAATATCTCGAAAACGGTTCACTCAACAAAACAAATGTATATGATATAAGTTGTGTATTTTAACGCGATCTACATTTTTTGTGTAGTAAAATTTTGTCTATCTCTTATGGTTTACCAGTTATGCAAAAGTCGTTCACAATGAAGAATACTTTTGGAGACATTCCCAGAAATTTCGAGATATACATTTCATTTCTCATGACATTATCTTAAACATATGATATTTTCATCAAAATCGTTAGAGCCATTTTTGAGAAAATTAAAATTTTCGAAAAATCTTCCATGTAAAGGGTAGTCTGGGGTGGGGGGATTTTCTTGAAAACCTTCGTGTCGCATCTCTGGAAGATACTGAACCTAAATACCAAGTTTGGTGCTTATCCGAATGTTCGTTTTTGAGTTATGCTGTTCACAGACACACAGACACACAGACACACACACACACACACAGACACACACACACACAGACACACACACGGACATGTTTCCAAAAATGCTTTTTTTGGATTCAGGAGGTCTCAAAACATGTATTTCCGGTGAAATCTCGGTATCGAATTTTTGGGTGGAATGCAATACTTCCCCTACTTACTATACGTAGTAGAGAAAGTAAAAAAGCATTTATGGAAACATGCCCGTGTGTGTGTGTGTCTGTGAACAGCATAACTCAGAAACGAACAGTCGGATAAACACCAAACTTGGTATTTAGGTTCAGTATCTTCCAGAGATGCGACACGAAGGTTTTCAAGAATATCCTCCACCCCAGATTACCCTTTACATGGAACATTATACGAAAATTTTTATTTTCTCAAAAATGGCTCTAACGATTTTGATTAAAATATCATATATTTAAGATATTGTCATGACAAATAAAATGTATATCTTGAATTTTCTGGGAATGTCTCCAAAAGTATTCTTCATTGTGAACGACTTTTGCATAACTGGTAAACCATAAGAGATAGACAAAATTTTACCACACAAAAAATGTAGATCGCATTAAAATACACAATTTATGTCATATATAAATTTTTTTGTTGAGTGAACCATTTTCGAGATATTGCTTGTTATTCCCTTAAATTTTCTAATACTTTTTCTCAAATGGGAATTCGTGATTCATTTTTTTTGTCCTGGTAATGCGAAGAGAATGGAATACTGCACATAGCAACCAGCTCTTGAAATATTTGACTATCGCTTAAAGCCTACCATATTCCCCTTGCATCTACAAGAAAATTAGCAATAAGATTAACATCTCGATTAACATGAAGCATATGGAGAATAAGCGTTTGTAAAACAAGAGTAGAGAAAGTCATGTGAATGTAACACATCAGATTTTTTTCTTGGAATGCAATATTTCCTGTATTTACCATAATTAAGAAGTAGAGAAGGTACTCTACTGAATGCATATAAATAACTTTGGCTAGCCTCGTGGTCTAGTCGGTACGAGGTGTCCCGGGTTCGATTCCCGGCTGGGATGGAAATTTGTCTCTAGCCAAGAATAATCCCTGTCCTCCCCAGTGTTTGGAAGTATGAATAAGTATGTGAATGTGTGTATGTCACCTAACGTATAAAACGCAAATAAAAACCACAAATCCAATGATAAATGTGTACGAGTTAACACCATTGCCAATAGGCAATATATTCCAAAGGTAAGAGGTCGCCGATATGACCATTCGTTAAAGGTGGGGTATAAATGGAAAAATAAAAAAATAATTCTCACGTAATACGTATACATGACTCTCTCTACCCTCTATCGTTTATTAGTGGGTATACACATTATTCTTACTAAAGCTTATTTTTCTATCCACTACATTTTAATCCAAATAAACCTTTGCAGAAACAGCTACATTACACATTTCGTTATAGATACAAAGGGAACAGCGATAGTCAAATGTTTAAGAACTGGACGCTATATGCTGGCATTAAAATTCCATGTTTCCATGACATCACGAGAAACAACTGAAAATCGACGGGACTTTAAAAGAATGACTAGTATTTAACAATTCGAACCTTCAATAATATCTGAAAAACTGCTTATGCCACACAAAAAAAACTTATTTTAAGTAAATTGCGAGTTTTAAACGCTTAACGTTTGCTAGTTATACAAGATGATTCAAAATTTCTTACGAATGAAGACTTCACAGGCCGTTCTCAGAAAATTCAAGATATACATTTTATTTGTTATGTAAATATCTTTCATATATGGTATTTTAATCAACATCTTTAGAGCATTTTTTACTAAATCAAAAATTTCGAAAAATGTTCCATATAAAATGCAGTTTGGGGTTGGGGGGATTTCCTTGAAAATCTCATGTCGCATCTTTGGAAGATACTGAACTAGAATACCGAGTTTGGTGTTGATCCGACTTTTCGTTATGGAGATATGGTGTCCACAAACACGCGGACCTTTTTCAAAATGTGCTTTTGCGGATTTACGATGCCTCAAAACAAGCATTTCCGGTTAAATCTCGGTATATAATTTTTGGGTGAAATGCAATACCTTCTCTTACTACTATGTACGTGGTAGAGAATGTAAAAACTGTAAACTTCCACACGAAGAAGTTGCGATGATCAAACAATTATAAGACTGATAAACAAAAATCGTTGAAAACCACTGAACTCAGCGGGATGGCACAAGCAGTAACATCTGTGGTCCGCAGTCGGGAGGTGCCACGTTTGAACCCCCGGGGCCGACCAATCTGACTGAAGGTTTTTCGCGGTTTTCCTCGGTCGTTAAGCTGGGTTTGAACCGCAAATTATCCTATTATCCCTTTCATCACGCATTTCATTTCCTTCTTCTTCAACGCCATACCACACATTGTGCTGATGACCCATCCTGGATATGCTATGATCCAGAGTTTGCTTGCTCCTCGACAGACTACTGACACAAGACATTGGGCTGCTCACCCATCCTGGATATGCTATGATCCAGAGTTTGCTTGCTCCTCGACAGACTACTGACACAAGACATTGGGCTGATCACACATCCTGGATATGCTATGATCCAGAGTTTGCTTGCTCCTCGACTGGCTACTGACCCAAGGCATTGGGCTGATCACACATCCTGGATATGCTATGATCCAGAGTTTGCTTGCTCCTCGACTGGCTACTGACCCAAGGCATTGGGCTGATCACACATCCTGGATATGCTATGATCCAGAGTTTGCTTGCTCCTCGACTGGCTACTGACCCAAGACATTGGGCTGATCACACATCCTGGATATGCTATGATCCAGAGTTTCCTTGCTCCTCGACAGACTACTGACACAAGACATTGGGCTGATCACCCATCCTGGATAGGCTATGGTCCAGAGTTTGCTTGCTCCTCGACAAGCTACTAATACAAGGCATTGACTTGTATATGCCGTTGGCGATGGAAGTTCTATAACGAAGAGGGTAATTCGTTAAAGAAGAAGAAGAAAAACGCCTAAACATGCACTGTAATATCGTTTGTTACTTTTGCATATTAAAACGGGACATTTGTGTCCTTAATTTGGCTGCTAGTTGAGACGAATATTTTCTAGAAACAAAATCTGGATTCAAGCCAAAGATGAAATTGCAAAACTTGTGACACTACGTGGTTGAAACAAATCCATGATAAACATCAGTTTTGGAACCAGTTATTCTTGTTTCCAAGAACTGTCAAGGAAATCTGAGAGACACTGAACAGGAAATGAAACTTTTTTCCAAATCTCTTCAATCTGTTGCTTGCATGTGAACAAGGGGATATGTTATAGGAAGGGGACCAGTAGAATGTTAACAGGTAGAGAAGTTTATCATGATCTTCAACACACACACACACTCACTCACTCTCACTGGTGGGACGTGTGCAGCATATCTTAGCTGTCAAGAAGTTTCCACTTGCAGTTAACGGCCAAGTGAAAACCTCGCGTCTTCACCAGCTCCAAACATCGGCAGTAAATAGCACGGAGTTTGACATCTGTCAGAAACTTGCTGAGTGCACAACTACTGAAAATGCAGTTTGATAAAAATAGCAGAGTATTTAGAGAGCAGTTTTACTACACCACTTCCGGTTGTATGTCAGCTGCCGTTAAAATTGCTTATGTATGGCATTCCTTATTCTGGGACGAAATTCATGGTGCCATTGCAAACATAGTTGTGTTTCTATGTCTCTCAGCAACTCGTCTCAGATATCCACGGCTGTTCATGTTTCTGTAAAACAAAAAGTCCAACTGTCTGCTCCATATACTAGAATTGGTAATATTATTGTTTTATAAAGCCAATTTTTATGTTATTAGGTATTTACCTTTTTCCTACTATTGCATTACTGTTTTGATAATAAACAAAAGTAGCTTTCCTCAGTTTGTTTAATATTTCCTGTTCTATTTTCCCATCTTCACTTACTGAGACTCCTGTATTCAAAAGTATCTGTTCCAGAGTCTCACCACGACATGTCATTATGACCTCTTTATCTTCTCTTCCTATATGCATTATTTTACTTATAGCAGTATTTAATTCCAGTTCTTTTCTGGCCAGCTTCTTCTTCCATTCTGTTATTCTGCAAACTATCCTTGTTGTTTGTAATCATACAATGTCATATCAGCATATATCAGTGATTGTACCCCAAACTGCTCTTAAATTTTATACCCAACTACTGTTCCTCTTTTACAAATTTTCCAAATTTCATCCATCATAATTATAAATAATAATGGTGACAGAACAAAGGTCGACACGGAGCCGAAGCCCCCCTTCTAGCGTCCAGGGGAAGGCGTCATCGAGTGACACTCCCTTTCGTGGATTTTTCCATTAGGCCAATACCTTATAACTTTCAAGTGTTAAGGAAATTGGTAATTATTTAGGTAGGGTAAAACAAAAATGGATGAGAAAATTATATATGGAAGAGATATAGGTACAACAGAGGTAGATAGAGCCAAAGAATTGTAGATATAATGGTTTCAGCAGCGAGATAACCGCTGTGTTGAAGCTCGCTGGAACCAAGGATAGGTAGGCAGCAACTCACAGGTTGGGAGTTGTTGCATTCAGGATAAAAGAATCTGCAGTGTTAACAAGTAGGTTAAGGGTAAGTAGTAGAGCTAACTGAATGTAATTATACTATGTATATGTATTTTGATAGATATGGTGAAATAAATTCTTATCTTATAAGTTTCAAAAGGCTCCCCGCTTGCGCAGGAACGGGAATGGATACGCCACCCTAAAGGGGTAGACTACCGAAAAACCTAGGTAGGACCGACAGTGAACTGTCTACCGGCTATCCAAGGCGGTACCGGAGGACTTTGAGGCGTCTCACAACCCTGCTTGGGCGTCACTTCCCAGACGTACCCAATCTCCAATGAGTATAGGGAACCACTACCCCGTCGAGACCAACTCAATCCGAAAGGCTCCCAAACGGGAGGGGCTCAGACGTTCAACCCGTCGCACTTCTAGTAATGTCACAAGTAGCACGAGTGTTAGGGGTACGCAGCACTACGGCAGCTGAAGGGGTCGGAACCTCCCCTACGGGGAGTAATGGGGACAGGAAAATTCGCGATATTATATAATCCACTTGAGCATTCGCCTAACAACCAGGGAAAACCGCAGAAAACCAAGGTCAGAATGGCCAGCTCACGGTAATCGAACCGGGAACCTTCCGAATGCCATATTCTCAAGTTACCATGGAGTCATCTACCTCAATATCTAGAAGCGTTAGGGAGCCCGTCTGCCACCTTCGCACTCGCTTCGTCCGTTTGTCGCGGAGGTGTCGCCGGCACAATACGCCTAGCGTTAGTCCCTAAAACATCAGTTTTCTGAAATAAAAGCCTCTTTTCAGGGATCCCTTAAGTGTTAGTCAAAGTAACAATGAGGCACACAAAAAGTTATGAGTGAAATATCGGTTGCATATTGTCAACGTCTGCGTGCATGCTATTTGAAACAGACGAGGGTGCCAAGTGAAACTGCAGCAGTACAACAACGCCAGCGAGGATGGTTTAAAAGCGCAATTAAAGCCTCTTCAAAAAGTGTTTTTATCCGGGAATATTTAACTGTGAGAATGCCATTACACGCTCATGCACGAGTGGTATCGCTTTCCGATCGCGCAACACAAAAATGTACTGTTTCAATCGAAATTAACCTCTTTCCCAGTTGTTTGATACGGTTCGTTTATTTCCCACTCAGTCTGTAAATTACCAAGTACAGTGAAATACTCTCTGCATTCAATAACCTCCATCCAGTTAACCAATTAACTGTGTTCAAAACTGACTATACAGAGGCAAAGACAAGAGTTGGCTACAACATATACTTCCAGCTTTATATCCTTACAAAACAGGCTATATGATGTAATACAAAACCAAATATCATGCTTATTCAGATTTTTCCTTTCTCTACTACATACTTACAGTAAGTACAGGAAGTACTTATTCCACCAAGATTTCACCGGAAATATATGCATCAAGGCCCCCTGACACCCCTCCCAAAAAAAAAAAGTATTTTCAGACAAAGGTCCGTGTGTATGTGTCTATGGACAGCATAATTAAAACTCCGATGCAATGCATTCAAATGACTTTGTCTACCCTCTATAGCATATTAGTGCTTATACAAACTATTCTTATAATTAAAACAGCGTGTTTTTAACCTCACCAAATATAGCATTATTTTTACTCATAGAAACAGCAATTACTTGACTGCTTTCACGGAAAATAACTTCTTAATATTAAAACAAAAACGGATTCGAACGAGCGGGATGGCTCAGGCGGTAAAGTCTGTGGCACGCATTCGGGAGGTCCCGAGTTCAAATCCCGTGGGCCAACCAACTGTCTGAGTTTTTTTCGTGGTTTTCCACAGTCGCCAAGGTAAACACCGGATTGTATATTTAATACCACGACCCAAAGTTCCACCTTAAGTCTAAAACAATAGTGAAATGAAAAATAAGTGGAAATAGCGAATGCTATGCCATCTATCTACAGACAATGTAAGCAGACTGGACGGCACCCTAACGCCATCTGCACGACACGAAGCAGAAAATCCGGCCTGCCACACGCGGGGGTTCTCTGTGGGCATGTGAAGAAGCAGGATGGATTTCCAGGGATGAGACCTAGAAGGCTAACTGTCCGCCATTCTGTGTGAGGGTGGCGGTTAGACTGGAAGACACCCTAACGCCATCCGCACGGCATGAAGCAGGTGGTTACAGGGATGAGACCTAGAAGGCTAATTGTCCGCCTTTCTGTGTGAGGGTGGCGGTTAGACTGGACGGCACCCTAACGCCATCTGCACGGCATGAAGCAGCAGGTTACAGGGATGAGACCTAGAAGGCTAATTGTCAGCCTTTCTGTGTGAGGGTGGCGGTTAGACTGGACGGGACCCTAACGCCATCTGCACGGCATGAAGCAGCAGGTTACAGGGATGAGACCTAGAAGGCTAACTGTCCGCCTTTCTGTGTGAGGGTGGCGGCTAGACTGGACGGCACCCTAACGCCATCTGCACGGCATGAAGCAGGCGGTTACAGGGATGAGACCTAGAAAGCTAACTGTCCGCCTTTCTGTGTGAGGGCGGCGGTTAGACTGGACAGCACCCTAACGCCATCTGCACGGCATGAAGCAGGCGGTTACAGGGATGAGACCTAGAAGGCTAATTGTCAGCCTTTCTGTGTGAGTGTGGCGGTTGGACTGGGCGGCACCCTAATGGCGTCTGCACGGCACGAAGCACAAGATTCGGTAACTATGTGCTAGGTCTCTGTGACACGTGACGGAGCGGGTGGTTACAGGGATGAGACCTAGAAGGCTAACTGTCCATCACATATCGTTCTAAGAGTTATCCACCAACAGATCCGTCGCGATATGACAGGGAGTTAAAGCAACGTAAAATAAAATAGAGTAAAAAACAAAAACAAAAAAACGGATTCGTTTCTTACTAGGCATAATGTCTAAAATGTAAGCAACGAAAACAAAGAACAGAAACTAGAGCACTTAAAAATGGTACTATAGCAAATAATAAGATATGAATTAATAAAATAAAACAGTCTTACGAAATTGGTTCAATCAGCTCTCCTTCGAAGCAAAAGCCGCTGAAAGAGGATTCACAAAATGTATCTTTTATAAAATTACCATAGATGTTTAGGTTCTTCACTAAACCACAGCAGTAAATTAATTTTTCAGTGTAAATATTCAAATGCTTTCATTCGTAGTAACAAGCGCTTGCGTCGAAAAGAAACAAAGGACAATCGCACAACTTCCGGCATGCCTGTTAGGTGACACAATTCACAGAAAAGTGTAAAATTAAAACATGGAATGTTTCTAAAATGGGTAACGCTACGAAAAAAAAAATGTTTGAACACAAAATGTGTGTTTTAATGAGCTCTACAATTATTCACAAATAAACTTTTGTCTATCTGTTATGGTTTTTCTACGAAGTTATATAAATTTATATTAAGTCAAACAAATGAATGGGATTTTACAAACTATTCCCAGAAAATTCAAGATATAAATTTTATTTGTCGTGTAAAAATATTAAATATGTGCTATTTTAATAAAAATCATTACGCCAGTTTTGAGAAAATCAGAAATTTCGAAAAATGTTTCATGTAAAAGGTAATTTCGGGTTGGGGAATTTTGTTGAAAATTTTCATGTCGCATCTTTGGAAGATACTGAATTTAAATTCTAAGTTTGGCAATTATCGGAGTTTTCAAGTTATGTTGTTCACAGTCACACACACGGACGTTTTTTTCCAAAAATGCTTTTTTATTTAGGGGACCTGTATTTCCATTCTGTATCGAATACCTTATCTAGCTACTAGTTACGTACTAGAGAAAGTAAAAACGAAGTGTTCTATAACTATCAACTTGGTATTTAAGTTCAATATATTCCAAAGATGAGATACGAGGAGTTTCAAGAAAATTTCACCATCCTAAGCTGCTTTTTAAATGGAACAATTTTGGTTATTTTTTATTTTTTCAAAAATGGCTCCAACGATTTCTATTAAAATACTATATGCTTAAGATATTTGCCTGACAAATAAAATGTATATTTTGAATTTTCTGGGAATAGCCCATGAAACCCTCTTCATTTTGAATGACGTTTGTATTGCATTGGTAAAGAGTTATAGATTGACAAAATCTTACTACACAAAGAAATGTAGACAATTTATGCCAAATAAATATTTTTGTGGTATTAACCATTTCCGAGATACTCTTCGTTATGGTTTGAATGGTTTGCCAGTTATGCAAAATTCATTCAGAATGAAGACGACTTTTGGGGACATTCCCAGAAAATTCAAGATATACATTTCATTTGTATGAAAGTTTCTTAAACATATGATATTTTAATCAAAATTGTTACAGCCATTTTTGAGAAAATAAAAATTTTCGAAAAATGTTCCATGTTAAGGGTAGTTTGGGCTGAGGGGATTTTCTTGAAAACCTTCGTGTCACATCCTTGGAAGATACTAAGCTCAAATACCAAGTTTGGTATTTATCCGACTGTTCGTTTTTGAGTAATGCTTCAGAGACACACACACACACGGACGTGTTTCCAAAAATGCTTTCTTTGGATTCAGGGGGTCTCAAAACATGTATTTCCGGTGAAATCTCGGTATCGAATTTTTGGGTGGAATGCAATACTTCCCCTAATTACTATACGTAGTAGAGAAAGTAATACGCTTTGGTAAACGACAGATGTTAGAGAAGGTCAGGTGAATGTAACGCACATTATATTTTGATTTGTTTTATTTTATTTTATTCAGTAAGGGAGTTTGAAAACGTGATTTTCGGTGAAATCTCTGTGTCGAGATTTTGGGTGGAATGCAATACTTCCCCTACTTCCTATAGGTAAGCAGTAGATAGTAGGCCTAAAGCTCACTGTTACACTAAGCGATGCAAGATATCATCTCAGTCACTTAGCTGTTGGTAGTTCCAATTTTCCACAGCAGTTACACATTTCCGTACATCGCCGCAGGAAAGTAAACATCAACCGGTTTATCTGTCCTACACCACACTTCCCCTACCCGCAACCAGATCACAATTTGCACCTTCACAACAGAAAGGGAGAACGCAAACCTAATTTCAGGTAAGGCACTTTCCATCCGCTAGGCCTCTAGAAACGCGGTTTATAAACGTGTACACTTTATTTTTCTTCCTCTTTACTTTCCTTGCTGCTATAGTATTGTACTCCAGCCCATCAATTCTGTATATCACTGAAAGTACAGTTTTGCTCCCCGAATAAAGCGTATACAAATGTTCCACCGCGTGCTCAAAAACGAAAACCAAAAACTGGCATTTAAGTTCGGTATTTTCCAAAGATAGGACACGAAGATTTTTTAGAAAATCTTCACACCCCAAACTATCCTTTACATGGAAATAAATTTGATATTTTTAGCTCTAAGGATTTGATTAAAATACCACACGTTTAAGATATTTACACGACAAATAAAACGTATATCTTGAATTTTCTGGGAATGGCCTGTGAAGTCGTATTCATTCCAAAGACATTTTATATAATTTTGAATAATTGGTTGAAGATGTTATGTTACCCCACGTATGGGAGATATGTTTCTTGGAGTGTTCGCCCCACGTACGATACAAACTTTCCGGTGGCCTTCGCCCCATGTTCACTTTTCCGGTAGCCTTCGCCGCCACGTTTAAAAATCAAACTTGTATTTTAATGTTTATTTTAAATATTATTCAGTAGTAATTTTTACTTTCTCTACTACGTATATTAAGTAGGGCAAGTATTGTATTCCACCAAAAAATTCGATACCGAGATTTCACCGGAAATACATGTTTTGAGACCCTCTGAATCCAAAAAAAGCATTTTTGGAAACACGTCTGTGTGTGTCTGTGAACGCATAACTCAGAAACGAACAGTCGGATAAACACCAAACTTGGTATTTATGTTCAGTATCTTCCAGAGATGCGACACGAAGGTTTTCAAGAAAATCCCCCACCCCAGACTACCCTTTACATGGAATATTTTTAGAACATTTTAATTTTCTCAAAAATGGCTCAAACGATTTTGATTAAAATATCATATGTTTAAGATATTTTCATGACAAATAAAATGTATATCTTGAATTTTCTGGGAACGTCTCCAAAAGTATTCTTCATTGTGAATGACTTTTGTATAACTGGTAAACCATAAGAGAGACAAAATTTTACTGCACAAAAAATGTAGATCGCGTTAAAATACACAATTTATGTCACATGTGTTTTCTTTGTTGAGTGAACCATTTTCGAGGTATTGCTTGTTTTTTCCTTAGAATTTTCAATACTTATTTTCTCAAATGGAAATTCGTTATTCATTGTTTTTTTTGTCTTGGATGTGCAAAGAGTATTTTTCTGTGGCAAAGAGAATGGTGCTGCACCTAGCAACCAGCTATTAAGAGATATGTCTATGCTTAAAGGCTACTGTATTTCTATATTGCCCTTGCAAATACAAAACAAGGGGAACATAGTACGCCTTAAGCGATAGTCAAATATTTTTAGAACTGGTCGCTATGTGTAAAGTGTAATTCTCTTTGCATGTCAAAAGATCGTTTCTGCAAATGTTTACCTCCATTAATATGAAATAGATGGAGAATAAGAGTTTGTAAAAATAGTTTGTACAAGAGTAAAGAAAGTTGTAACACATCACATTTTTTTATTACTCCTTCACACGAATAAATAATACTTTACTGATATATCCTACTGTAGAGCTGTGAGATTATTGTTATTTTCTCTTTTTAAACACGTAAACTTTATATTATTCTCACCGCAATGAAGTTTTATGTCTTACACTGAACCTGTATCATACCGATCGGGTACGCAATCTTGTAGCGTCTGCTGCCTGAATTTGTACTTTTTCTCTATTTCAAGTCTCTGATTGGCTAAGCCTACTCCAATAGAATACTTTTATTTAACTTAAGCTTTTTCTAGTTGTTGATTGGCTATTTATAAACTGTTTTAATATTACATTATTGTTCCAAGAATTATTAGTAGCATTATTAAACTTTCTAATTTATTGTTGTCTCATTGTTAGCAACCTTCGGATTTTGCTTTATAATTCTGTTTGTTACGGAAAGTAGCTTGCTTTATTCTCACAGCTCCTACATTGTTAAACTACGTAATACATTCACATAACTTTATTATACATGTACTTTAATATAATATAATATAATATAAACATAATACAATGACTTACATACATTTTATACATGATATTATACTCATATTGCTTTATGGCAGGCTGTTATATTTTATATTATATTAGACTGATATTATTTAAGTGATAAAAAAACTGCCTCGTGGTAAACATTAAGAGGTAGACAAAAATGTACTACACAGAAACTGTAAGTCTCCTTATAACAACTATAACTTATAAGAAAATGAAATTCTTGTGGCATATGACTATTTATTGATTCCTATTGGCTTGAGGTTTCCAATTCCTTCAAATTTTTTGAAGTGCTGAGTCATTCAAAGGGTATGGAATTTCAAAGCCAGCATATAGCAACCCGCTTTTTAAACACTTGACTATCATTGCAGTGTCCTTTATACACAACGAAATGTGTAATGGAACCATTATCGCGATTATAACTGGCCCTCGTAGCCGTGGTCGCTGGAGTGTGTACCTCCGGTCCACAGCCAAGCTAACGGTCGCGGGTTCGAGTCCCGCCATGGACATGGTTGAGGAAATAAACGGTAACGAAAACAGTAAAAAAAATCTGATGTGTTACACTCACATGACTTTCTCTACTCTTGTAAATCTATTTTTACAAACGCCTATTCTCCATATGCTTTATGTTAATCGAGATATCGAGATGTCAATCTTATTGCTAATATTCATGTAGATGCAAGGGTAATATGGTAGCTTTTAAGCGATGGTCAAATATTTTAACGCTGGTTGCTATGCGGCGCATTCCATTCTCTTTGCATGTCCAGGACATAAAAAAATGAATAACGAATTTGAGAAAACGTATAAGTATTGGAAAATTTAAGGGAATAACAAGCAATATCTCGAAAACGGTTCACTCAACAAAAGAAATGTATATGACATAAGTTGTGTATTTTAACGAGATCTACATTTTTTGTGTAGTAAAATTTTGTCTATCTCTTATGGTTTACCAGTTACGCAAAAGTTGTTCACAATGAAGAATACTTTTGGAGACATTCCCAGAAAATTCGAGATATACATTTCATTTCTCATGACATTATCTTAAACATATGATATTTAAATCAAAATTGTTAGAGCCATTTTTGAGAAAATTAAAATTTTCGAAAAATACTCCATGTAAAGGGTAGTCTGGGGTGGGGGCATTTTCTTGAAAACCTTCGTGTCGCATCTCTGGAAGATACTGAACTTAAATACAAAGTTTGGTGTTTATCCGACTGTTCGTTTTTGAGTTATGCTGTTCACAGACACACACACACAGACACACAAGCACACACACACACACGGACATGTTTCCAAAAATGCTTTTTTTGGATTCAGGAGGTCTCAAAACATGTATTTCCGGTGAAATCTCGGTATCGAATTTTTGGGTGGAATGCAATACTTCCCCTACTTACTATACGTAGTAGAGAAAGTAATAAACTGGAAAAAACAAAAGAACTTAAAAAAAAGACAAAAATTATAGATAAAAAAACAAGCTTTTGTAAATTCAGTTATGGATTTTTTAAACTTTCATTATGTAGAACATTTGGCATAGGACATTAAAGTTCATTTTGGAACCCAATAACTTGAAAACTGAAGAGAATTTCAAAGTGAAATTTAAAACCCTATAAAGTTTTCCTAAGCCAGTTTTAAGATTACCTAAATTTTTGGCCAAATTTCGATTTTTAGTGGTGCATGCTCTAAGCATGAATTACTTATAAAAGCCAGATTGCTAGAAAAGGTAATTAGTGAGAAACCTTGGTAACGTAGTGGAACCGAAGACTCCGAGAGCCTTGCTACACACGATGTGGCAACGCGACGAACGACGGATGCCTCCATTTAGAAGCTAATGTTCCTTCCAACAGATGTAGGAGGGGAGAGGTCTCGAGAGGTCGTTAAATGTAATAACTACTTCCTTACATGCACCACGGACATGGGAAATTTGACCTTAAGCAAGCATTCCTTTTGTGCGGCATACAAACAAACAATCGCCGTCGTAGCAAATACTTTCCTGGTAGGTATTTAAATGTCCCTTCAGTCGGCATTTTCTGCAAAAGGAATTGTGTTCTTAAACATCCTGTCAAAAACAAGGGTCATCAACTCGCTGCTCTGAGATGCTGAGCTCAGGCCCGTCGTTGCAATAGCGTTTGTGGCGAAGGGGAGGAAGGAATCGCGGAACAACACTGCTGTCTTGCTCTACGGCCAATTGGATGGGGTTGTTATCCATAAGGAAAACATACTGCCTCAGTGGTGGAGTGGTCAGCATTCTGACTTCTCAACCCAGAGACCCGAAGTTCTATTCCCGGCTGAGGTGGGGGAATTTTTCTTTAATTAGAAGCATTCCCTACCTTCTGCAAAATCAGGAAATGCATATGTGGGAATAAAAGTGAACGTATTTCACATTTAAATGATTAAAATAGCAAAAAGAAAAACATTAAAACTGAGCGGTAAATTCTGTGACCTGCATTCGGGAGGTCCCGGGTTCAAATCCCGTTGGCCGACCAATCTGTCTGAGGTTTTTCCGTGGTTCTCCTCAGTCGCCAAGGTAAATACCGGATTGGATGTTTAATACCACCACCCAAAGTTCCATCTTAAGTCTAAAACAATAGTAAAATGATAAATAAGAGGTAATAGCGAATGCTATGCCATCGCCCTTCGCCAGGTTTCAACCCGTGACCTCGGAAACTAGAGGCCTAGTAAAGGCATGGTAACCACTACATCACGAAGGAGTACTAAAGCGATAGACAAAAAAGCACTACACAAAACAATCCCTATCTCTTTAAAACACGCAATTTACCCTAACGCCATCTGCACGGCACGAAACAGAAGATCAGGCTGCCATGCGCTGGGGGACTCTGTGGGCACATGGCGAAGCAGGTTGGCATGTTCAGGGATGAGACCTAGAAGGCTAACTGTCCGCCTTTCTGTGTGAGGGCGGCGTTGGACTGGACGGCACCCTAATGCCATCTGCACGGCATGAAGCAGGTGGTTACAGGGATGAGACCTAGAATGCTAATCGTCCGCCTTTCTGTGTGAGGGCGACGGTTGGACTGGACGGCACCCTAACGCCATCTGCACGCCATGAAGCGGGGTTACAGGGATGAGACCTAGAAGGTTAACTGTCCGCCTTTCTGTGTGAGGGCGGCGGTTAGACTGAACGGCACCCTAATGCCATCTGCACGGCATGAAGCAGGTGGTTACAGGGATGAGACCTAGAAGGCTAATTGTCCGCCTTTCTGTGTGAGGGCGACGGTTGGACTGGACGGCACCCTAACGCCATCTGCACGCCATTAAGCGGGGGTTACAGAGATGAGACCTAGAAGGCTAACTGTCCGCCTTAATATGGGGGCGGCACCCTAATGCCGTCTGCACGGCACGAAAGCAGAAGTTCCAGTAGCTATGCGCTAGGGTCTCTGTGACACGTGACGGAGCGGATGGTTATAGAGATGAGACCTAGAAGGCTAACTGTCCATCACATATCGTTCTAAGAGTTATGCACCAACAGACTCGTTGCGATATGACCAAGGAGTTGAAGCGACGTAAAATAAAAATAGAATAAAAAACATTAAATAATTTTCATTCAACGAGTTGTTTCTCAATTCAAAACCCCCGATATGCCCACAAGAGTTTAAGGGGGCTACATAAATGAAACAACGATATACCTACAGTTATTCAAGAAGGTATTCCTTCGCACTTTAAACAATTCTAGCAGCCCAATTAATGGAGGGAAAAATCATATTTTCTTGGACGTAAAGATCAAATGATAATACAGCTTATAAGTATTTTGGCAGTTTCTCAGAACGTTTTCATTTTATCGATGTCATAAAGTTTTGAAAAATATGCCAAAAGTGCAACGTTTTTGTACGTGGTGTTTTCAAAATTACCTTTCATGCCTTGAGTGGAACATATTTTTGTTCATACATCCACACACTGTCATCGACATGTGAATTAAACTGGTGGAGAAATAAATTCGTGAAGTACTAAAAAGTGAGTGGAAAATGAGGAATTAAGACAAAAACGTTAAAAATTCCCAACTTGGCATTTCATTCCTCCGTCATATAAAATCATATTTTCAAAAATCAAGTAATACACAAACATAAATTTCTCTATTTAATGCACGTAAGATAATTTTGAAAACACAAGAGTTTGCAACCCGAAAGAGTTGCAATTTTGACATACACTATGTGATCAAAAGTATCCGGACACCCCACAAACATATGTTTTTCATCTTAGGTGCATTGTACTGCCACCTACTCTCTGGTACTCATTATCCGCGACCTCAGGAGTCATTAGACATCGTGAAACAGCAGAATGGGACGCTCCGTAGAACTCACGGACTTCGAACGTGGTCAGGTGATTGGGTGTCACTTGTGTCAGAAGTCTGTACGCGAGATTTCCACACTCCTAAACATCCCTAGGTCCACTGTTTCCGAAGTGATAGTGAAGTGGAAACGTGAAGGGACATGTATAGCATAAAAGCGTAGAAGCCGACCTCGTCTGTTAACTGACAGAAACCGCCGACATTTGAAGAGGGTCGTAAAGAGTAATAGGCAGACATCTATCCAGACCATCACACAGGAATTCCAAACTGCATCAGGATCTACTCCAAGCACTATGACAGGCGTGAGGTGAGAAACCTTGGATTCCATGGTCGAGCGGCTGCTCATAAACCATACATCATGCAGGAAAATGCCCAACGACGCCTCGCTTGGTGTAACGAGCATCAACATTACACTATTGAACAGTGGCAAAACGTTGTGCGGAGTGACGAATCACGGTACACAAAGTGGCGATCCGATGGCAGGGTGTGGGTATGGCGAATGCCCGGTGAACGTCATCTGCCAGCGTGTGTAGTGCCAACAGTGAAACTCGGAGGTGGTAGTGTTATGGTGTGGTCGTGTTTTTCCTGGAGGGGCCTTGCACCCTTTGTTGTTTTGCGTGGCACGATCACAGCGCAGACCTACATTGATATTTTAAGCACCTTCTTGCTTTCCACTGTTGAAGAGCAATTCGGGGATGGCGATTGCATCTTTCAACACGATCGAGCACCTGTTCATACTGCACGGGCTGTGACGGAGTGGTTACACGACAATAACATCCTGTAATGGACTGGCCCGCACAGGGTCCTGACTTGAATCCTATAGAACACCTCTGGGATGTTTTGGAACGCCGACTTCGTGCCAGGCCTCACCGACCTACATCGATACCTCTCCTCAGTTCCGCACTCCGTGAAGAATGGGCTGTCATTCCCCAAGAAACCTTCGAGCACCTGATTGAAAGTATGCCTGCGAGAGTGAACGCTGTCATCAAGGCTAAGGGTGGGCCAACATAATATTGACTTCCAGCATTACCGATGAAGGGCGCCACGAACTTGTACGTCATTTTCAGCCAGGTGTCCGGATACTTTTGATCACGCAATGTATTTTTCAAAAAATTATAAAACTGATGAAATAAACGATCTGAAAACCCACCAAAACACAAACTGTATTTGATCTTTATGCAAAAAAAAGAAAAAAAATAGATTTTTTCCCTTCATTAATTTGGCTGCTAAATTTTTTTTAAAGTGCAGACGAATACTTTCCTGGTTAACTGTGTATAGGGAAGTAATGTCAACATAATCTTTCAGTTTCAAAATGGCATCATAATATACGTATCGTTACTATTTACCTTGTATTGCATTCCCAAAAATTTAATACAGAGCTTTCATCGGGAACACATATTTTGAGGTGCACTCAATAAAAAAGAAAGCATTTTAGAAAAAAACTGTGTGTGTGTGAACAGCAAAACACAAAAACGGAATGTCGGTTAAGTACCAAACTTGGTACATAAGTCCAGCAACTTGCAAGGATGCGCCACGAAGATTTTCAAGAAAATCCCCGCTCACCAAACTACCCTTTACAGGAAACAAGAATCGTTATTTCTTTAGTTTTCGCTTAGTAAATAGGCCTGACATTTTAATTACTTTGTCCAAAGGGGTGGGGTTCTAATGGGGCGCAAAATAAAATAAATATAGCTTTAATAATGTTTAATTAATATTTAATTTTAATTTATTTTAGTTATTTAATTTTAATAATTGTTTAATACTGTTTATTATTCATTTTTGCTACATGTTGTTTCTAACGCTCCCCATATGGCCTATAACCTACGGGCATACCTCATTCCACCAAGCGATGACTGAAGCAATTTCTGGAGTGGAGGCACCCAGCGGGAGAAATTCGTGTCTCCGATGATAAAGTGATCATGAGGAGCCGGTGTAACGAGAGGACCTACAGCTTTTACGGTGGACTCACGCTGGGCCTGGGGAATACTTCACATGAGCAAAGCAGAGATGAAAGGAGTAGATACAGCCGACTTTAAATCGCCACCCCGGAAACGGGAATCGAACCCCGGACCCTCAGTACGAGAGCCCGGAACGAAACTACTGCGCTATTCCGGCGCACCTTTTTTAAAATTTAACACAAGTTTATAAGCAAAATGTTTCCGACAAATGCACTTATTTACAAAATTTCGGCACGGTGAACATTTAAGAACCTATAACAAAATTTTCCTGTACGTAACCCAGTGAACATGAGAAACAGTATAGTTCCGATCACATAGGAAGCATAAGGAAGAGCAGGGTTGCCAACTATCCCGTATTTCCCATAATTCACATTTGAATTATAAGTTCTACCTTTTTTTGTTATAGTGGAGTTCATACAGGGTTTTAAGCAGACTAACATGTTCCACAACCATAAGTCTAATTGAAGAAATCTAAGGAATTTTACTTGAGCTTGTTTACATATTTAACCCAGCACTTCAGATTTGAAGAAAACCTGTCAATAGTCTTGGATGGCCCTCACTTTAAGATTAGAGCTTCAGTTTGAACAACTTCAAAAGCTACTTAAGTGTATTCAGTGTCAGGTGTTGTATCTCAGGAAGGGAATTCATCAGAAAAATGGATCAAGGTTTTCACTGCTTTGAGAAAAGCATTGTGTGTAAATAATTTGTTTAAGGTATTTGGATTTGTACTTAGTGCGCCAAAGTCAAATGCAGAAACAGGAAGAACAATAAGTGCACTGAGACACGTGACAAAAGCAGTGTAGATATAAAAATAGAGTTTCAGGTGACTAAATTTTATTTATTCGTGTAAAGAGTTTTTTCCTTTGTAAAAAAACAGATGAAGCGATATAAAAGGAGGCACTTCTGCTGATAAATACTGATGTATTAATGTTAAGATGGCTGAATATAATGCAATTTATTCACAGTAATACATCTATGATGTAATAAAGTTTGGTAAAAATGTCTACTTACAAAAATGTTAGAACACTAATCTATCTGTCCCTTATTTTCATTTATGAAAGTTGGCAACCCTAAGAAAGAGGTTCAAATAAGTGTATTGTTGAATCTTTCACTTATATTTTAAGTCCTTGTTAATGTCCTAGGAAAAGCAGCTTTAATACCGGTTTTCAAAGTACCACATTACATGTAAGCTGCGCAGAGTAGGGAAATGTCATAAAACATGCTATGAGTCTGAGGAACCTGCGATCAGACATGCAGTGCTGGTTCATCGCTATCAATTAGAACTCGATGGAGCTGACATAACTCCCCCGGAATTGATGCATCACGCATCACATTTGCCCGCAGGCAAGCAATATGCTACGTTCATGCATACTTCCTGAATCACTAAAAGCGTGTGTAATGCATTTCCTGTTTACTTTCTCTACAAAGTACATGGTAGGTAGAGAAGATATAGCATTTCACCCAAAAATCGAGATTTCATTGGCAATGCAAGCTTTGGGGTACCCTGAAAAAATAAAAACAAAAATGCATTTTGAGAAAAAGGTCTGTGTGAGAGTGTATGATATTTAAGTTCATTATCTTCCAAAGATGGGATACGAAAATTTTTAAGAAAACTCCCACCCAACTACACTTTACATGGAACATTTTAAGATTTCGGTTTCTCAAAAGCGGTTTTAATGATTTAAACTGAATGCCATATATTAATAGTATATTATGCAACGAGACTATAATGGTAGTAATTAAAACGCCAGTATTATTATTAACCGAGCGAGCGAAGGGAGGTTAATAATTATCATACGAGCGTTTTAATCACCATTATAGTCAAGTTTCATACGACTGTTTATGCTCGACCATGTACCTATCTAAATTAAAGGTTTCATAAGTATTCGTTTCTGGTTTCAGTGATGTGTCACAATCGTTATTCCTTTATCTATGGTTACAATACATGACCTTGTAGCACCTGTGTCAAACAAAGTTGCTAGCGTTGTGAGACGTACTACGCAGAATAATCGATACTTGCGCTTTCACAATGTTACGTGGCCACTTCTGATTGGTCGAATACCAATACTTTAATGAGGCCCATTAAAGTACTGCTACCAGTCGTATAAATACTACATTTTTGCATGGTCGAGCATAAACATATTTATGCGACAAATAAAATATACATCTTGAATTTTCTGGGAATAACTTCTTCATTCGGAAGGAATTTTGTATAATGTTGTATACAGGATGAACAGAATTCCACCGAAAAACTTTCAGAGGTTATTCGGGGATAGTTTCTGAATATTTTGGTATAAGGGACACACTGTCCGCGGCGGCTCGTTACAGAGCAATAATGTAATTATGATTTATTCGGTTTGTTACTCCAATCACCCTTGTTTCTGTGAAAATACCTTTACAACAGTGAAGAGGCCTGTGTAATATGCAATAACCAAAACGCACAACACAGAGTGTTCAATGTGATCTGTCAGTGTACAATACAGTACGTAACAAGTGCAGAACTGTTCCTTTAAAGGTATTGTTCAAAATGTCGACTACCATGATCACGGCAGAGTGTACAATTACGCACCTTCGACTGTCTTACAAGCTCAAGCATTCCGGGCGTACTACTTCCACGGCTGCGATAATCCTAGCAACCAGGTGCATGCGAGTATCGACCGGAGTCTTGTAAACTAGGCTCTTCATATGCCCCCAGAAGAAGTCCATTGGTGCCATGTCTGGTGACCAGGCTGGCCATGGAACAGGACCACCGCGACCAATCCATTATTCAAACTGTACATCAATGTGGTTGCTAACGTCGAGTGCAAAGTGCGCCGGCGTCTCGTCATGTTGAAGCCACATAAGCTGACGAATTCACAGCGGCACATCTTCTAGGAACTGTGGGTGGACATAAAGGAAAGTTTTATACACGGCTCCGTTCAGTGCATCAGGAAGTACGTGCGGTCCAATCACAAAGTCGTTGACAATACCAGCCCATACATTCATAGCAAAGTGCTGTTGATAGGATCGACACACCAGTGCGTGTGGATTTTCGTAATCCCAAACATGGCTATTCCTACTGTTGAACATGCCCTCTCTTGTAAACTTGGGCTCCTTTGTAAATGGAAATCATAAAATATCATCTTTTGTTTGTGTTGGAAAGTAATTTAGATATACCTAAGTGTTTTACGAAACGGTTACAGTGTTACAATTCATGAACACAAGTGTTTTCTAGGAATAGCGTGTCCCGAGTTTGTGCTCTGCTGACGTCATTCACATCGCAAAGTCTAGCTGACGTAAACAGTGCACCCATGCGACTTGAGGCTGGAGGAATCAGAGCTGTTAATTACGGGAAAATACTTTTTTTCATACATTACCAGTGGTTTGCTATCTCTAGGCTGTCATTGAGGTTTATCTCTGCTTACCTGAAACACAACAAATACGGATTATCAGTTATCAGATTCAAAGAAATGACACATCAAACATCGTGTTACAAAACACACTTATGCCTTCAGAGTTTTTAATCCATATTTATTGTAAAACAACTAAAGATGGCAGCAAATGCCTCTCAAATCTTTAGTTTTGAAACTGCAGTTGAAAAACCAGGCGATGGTATACGAGAGAAACTCTGAATGTGTTATATTCATATGACTTTCTCTACCAATTGTTTTACAAACTTGTTACAAAAGCGTATTTTTCTATCTACTTCATCTTAATCCAGAAATGGTTTCATTTTCCGTTTCGTTGTAAGTATAACGATCCAATACAGGAGACTGAGGAGATGCTCAAATGGCTGGCCTTGAAATCCACTCTGCATGAACACCAGAAACAAACGAAAGCAGATTTAGCGCTTAAAAACAATGTAAAGTATTTGAAAAATCAAACAAATAACAATGAATAACTCGGAAACGATTAAGACTGTAAAAAGTTTTATTTTCTACAAACTGTGTGTTTAAACCAGATCCACATTTTTTTATGTAGCAGGTCGCTGAACTAATAATGATGTCATTCACTTAAATCGACTGGCGGTAAAAGCCGAATGAATCTGAAGACCCGTTGTATCAAGTTTGGTATTTATCCGAATTTTCCTTTTTGGATTATGCGTATACACACACATTCGGACGTTTTTCTGTATACTTATAAAAGTATACAAAATAGTGAAACATTTTCATGCAAAAGGTTGTTTGGGGTGGGAGGATTTTCTTAAAAATGTCCGTGTCGCATCCTTGGAAGATACTGAGCTTGGTATTTATCCGACTTATCCTTTATGGGTTATCAAACATGCATTTCCGATAAAAAAAAATCCGATCTGCATGTACGTGAAGCAAACTGTACAGATATTTACAAAAAATATAGTCGGTGTGGTATAGCAACACGGCAGTTTCAGTGATAATGAACTTTCAAAATACGCGGACAACACTGAAAAGTTTTAGAAAATCAAACAAGGATCACTTTTAAAAACGGTAAATGATGTTATTCCCTTTTAACATGAGTGCATTTTTGCTTTCGATGAAACCAATCCTTAAAGCAAATTCGTCGGACTTCTGTAGGTTTAGGTTCTGTTCGAAAGACCCATTGAGCCGATTGTCTTTTCTTTACAGGATCATAACGATAAATCCAAGATTCATTACTGTAACGATATTCCAAACCAAATTTGAAGTACTGAGTTGGAATTTTTACAGAGTTTTTCTGCATCTAACAATACGTTTTGATCGGGAGACAGTTTATGTGGAATCCACTGACAACAAACTTTTCTCACGTCTAACTGTTGGTGTAAAATGTTTTGGATTTGACTCATGCCAATACTCAATGTCGCCCGAATAAATTCATAAGATGTCCCTCGAGCTTCTTCAAGCATTGCTCGAACAGTGGCAATATTCATCAGTAGCAGCAGTTCTTGGGCGTCCTTCACGAAATTCATCACTAAAAAAAACCGATCTCTTTTGAATTCTCTGTACCAATTATAAATTATTAATTGCCTTAGATGGGGCTTCCTCGCCAAATGCATTTCAAAGCAGATCTTCACGTTTTTTAAGCGTTAATGACGTTTTAAATTCGTAAACAATCCTAGCCTGGAAATGTTCTCTTAGTCAAATCATTTTTGGGTGAACATAAAATCTTTAAATGACGATAATTAAACTATTAGAGTAAAGAGAACCAACTACACGTCAATCAACTTGCAAAACACTAGAAAGTAGCAGCCAAATATAAATAAATTTAATTTGTTTTTAGAAACATGGCATTCTAAAAATTTTCAGTACCACTCTCGTAGCCCCTCACTCTTCCAGTGTGAAGTTTCACCCCATTGTTTTTTACCTATCGAGTGTTTTAGACAGGAAAGTAATATATCTATCTCCCCCAGTCCTACTGTATAACACACTCACGTTATTTACATCCAATAAAAGCGTTCCTTCCTACACCAACTTTTAAATTTGTTAAGTGGATGACTTTTATTTCCAAAAATTTACCTCAAATATGATGAGATAAAAGTGTGCGAGTGTAGGACTGGTGAAACGCTACACAAACGCGTAAAGCGGGAACTGTGAGCTCGACCTTATTTTTGGCATGTTACTGTACTGTCCTGTTTATTTACTTACAACTTTAAGGAGTCATTAGACGTAGGTTGTTGCAAAACATGCAGTAAATGAGGTTTAATTTCCTTGCTCGGAAACTCCTCATCAGTGTGGGTGGGAAGATAACGGAGAAACACAGGCCACTTAACAGTAATTAGGTAACGTGGCGCTCGTCAAAAATAATTAAATATTGGGACAGAACTCGCTCTTCCTTGGCGACGTTACACGGCGTGCTGCAAGTTAACGCAACATATCCTAAAATGTGGCAAACAAAAGGTCGATTTTTTGTATTTTTATTACACTTAAATTGTACTTTCAAGGTATACACTACGTTTTTTAATATCAACAATTTTATAGCCACAATTGGCTATTAATTGGTCATGTACCAATTAGGGAAAACACCGCGTTAAACTACAAAACTTCATTTTCTAAATTTTTTCTCAACATTTTTCACTATTCAAAATGGCCCATGGGCCACAGCTTATATCTTATTTACTTGACTTTTCAGGAGGGCCTCAGCAATTACGGATTTTAAATTGTTTCAACACTAGTTAAAAATATTAAACAGTCAAGCTGAAATAAACTATTTTTCATAACTCAAATGGGAAAAGTTGAAATATTCAACAGCATGATACAACTTTCTTTCTCTCTCTTAAAAGCCTGCACAGCACTTCATTTGTTTACATACTAAACTCAACTCAAATTAAGCATTTGAGAGCGATACGATAACCGTAGGGGCCAAGGAGGATTTCGTATTACCATATCAAAGAGTGATTATGAATAAAAAAAAAGTCTGATGTGTTACACTCACATAACTTTCTCTACTCTTGTACAAACTACTTTTACAAACGCTTATTCGCCATATGCTTCATGTTAATTGAGATGTTAATCTTATTGCTAATTTTCTTGTAGATGCAAGGGGAATTGGTAGGTTTTAAGCGAGTCAAATATTTTAAGAGCTGGTTGCTATGTGGAGTATTCCATTCTCTTTGCATTACCAGGACAAAAAAAATGAATAACGAATTTGAAAAAAAGTATAAGTATTGGAAAATTTAAGGGAATAACAAACAATATCTCGAAAATGGTTCACTCAAAAAAAAATGTATATGACATAAATTGTGTATTTTTACGCGATCTACATTTTTTGTGTAGTAGAATTTTGTCTATCTCTTATGGTTTACCAGTTATGCAAAGGTGGTTCACAATGAAGAATACTTTTGGAGACATTCCCAGAAAATTCGAGATATAAAATTCATTTGCCATAAAAATGTCTTACACTTATGGTATTTTATTCAAAATCGTTAGAGCCATTTTTGAGAAAATTAAAATTTTCGAAAAATGTTCCATGTAAAGGGTAATCTGGGGTGGGGGGATTTTCTTGAAAATCTTCGCGTTGCATCTCTGGAAGATACTGAACCTAAATACCAAGTTTGGTGTTTATCCAACTGTTCGTTTCTGAGTTATGCTGTTCACAGACACACACACACGGACATGTTTCCAAAAATCTGATGTGTTACACTCACATGACTTTCTCTACTCTTGTACAAACTATTTTTACAAACGCATATTCACATATGCTTCATTTTAATCGAGATATCGAGAAGTTAATCTTATTGCTAATTTTCTTGTAGATGCAAGGGGAATTGGTAGGCTTTAAGTGATAGTCAAATATTTTAAGAGCTCGTTGCTATGTGGAGCATTCCATTCTCTTTGCATTACCAGGACAAAAAAACGAATAACAAATTTGAGAAAAAGTACAAGTATTGGAAAATTTAAGGGAATAACAAGCAATATCTGGAAAATGATTCACTCAACAACAAAAAATGTATATGACATAAATTGTACATTTTAATGCGATCTACATTTTTTGTGTAGTAACATTTTGTCTATCTCTTATAGCTTACCAGTTACGCAAAAATCGTTCACAATGATGAATAATTTTGGAGACATTACCAGAAAATTCGAGATATATCGTACATTTCATTTGTCATGAAAATGTCTTAAAACATATAATATTTTAATCACAATCGTTAGGGCCGTTTTTGAGAAAATTAAAATTTTCGAAAAATGTTCCATGTAAAGGAGAATCTGGGGTGAGGGGATTTTCTTGAAAACCTTCGTGTCGCATCTCTGGAAGATACTGAACCTAAATACCAAGTTTGGTGTTTATCCGACTGTTCGTTTGTGAGTTATGCTGTTCACAGTCACATACAGACACATAGACGGACACACACACACACACACACACACACACACACACACACACACACACACCCACACTCTGACATGTTTCCAAAAATGCTTTTTTTGGATTCAGGGGCCTCAAAACATGTATTTCCGGTGAAATCTCGGTATCGAATTTTTTGGGTGGAATACAATACTTCCCCTACTTACTATACGTAGTAGAGAAAGTAAAAATGTTTTATATGCATTCAGTGCACCTCAAAACATGTATTTCCGGTGAAATCTCGGTATCGAATTTTTTGGGTGGAATACAATACTTCCCCTGCTTACTATACGTAGTAGAGAAAGTAATAATGTTTTATATGCATTCAGTGCACCTCAAAACATGTATTTCCGGTGAAATCTCGGTATCAAATTTTTTGGGTGGAATACAATACTTCCCCTACTTACTATACGTAGTAGAGAAAGTAAAAATGTTTTATATGCATTCAGTGCACCTCAAAACATGTATTTCCGGTGAAATCTCGGTATCAAATTTTTTGGGTGGAATACAATACTTCCACTACTTACTATACGTAGTACAGAAAGTAAAATCTTAATAGCGATTTGACACAACTCGTTAAAATTTTATGTGCACTATATCTTTTATGTTCTGAATAAATTGTAAAAATTCTGACGTGTTACATTCACATGACTTCCTCTACCCTCTATTTCTTATTAGTGGACACAAATTATTCTTAAGAAAGTTTATTCTCCTATGTACTTCATTTTAATCGAGATAAATCTTTATGGAAATAGCTGCATTACACATTTTTATTTGAAATAAATGGTATATTTTACAGAGATATGTATTTTCGCGTAGTATATTTTTGTCTATCTCTTAAAGTTTATCCTTTATACGAGATTATACAAAGTTCCTTCCGGACGAACAGTCGTCCTCCGTGGATTAGTGGTACCGTGCTAGCCTCTAGTTCCCGTGGTCGCCGACGGAGGGCGATGGATTTTTTCGGGCGTAAAAATCCTTAGCATGGCTTCCTTCGGAAGGGAAGTAAAGCCGGTGGTCCTATGTTGTAGATTTACGGCACGTAAGAGAGCCTCAAGCCTGATAAAGAGGCCTCTGAGCAAAATTACCAGGACGCTAAGGACCACAGCAGTTAAAGAGCGTCCATAAATAAACTCAATTTTAATTCTCCGGATGAAGAGGACTTCACATGCTACTCTCAAAAAATTCAAAATATACACCTTATTTGCCATGTAAATATCTTAAATATATGGCATTTTAATCAAAATCGTTAGAGCAATTTTTCAAAAAATCGAAAAATGTTCCATATAATGGGCAGTTTGGTGTGGGGAAATTGTCTTGAAAATTCTTGTGTTGCATCTTTGGAAGGTACTGAACTTAAATACCAAGTTTACAATATGTCAGACTTTTCGTGTTTGTATTACGCTGTTTACAGATGCACACTACACACGGAAATTTTTCTAAAAATACCCTCTTTTACTTTCTCTACTACGTATAGTAAGTAGGGGAAGTATTATATTCCACCCAAAAATTCGATACCGAGATTTCAGCGGAAATACATGTTTTGAGATCCTCTGAATCCAAAAAAAGCATTTTTGGAAACATGTCCGTGTGTGTGTCTGTGTGTAGCATAACTCAGAAACGAACAGTCGGATAAACACCAAACTTGGTATTTAGGTTCAGTATCTTCCAGAGATGCGACACGGAGGTTTTCAAGAAAATCCCCCCACCCCAGATTACCCTTTACGTGGAACATTTTTCGAAAATTTTAATTTTCTCAAAAATGGCTCTAACGATTTTGATTAAAATATCATATGTTTAAGATATTTTTATGACAAATAAAATGTATATCTTGAATTTTCTGGGAATGTCTCCAAAAGTATTCTTCATTGTGAACGGCTTTTGGTAAACTGGTAAACCATAAGAGATAGACAAAATTTTACTACACAAAAGATGTAGATCGCGTTAAAATACACAATTTATGTCATATACATTTTTGTTGTTGAGTGAACCATTTTCGAGATATTGCTTGTTATTCCCTTAAATTTTTCAATACTTATTTTTTCAAATGGGAATTCGTTATTCATTTTTTTTTGTCTTGGATATGCAAAGAGTATTAATCTGTGGGAAAGGGAATGGTGCTGCACCTAGCAACCAGCTATTAGGAGATATGTATGTGCTTAAAGGCTACTGTATTTCTATACTGCCCTTGTAAATATATATTCCCCTTACATCTACAAGAAAATTAGCAATAAGACAGTGTCTGCAAATGTGGGTGAGTGTAACACATCAGATTTTTTTTTGGTTAAGGGAGCCTCAAAACATGTATTTTCGGTGAAATCTCGATAATGAATTTTTGGGTCGAATGCAACTCCTTCTGTACCTACTGGGTACGTGGTAGAGAAAGTAAAAATCAAAGAAATCAGAAGAAGACTGTAGATTTTTTAATTTTCACAGATAACATTGCGTTAACATTCGAGACTTCAGTATTTGAATGTAGTTGTAGCTTCCAAACGGGCTATTTTCTTTCTTATATGTGTTTATATTATCGAGACTATAGCGTTTTAAACTTTGCTAGCTAAAGTAAATACTGTAATGAAGATGTGTAACTGCGTAATCGACTGCAAACCAGGGGAGGAAGTATATACACTGCGTTTTATTTTTATTTAATTTGTATTGCCATTATATCGACCTACATGGACAGCAGAGGTCATTAAGGCACGGACTCGTGAACGAGAGGTCCTTGGTTCAGGTCCCATTATCACTGTCCTCCCTGACGAAGGTGTTTTCTAGGTTTTCCTCAGCCATAATTGGCAAATGTCGCTCAACTTAGTCTTGGAGCTTTTCCTTCCGGAAGTTCCTTTACCTGTTCCCATTGTATCATCAATGTCCACCGCCTGTGGGGCGTTAAACACTATTGCTGTGCTACACTCTCATGAGCTTCTCTAACCACTGTGATTCATTTTACATAACTTTTACGCACTATTCTTACAAAACTCTTATACTATTTCTTTCTACTTCTTATCCACCCAGAGGGGAGGGTAGAGGAGGCTAAAGTGATATTCAGAGTTTAAAAGCGGATCGCTAAATGTGGCCTTTAAATTCCACACTCCCTCCACAAAATCACGAGAAACAACTGAATAGCGCACTAAGTTATATGAAATAAATTGCGTGTTCTAAAGCGATGTACATGTTCTGTGAAGTATGCTTTTGTCTATCTCTTACGGTTATACAAAATTCCTTCCGAACGAAGCGAGCTTCACAGGCTATTCCCAGATAACTCAAGATTATGCATTTTATTTCTCATGTAAACGTGCCAAATATTTTAATCAAAATCGTTAGGGCCATTTTTGAGAAAATAAAAAATATCGAAAATTTTTCCATGCAAAGGGTAATTTGGGGTAGGAGATTTTCTTGAAAATCGTGTCGCATCTTTGGAAGATACTGAAACTAAGTACAAAATTTTGCATTTATAGATTACTTCGTTTTCTTCTAAAGGATTTTCTATTTTGGGGGACCTCAAAACATGCATTTCCGGAGAAATTCCGACATACAATCTGTGGGCAAACACCTCGCACTCGACCCAACGCGGATTGTGCTTAACAACTCCCAGGAGTAATGGATAGGTGAAGCAGCCGCTGTAGGCGCGCAGAGGTCCCTAACGATTCCAAGCTCGATGACCCGGTCATACAGCAGCGGGCTGCTGGGAACCGGGGAGGAATCGACCCATCTGAGCCGGCTCATAGAAGGTTGCCATCTGATAGGACCAAGATCTTTACGAGTAGGCATCGGCGCCATTTGTCCGACACCGACCGACAATCGACAGTCCCTAAGTCTACTTGAAACAAGAAAGAGGAAGCGAAATGATAGGAAATGAGGGTAAAGACATTCGTGGTAGAAGAAAAAGCACCCCAGGAATCGAACCCAGGATCTCCCGAACACGAGCCTCGCACGTTGCCTCTCAGCCATTTCGCTCGGAACCTACCTAAAATTATACATAACAAGATTTCAAATTTAAGGTTTGAAATGGTTTGCATTGTTAATAATGTGAAACAATAACTCCCGCCTCACATATACACTGTGAACCAGAAATACAAAATCCCGTTATTTCCACACAAGCTACGCTGAATGGACCATATAGAATTTGTTCGCTCTGAGCTTTAGCGCGCGCGCAGTTTCATATTTAACAAGCTACAGCGTTAGCAAAGGGACTTGGTAATATCCGGATGTCAAATATTTCATACCTACCTTTCCCATTTCCAACTGGAATCAAATTTTTGTTTGGCAACACGCTCAGACCTTGATGCTGTGCAAATATAACGAACCTTACGAACTGGAAGCTGGCGTTTGTGATACAGAACGAATGCAAAGCATCAACATTTTAAGGAATATGAGATTGAGTTTTTAGGCGAAAATGATAAAATGTTTTATTTTTTAATTATAACATATAAATATTTTATAGACACCGGTGAATCATTCTGGCCAAACATTTTTAAGAAATAAGGTAGTGGCCTAAAGGAAAGACCCATGGGACTGGCTGCGGCCTCCCCCTGGCAGCAGTGGTTAAGTTGCTTAACTTTGAGGTAGTTTTAGCAGCCCCACTGTTGGAGAGCCAAACGTGCTGTAGTTTAATTGTTGTAGTTGTTGCACCACGTGTAGTATACCAACTTGAAGCTGTTTTAGACTACACCCCGTAATGGATGCCAATTTTGCGGGAGATTCTTTCTAGGAGTGTTCGCCCCACGTACGATACAACATTCCGGTGACCTTCGCCCCACGTTTACTTTTCCGGTGGCCTTCGCACCACATTTAAAAATCAACTTGATATTTTAATGTTGATTTAAATATTGTATATGTATACCTCGGCTGCGTTATTAGTATTTTTAGAGCACGTATCTCTTAGCAGGGCTGGTACGGCTACAGAATGAAGGCTTACACAAATTATAATTGTACTGTACTTTGTTTATTAATCCTTCACACGAATAAATAACACTTCACTGATATGTCTTACTATAGAGCTGTGAGATTATTGTTATTTGCACTTTTTAAACACGAAACTTTATATTGTTCTCACCGCTATGAATTTTCATGTCTCACACTGAACCCGTACAAAATCTGACTGCTTGGGTACTCTTTCTTGTAGCGTCTCCCGCATGAATCTGTACATGTCCCCGATTTCAAGTCTCTGATTGGCTAAAGCTACTCCAATAGAATACTTTTATTTAACTTAAGCTTTTTCTAGTTTTTGATTGGCTATTTATAAACTGTTTAAAATATTGTTCCAAGAACATTACATATTATTAGTAGCCTTTTAAATTTTCTAATTTATTGTTGTCTCAAGGTTACCTCATTGTTAGGAACTTTCGGCTTCTACTTTGTAATTCTGTTTGCTACGGAAAGCAGCTTGCTTCTATTCTCACAGCTCCTACATTGTTAAACTACGTCTACATTCACATAACATTATTATACATGTACATAATAAAATAAACATAATAAAATGACTCTTACATACTCTTTATATTGTATAACATACACATATAGCTTTAAGGCGGGCTGTTATTATATTTTATATTATATAATTAGACTGATATCTTTTAAGTGTTAAAAATACTGCCTCAAATTCGCAAACAACTCGAGTTCGATTCTCCGAAGTGGAATGTTATCTTTTATTTTTTTACAACTTGTTTTACTGTAATATAGTGATGCAGTAATTTGTATCACAATTGTGTTGTATCACAAATTACTTAAATGTAAATAATGTTTGTAATATGAATATGCATTTTTATGTGACATTGATTTGAGATGTTTATTGATTGTAATTATTGTTGGGAAGTAAGTTTATACTGCCTTACTGAAACTGACAATAATAGCGTGCAATAATGCAGCGAGGGGGTGAGCTGTTTATCATTATTGGAAACGAGGAAGTTACGTAATGTTGGCGCGTTTTTCTTAGAATCTTCTGGAACGTTTCCCTAGAGCATATGTATTCATAATTTTCATTGGATATTAAAATAGACGCTAATGTTGGCGCGTTTTATTAGCCAATTGCAGCTCAGTTATAATCTTTAGGCATGTCGGAGTGTATGAGTATAAAAAGCCAAGTCAGAGGTAGATCGCACACAGTTCATCAAAATTCTTTGTACACTACACGTCGCCTTCAGTCAGTCAGTTCGTCGAAAGTATTTGTACGGCACACTTCGGATATCAATTTGCAGGTTACGCGTAACAGAGTTATGAAAAATCTCAAGTATTATAAAGTTAATTATACAAAAAGTTGAAGTACGCGAATTAAAAGTGATTAGTAAGAAGTTGTTATAACAGTTTCAGTTTGGCGAGTGTTAAGATCAATGTATAAATGTGATAGTTAATGTGTTCGACAATAAAAGTGTAAAACAAATTTCTTCATCAGTGTTATATTTGGATAAAAGATTCCTTTCCGTTTACACAACCTGTATAAAGAGAAGTACTCGACCCAAAATAAGATAATAGCTAGCCGGAGGACAGTGAAACAGAATTAAATAAAAAAAATAAAAGTAACATTCTTTCAAACAAAAACTAATACTGCCGCAAATTGCTAACACCAGATGGAGCTACAAACCGAACAAATGAATGACGTCACAAGATGGCTTCAACACGTTGAGTAAACACAAATACACAAACATTAAAAGAAATACCAACGCAAATTGGCTACCACAACGTGGGGCTACAATAATGTTAAATAAATATAACCTTAGTATACCACTTGCAATAGTTAAATAATAATGCCTCGGCTACTTCATTTTACTTAAAATATAATTACAATAATGATGAAATTTGTGGTTATAAAATTAAACTGATTCAGTATGAAACCTCCCGACTGATATATTTGTGTCATGGTTATCATCTACCGGTATAACGGACTAATGAACACACGCCAGAAACACAAAACATCAAGAAAATATCTGTCGTGCGTATGTAGGCGTGAGGCCGGCAGCCGGGTTGGCAGGCCAAAGACCTACAGGGTGAGCCAAAAGACTCCGAACCGCCTGCGCGGTGTTTTTCCTGTCCGCGTCCTCGGCGCTCGTTGCCGTCTGCTGCTACCATAGAAACGCGCGGATGAAACCATACAACATTTTTAAAACTACTTTTAAAAACTTTACTTACCAACTTTATGAAAGGAGATGCTGAAACTGGCCACCGTCGTTGTCCATACATTTTTGGCACCTCTTTAGGAAACTATCCATTATGGAATTTTTGGGGGGAATTTTCCAAACGATGACCGAAGTCGTCTAATGTTTCTTCGGTAAGAACCGAACGCCGTCTTTTAGATTTCTTAGCCTGAACACTTCCTGTGGCCTGAAATTTACTGTAAAGTTCATGGATTGTTGTACGGCCTGGAACTTTTACACCTGGAAATGTTTCTGCAAATCCTACTTTCACTTGGCGAGCTGAGCGAGTTAACACATACGAATCATAAATAAATACACGCTGTGCAGTAGAAAATATATATTGAGTCATAATACACTTTGTGACTAAGTACAGGACAAAATAATAAATAATTCATAATAACTGAACTACATCACATCACCGTCAACTCAAAACTGCACTTCACACTGAAGAGCAAAACCACAACAGCGTGACTTTGTTTATAGCAACAGTGCGTTATGTTTTTATCATATTTCGACACGCTCAGTGGAAAAACACAGCGCAGTCGGCAATATTGTTCATAAAATACCCCTCCGGGTAACTTAAAACATAAAGTGTACAAGACAAACCCACACACCCTGGAAGAATTAATACAAAATATCCGCCAGGAAATTTCTCAACGTGAACTACAGCGAGTGATGGATAGTTTCCTAAAGAGGTGCCAAAAATGTATGGACAACGACGGTGGCCAGTTTCAGCATTTCTTTCGTAAAGTTGGTAAGTAAAGCCTTTAAAAGTAGTTTTAAAAATGGTGTATGATTTCATCCGCGCCTTTCTATGATAGCGGCAGATGGCAACGAGCGCCAAGGACACGGACAGGAAAAGCGCCGCGCAGGCGGTTCGGAGTCTTTTGGCTCACTCTGTACATGGGTCTTAGCGCCATGGGGTTTAGTTTAGCTCCACGGAGATTTGAACTTGCAACCTCAGAAACAGTACGCTAACTCTCTACCACTGAGCTAAGAGTGATGCAGTAAGCATGGCATTGTAAGGAGATTTAGTCATATCCCACTTGAGAACCAAACATCAATAAAGTGTGTTTTGGTTACAAATACTCAGTGCTGAAGCACTCTGAAACATATTTCTGTTTGAAATCTCGTACCTATATGAATTATGCTCTCAGCAGACTTTTGTGATTATAGTTGTGTTCCCTGTTATAACTACTACAAGAATGTACGCAGTCTTGTGAACAAATCCTGGCTGTCCCGAGCTCTCACAAAAGTACCCGATTCGAGCTCATTCTCAGACATGGCTAGTTTTAAATTGACCAAGTGTACATTCTGGATATTATTACTAAGTAGAAGTAGCTTTCTTTCTCGTTTGTATACACAAGCGCTGTAAATAAACTGGTTCGCATTTTCGTTTTACAATTATATATACACATTACCTGATCAAAAGTATCCGGACACCTGGCTGAAAATGACGTACAAGTTCGTGGTGCCCTCCATCGGTAATGCTGGAAGTCAATATGGTGTTGACCCACCCTTAGCCTTGATGACAGCGTTCACTCTCGTAGGCATACTTTCAATCAGGTGCTGGAAGGTTTCTTGGGGAATGACAGCCCATTCTTCACGAAGTGCGGAACTGAGGAGAGGTATCGATGTATATCGGTGAGGCCTGGCACGAAGTCGGCGTTCCAAAACATCCCAAAGATGTTCTATAGGATTCAAGTCAGGACTCTGTGCAGGCTCATCCATTACAGGGATGTTATTGTCGTGTAACCACTCGGCCAAAGCCCGTGCAGTATGAACAGGTGCTCGATCGTGTTGAAAGCTGCAATCGCCATCCCCAAATTGTTCTCCAACAGTGGGAAGCAAGAAGGTGCTTAAAATATCAATGTAGGTCTGCGCTGTGATCGTGCCACGCAAAACAACAAGGGTGCAAGCCCCCTCTAGGAAAAACACGACCTTAACACCACCACCACCTCCGAATTTCACTGTTGGCACTACACACGCTGGCAGATGACGTTCACCGGGCATTCGCCATACACACACCCTGCCATCGGATCGCCACTTTGTGTAGCGTGATTCGTCACTCCGCACAACGTTTTGCCACTGTTTAATAGTGTAATGTTGATGCTCGTTACACCAAGCGAGGCGTCGTTTGGCATTTTCCTGCATGATGTATGGTTTATGAGCAGCCGCTCGACCATGGAATCCAAGGTTTCTCACCTCACGCCTGTAATAGTACTTGGAGTGGATCCTGATGCAGTTTGGAATTCCTGTGTGATGGTCTAGATAGATGTCTGCCTATTACTCTTCATCTCTGTCAGTCAACAGGCGAGGTTGCCTGCACGCCTTTGTGCTCTACATGTCCCTTCACGTTTCCAGTTCACTATCACATCCGAAACAGTGGACCTAGGGATGTTTAGGAGTGTGGAAATCTCGCGTACAGACTTCTGACACAAGTGACACCCAATCACCTGACCACGTTCTAAGTCCGTGAGTTCCACAGAGCGTCCCTTTCGGCTGTTTCATGATGTATAATGACTACTGAGGTCGCGGATAATGAGTACCTGGCAGTAGGTGGCAGCACAATGCACCTAAGATGAAAAACGTATTTTGTGGGGGTGTCCGGATATTTTTGATCACATAGTGTATATATATTTTTATTTATATACTTTGTGATGATAAAATGCATATGTTATCGCTAGATTTACAACATTCATGTCTAATGAATTAATAGCAAATTAAAATAAATCATATACTGCGGAATGTTTGGAGGTTTTCTGTTTCTAATTATCCTGCAACACACAACTGGGGGATGAACATATCCTGCTGTAAGCTGTTGTTTCTGTTAAACACAACCTGCATCGTTGATATTAATTAGCGAGCGGGGAAACTCTGGTGCGGCTAGTGTTAATATAACAACTTGTTAACAATGTGTATAACTCTGCCGTTTGTGGTCACATTTTGTCGCCATTCACCTCTGCTTCTATCTGCAGGAAAACACACACTAAATTCAACTGCAATTTCTTTTCTAATTGTGAGAAAAGTAACATAAATGGGAATTTAAAGCAATAATACAGTTGTTATATTAGGTAAAATTCTGCACCAATGTTAACAACAGTTCATAGTCTCGAAACTTTCTTTGAAAATTTATGCTGGGTGCGGAAAAACAAGTCCATAGAGTAGAAAGGCAGTACCAAAATAAGCATTTTGAGGTTAGGAACCAAAATATTATTTCCTGAGCTTAATGCGTCAACATTCCATTTATTTGTTTATTTACTACTTTCTCTACCACGTACATAGTAGATACAGACAGTATTGTATGCCACCTAAAAATTCGATACCGTAATTTCACCGGAAATACATGTTTTGAGGATCCCAGAATAAAACAAGCATTTTTAGAAAAGGTCTGTGCGTATGTGTCTGTGAGGCTGTGAACAACATAATTAAAAATCGAAAAGTCGGATAAACACCAAATTTGGTACTTAAGTTCAGTATCTTCCAAAGATGCGACACGAAGGTTTTCAAGAAAATCTCCCATCCTAAACTACCCTTTACATGCAACATTTTTCAAAATGTTTAATTTTCTGAAAAATGGTTCTTGAGATTTTAATTAAAACACTATATATTAAAGATATTTAGATTATAATTTAAAACGCCTATCTTGAATTTTCTGGGGATAGCCTGTGAAGTCATCTTCATTAGGAAAACATTTTATATAATCTTGTATAACTAGTAAAGGTTGAGCGATTGAAGAAAACGTACACAAAACATATAGATATCTTTAAAACACAATTTATTTCAAATTTGTCGAGTAAGTAATTTCCGAGGAATCCGCTATTAATGATTCGCATTGTTCAATGCCTTTGCCATTCTTTTTAAGTCCTGTCGACATTCGGTGGTTTTTCGCGATTGAATGGAAAAACTATGGAATTTTAAGGCAGCATATAGCGTCCGGTTCTTAAACATTTGACTGTCGCTGTCCCCTTTGTGTCTATAACGAAATGTAACGTAGGTATTTCTGCAAATACTTATCTTGATAAAAATTAAGTAGACAGAAAAATAAGCTTTCGTAAGGATAATTTTTATAGCCACTAATAAATTGTAGCGTAGAGAAACTCATGTGAATGTAACACATCAGACTTTTTCTTATGCACAATTTTAAGATTAATCGCAAATAACATGCCAATAGTTTCAATATCATGCAATTTATTAAAAGGTACTCACGTTAGAACACGTCTACAGTGCTTTTCGTTTACATTGTGGCCACCGTACAGCATGTGCCCATTAGCATAGTGATTGTAACTATGAGAAGATGAGGTGGTTGCGAAGATGTAACTGTTTCGGCGGTAGTTCGAGCTGTGGCGGCCGGCGCGCGAGCAGCCGTGCAATGGCCACAGTGTGAAGGAAAAGCACTGTAGTTTTATAACCACTGCATAACCCAGTATATATTATTATGTTACATGCATTATTTCGGTCTGTCTTTTCACCAACACATTCATCACAACACTAATTAAGAAAGTTTACACTATACACTAAGTCTCTTTGTCGCTGCACTAAGGCATATATCGCAAGACTAAAGTAGGAACCTTAACACTACACATATTGAGAAAGCAGCACATTTTTACGCGACACTCTTTATCACAAAATACACAGCTTTCCTCTCAACGCGCCGTTCCGAGCAACAGGCAACATTGAAGGATAAATACACATTTTCAACTGTAACTCCTTTCTTGCGCCCTTGACGCGATCTCCGCTCAGGCATGTGTGCTTACAAAGAAATCTCATTTATCTTAATGACCTACATGTGCAGTTTCTTCGGAAGTACAGTATGTCCCAAAATAAAACACGCATTTGCAGTTTCTTTGGAAGCACAACATATCCCAAACAAATGACTTTTAATACTGCATATTTCCGTTTTAAACAGGTGAAGACGCTCTCCATTTCCATTTGAGCACGTTCTGTATTATTCAGGAAAAATTACACATAAACAAGGGCGGGTTTTATTGGTGATAATTGTTTAAGGAATTCGTGTTTAATTTTTAAATGTTCCTGTTAATAATACAACAAAATTTCGTGATAATTTCGCGAGAAAAATAAAAACAAAATATATGCGTGGTTCGTAAATAACCGATTTTGAAATTCATTTGGACCAAACTATTAAATTATCTTATGCAATAGAAAATTATTGTATTATCAGTAAAATTGAATTAATACCACCAGTAGTTCATGCAATATTTCCAGAGATACAAGTTATTTTGAAAGGATATTAATGTTTGGTATGAAATATTAAATTAAATATTATTTAGCGCAACTGTTTACTTCATTACACCAAATTGCAACATACGACAAGTTACAATGCCTTTAGGCCATGAAGATCTCATCAGTAACTGCTAACTTGAAGCACGAAAAGAATATCTAACTGTCAGCATTTGATGGCAGTCATAAGGCACAGATATCTCAAATAGTTACATTTAGCTTTAAATATCAACAGAGTATGTAATACATAAATTTCATTACTAACCTGATACGAATTTCGGACACAGTTGCAGAATTCAATGTAACATAAAACCACACATTATTTTCACTCTGAAATTCAGGTAGTTGCTTAAACATAATCTTTACCAAATCGTCGTCCTCCGTGGTGTAGTGGTTACCATGTTAGCCTCTAGTTCCCGAGGTCGCGGTTTTTCGGGTGTAGAAATCCTTAGCATGGCTTCCTTCGGAAGGGAAGTAAAGCCGGTGGACCCGTGTCGTATATTTACGGCACGCAAAAGAACCTTAAGCCTGATAAAGAGACCTCTGAGCAAAATTACCAGTCTTTCACGCCCAATATAGAATGGGACGCTAAGAACCGCAACAGTTAAAGAAAGTCCATAAATAAAACTCAATTTCAATTTTACCAAATAGAGATTGATATCAGATTTTGCAATTCATTTTGTATGGTTCGAAAAGAAAATCGAGTGCTTTGATTACCTTTATATTGTAAACATGCAAGTTCTGTAGTTAATTTTTTAAATATGCTAATTTTTGTTTTTATCGCGTAAATAAAGACTATCGCAAGAAAAGGAGAACTTGGTGAAAATCGTTTACATTTATTGCGAAACATATAGATACTTCTATACCTGGTTCTGTGAGAGTTGATACACTATGTGATCAAAAGTATCCGGACACCCCCACAAACATACTTTTTTCATCTTAAGTGCATTGTGCTGCCACCTACTGCCTGGTACTCATTATCCGCGACCTTCGTAGTCATTAGACACCGTGAAACAGCAGAATGGACGCTCCGTGGAGCTCACGGACTTCGAACGTAGTCAGGTGATTGGGTGTCACTTGTGTCACAAGTCTGTACGCGAGATTTCCACACTCCTAAACATCCCTAGGTCCACTGTTTCTGATCCGATAGTGAAGTGGAAACGTGAAGGGACATGTACAGCACAAAAGCTTACAGGCCGACTTTGTCTGTTGACTAACAGAGACCGCCGACATTTGAAGAGGGTTGTAAAGAGTAATAGGGAGACATCTATCCAGACCCTCACACAGGAATTCCAAACTGCATCAGGATACACTCTAAGTACTATGACAGTTAGGCGCGAGGTGAGAAACCTTGGATTCCATGGTCGAGCGGCTGCTCATAAGCCACACATCACACAGGAAAATGCCAAACGACGCCTCGCTTGGTGTAAGGAGCGTCAACATTACACGATTGAACAGTGGCAAAACGTTCTGTGGAGTGACGAATCACGGTACACAATGTGGGGATCCGATGGCAGGGTGTGGGTATGGCGAATGCCCGGTGAACGCCATCTGCCAGCGTGTGTAGTGCCAACAGTGAAATTCGGAGGTGGTGGTGTTATGGTGTGGTCGTGTTTTTCCTGGAGGGGGCTTGCACCCCTTGTTGTTTTGCGTGGCACGATCACAGCGCAGACCTACATTGATATTTTAAGCACTTTCTTGCTTCCCACTGTTGAAGAGCAATTAGGGGATGGCGATTGCATCTTTCAACACGATCGAGCACCTGTTCATACTGCACGGGCTGTGGCGGAGTGGTTACAGGACAATAACATCCCTGTAATGGACTGGCCTGCACAAATTCCTGACTTGAATCGTATAGAACACCTTTGATGTTTTGGAGCGCCGACTTCGTGCCAGGCCTCACCGACCTACATCGATACCTCTCCTCAGTTCCGCACTCCGCAAAGAATGGGCTGCCATTCCCCAAGAAACCTTCCAGCAATATGCCTGCGAGAGTGAACGCTGTCATCAAGGCTAAGGGTGGGCCAACACCATATTGACTTCCAGTATTACCGACGGAGGGCGCTACGAACTTGTACGTCATTTTCAACCAGGTGTCCGGATACTTTTGAGCACGTAGTATATGTGCATATCCTTCCGCGTGTAAGTGGAAAGGAGAAGGTGGAGTGGAGGAAGGAAAGGAGGCATTTTATTCGAAGTCCTTTTGTAATTCAGTAATTGCTTACGTATGGCAGTTTCTAAAAAGCTGTCTACACTTGTCACTTTTCCCCTTTGTCTTTTCTTCCCAGGTATAGTCAGTGCAGCATTTTTCTAATCTTTCTTTTCTTTTACTATGCACACTCACCACTGGCACTTCCTTAATTCAGATTTGGATTTAGCAAAACATTCAAAGTCGATAGGGGATTTTCTCACACAATTTGTCGAAAACGCTCAATAAAATTGTTTTTTCGCCACTTTTTAATGGTCTGTTTTTTTTTACAACTTGTCATAACTTGAAGCTCTACCGACAATGTCCATACTGTGAACGGCAATAACTTATTGGTATGCGAAAACGGGCTCGTTCTTACCTGAAAGTAACCCCAAGTAATGCGCGTCCCGGCTTGGGAGAGAGGAGGGGAAATAAGGCACCTGCATAATACAATTGAAGGGGCAGCTTCTCTCTTCTGCATCGGCAGTAGTATGTCTCAGAAAGAGAGAATATTTTACCACTAAATAAAGCCTTTACGGAATAACTCTTAACTAATCCAGCTATGCAACTATTTTATAGCTATATAAATAATCCCCAACAAAGCTTAAACTGGGCTAATGTATTGGGAACTGGTTGCAGAAGGGGAAGAATACGATACGCGTGTTACGGCAAAAACACCTGCATTTGTTTACGTTGCAACTCACCTCCCCTGATCAAGGTATAGTCCAAGTTGTAGAGCATTTTTTTTTTTTTTTGCGTTTATCGTTAATAAAAAAATTCTGATGTGTTGCACTCACATGACTTTCTCTACGCTTTTACAAAGTATTTTTACAAACGCTTATTCTCCATATGCTTCATGTTAATCGAGATGTTAATCTTATTGCTAATTTTCTTGTAGATGTAAGGGGAATATGGTAGGCTTTAAGCGACAGTCAAATGTTTTAAGAGCTATGTGAAGCATTCCATTCTCTTGGACAATAACGAATTCCCATTTGAGAAAAAGTACAAGTATTGGAAACTTGAATCAAATAACAAGGAATATCTCGGAAATGGTTCACTCGACAAAAACAAAGTATGTTTTTAACGAGATCTACATTTTTTGTGTTCAAATTTTTTATCTATTTCTTACGATTTACCAGTTATACAAAAGCGATTCACAATGAAGAGGACTTTTGGCAACATTCCTAGAATATTCAAGATATACATTTCATTTGCCATGAAAGTATCTCAAACATATGATATTTTAATAAAAATCGTTAGAGCCATTTTTGAGAAAATCAAAATTTTCGAAAATTTTTCCATGTAAAGGGTAGTCTGGGGAGGAGGGATTTTCTTGAAAATCTTCGTGTCGCATCCTTGAAAGATATGAACCTAAATACCAAGTTTGGTGTTTATTCGAATTTTCGTTTTTGAGTTATGTGTTCACATAAACACGGACGGACCTTGTTTAAAAACTATCTATTTGGATTCAGGGGCCTCAAAACATGTATTTCCGGTGAAATCTCGGTATCGAATTTTTGGGTGGAATACAACACTTCCCCTACTTACTATATGTAATAGAGAAAATAAAAAGCACGGCCATGAACATAAAGTATATGATTTCCACCAGGACCGAAACTTTTTCTACACAGACAGTATTTTACTTATTCATGCTCTTAACCTCAAAATGTTTGGTACTGCCTTTCTATTGTAGAATTTTGTGCACGTTATTTTTCCTTACCCAGTACATATTTGATCCATCAACTACAGGGAAACTCAAGCACGAAATTGTGAAAATGGAGTGAGCACAGGCAGGCAACCTTGGCCACTCATTACAGTTTTTACAGAGCTGCCCACATCACTTGGTCTCGCAATCAACAGACAGATCTGCTACAGAGAGGCTTGACCAGGAGATGCTTCACTGGTGAAACTATTAGGTAATGAATACAGCAACCTTCTTGTTGTCGCCTCCCTTCTCGGGATCATCGACCTGGAGTCCGTCTTTCGTGGTGAATTGAAATCCTTCAAGACCGTGCTTTAAAACGCACTTACTGCTTGTTTCGCGATAAACATTGGGCTTTAATATCAATAATCTGTACATTTAATACAACTGTAATTTTCGATCTTGAGTGAATAGTTTACATAAAATGCGTGTTACTTTACCATGCAAGAGTGGCGAGATCGATTTTCATACGTACCTCAGTCCAACTTATAAAATATGCCATCTTAATTACCTTTCTCTAAGGGATTGGAGTTTGACGCAGTATTTTATATCACAACACTGTGAATGCCAGAGTGATTGTTGTGTAAACTAACATTATTGTATAACAATGATTTTAGATGTTTGTTAGCCATAAGTATTGTTAGTAAATAAGTTTACACGGCCTCACTGAAACTGATAATAGAGTGGGTAACAATGAAGCGAGGGGATGAGTTGTTTATCACTAAGAAGAGACAAACAAAGGACGTCAGGGTAGCGTGCCATTCTTTAGAAATGGAGGGAATATCTTCCCTAGAGCATATATGTTAGTAATTATGATTGGCTGACAAAACAGACGCTAATGTTGGCGCGATTTAGTATCCAATAGCAGCTCTATTATAATGTTTAGGCATTTCGGGGTGAGGGAATACAAATTCTTGAGCCAAAAGCAATAAAGCCGCATACGCGGCTAGGTACTGTGGCAATCACATTCCGCCCAGGTGAACCTGGGCAACCTGTTCTCGATTGCTGGATTGCTGGAAGTATCGCGCAGTTCTACAGAACCATTCACGAAGTACACATCACGCAGTTCTCAGCAATCTCTCGCGAGGTACACATCACGCAGTTCTAAAGAATCATTCACGAGGTACACGTCGCGCAGTCTTGAGGTATCTCTCGCGTCGTAAAGTTAGTTACAAAATGGGAAGTACGCGGCAACTAATACGAGAGTAATTACATTCGGAAATATAACAGTTTCAGTCAGGAGTGTATAAAGATTACAGATGTGAACTATTAATTAAGTGTGACGGCAATAAAAGTGTGAAAACAACTTCTTTTATCAGTGTTATCTTTTATTAACAATTCATTTCCGTTTACACGCCCTGCTCAGAGATATTTGCTCGACTGAGTAATAATAGCTAGCCGGAAGACAAAGAACCCAAATTTTGAAAAAATAATAAAACAATAACAGGCGCTCAGCAAATAAGATAACACGAGAGATTACTGCGACAAGTTCTACTGGGGCACAACATAAAAAAATATGTGCTGTGTTGCATTCGCATTACCTTCCCTACTCACTCCTCTACAAATAATTCTTAGAAACGATTATCTTCTACCTGCTTCTTGATGCTCAGATGAAGTTTCATTACACATTTCGTTGTAGGCATAAGAATACAGTAGGCTAAAGCGATACTCAGTTTTTTAAAAAGCGTGTCGCTATGTGGTGGCTTTTAAATTTTCTTTGCATTGATCACGAGAAAAAAAGAATAACGACTTATAATTTGAAAAAGCTGTATTTGAGAACTCAACTCAATAAAAAAGGATCTCAGAAATGATTAATGCCACAAAAATGTATGACATAAATTCGTCCTTTTTTTTGTAGTAAGATTTTATCTATCTCTTATGGTTTACCGCTTATACACAATTACTTCCGAATAAAAAGGGTTTCACAGGCCATTCTCAGAAAATTCTAAATACATTTTATTTGTCATGTAAATATCTTAAATATATGCATTTTAATCAAAAGTTTTAGAGCAATTTTTAAGAAAATAAAAAATATCGAATGTCCTTGGAGGATGCTGGACAATATCAAGTTTGGTGTTTAGTGAATATTTCGTTTTAGAGTTATGCAGTTCACAAAAGTGCACACTCACGCAACCCTTTTCTAAAAATGGGTTCTTTTTAGCGGTCTTTAAAACATGTACGATTTCCGGTGAAATCTTGGTACAGAATTTTGGATGGCATACAATTCTTCCTCGATTTGCTATAGGCAAGCAGTAGAGAAAGTAAAAATCGAAATATTTTGCTTATTAATCAACTTTTGAAAAGTGTTATATAACAAAAGATGACGAGACTGTCTCAGTGCTTAACTGCGAGCTCACGAATTCGATTCCTGGCTTCCCACCCTGGAAGTGTGAATGTGAGCGTGTTTCGTGACAAAAACGAAAAAAAGGTAACACCATCAGTTTCTTCTTTTTTTCCCTCCCCCTTTTTTTGTCAAGTTAAAGTCTGCAATATCACCATAAAAGAGTATTGAAATTGGGGAGGAAAAGAAAACACACACACACACATACAAAGCTGATGAGCAAGTACTTCTGACATTTTTATTATTTTCAAAATTTGAATAGTATGAATATATAGGAAGTTATAACAATTTTTCGTTACTAATATTCATACATAAAACCAGTAACCATGAGAAACACTATAGTTCTGATCACATAACAGGCATAAGGATGATGTACAAGTTTGTGTAATGTTTACACATTTTATTTACAGCCATAACAAAAACAGCATAACTAATGTTTCAAGTGCGAAGTACAGCTGTTTACAAATCCAGTGTTTAAACAGAAACTTCCTTTTTACGACACTCTGTGTATGCTATGCAATTGTTTATCTTCAATACAGGTCTTCAAGCTCATAATACATTTTCATTTTGATTTCGTAGAACCGTTTATTGTGACTTTTTGTTATGGCTTGTAAATAAAATCATCTACGCACTTCAACATGAGATTCTTTTTATACCCCTGGAATTTTCAGTAGCTTATGATAAAAATCTTTCTAATCAAAAAAACAAACAAAAAAAAAAAAAACAAAAAAAAAACACTTCACCGGTGGCCGGTTACGTAAATAAGTTACTATTGTTTACGTTTTAATTTTTATTAAGGCACAGTGAAAAAGGTTTTATTACCCATTTTCAAAACATGACAGAATAGAGGGAGTAAAGGGAGGGATGGAGTGGAGAAAGAGATGAAGGATTGTGGAAGGAAAAGAAAGCGTAAGGGAGGGACATAATAATAATAATAATAATAATAATAATAATAATAATAATAATAATAAAACATTGATTAACACTAATGAAAAATTAGAGGTTATTTATCAATGAAAAAATTAAGAGTGGTTAAATCTGGGATGAATCATAGAAACAGATGGAAGTAGATTAGATACAGAAAAAAGAATATAATTTGAGGCAGTATTTTTAACACTTAAATGATTTCAGTCTAACAACAAAAACAATATGTGTATGTAACAATATATAAAAGTGTATATTACAGCCATTGTATATGTTTATATTATTGTATACATGTTCAATAATGTTATGTGAATGTATTACGTAATTTAACAATGTAGAAGCTGTGAGAATAATAGGTTAAAAGTTGCTAACAATGAGGTAACAATGAGGTAGCCTTGAGGCAATAATGAATTAGAAGTTTTAAAAATGCTACTAGTCATTCTTGGGGCAACAATAATGTAATGTTTGTGACAGTTCATAAAATAGCCAACCAACAACCAGAAAAAGCTTTAGTTAAATGAAGGTATTCTATTGGACTAGAATTAGCCAATCAGAAATTGAAATATAGCAAAATTTTCAAATTCAGAGTTCAGTTGCTTGTAGACAGCGTTTCTAACCGGACGCTAGATACGTCCTCGAGAAATTTAATACGTATTTTGTGTGAGACAAAAATAGTTTACGTGTTAAAAGGTGCAAGTAATTAAATAAAAAAAAATCTCACAGCTCTCTCTATATCAGTGAAGTGTTATTTAAATCGTGTCAAGTATTAATAAAAGGAGTGAAGTGAAATTATAATCTGTGTAAGCCTACACTCTTCAGTCGCACCACTCCCTGCTAAGACATTCATGTCTCTAAAAATAAATACTGACGCAGCCGAGGCAAACCTACTTCTTCAAATTGGAATGTTAAACTCGATATTATGGGGCAGAAACATTTTAAACAAAATTGAAAAGCTCATTTATAATTCGATAGTAAAAGTATATTACTCTATGGCGCAGAAACGTGTACAATAAATAGGCAAAAGGAAATAAAATAATTAACAAGAAGGATGGATTTTTGGCCGGTGTAGCCCCTTCTAAAGAATGGATAAAATTACAAACACTAAAATTCGGGAAATAATGGATGTAAAAAATAGTTTATTGGAAATAATAGAAGAGAGAGGATTAAAACGGTTCGGCCATGTGGAAAGAGTGGGAAAGGATAGACTAGTAAGAATGGTGCTAAAATTGGAAGCTGAAGAAACAGAGGACGGGGAAGACCAAGAGAATGATAGTGCAGGTTAGCCAATGTCAAAATTCGATAGAATAAACATTATCTAAATGCAGATCCATTATTTTTCCGATTTATCTAGTCGTACCAAGCTTTCATTCCTTTATTTAATTGTGTACATTAACGTTGTTTGCTGTTCTTTCTTAATTTTGTCGCAGCAATCGGCTCGTGTTATCTTATTTACTAGGCGCCTGTTATTGTTTTATTATTTTAAGATTTGGGTGCTTTGTCCTCCGGCTAGTTATTATTACTCAATCGAGCAAATATCTCTGAACAGGGCGTGTAAACTGAAAGGAGTTGTTACTAAAAGATAACACTGATAAAAGAATTTATTTTCACACTTTTATTGTCGTTACACTTAATTAATAATTTACATCTTTAATCTTTATACATGCCTGACTGAAACTGTTATATTTCCGAATTAATTACTGTCGTATTAGTTGCCGCGTACTTCACATTTTGTAACTAACTTTACGACGGGAGAGATTCTTCCAAACTGTATGATGTGCACTTCACGATAGATTCTTCAAGACTGCGCGACATGTACCTCGTGAATGATTCCGTAGAACTGCGTGATGTGTACCTCGCGAATGATTCTTTAGAACTGCGTGAAACATGCTTATAGCTCGAGAATATGTACTCCTTCACCTCGAAATGCCTAAACATTATAATAGAGCTACTATTGATCACCGAATCGCGCCAACATTAGCGTCTGTTTTGTCAGTCAATCACAATTACTAACACATATGCTCAAGGGAAGATATTCCCTCCATTTCTAAAGAAAGGCACGCTACCCTGACGTCATTTGTTTGTCTCTTCTTAGTGATAAACAACTCACCCCATCGGTTCATTGTTACCCAGTTCTATTGTCGGTTTCAGTGAGGCCGTGTAAACTTATTTCCTAACAATGCTTATGGCTAACAAACATCTAAAATCATTGTCATACAATAATGTTAATTTACACTACAATCACTCTGGCATTCACAGTGTTGTGATATAAAATACTGCCTCAATTTCTAACGGTTTTTGCTGTTCGTTGTAGTTTCTGAGGCAATAGCCCGTTTTGAGTTGCATATAAAGAAATTACAGATGATCCTTCCACTAGAAGAACCAACACTCAATAGACCTGCGGGTGTCAGGATCAGAGGTTACGACGCACATATGCTAGAATTTCTTCCAGTTTCATGTTTCCAGCTTGCGACTATAGAGAGCACTAGCGGCTGTTTCATGTCACAGTCGCCTAGAATAATCTCTACACTGAGGAGTCTAATATGCACGATATCGATCTAATAAACAGTGCCCGGGAAAGCTTTCCCTCAATTGTGAACGCTCCCATTAAAACATATACATGCATTTCAACTTTGTCGTCATCGTTCTGGTTGTGAACTAGCCCTTATTTTTTAAAACGAAGTAATTAAGTGTATGATCTTGATCAAGTTTAAGGCTGATTATTTTGGTTTGAATCTCACGCAACCGGAAACAAACGAGGGACGTGGCATAATTATGATTACCTTCTGCTCTGGTTAGGATAATTACCCTGTAACCAAGCCGCGATCGTTGATATCCAAGGTGTTCTTAAACGCCATTCGCGCATATCGTGCTATGTTATATGAGCGAAATAGTCGTCATAACCCATTGTTACTGTGTTCTATTTGTGTAAAGAGTCTTTCAACAACAGTATCCTATCTTTTAACATGTGATAGCTGGCGTTGTTATTGAGTTACAACAGTCAGTTTTTTCATGTGGTTACAGTTGTTATTGACGAATAACCATGGAACGTTACAGCACTCAGCAACGCGTAGAAATTATCAAAATGGATCATCTGTTCGCCAAACCTTCCGTGTATTGCGCGAAGTTTACGGTGTGCATAATCGTCCCTGCGAGAGAACGATTCGGCGTTTGATCGATAAATTTGAAAGAAGTGGTTCTGTCAGCGATCAAAGAACGCCTGTACGTAATCGACGTAAGCGCTCCAACGAAAACATAGGCGCCGTTTGTGAGAGTGTACGCGAGAATGGAAACAAATTAATTGCTGGGGCTTTCGCCGACCACAACTTGGCGAATTCTGCATCTGGACTTGAAGTTTCACGCTTACAAAATGGTGTTTACTCAAGAACTAAAGCCCAATGATCATAAGTTGCGCTGTATATTCGCTAACTGGGCTATGGAGCAATTGGAAGCTGACCCGGATTTTTGTCGAAAAATCATCTTCAGCGACGAAGCCCACTTTTGGATGGATGGTTGCGTTAACAAACAAAATTGTCGCTATTGGAGCAATCACAATGCAATGTAGATTCAAGAACGACCACTTCATCCCCAAAAGGTTACTGTGTGGTGTGGACTTTGGTATGGTGGAATCATTGGTCCATATTTTTTCCAAGATGAAGATGGAGAAGCTCTAACTGTCAACGGAGAAAGATACCGGGCTCTTATAAGGGACTATTTTTGGCCTCAGTTGGATGGTATGGATCTCAGAAACATCTGGTTCCAGCAAGATGGTGCCACATGTCATACTGCTCTCGAAACAATCGATATTTTGAAGGAAAAGTTCAGAGGTTTCATCATTTCCCGTGGTGGTGATGTTAACTGGCTCCCGAGGTCATGTGGTTTAACGCCGTTGGATTGCTTCTTGTGGGGTTATGTTAAATCTCGAGTTTATGTCAACAAACCAGAAACAGTAAATGATCTTATGAATAACATTACGCGTGTTATTCGTGAAGTTGGACCTAATTTACGTTCTTCTGTCATTGAAAATGGGGTCAACCGTATACGCGCAACCCAACGAAGTCGCGGCGGTCACTTAACTGATGTTCTCTTCCACACGTAATGACATTAATTATGTTCCAAAATGAACCTCTATCATTTATAGAACGTGTTTTATTTAAGTTCAAAGATAGGACACTCTTGTTGAAAGACCCTATACGATGAGTAGTGTATATCTGCGCAGTATGGTTGGCACAGGTAGTTACGAAAGCTATTCTGTGGAACATTTTTGTAACGTGAATACGGAACTGTTATATGCAGAAGCGCTATGCTTCACTAGATCAGAAAATCGAGAGATAACTGGGAACTGGACCTGAACGATCAACCGTAAAATGGGAAAGAGCAAACTTCCCAACGAATCGATTATTATCCGACTACTGTAAGTAGAACGGTCAAATCAAATCACCAGGAACCACGTTCTAATAATACAACCGCCTAAGGTTCATTTCTAGAACCATCTACAGAGAATATTCGTCTCTACATAAAAAAACAAGTCGTTGACCACCTCTGTGATGCGGGGAAGCGGGTCTGCCTCACATTCAAGAGGTCCTGAGTTTCAATCTCACCTAGAGCGAGTTACCTGGATAAGGTTTCTCCTGGGGTTTCCTAATCCTGAAAAGACGAATAAACCCTTAGAGTAACTCTAAGCTCTAGGGACCCCGGGCTCGTTTAAGCAAAACTTCACCCATTTAATTCATTGTCCGAAATGACCCACCAGGTTAAATGACTTCAAACGACAAGCACCCCCCCCCAAAAAGTGTCAAGGAGTGGAAACAACCGAGAAAAAATCTGGTGTCAAAAATGTATGGACAACGACGGTGGCCAGTTTCAGCATCTCCTTTCATAAAGTTGGTAAGTAAATCCTTTAAAAGTAGTTTTTAAAATGTTGTATGGTTTCATCCGCGCCTTTCAATGATAGTGGAAGATGGCAACGAGCGCCGAGGACGCGGACAGGAAAAACACCGCGCAGGCGGTTCGGAGTCTGTTGGCTCACTCTGTATAAACTAATTAAATGAAAAATGTTAGAAAATGCCAAAACACAAAAATTATATTTTTTGTTCTTTTTGCATATTAAAAAAATCTGATATGTTACACTCACATGACTTTCTCTACTCTTGTACAAACTATTTCTACAAACGCTTATTCTCCATCTACTTCATGTTAATCGAGATAAACATCTGCAGGCTCTATCTTATTGTAGATGTAAGGGGAATATATATTTACAAGGGCAATATAGAAATACAGTAGCCTTTAAGCACATACATATCTCTTAATAGCTGGTTGCTATGAGTAGCACCATTCCCTTTGCCACAGATTAATACTCTTTGCATATCCAAGACAAAAAGAAAATGAATAACGAATTCCCATTTGCGAAAATAAGTATTGAAAAATTTAAGGGAATAACAAGCAATATCTCAAAAATGGTTCACTCAACAACAAAAAAATGTATATGACATAAATTGTTTATTTTAACGCGATCTACATTTTTTTGTGTAGTAAAATTTTGTCTATCTCTTATGGTTTATCAGTTATGCAAAAGTCGTTCACAATGAAGAATACTTTTGGAGACATTCCCGGAAAATTCGACATATACATTTTATTTGTCATGAAAATGTCTTAAACATATGATATTTTAATCAAAATCGTTAGAACCATTTTTGAGAAAATTAAAATTTTCGAAAAATCTTCCATGTGAAGGGTAATCTGGAGAGGGGGGATTTTCTTGAAAACCTTCGTGTCGCATCTCTGGAAGATACTGAACCTAAATACCAAGTTTGGTGTTTATTCGACTGTTCGTTTTGGAGTTTGCTGTTCACAGACAGTCACACACACACAAACACACACACACGGACATGTTTCCAAAAATGCTTTTTTTTTATTCAGGGGGTCTCAAAACATGTATTTCCGGTGAAATCTCGGCATCGAATTTTTGGGTGGAATACAATACTTCCCCTACTTACTATACGTAGTAGAGAAAGTAAAAAACTCATTTTTACTTTTTGTCTTCCGCTATCATTGAAAGGCGCGGATGAAACCATACAACATTTATAAAACTACTTTTAAAGGCTTTACTTACCAACTTTATGAAAGGAGATGCTGAAACTGGCCACCGTCGTTGTCTATACATTTTTGGTACCTCTTTAGGAAACTATACATCACTCGCCGTAGTTCACGTTGAGAAATTTCCTGGCGGATATTTTGTTTTAATTCTTCCACGGTGTGTCTTATACACTTTGTTTTAAGTTAGCCCGGAGGAGTATTTTATGAACAATATTACCGGCTGCGCGGTGTTTTTCCACTGGGCGTTTGGAAATATATAAAAACACGATAATGCACTGCTGCTATAAACAAAGTCACGCTGTGCAGTGTGAAGTGCAGTTTTGGGTTGACGGTGATGTGATGTAGTTCAGTTATTACGTTTTTTGTTATTTTGTCCTGTACTTGGTCACAAAGTATATTATGGCTCTGTATATGTTTTCTACTGCACAGCGTGTGTTTATATATGATTCGTATGTGTTAACTCAGCCAGCTCACCAAGTGAAAGTACGATTTGCACAAAGATTTCCAGGTGTAAAAGTTCCAGGCCGTACAACAATCCATGAACTTTACAGCAAATTTCAGGCCACAGGAAGTGTTCAGGCTAAGAAATCTAAAAGCGTTCGGTTGTTACCGAAGAAACATTAGACGACATCGGTCATCGTTTGGAAAATTCCATGATGGATAGTTTCCTAAAGAGGTGCCAAAACTGTATGGACAACGACGGTGGCCAGTTTCAGCATGTCCTTTCATAAAGTTGGTAAGTAAAGCCTTTAAAAGTAGTTTTAAAAATGTTGTATGGTTTCATCCGCGCCTTTCTATGATAGCAGAGGGTAACGAGCGCCGAGGACGCGGACAAGAAAAACACCGCGCAGGCGGTTCGGAATCTTTTGGCTCACTCTGTACTTTCCTACTGCTTACCTGCCTTTAGTGAGTATAGTGTACTTCTCGCAAAATTTAGAAAAGGTACAAACGGTATGCCGCTTCTTTATAAGAGACTATAAACGCAAACTTTCAGCAAGCCACGTGTCATGCCGCTTCTTTGTTGCATGGTATAAGATCTGCAGTCAGAATAACCCTCACAAATCTGTATGGTCGGGAAAGAATGGCAGCTTCTATCTCTTCTTTCAAGTGGCATATTGTTTGAACCTTTTCTAAATTTTGCCGCGACTATATGTACCTATTGTATTTCACCCAAAAATTCGAGGTTTCACCGGAAATAATGTTTTGAGAATCCCTGAATCTCCCCTCCAAAAAATCATTTTTAGAAAAAATGTGCGTGTCCTTATGTGTATGAACAATACAACTCAAAACGAAGTCACTTTAAAAAAAACACACTTAGTATTTAAGTTCAGAATCTTCCAAGGATGCGACAAGAACATCTTCAAGAAAATGCCCCACCTCAATTTAGTCGTTACATTTTCTTATTTTTTACTTTCTCAGAAATGGCTCTAACGATTTTGATTAAAATACGATATATTTAAGATGTTTAATTTCTAATAACATGCACATCTCGAATTTTCTTCGAACAACCATAAGAGACAAAAACTTACAACACGAATAAACGTACATTTCATTAAACCATTCAATTTATATCAATATCATCTTTTGCGGTATTAAACCAAATCTGAATTGTCCGTTTGTCATTGATTTGAACATTCGTTTCACATTTTTGGATGTCGCCATTTTTTTCATGTCATGGATAGACAGTGGAATTTCAGAGCCAGTGTACACCGACATGCTTATTAAACATTTGACTATCGCTTCAGTCTCCTGCACCCATAAGTGAGTTAGAATAAGTTTCAAATTATTAGCACCACGCTTTGGGAACCAATTTGAAGTAGTTGCAGCCCCACGTACGATACAAAGTTTCCGGTGGCCTTCGCCCCCCAAGTTTAAAAATCAACTTTGTATTTTTAATGTTTATTTAAATATTATATATGTAGGTTTGCCTCGGCTGCGTCAGTAGTAATTTGCAGAAACACGTATCTCTTAGCAGGGGGTGGAACGGCAAAAGAATGAAGGCTTACACAAATTATTATTTTTACTTCACTCCTTTTTATTAATCTTTCACACGATTAAATAACACTTCACTGATGTATCATACTGTAGAGCTGTGAGATTATTGTTACTTGTACCGTAATGAAGTTTTGTCTCATACTTAACCTGTACCGTATCGAAGTGCTCAGGAACGCTGCCTAGCAGCGTCTGCCTCTACCGCTTAAATTTGTAAATTTCTCTATTTCAAGTCTGTGATTGGCTAATTCTACTCCAATATAATACTTTTATTTAACTTAAGCTTTTTCTAGTTGTTGATTGGTTATTTATAAACTGTTTTTAATATTACATTATTCTTCCAAGAATTATTAGTAGCATTATTAAATTTTCCAATTCATTATTGCCTGAAGGTTACCTCATTGTTAGCAACTTTCAGCTTCTACTTTATAATTCTGTTTTCTACGGAAGACAGCTTGCTCCTATTCCCACAGCTCCTACGTTGTTAAATTACGTAATACATTCACATAATATTATTAAAACATTACATAATAATTGAGGCAGTATTTTATATCACAACACTGTAAATACCAGAGTGATTGTAGTGTAAATTAACATTATTGTATGACAATGATTTGAGATGTTTGTTAGCCATAAGCATTGTTAGGAAATAAGTTTACACGGCCTCACTGAAACTGACAATAGTAGCGGATAACAATGAAGCGAGGGGGTGAGTTTTTTATCAATTAGAAGAGACAAACAAATGTCAGAGTAGCGTGTCTTTCTTTAGAAATGGAGGGAATATCTTCCCTAGAGCATATGTGTTCGTAATTTTGATTGGATAAAAAAGTAGACGCTAATGTTGGCGCGCTTTATTAACCAATAGCAGCTCTGTTATAATGTTTAGGCATATCGGGATGAGGGAGTATAAATTCTGAAGCCAAATGCAAATATCGCGCAGTTCAACAGAATCATTCACGAGTTACACGTCGCGCAGTTCTAAGAAATATCTCTCGCGAGTTAACGTCAGGTAGATCTATGGAAGCATTCATAAAGTACACGTTACGCAATTCTACAGAATCTCTCGCGTCGTAAAGTTAGTTACAAAATGTGAAACACGTGAATTAATAGTGCGCAGCAAATAAGTAATTGTAGTTACATTGGAAAATATAACAGTTTGTCAGGCGTGTATCAAGATTAAATATATGAAATTAATTCAGTGTGACGGCAATAAGAGTGTAAAAACAAATTCTTTTATCAGTGTTATCTTTTAGTAACAACTCCTTTCCGTTTACACACCCTGTTCAAGAGATATTTGCTCGACTGAGTAATAATAGCTAGTCGGAGGACAAAGAACCCAAAATTCAAAATAGTAAAACAATAACAGGCGCTCAGCAAATAAGATAACACGACAGAATACCGCGACATAATATAAACATAATACAATGACTGTAACATACACTGTTTACATATTATAATATACACATATTACTTTAAGGCGGGCTGTTATTGAATTTATATAATATATAATTAGACTGATATCATTTAAGTGTTAAAAATACTGCCTCAAACGCCATGTCTAATGAAATCGTTTCTGCAAACTTTTATCTCGATTAACATGAAGTAGACATAAAGATAAACGGTGGTGGGCAGAGAAACTCATGGGAATGTAACACATCAGATCTTTCCGTTTTTGTTTTTTCTTAGTTCGGAAAGGAAACGTTTCAAGTCTAAGTTTTGGGTACCTACCCGATATTTTCCAATTAGGACTGGAAGAAACCTCAGTCAGGGTAAACCGTCTTGGTGGGATTTGAACCACAGATATCTCGTTCACAACTCGCTATCCTATTGGTGTATTTTTCCTTTAGTATTGGTTTATCAGTTACACAAACTAGACGAGAATAAGAGAACCACGGGCTATTTTTTAAAGAGAATTGTAGGACGCGACCATGCCAGTACCACCGGTATGCAACCTTGACATGCCTCATTAAAAGCTAGCACGATCGTACCTGTACTGGTTACTGAAAAAGCGGAATTTAAAGACAGGCGATTCTGAAGCCCCTTTGAGAGAAAACATCAGCTGAACAGTTGAAGTGTTGAAGTTCGCTTCATTAGCTAACAGCTAATAGAGTAAAGCAAGGAGTTGATGGCCGCGGGCATCTCATTCATTGATTCCTCTCTCCCAACCTCACCTCAAAGGAGCTCATCTTTGGGTTGAGAAAATGTCTCTTTCAGAGAAACTGCTTTGATATCAACATTTCTTATTTCAAAACCATCAGACAGATACAAAACTTAGCTACAAGATTTCTGCTAACAAGTATGCAGAGAAAAAAGAAATCACAAGATTTACCCTAACCTCTCTAAGTTGCTTTCATATCTATTTCACAAATTACTGGTGAAATGGCTTGTTACTTTCTCTACCATGTACCTAGTAGGTAGAGAAGGTGTTGAATTCCGCCCAAAAATTCGATACCGAGATTTCACAGAAAATATATATTTTGAGGTACACGAATATTTTTTTTCTGGAAAAAGGTCCATGTGGGTATCTATGTGCATGTGGACAGCATAACTCATAAACGAAAAATCGGATAAATAAGTATGTACCAAATTTGGTATTTACGTTCAGTACCTTCTAAAGATGCAACAAGAAAATTCCCCCACCAAAAACTACCCTTCACATGGTCATTCTTTGAAAATGTTTATTTTCTAAAAAAAATCGTTCTAACGATATATTAAAGATATTTACATGACAAATAAAATGTATACTTTACATTTTCTCGGAAGAGTTTGAAGTTCTCTTCATTCGGATGAAATTTGTATAATCTCGTTTGACTGGTAAACGTTAAGCGATAGACCACACGAAACTACTAAAAAAATATAGATCTCTTTAAAAGACGCAATTTATTTACAATATCTTTTTTTGTGATGCAAGCCATTTCGAGATATCCGTCATTGGGTTCAAATTCTTCAATACTTAGCCATTCTTTAAAGCCCTGTCAACATTTAGTTGTTTCTCGCTATGTCATGGAAACAGTATGGAATTTTAAGGCCAGCATATAGCGTCCAGTTGTTAAACATTTGACTATCGCTGTGGCGGCGTGGCCGAGTGGTTAGACCGCTCGCCTCTCACAGAGGCGGCCCGGGTTCAATCCCAGGGACCCGCATGTGGGATTTGTGATGGACAAAGCGGCGTCTGGGCGGGTTTTCTCCGGGTTCTCCGGTTTCCCCCGCCATTCATTCCACCAATTGCTCCATCATCACCTTTTCTTTCAGACATTCTGTCTGCTCCATGAGAGTGTCTGCTCCTCTGACCCCAGGCACCCGCTTGTAAGTCCTGGGCGGTGTAAGTCCTACATAAGATGAGGTTAAATAGTGAATGAAGACTATCGATGTTCCCTTTGTATCTATAACGAAATCTGTAATGTAGGTATTTCCGGAAAGGTTTATCTAGATTAAAATGAAGTAGACAGGAAAATAAACTCGAAAGTTAAATTAAATTTATTTATGTTAAAGTTTTATTTATGGACGCCCTTTAACTGCTGTGGTCCCATTCTACGTTGGTCGTGAAAGATCGGTAATTTTGCTCAGAGGGCTCTTAATCAGGCTTGAGGTTCTTTTACGTGCCGTAAATGTACGACACGGGACCACCTGCTTTACTTCCTTCTGAAGGAAGTCATGCTGGGATTTTTACGCCCGAAAAAAAAATCCATCGCTCTCTGCTAGGTTTCCGCGACGTCGGTAACTAGAGGCTAGCATGGTAACCACTACACCACGGAGGATGGTGGAATAATTTGTATACCCACGAATAAACAATAAAGGGTAAAGAAAGTCATGTGAATGTAACACACCAGAATTGTTTTTTATCTACTTTATGTTAATAGAGATAAAGCTTTGTAGAAATACTTTCATTACACTTTTATTTTGTAGCTACAAAGGGAACAGAGGAAACCGAATCGGTAGCCAACAAGTTTAAAAGCGCCTCACGAGTAACACCTGGATAGTGTAAGCACTTTAAAGATGGCTTAGTATTGAACATTCAAACCAATATCGGAAATGGTCCACAAAAAGTTAATTGGAATAAATTGTATTTCTTAAAGAGATCTACACTTTTATCTGTGTGTTATAGTTTAACCGTCATAAAGTCATTCAGAACGAAGAGCACCTCATAGGCTATTCAGGGAAAATTCAAGGTATACATTTCATTTGCCATGCAGATACCTCAAACATATGGCACTTTAATAGAAATCGTTAGCCATTTTTGAGAAGAAAAGGAAATTAAACCGAAACAATTTCATGCACACAGTACGGACTATCGGATCCTTGGAAAACCTTGAACTTAAATACCCACCAAGCCTGATGTTTAACCGACTTTTCGGTTTTGAGTTATGCTGTTCACGCACGTGCGCACGCAACCACACACACGCACACAGACGGACCTTTCTCTAAAAATACTTTTCTTTTTAATTGTTTGAAGGAACCTCAACAAATGTATTGCCGGTGAAATCTCGACACCGAATTTTTAAGTGTAATGCAATATTGCCGTAGCCCGTCCAGTTACCTGAGATCATCCAGATACAGAAATGAAGATTGCGCGGAGTGATTGTAGGTTTATTATGGCCATATTTGTTGCAGATATCGGGACTTATTGGTACAACATTTCCAGCTTTGTTTTATGGCACCAAATCGCCCAGTCTGTCTCTCCCTTTACGAATAGGGGGAGAGGAAGGAAAGCAAATTCCCAGTTTACGTGCCTTGCAGCAGTTTAAAAAAGGGCCGCTGGTAAAGAAGCGGGAGACCCTTGTTTCCTTCATTATCCCATCAAATGCAGCCAATTTGCATATCTCTGGAGGCCAGGCATCATCGACACGTCATTGTCAAACACCAAACCCCCCAAATTGTGTTTATTTTGCTACCCCTCGACCCAATTAGAAAATACGTTCTCAAGGGATTATACAGCGTAAGACGAGGGGTGGAAATGGCTTATACATCAGGGGTGATACTATGCAAACAAGGGACGAGCAGTCAAAAATATTCTGACGCTGCTGTTTTTGGCCTGCACTGTCAGCTGGCAAAAGTTGAAGAGACACTTAGCCCCTTAGGGTGATGTGCCTTGGCAGTGAAAAGGAAAACGTGAACATGGCTGTTACCTGATTCACAAATAAATTAAGGAATCAACAGCCCTTTACCCACTTCCAAGGTGTGGTGGTAGCGTGTCCACCTCACATTCAAGAGATCCTGAGTTGAAATCTCGGTTAGGGTGACTTACCTGGATAAAGACTTTTTCCGGGTTTTCCCTGATGAATGTCAGGTAACTAAGCTCTAGGAACTCCGGGTCCATTTGAGCGTCATTTAACCATTTCATTCATTCACCGTCCGATATGCCCTACCTGGTTAAAGGACAAGCTTTTTAAAACGAGATACCTAAAGCAGAGAAGCACATTCGACCCAACATTTCTACAGTGCGTTCGTAATATTGCCGGGCCGCGGATTGCGCCTACTGTCTGTAACACTGGGAGGTTTTCCGTTCTAAAACTCCCGCAATACTCACGAGTGATAGTAACATGTACTAACTTTGTTATAAGTGGTGTCCACCTGCTTTCAGACATTCCTGGCATCTTCAGATAAAATTTCCATTTAAAAGGTTTTTCATCATCACGAGGTTGTAATTCATAAACTATAGTCACTCTGCAGGGTTTAAATTTTAAAAGTTTAGCAGCTCTATGAACAGAGGCTTTACAAACACCAGTTGCTGTGCAACACGTCTTAGACACTTTTTTGGAGAGAGTTCGAATGATGCACAAATTTCGTCAATTTTTTCCTCCGTTAGAGCATTTCTTTTTCGCTTCTTAGGTTTAGGATTTAGCGATCCTGTTGTCCTAAACTTATTAACCAGACGTCTTAACGGTTTTTCTACCTGGTACTGGAATACCAAGAAATTTCTCCTGAAATTGTCTACACACCTATCTACAAGGGCTGATCAACAAAGACTGAGACTGATTTGTTTTCACAGATGTTTATTACTCCAATTCAATGTTTACATGATCTTTTTCAAAGTAGTCCCCTCCTAATTCAATGCACTTTTTATAGCGTCTCTGCCAGTCCTTGAACACGTGCTGCAGACCATTCTTTGTCAGGTCCTTGAGAATCGCCTCACTTTTCTTGAGCACTGCTTCAGAGTTCTCAAATCGAATACCCCTAAGCTTTGCCTTTAGTGATGGGAATAAAAAAATCTAATGTGTTACACTCACATGACTTTCTCTACTCTTGTACAATGTAATTTTACAAACGCCTATTCCCCATATGCTTCATATTAATCGAGATATCGAGATGTTAATCTTATTGGTAATTTTCTTGTAGATGCAAGGGGAATATGGTAGCTTTTAAGCGATAGTCAAATATTTTATCGCTGGTTGCTATGTGGCGCATTCCATTCTCTTTGCATGTCCAGGACATAAAAAGATGAATAACGAATTTCAGAAAAAGTATAAGTACTGGAAATTTTAAGGAAATAACAAGCAATATCTCGAAAACGGTTCACTCAACAAAAGAAATGTATATGACATAAGTTGTGTATTTTAACACGATCTACATTTTTTGTGTAGTCAAATTTTGTCTATCTCTTATGGTTTACCAGTTATGCAAAAGTTGTTCACAATGAAGAATACTTTTGGAGACATTCCCAGAAAATTCGAGATATACATTTCATTTTTCATGACATTATCTTAAACATATGATATTTTCATCAAAATCGTTAGAGCCATTTTTGAGAAAATTAAAATGTTCGAAAAATCTTCCATGTAAAGGGTAGTCTGGGGTGGGGGGATTTTCTTGAAAACCTTCGTGTCGCATCTATGGAAGATACTGAACCTAAACACCAAGTTTGGTGCTTATCCGACTGTTCGTTTTTGAGTTATGCTGTTCACAGACACACACACACACACACAGACACACACACGGACATGTTTCCAAAAATGCTTTTTACTTTCTCTACTACGTATAGTAAGTAGGGGAAGTATTGCATTCCACCCAAAAATTCGATACCGAGATTTCACCGGAAATACATGTTTTGAGACCTCCTGAATCCAAAAAAAGCATTTTTGGAAACATGTCCGTGTGTGTGTCTGTGTGTGTGTGTGTCTGTGTGTGTGTGTGTGTGTCTGTGTGTGTGTCTGTGAACAGCATAACTCAAAAACGAACAGTCGGATAAGCACCAAACTTGGTATTTAGGTTCAGTATCTTCCAGAGATGCGACACGAAGGTTTTCAAGAAAATCCCCCCACCCCAGACTACCCTTTACATGGAAGTTTTTTCGAAAATTTTAATTTTCTCAAAAATGGCTCTAACGATTTTGATGAAAATATCATATGTTTAAGATAATGTCATGAGAAATGAAATGTATATCTCGAATTTTCTGGGAATGTCTCCAAAAGTATTCTTCATTGTGAACGACTTTTGCATAACTGGTAAACCATAAGAGATAGACAAAATTTTACTACACAAAAAATGTAGATCGCGTTAAAATACACAACTTATGTCATATACATTTCTTTTGTTGAGTGAACCGTTTTCGAGATATTGCTTGTTATTTCCTTAAATTTTCCAATACTTATACTTTTTCTCAAATGCGTTATTCATTTTTTTATGTCCTGGACATGCAAAGAGAATGGAATGCGCCACATAGCAACCAGCGTTAAAATATTTGACTATCGCTTAAAAGCTACCGTATTTCCCTTGCTTCTACAAGAAAATTACCAATAAGATTGACATCTCGATATCTCGATTAACATGAAGCATATGGAGAATAGGCTTTTGTAAAATTAGATTGTACAAGAGTAGAGAAAGTCATGTGAGTGTAACACATCAGATTTTTTTGGATTCAGGAGGTCTCAAAACATGTATTTCCGGTGAAATCTCGGTATCGAATTTTTGGGTGGAATGCAATACTTCCCCTACTTACTATATGTAGTAGAGAAAGTAAAAAGTCACAGGGTGCAAGATCGGGGCTATAAGGTGGATGAGGTACACAGGTAATGTTGAATCGAGCCAGAAACTGCATGACTTGATTTGCGACGTGAGACCATGCATTGTCATGATGAAGTCGCCACCCAGTCCGAGAAAGCTCTGGTTATTTCTTTGCAATGTGCTTCCTCAGTGTAGCCAATACTGACGTGTAGTATGCTGCTGTAACAGTAGTGTGAGGGGGAACTGCATGCTGGTAAATCATTCCATTACAGTCAAAAAATGTGATCACCATTACTTTCCCTGCAGATGGAACAACTTTTGCCTTTTTTGGTGTTGGAGAACCTGGCAATTTCCACACTGTGCTGGCTTGTTTTCCATCAGGATCATAATGATGCAGCCATGACCAATCACCGGTGATAATCGATTTAAAAAATGCATCATCTCCATTGTCTGGTATGCGAAATGCACGTAGGGTCTACAAAATAGAGCATTACTACCAACCTACCAATACGAGAGTGCTGCCGCCTACCAACATTATACATAAAAACGTGCTCTTTTCAAATATTTATGTTACAGATATAACTGGCGCAACAGTTCTAGACACGTGAAAATCTTAATGACAGCTAGGAAGCGAGTTACCTACCAGATCAGGAGGTGACCGGTCGTCTGCTCTGCATGTTGCAGGAGTGCGTGGGACAGTCATTGTCAAATATCCGTACACCGTTATGCACTGCATTGCGCTAATAAACTTAGTTATATACCGTATATTAAAATCTACGCTTAGTATAAAAAACACTGTCAATCATTGTCTCCAATTCTTTCACACCTAACAACCCTTCCTCTTCTGCGGAATCACTCACATTATTGCCGTCATCGCTGCTGTCACTACTTTCTGCACCATTATCCTGGATGAGAATTCTTTCTATTCTTTCTGCAATTCCGTATTCTTTAAAATAATGATTCTTAATTTATTCAACATGTCGACATACATTTTCCCATTCTGGCCTTCCAAATTCAGCAAATTGCTGACGTTATAACTGCTCCACATATTTTAATTTAAAAGTGATATTTCTGCATGCCACCCATTTTTTGATATCAGCCCAGATTAATTCGATTGGGTTTAGATCTGGGCGATACGATGACAGTAAGTACATTATGGCGATGTTGTATTACTATCTGGTCAAGTATGTATGACTTCTGAAGCTGTTTGTTGGCTTTAATTAAGTTATATAGCTTTGTTTTACTCATGCTTTCATCTAAAGCTATATTATGTCTAAGTAATCAAGCTCTCATTTCTTCTTTCAAGGAATTTTAGGTAGGTGGTTTGTCAATTTGAGTGTTGACGCATTGTGAAGCATTGTCGATAACCAGAACAGACCCAGCAGGCATATTAGGTATCAACATGGCGTTGATTCACTTCATGTAATTTTCTGTATTCATTTCTTGATGAAAATCTCCTGTGGTTTGTTGCGACTTGTAAAAGAAGGGCATTTGGAACGAAGCCGATCTTTCCAACAGCATGAACGAAAACAAGTATTTGCCCTTTAGCAACAGGAACCTGCAACCTAATTCGCTATCGTCACTCCAACTTTTAGATGCTGTACGACTGCTGTGTATGTATGACTCATCTTCATACACTATAGTATTTTTCTGAAATTTGTAGCACCACCTTAAAAATTAATGCTGATATAAGTACACACTGATATAAGTACATATAAAATTATAGTCATTTGGAAAGGTAGAATCAAACTGAAAAATTAAATGCCATAGCCGGGATTTGAACCACGGATCTTAGGCTTTCCGTGCGGTTGCTCTAACCGATTAGGCTATCATGGCAACATTTACTTTTTATTTTTATTTTTTTATTTTATTATTATTTTTTTATTTTATTTATTTATTTTGCTTTTCTGTTAGAACTCTTCTATTTGATTTCGGTTTCTTCCACTTGAACCCTAAATCTTTAATAATTTTTCTGAGATTTGTAGCACCACCTTGAAAGTTTCTGCTGTCTTTCAGCTTGATGAGCAATCTGCTTATTGTTAGCACAGTTTTTTCTTCCACATAAAAATTGTGAATCGTGCGCCGAATGACGCATTCGAAATCGTCTATTTCTGTAATACGTTTAGGAACCTTATGTTTCTTCCCAGGTGTGTCAAATAGCATTCTTTCATACATATGTTTTTTTTCTTATCTTTGAGATCTCTGGAAACGGAACTCGGTGAAACACCAGTTGCTTTGACTACTCTTTCTTTCACCCTCTTAAGGCTTTTGTGGAATTCGGATGAACATATAATTTCTTCCTTCATCTCTGCTTCTTGCTTCATGAAGTCGATGACATTTGCAATTATTTCCCTACTTTGACTATGTAACACTTTACCACTTAACTTTGAAAACATAGGAGCCATGGTTATAAATATAACAAATACAAAATAAGCACTATTTAAGTACTGCTCTCTTTGAAATTACAATATGCGGACACTTTCTATGCAGACTGTATGTGTTACGCACTGTGAGTAAGCAAAGGTATTATATCGCTTTCGTTGATTAAGCTAAACATAAACCATTCCTAGGCTCGGCAGCTGGGCTAGCAATCAAGGTCACGATTCCAGAAGTTTTGCGCGAGTAATACCAAACTATCACGGAAGCTACAGGAAAAAATCAGTCTCAGTCTTTGTTGATCAGCCCTCGTATATGATTCGGTTGCACATAAAAATTCTTTGTCCAAACGTAAATTTTTCTGTAGGCATTTTAGTGGACTAATAAGAATAATATAATGTAATTCACACACAACAAAGATGTCTTGAATAAACTTTCACTTTTGAGATGCACAATGAACAAACTCTAGTTTTTACAGCTCGAACTGAAGGCAGCGACTGGCACAGTATAACACAGCTGATAAACGTAGCCTTGAGTGGGTCATTCACCGCAAGTGCGCTAGTACAAAAAATACCAATGTCCTGCAGTGAAGGAGAACTACGCATATACGCGATCTGTGGCCAGCTATAAAAGAATGCATGGTACATTAAGGTTTCACCACTTTATCTATACTTTCTCTACCACATACCTATAGTAAGTAGAGGAAGTATTGCATTCCATCCAAAAATTATATATATACAGATTTCTCTGAAAATACACGTTTTGAGGTCCGCTGAATCAAAAAAGAACATTTTTAGAAAAATATCCTCGTGCCTGTGGACAGTATAACTTAAAAACGAAAAGTCAGCTAAATACCAAACTGGTATTTAAGTTCAGCTGTTCACACAAATTTTCAAGAAAATCTCCATACCTCAAACTACCTTTTATATGGAATATTTCTCTTTATTTTTGATTCTGTAAAAAGTGGCTTTAACGGTTTTGACTAAAATACCATGTATTTAAGACAAACACGTATATCTTGATTTTCTTGTAAATGCATGAGATAGACAAAATCTTACCACACAAAAATTATAGACATTTTAAAACACACAATTTATTACAAATAATTTTTTGTGGCCCATTTCGGAGATATTTGTTGATAATGATTGGATTTTCCAATATTTACACTTTTTTTAAGTGTCCCCATAATTCGTTTCTCGCCATGTCGTGGAAAGAGTATGGGATTTTAAAGCCAGTGTATAGCGAGCCACTTTTTAAACATCTGACTATCGATTCGGTTTCATGTATCTCTCTTGGTACGTTCAACGAAATGTGTAATGAAGACATTTCTGATAACATCTGTTTCTCTTCGCCAAAGTTGAGACGGCGGTTTCTGCTAAGACCAGCACACATCTTACCCGGCAACCAAATTTGTGGAGCCCCCCAGATGCCATTAAGTAATTGTGTGTCACCCTCACTAGCAGATGCATGTGAGAGTTCCGGGTCCCACAGCGCGATCTCTTCCTGCTCATTGCTGGGATTACAAGTGTAGCAGCACGCCTGGCACTGCAAGAAAAAACTGTGGCCTTCGACTGTAAACCTCGTACTGCATTCACAAGCTTAGCCTTGTCATAATCACACGTAAGGACGTAACTCTGGGAGCAAGCAAACACAGTGCTAGTTTAAACTCATTTTCATTTATTTACCGTCTACAAACTATTCTCATAAACACTTATTCTTCGATTTATTCTCAATCGAGATAAACTTTCACTATACATTTCATTATAGGCTAAGGTGATAGTCAGATTTTTTAAAAATCGCTATGTGATGGCTTTGAAATTCCAGGCTCCTTGCATGATTACGGGAAAAAATCTGATGTGTTACACTCACATGACTTTCTCTACTCCTGTACAAACTATTTTTACAAACGCTTATTCTCCATATGCTTCATGTTAATCGAGATGTTAATCTTATTGCTAATTTTCTTGTAGATGCAAGGGGAATTGGTAGGCTTTAAGCGATAGTCAAATGTTTTAAGAGCTGGTTGCTATGTGGCGTATTCCATTCTCTTTGCATTACCAGGACAAAAAACAATGAATAACGAACTTGAGAAAAAGTACAAGTATTGGAAAATTTAAGGGAATAACAAGCAAAATATCTCGAAAATGGTTCACTCAACAACAAAAATGTATATGACATAAATTGTGTATTTTAACGCGATCTACATTTTTCGTGTAGTAAAAGTTTGTCTATCTCTTAATGGTTTACTAGTTATGCTAAAGTCGTTCACAATGAAGAATACTTTTGGAGACATTCCCAGAAAATTCGAGATATACATTTCATTTGTCATAAAAATACCTTAAACATATGATATTTTAATCAAAATCGTTAGAGCCATTTTTGAGACATTTTAAAATTTTCGGAAAATGTTCCATGTAAAGGGTAGTCTGGGGTGGGGGATGTACTTGAAAACCTTCGTGTCGCATCCTTGGAAGATACTGAACCTAAATACCAAGTTTGGTGTTTATCCGACTGTTCGTTTCTGAGTTATGCTGTTCACAGACAGACACACACACTGACGTGTTTCCAAAAGTGCTTTTTTTGGATTCAGTGGGTCTCAAAAACATGTATTTCCGGTGAAATCTCGGTATCGAATTTTTGGGTGGAATACAATACTTCCCCTACTTATACGTAGTAGAGAAAGTAAAAAGGTGCTGACGGCCCCAGTATTCATTGACGTAAGCATAAGCGTAAGGCATGTCCTGTAATGGATCCAGTAGCTCATAAAATATTCTTTTTTATATGCAGAAGCAATATGAATATGGAAAAGGCGCAACATATAACTTCTGGATATTGTTTACTTATTCATTAATTCACGCTGAGTGTTGTATTTTGTTTCACAGAATTCTTAGCTGAGTTTTTGCCTGCCCCGTTAGTCTGGCCAATACCTGGGAGGTACTTACTAAATTTCCTTTTCAAATTATCTCACGTATCATCAGTGTCCATCGCCTGTAGTGACGTAAGAACGGGCGTTAAACACTACCAGTAAAAATGTTCTGATACCTCGCGCAATTCAACCTACACAATCTATTCTGACTAACAGGCTCCGCCCAGTAGGAAGGGATGAAGTGAAGGAACCACAGGAGACTACAGGCCGCAGGCAGAGAGGCTACAGAGACGCGCGGGAGTCCCTAACAGTTCCTGGCTTGAGCAAGTATGCGATGTGTCCGACATCGCCATACGCCACGAAACCTATTAGTACACCTGAAAGATGAGAAGCAATGGAATGAAACGTAAATGAAAAGGAAATCGTGGTAGATGAGAAACCACCCCAACATTCGTCTACCGACCACGGTCTACCCAAAGTAAGAACGGACGGTCGAGGGAATCGAATCCGGAACCTCCCGAATGCGAGTCTCACACGTTACAGAAGAGCAATCTCGCTCGATTTCCGATACATTACATTACGACTTTCTCTACTCGCTCTTGAACAAGCTATTCTAATAAAAGTTTGTTATTATAGCTACTTCTAGTTAATCCACAAAATCTTCAGTTCATAGTTGCACATTTCGTTGTAGAATACGGTTGGTAAAGCGATAGTCAGATGTTTAAAGAGCGTGTCGCTATGTGATGGCTTTCAGATTCCATGCTCTTTGCATGACCACGAGAAAAAAAAAACGAATAACGACTTCCCATTTGAGAAAATTATAAGTGTTTGAAAATTCAAACCAATAACAAGGAAAAATGAAATTGAGTTTTATTTATGAACGCTCTTTAACTGCTGTGGTCCTAAGCGTCCCATTCTATATTGGGCGTGAAAAACAGCTAATTTTGCTCGGAGGCCTCTTTATCAGGCTGGAGGTTCTATTACGTGCCGTAAATCTACGACACGGGACCACCGGCTTTACTTCCCTTCCGTAGGAAACCATGCTAAGGATTTTTACGCCCGAAAAAATCCATCGCCCTCTGCCGGGTTTTATTTGTCATGAAAATATCTTAAAGCATATGGTATTTTAATCAAAATCGCTAGATCTATTTTTGAGAAAATAAAAATGTTCGAAACATTTTGCATGTAAGGGGTAGTGTGGGGTTGGGGGATTTTGTTGAATTATTTTGAGTCGCATCTTTGGACAATAGGTATTAAACTTAAACATCATGTTTGGTATTTAAACAATTTTTCGTTTTAGAGTTATGCTTTTCACAGGCACACACACACGCGCGCACGCGGGGGCACTTTTTGCTTTCTCTACTACGCATAGTAAGTAGGGGAAGTATTGCATTCCACCCAAAAATTCGATACAGAGATTTCACCGGAAATATATGTTTTGAAGCCACCTAAATAAAAAAAATCTGATGTGTTACACTCACATGACTTTCTCTACTCTTGTACAAACTATTTATAAAAACGCTTATTCTCCATCTACTTCATGTTAAACGAGATACACATATGCAGACTCTATCTTATTGCTAATTTTCTTGTAGATGTAGGGGGAAATATATTTACAAGGGCAATATAGAAAAACAGTAGCCTTTAAGCACATACATATCTCTTAATAGCTGGTTGCTAGGTGCAGCACCATTCCCTTTGCCACAGATTATAACTCTTTGCATATCCAAGACAAAAAAATGAATAACGAATTCCCATTTGAGAATATAAGTACTGAAAATTTTAAGGGAATAACAAGCATTATCTCGAAAATGGTTCACTCAACAAAAAAAATGTATATGACATAAATTGTGTATTTCAACGCGATCTACATTTTTTGTGTAGTAAAATTTTGTCTCTCTCTTATGAGTTACCAGTTATGCAAAAGTCGTCCACAATGAAGAATACTTTTGGAGACATTCCCACACACACAGACACACACACACACACGGACATGTTTCCAAAAATGCTTTTTTTGGATTCAGGAGGTCTCAAAACATGTATTTCCAGCGAAATCTCGGTATCGAATTTTTGGGTGGAATACAATACTTCCCCTACTTACTATACGTAGTAGAGAAAGTAAAAACGAATAACGAATTTGAGAAAAAGTATAAGTATTGGAAAATTTTAGGGAATAACAAGCAATATCTCGAAAACGGTTCAGTCAACAAAAGAAATGTGTATGACATAAATTGTGTATTTTAACGCGATCTACATTTTTGTGTAGTAAAATTTTGTCTATCTCTTATGGTTTACTAGTTACGCAAAAGTCGCTCACAATGAAGAATACTTTTGGAGACATTCCCAGAAAATTCGAGATATACATTTCATTTCTCATGACAATATCTTAAACATATGATATTTTAATCAAAATCGTTAGAGCCGTTTTTGAGAAAATTAAAATTTTCGAAAAATGTTCCATGTAAAGGGTAGTCTGGGGTGGGGGGATTTTCTTGAAAACCTTCGTGTCGCAACTCTGGAAGATACTGAACCTAAATACCAAGTTTGGTGTTTATACGACTGTTCGTTTCTGAGTTATGCTGTTCACAGACACACAGACACACGGACACACGGACACACAGACAGACACACAGACAGACACACACACGGACATGTTTCCAAAAATGCTTTTTTTTGGATTTAGTGAGTCTCAAAACATGTATTTTCGGTGAAATCTCTGTATCGAATTTTTGGGTGGAATGCAATACTTCCCCTACTTACTATACGTAGTAGAGAAAGTAAAAAGCATTTTTTGGAAACAGGTCCGTGTGCGTGTCTGTGAACAGCATAACTCAGAAACGAACAGTCCGATAAACACCAAACTTGGTATTTAGGTTCTGTATCTTCCAGAGATACGACACGAAGGTATTCAAGAAAATCCCCCCACCCCAGATTACCCTTTACATGGAAAATTTTTCGAAAATTTTAATTTTCTCAAAAGTTGCTCTAACGATTTTGATTAAAATATCATATATTTAAGATACTTTCATGACAAATAATAAAATGTATATCTTGAATTTTCTGGAAATGTCTCCAAAAGTATTCTTCATTGTGAACGACTTTTGCATAAGTAGTAAACCATAAGAGATAGGCAAAATTTTACTACACAAAAAATGTAGATCGCGTTAAGATATACAATTTATGTTATATACTTTGTTGTTGTTGAGTGAACCATTTTCCAGATATTGCTTGTTATTCCCTTAAATTTTCCAATACACTTTTTCTCAAATGGAAATTCGTTATTATTACTTTCTCTACTACGTATAGTAAGTAGGGGAAGTATTGTATTCCACCCAAAAATTCGATACCGAGATTTCACCGGAAATATATGTTTTGAGACTCCCTGAATCCAAAAAAAGCATTTTTGGAAACATGTCCGTGTGTGTGTGTCTGTGAACAGCATAACTCAAAAAGGAACAGTCGGATAAACACCAAACTTGATATTTAGGTTTAGTATCTTCCAGAGATGCGACACGAAGGTTTTCAAGAAAATCCCCCCACCGTAGACTACCCTTTACATGGAACATTTTTCGAAAATTATAATTTTCTGAAAAATCGCTCTAACGATTTTGATTAAAATATCATATGTTTAAGATATTTTCATGACAAATGAAATGTATACCTCGAATTTTCTGGGAATGTCTCCAAAAGTATTCTTCATTGAGAACGACGTTTGCATAATTGGTAAACCATAAGAGATAGACAAACTTTTACTACACGAAAAATGTAGATCGCGTTAAAATACACAATTTATGTCATATACATTTTTGTTGTTGAGTGAACCATTTTCGAGATATTTTGCTTGTTATTCCCTTAAATTTTCCAATACTTGTACTTTTTCTCAAATTCGTTATTCATTGTTTTTTGTCCTGGTAGTGCAAAGAGAATGGAATACTTCACATAGCAACCAGCTCTTAAAATATTTGACTATCGCTTAAAGCCTATCAATTTCCCTTGCATCTACAAGAAAATTAGCAATAAGATTAACATCTCGATTAACATGAAGCATATGGAGAATAAGCGTTTGTAAAAATAGTTTGTACAAGAGTAGAGAAAGGCATTTGAGTGTAACACATCAGATTTTTTCTAAACTCAAGTGGTCTCAAAACGTGTATTTCCGGTGAAAGTTGGACGTAGAATTTTTATTGGAATGCAAATACCCTGTCCTACCTATTATGTACACGGTAGAGAAAGTAAAATGTCACGTTAGTCAAATGTTTTGGTCGGGACTGAGTTTGGCGGGCGAGCGCCGTGTTGGCTAGGCAACCTGTCGTTACGGCGCTGCACAAGAGAAACATAAATCAGGATGCACCCGTATCCAATGAAGAGGCTGCCTGGATTAGTGCTGGCCGGCGCCATAGAAACACGCGGATATTGCGTCAGGGATGGCTTTTATCGTATAACCGCAACTACTCCTGATAACTGGCAAGCGTGTTGTAACGGTATCGAGCACATAATATCGTGTGTTACATTCACATGACTTTCTCTACCCACTATCGTTAGCTTCTACTTTCTTACAAAAGCTTATCTTTCTATCTAGTCGAGATAAACCTCAGCAGAAATAGTTTTTTTCACCACACAATCAGTTATCGATACAACGGGGATAGAGCAAACCGAATCGAGTCGCTCTACTGATCTTATCCTGCGGCGTGGCGCTGTGGGCTATAGCGTGGAGCTCTGGTTCCCAGTCACGGAATGCGCTGGGTTCAATCCCACCCAAGGTGGTGCGGATTTTAAGTACCGGGTATGGGACTGATGCCCACTCAGCATTGTGAGGAAAGTGAGGAGCTACGATACGCAGCGATTCCGGCCACGGAGGCCAACACTCTGGCTGGGGGATGCGTGATGCTGGCCACATCACCTCCCTGTATCGGTTGGATGACTGCCCACCTCTGCCGTGCGTACGTGGGCGTGAATCGGGTTGGAGGTCAAGACCCTTCATTGGCTGTAGTGCCAGGGGATGATAATGGTATATTGATTTTGAAATTCCATACTTCTTAAATGAAGTCGCGATAAACTGCAAGACGAGAACCCTATGAAAGTATCGAAAAATTCAAACCAATAATAACGGTTATGTCGGATATGATTGATTCTACAAAAACGATTATTTGAAATAAATTGCGTTTTTTAAAGAGATCTGCATTTTTTGTGCAGTGAGTTTTTGTGTATCTCTCATGGTTTACTAGGTACTCAAAATTATACAAAAATTCTTCTGAATGAAGACTTAACAGGCGATTTCCAAAAAATGCAAGACATGCATTTTATTTGCCATGAAAATATCTTAAACACGTTGTATTTTAATCAAAACACTAGTTTGGGGAGACATTTTGTTGAAAATTCTGGTATTACATCCTTGGAAGATACTGAACTTGAATACCAAGTTTGGTACTTATGCTGTCGACACAGATATTCTGTCTTTTATGGACTCATTGGATGGAACGTGTATTACTGGTGAATCAGTTAGGACTTGCCTCTGGATGCTCTCGTACGGGCGCCCCTTCGGAAGACCCTCGGAGGTTAGGGGCTTGTGGGTGGGACCGGGTGTCGTCGGATGCGTTCTATCTGGAAACGTTCCGTTCATGCTTGTGCCCGCCGCCACGGATCTGGTCGCCCTCCAATGGTCGTGTGCAACATTCTCGATCAAGATTTTACCATGGTAAAATATGCACTTTACCTGCCATGAACGGCTTTACTTGTGCTGAAATGTTAAAATGGCGGAACGGAATTCCCAAAGAATACACTCCATTTTCGCCAATTAATACATCCTGATAAAGTTACTTTAATGTACTTTGTAATTTTTAATGCGACAAGTGCCTTAAATATCCTGACCCAAGACGTAACGAAAATCCACACAATCACGGCATTACATATCACAATTATATCAGTTGAAGCATAGTTCCAAGAACAAGGCAGAAATAAGGAGAGTAATGTATGGATTCGGCGGCGCCGTGGCCGAGTGGTTAGACCGCTCGCCTCTCACCGAGGCGGCCCGGGTCCCGCATGTGGGATTTGTGAAGGACAAAGCAGCGTCTGGGCGGGTTTTCTCCGGGTTCTCCGGATTCCCCCGCCATTCATTCCACCAACTGCCCCATCATCTCATCACCTTTCCTTTCATCCATTTCGCCGTCATTTCTTTTCAATCTACTTCCTTCATCCCATACCAGGCATCGGGCTGATCACCCATGCTGGCTCTTCTGTCTGTTCCTCGGCGGGCCTCTGACCCCAGGTACCCGCCTGTAAGTCCTGGGGGGTGTAAGTCCTACATGCGATGAGGTTAAACAGAGAATGAATGAATGGATTCAGTGCAAATACTACATTTTCAGGAATATTAAGCACATTGATAGCACAGGTATATGAATACGGTAAGCTGAAGAGATCAGTACGAAGTCTAAAATCTGAAGTCGTCATCGTGGTGTTGGGGTAGCGTGTGCTACTCTTATTCAAGAGGTTCCGGTTCAAATCTTGTTTGGGAATAATGCATTATTTCTTCTTTTTTCTGCCTGTCTTTCAGTGAATATCGGCTAAGCTATCCGGAATTTAGTCAGTGTGGAAAGAAAGAAAAAAAGTCTGTAGTAGTTCAACATATTTTTCTCATCAATAGTAAGGCCAGCTTTTCCCACGTGCCCATCTTAAAGTTATTGCTTCTATCTTTTCTTAAGAATTGGTGCTAAATTTAATAACGTAATAGAAAAACTTGGGTCTGCTTTTGCTTTTCTCCATTGCACGCTGAACTCATGCAAGCGCTTCAGCAAAGAGGCAGAACAAGTGAAAAACAGACGACATGATGTACATCTGGGTGCGTTCAGTAGAGTTTACCTGAAATGAACGGTGCGCTCAACCAAGATGAGCGCTTGCCTGGTAACCACGGTCACCTAAACTGCGGTAAACTGATGCACCGCTGTGTCAAATTCTTACCGCGGTAAGCTGAAGGTCCCTGAAGGGTTTGTTTAACGAGGATGGTGCACACGGCCACAGATCTCTCCCTCCCAGGAGTCACGATCGAAGCAGAAAGAGCCATTGTAACCTACTTGCTGTGCTCTGCCCCGGTTTCGGCGCTCGTTCGTACCTTTCTTTACCTTTTACAATACTTTCTAAAAACACACTTATACAAAAATAAAATGCCACTTTTGCGGCTGCGCTTTAGAACGCATGTCGTAAATGTCTATGTAAATAAAACAAGTGGAAATTACATCGCCGAAGAGACATCCAATGCTTGTATTTGCAGGCATTATGTCATCAAAGGAATGTGGTACACACACAGCTCTCGGGAAGTGGGTTCCTGGCCGCATGCACTGCTAACAGCCTTGAACTGACAGAGGCCTGACCAAACGTAAACATCGCAGTTTTTCTGTTGCAACGTTTCTGGGCATTCGTAGCTAAATACCTATAATTTCTGCAAACGTTTATCTCGATTAATATGAAGTATGTATAAAAACTGTTCATATGCCTTTCTATAACGCTATCCCTTATTAATGGGTATACAAATTAGTCTTACGAACATTTATTTTCCTATCTACTTCGTGTTAATAAACCTTTCCGGAAATAGCTTAGATACAAACGGAATAGCGATAGTCAAATGTTTTAGAACTGGAACGCTGTATGCTGACCTTAAACTTCATACTCTTTCCATGATATCGCGAGAAACAGATGAAAACCCACAGGACTTTAAAAGAATGACTAAGTGCTGAACAATTCGAAATATTAATGACGGTGTCTCGGAAATGGCTGCTGCAACAAAAAAACTTATTTAAAATAAATTGTGTGTTTTAAAGAGCTCTAGATTTTTTGTGTAGTACGTTTTCGTCTATCCCTTAACGTTCACCAGTTAAGCAAGATTATATAAATTTCTTTCGTAATGAAGAGGACATCACAAGCTATTCCCAGAAAATTCAAGATATACACTTTATTTGTCAGGTAAACACCTTTAATATATACTACTTTAATAAAAATAGTTAGTTATCTGTCTTTTTCAAAATGTTACATGCAAAGGGTATTTTGGGGTGGAGGGATTTTGTTGAAAATCCACGTATCGCATCTTTGGAAGGTACTGAACTCAAAAACCAAGCTTGGTATGTATCCGACATTTTGTTTTTGAGTTATCTCTTCACAGAATCACAGACACACTGAAGAAGTTGTGTTGCCCCACGTTTGGAGAGCCAAACTTGAAGTTATTTGTTGTGGTTACACCACGTATTGCGGGACACGTACGATACAAACTTTCCGGTGGCCTTCGCCCCACGTTCACTTTTCCGGTGGCCTTCGCCCCAACATTTAAAAATCAACTTTGTATTTTTATGTTTATTTTAAATATTATATATGTATGCCTCGGCTGCGTCAGTAGTAATTTTTAGAAGGTTTACACAAATTATAATTGTATTGTACTTTGTTTATTAATCCTTCACACGAATAAATAACACTTCACTGATGTATTCTACTGCAGAGCTGTGAGATTATTGTTATTTGTACTTTTTTTAACACGTAAAATTTATATTATTCTCACCGCAATAAATTTTTATGTCTCACATTGAACACGTATCGTACCGATCGGGAACGCTGTCTTGTAGCGTCTGCCGCCTGAATTTGTAAATTTCCTCTATTTGAAGTCTCTGATTGGCTAAGCCTACTCCAATAGAATACTTTTATTCAACTTAAGCTTTTTATAATTGTTGATTGCTATTTATAAACTTTTAAATATTACATAATTGTTCCAAGAATTATTAGTAGCATTATTAAACTTTCTAATTTATTGTTGTCTCAAGGTTAACTCATTGTTAGCAACTTTCGGCTTCTACTTTATAATTCCGTTTGCTATGGAAAGCAGTTCGCTTTTATTCTCACAGCTCCTACATTGTTAAATTACGTAATACATTCACATAACATTATTATACATGTACATAATAATATAAACATAACATTATTTTATATTATATAATTAGACTGATATCATTTAAGTGTTAAAAATACTGCTTGAACACACATACACACACACACGTGCGCCCGCGCAGACATTCCCCCCCCCAAAATATTTCGAATTCGGAGGGCCTCGAAACACGTATTTCCGGCGAAATATGGATATCGATTTATTGGGTGGAATGCAAGAAATATCTTTTCTACCTACTATGTATGTGGTAGAGAAAAAAAATAAACTTTTTTAAGAGGTATAAAACTAAAGGATATTTTTGCCATTTAGACCAGAGTTTTAGTTTGAAGAAGCAGGGGTACACATTTACATTTCCTTACCTTTGCACGATATGGAAGTCGTGTACATTCAAATGCAAACCTTTGAGAAGTTCTCCTCCGAAACCTAATTACGTGAACTGCATGCAAGGAAGCAATTATACTGTAAGGTACACAGAACGTCATTTGTTCCTAATTTGCAGTATTCATGACAAAGACGACTCAGGTGAGAATGGAGGGAGACAAAAGCCTGTCGTATCAGCCAAACCAGGTCAAACTCTTTCATCATTAGTGCAATACCTGTCTCGGTGTTTGTCATCACATAAAACAAAATTAAATATGAGAAAGCTCTACGTCTGGTTCTGGAATAGGACTCATTTCATTAGGGTTAATAATTACGTTGTAAGCAGTCAAAGGAAAACCAAATTCCGCTTTCTTGTTGTTACAGCACTAGGGAGACAAAAATACAATAATAATACGTTACAGGGAGGTGAAATGAAATTAAAAAAAAAGAAAGAAAAAAAATGTTGTGATACATTCACATGACCTTTCTAGTCTATCTCTATTAGTGAGTATACAAACTATTCTTACTAAACCTTATTTTCCTATCTTCTACGTTTTAATCCAAATAAACCTTTATAGAAATAGCTACATTACACATTTCGTTATAGATACAAAGGGAACTGTGATAGTCAAATGTTTAACAACTGGACGCTATATGCTGGCCTTAAAATTCCATACTGTTTCCATGACATCGCGAGAAACAACTGAATGTTGTCAGGACTTTAACGAAATGATCAAGTAATGAACAATTCGCACCATTAATAACGGATATCTCAGAAATGGCTAATGCCACAACAAACTTATTTGAAATAAATTGTGTGTTTTAAAGAGATCTACATTTTTTGTGTTGTACGTTTTCGTCTATCGCTTAACGTTTGCCAGTTATACAAGATTATACAAAATTTCCTTCCAAATGCAGAGGAGCTGACAGATTATTCCTAGAAAATTCAAGATATAAATTTTATTTGCCATGTAAGTACTTATCTTTAATATATGGCATTTTAATCCAAATCGTTAGGCATTTTTTAGAAAATCAAAATGTCCGAAAATTGTTCCATGGAAAGGGTAGTTGGGGTGGGGCATATTTCTGAAAATCTTCGTGTGGCATCCTTGGAAGATACTGAACTTAAATACCAAATTTGGTACTCATCAGACTTTTCGCTTTTGAGTAATTCTGTTCATAGACACAAAGAAACACGGACCTTCTTCTACAATTTTTTACTTTCTCTACTACGTATAGTAAGTAGGGGAAGTATTGCATTCCACCCAAAATTTCGATACCGAGATTTCACCGGAAATACATGTTTTGAGACTCACTGAATCCAAAAAAAGCATTTTTGGAAACATGTCCGTGTGTGTGTCTGTCTGTGTGTCTGTGAACAGCATAACTCAAAAACGAAGAGTCGGATAAACACCAAACTTGGTATTTAGGTTCAGTATCTTCCAGATATGCGACACGAAGGTTTTCAAGAAAATCCCCCCACCCCAGACTACCCTTTACATGGAACATTTTTCGAAAATTTTAATTTTCTCAAAAAACGGCTCTAACGATTTTGATTAAAATATCATATGTTTAAGATATTGTCATGACAAATAAAATGTATATCTAGAATTTTCTGGGAATGTCTCCAAAAGTATTCTTCGTTATGAACGACTTTTTCATAATTGGTAAACCATAAGAGATAGACAAAATTTTACTACACGAAAAATGTAGATCGCGTTAAAATACACAATTTATGTCATATACATTTCTTTTGTTGAGTGAACCGTTTGCGAGATATTGCTTGTTATTCCCTTAAATTTTCCAATACTTATACTTTTTCTCAAATTCGTTATTCATTTTTTTATGTCCTGGACATGCAAAGAGAATGGAATGCGCCCCATAGCAACCAGCGTTAAAATATTTGACTATCGCTTAAAACCTACCATATTCCCCTTGCATCTACAAGAAAATTATCAATAAGATTGACATCTGATATCTCCATTAACATGAAGCATATGGAGAATAGGCGTTTGTAAAAATAGTTTGTACAAGGGTAGAGAAAGTCATGTGAGTGTAACACATCAGATTTTTTTATTTACAGGGCCTCAAAACATGTATTTTGGTGAAATCATGGTATTGATTTTTTTAATTTCGCGAGCTTTATACATTCGATGTTCAAAACTTTTGTTTTATCTTGTTGGTACACATGTTCCTGATATATGTTTGCATTTTCAGCTGTTTTGAATATTTAGTTTATTGTTGACAGTCGAAAAAGCTACACGTGTTTTCGAGTGCTTGGCGAATTTTTAGTTTCGAAAACGATGGATCAAACAATTTGCATTAAATTGTGCTTTTTAAACACAATAAAGTGCACCAGCGTATTCGAAATGTTGACTGTGGCTTTTGGCGAATCTACTATGAGCAAGACAAGAGTTTACGAGTGGTATAAACGTTTCAAAGAGGGTCGAGAAGACGTTGAAGACGACGATCGCCCTAGCACATCAATTACTGACGACAATGTGAAGGAAGTAAAGAAGATGGTTCCGGAATATCGCCGAATCACCATCAGAGAGGTTGCTGATGATGTCGGCATATCCCTTGGCTCATGACAAGCAAGTTTTTCGGATGATTTGGGCATGAAACGTGTAGCAGCAAAGTTTGTTTACAAATTGTTGATTTTCGACCAAAAACGACGTCGCGTAGGAGCCCTCAATTGCTGAATGAAGTCGAAAATGATCCAGAACTTCTAAGAAAGGTTATAAAGTTGACGAAACATGGATATATGTGCATGACGTCGCAACTAAGGTCCAATCATCACAATGGAAACTGCCTGAAAAGCCAAGACCAAAAAAAATCGACAGTTCGATCAGATGTGAAGGCTCTTCTCACTATTTTCTTCGATTACAGTGGGATAGCGCATCAGGAGTCCCTGTCTTATGGTCGTACGGTCAATAAGGAATACTACCTGGAAGTTATGCGCCGTTTGCATGAAGCATTCCGAAGAAACCGACCAGAATCGTGGCAAAACCAGTCGTGGAAATTGCATCACGATAATGCACCCGCGCACACCTCAATACTTGTTCGTGACTTTTTGGCAAAAAACAACATCGTTATGCTGCCTCAGCCACCATATTCACCGGACATGGCCCCTTGCGACTTCTTTCTATTCCCGAGCTGAAGAGAACCATGAAAGGACGACGCTTTGCCACCATTAATGAGATAAAAACAGGATCGCTGAATGGTGCTGAACACCTTAACGAAAAGTGAGTTTCAGAATTACTTCCAAGATTAGAAAAAGCGCTGGCACAATTGTATTATATCTGAGGGGGATTACTTTGAAGGGAACAAAATTGATGTTGAGGATTAAATAAAAATTCTTTAACAAAAACAAAAATTCCCGTAACTTTTTGATCACATCTCGTACATTAATAGATGTAAATATACTTTGAATGTGTAGCTATAAGTTTATTTATTCACTTACCTGAAAGGGATTACGCAATCAAATTCTATTTCCTTCAACAACAACAAAACTTAAATCTATTCTCTTGGCTAATTCTCTTTACAGTATCCACGAATTTTATGACTTGCACCTTTACTGTGCATCTTATTTGTGACGTTGCTGTAAAGGTCCTTGGCAATTAAGTATAGGTATTCTACTCCATTCATGAATTCGTTTCCAAGGAAACCCATGTCTACCAACATAAATTTGGTAGCTGTACTAATGTACAATACACACTAGGGTGGGAAGTAAATTACAACCCAATTTTTATTTTCAAACAACCCCTTTTGAGTCACGGGCTATCGTATTAGTTGTAGCCGTTGAATTGGCAGTATTCGTTACCAGAAATCTGAGGTTACGATGGGTAAATTCTTTAGAATTTTTGTTCTTTTTATTACTTTCTCTACCATGTACGTAGCAGATAGAGGAGGTATTGAATTCCACCCAAATATTCAATATCGAAATTTCACCGTAAATACATGTCTGTGAACAGCATAACTCAAAAACGAAAAATAAATACCAAAGTCGGTATTTAAGTTCAGTAGCTTCCAAATATGCGACATGAAGATTCTTAAGAAACTTCTCCTACCCCAAACTACCCATTACATGGAAGATTTTTCGAAAATTTTGATTTTATGAAAAATGACTAGCGATTTTGATTAAAATACCATATATTAAATATATTTACATGACAAATAAAATGTGTATCTTCAATTTTCTGGGAATAGCCGGTGAAGTCCTCTTCATTCGGAAGGAACTTTGTATAATCCTGTATAACTGGTAAACGTTAAGAGGTAGACGAAGACGTACTACACAAAAAATGTAGATCTCTTTAAAACACACAATTTATTTCAAATAACATTTTTGTGGAGCAAGCCATTTCCGAGATATCTGCTATTAATGTCGATTTTCAGTTGTTTGTCGCGATGTCATGGAAACAGTATGGAATTTTAACGCCAGCATATAGCGTCCAGTTGTTAAACATTTGACTATCGCTGTTCTCTTTGTATCTATAATGAAATGTGTAATGTAGCTGTTTCTGTAAAGGTTTATCTATGAAGTAGATGGAAAACAAGCTTTCTTAGAAATAATTTGATACCCACTCATACACGATAGAAAGTAGAGAGATGTTTAATAATTCATTCCAAATAATAAAATGCAGGATCGTGCAAAAGATAGTGTACAATACATGTGCGTGAAATGTATAACAGAATCTCGGAAGCAGAAAGGTATTCCTGGATTCTGTAATAATGCAGTTGTCACTACCTTAACGGTGGCGGTTTAGACACGAGGTTGACAGACATTTAATAATAACACATTCAAGTACAGCTGCATAACGCCGTTGGACCGCATCCAAAAGGATTATCGCACTTGGGAACATTTCAATAACTCGAGAAGGACCTCTGTAAGCCACCGGGATTGCACGGATCGATCCGTGATCCTCTCGGATATTAAAACATGCCCCTCACTCGAGCCGCTTTGACTGAAAACGTGACGTCACGACTCCAATATGTCGGTCAGGCCGAGGATAGGAACATGACGCCACCTGCATTCACTCCAAAAAGCATTTCGTATCCTTTTTTTCCTACTCTTCTGTCTACTTCTTGTTAATAAACTTAGATTTACATTACACGTTTCTTTGTAGGTATAAAAAGGATACAGTAGGCTAAAGCGAGTTTTAAAAAGCGGGTTGCTAAGTGATGCTTTTGAAATTCCATGCTCTATGTATAACTATGAGAAAACACAAATTGTGAATTACCACTTAAAAAAAATCTGATGTGTCACACTCACATGACTTTCTCTACTCTTGTACAAACGCTTATTCTCCATATGCTTCATGTTAATCGAGATGTTAATCTTATTGCTAATTTTCTTGTAGGTGCAAGGGGAATTGCTAGGCTTTAAGCGATAGTCAAATGTTTTAAGCGCTGGTTGCTATGTGGAGTATTCCAATCTCTTTGTATTACCAGGACAAAATATGAATAACGAATTCCCATTTGAGAAAAAGTATAAGTAGCGGAAAATTTAAGGGAATAACAAGCAATATCTCGAAAATGGTTCACTCAAAAACAAAAAAGTATATGATATAAATTGTGTATTTTAACGCGATCTACATTTTTTGTGTAGTAAAATTTTGTCTATCTCTTATGGTTTACCAGTTATGCAAAAGTGGTTCACAATGAAGAATACTTTTGGAGACATTCCCAGGAAATTCAAGATATAAATTTTATTTGTCATGAAAATATCTTAAACATATGATATTTTAATCAAAAGCGTTAGAGCCATTTTTAAGAAAATTGAAATTTTTGACACACAGACATGTTTCCAAAAATGCTTTTTTTGGATTCAGGTGGTCTCAAAACACGTATTTCCGGTGAAATCTCGGTATCGAATTTTTGGGTGGAGTACAATATTTCCCCTACTTACTATACGTAGTAGAGAAAGTAAAAAATCTGCGACACAATCACATGACTTTCTGTACCCTCTATCGTTTATTGATGATATAAAAACTAAACTTACTAAAGCTTATTTTTCTATCTACTACATTTTAATCCAAACAAACATTTGCAGAAATAGCTACATTAGATGTTTCGTTATAGATATGTAGAGAACAGCGATAGTCAAATGTTTAAGAACTGGACGCTATATGCTGGCCTTAAAATTCCATACTGTTTCCATGACATCGCGAGAAACAACTGTAGACTTTAAAAGAATGAGCGAGTAATGAAAAATTCCAACTATTAATAACAGATATCTCAGAAATGGCTTATGCCACAAAAACAGCTATTTGATATAAACTGTATGTTTTAAAGAGATATAATTTTTTGTATAGTACGTTTCCGTCTATCGTTTGACGTTTACCAGTAAATACAAGGTTATTCAAAAATTTTCCAAATGAAGAGGACTTCACAGGCTATCACCAGAAAATTCAAGATATATGTTTTATTTGTTATGTAAATATCTTTAATATATTGTATTTTAACCACACTCATTTAGGCTATTTTTCGGAAAACAAAAAATTTCAAGTTCCATATAAAGATTAGTTTGGGGTGGGGGATTTTCTTGTAAATCTTGTGTCCCATCTTTGGATGGCACTGAACCTAAATGCCAAGTTTGGTGTTGATCCGACTTTTTTTTTTTGAATTATGCTGTCACAGACACAAACACAAGGAGATTTTTCTAGAAAAGTTGGGTCAGAGGCCTCAAAACATGCATTTCCGGTGAAATCTCGATATCGAGTTTTTGGGTGGAATGCAATACCTCCTCTGCTATATACGTGGTAGAGACAGTAAAAAGTATAAGTATTTGAGAATTAACATATAATATCTCGGAAATGCTTAACGTCACAAAAAAAATTATTTTACATAAATTGTGTGTTTTAACGAGATCTACATTTACGGTTTACCAGTTATACAAAAGTCATTCAGAATGAAGAGGACTTCACAGGCTATGCACAAAAAATTCAATACATACGTTTTATTTCTCATGAAAATTTCTTAAACGTTTGCTATTTTAATTAAAATTGTTGGGCCCATTTTTGGGAAAATCGAAAATAAGGAAATTTCTTGAAAATCTTCGCGTCGCATCCTTGGAGGACGCTGAACGTAATTACCAAGTTTGGTCTTTAAATGAGTTTTCGTTTTTGAGTGTTCACACACATACACACGGTCGTTTTTCTAAAGATGGTATTTTTGATTCAGGTAGTCTCAAAACGTGTATTTCCGGTGAAATATCGGTATCGAATCTATGCAATACTTTCTCTGCTTTAGGTAATTATACAAATGTACGAGTTTTGGAACTGTTTCCTAAAATATCACAAGACTTAATATGTAAGGCTTGTTTCAGAGAGTAAGGTGCAATGCCATGACCTCTGGAGCTGTGACCAGGATATCATTGGCATTCTGACCGGCAGTTGTGGCCATGTTCCTTTCCGGTCTGGTCCCCTCCTCAGCAATAATTAGCGATGCTTTCACACCGTTTCCTCATCCTTCCTTCCTTCCTCCTGACGCGCGACTCATGGCGATATCTTCCCCTGTCACTTCTTGGTAACGCCTTCATACTACATCAAGTCGCTGAAGTGGGAGATGCTACTTTAGAGGATTACTGATTGCCATAAGTATGCAGGAAGTCAACAACAAAATCAATCTCTAATTAATTAGTTTTGAAGATTGAGAAGCTAGTAACAGTGATGTGTCATAATTTAAAATAGAGAGAGGCATTTACAGGAAACCAACTCACACAGAAAATTATATTAAAAACAATAGCTAAAATCCTACAAGCCACAAACATGAAATTTTAAATAGCATTACTAACAGGTTAGTACATATACCATTGGAGAAAGAGGAATACCAGAAAGAATACCAACACATTATCCACATAGTCACCATGAATGGATACCAGAAAAAAAAAACAATAGATAAGAAGATAAAGTTTGAAAGACAGAAATACATCCAAAAAACGACTACGTTACTCAGAGAACAAAAACCACAAGCATATAGAAAGTTCACTTACCACCTTGGACATATAAATTTCAAAGGATTTTCAAGAAATACATCACCCTGTCTCCACAGAATAACCACAATATACAGAAACTACTGTGCAACAGAACAAAAGATTCTATCCCCAACGATAATCAGCTGGTATATATCAAATAGTTTGTAATGACTGTAACCTGGTATACATAGGAAGAATCAAAAGAAATCTTGAAATAAGACTTAAAGAGTATATGAGATGCATTTACCAAAAACAGACGGATAAATCAGCAGTAGCACATCATTTCTGGTCTTCAAACCATGAAATCACAGCAAACATAAAACTCTTAAAACCGATCAACAGCAGCAATGAATTGGACATCTGGGGAAAAATACATATTGTCAAACACAGGAATCACCTAATGAATTTCGAACTACCACCACCCAGCAGCCTTTGGAGGTTCATCAGCCCAGCACCAGAGAACACCACTAACCACACACATTCCCCAGACAATAACCAGCAAAATCAGTTGGAAACATGCTGACGATGGCAGCAAACCGTTGTCCCGAAACGCGTTCAAAGTAAAAACCTTTTAGTGATGTAGTGTAACAACCTACAACTCTCTCTCTCTATTTTAAATCAATCTCTAATCTTTGCTTGTACTTCAAGTTTGCAACTTTTCCATAAGTTTTCATTGACTCAGCCAAGAGCGAAAGCATTTTTTAAGAGAAACCTATAAGCAACCTACATTTAGTCGGGATGAGTTTTAAATTTATAGTAACTCATGTTGGCATATCGATTAATGAAGTCGATTGTTACTTTATATATGCATTGCCCTACTACAGTGTTTTTCCCTCATACTGTGGCCACCGCTCGGCGGCTCGCGCGCCGGCCGCCTCGGCTCGGTCTATCGCCGAAAGAGGTTTATTATCCCCGCAACCGCTTCACAATCTTATAGCAACAATTACAATGATAATAGCACTCCATTAGCCATTAGCCAATGACAGGTAGAGTATGCTAGTCAGCTGGCCAATCAAAGCCGTGCTACACTGATGGTATTTCATGGCGATGCACTTGTTTTTAATGTGTATGAATGCAATGAGAGAGATCAAGTAGGCTGTGATTACAGTAATAGCAATTTAAAATGCTGCACTTTGGAAGTCAAAATATTGGTAATATAAAAGCAGCTGTAGATAATTTAACGCTAGAAAACACAAAGAAGAACAAAAATATGTGGAACACTTTAAGGAAGAATTTGACAACCAAGGTAAACCTATAGGACAAATTTATTCTCTAAAACAAAACACAAGGTGGGTCTCGCAAAATAGCAGATTAGTGAAGAATAAGAATCTTGAGAAATGTCCTGTGCGACTTTTAAAAGAATTATTGTCCAAGAGAACAACACAGAGATTTTTCTTAATGCCAAATCCTCTTTGGAACGTTGCAAATAATTGGTGCAAAAACATTCCAGTGGGAAGAAATGAAATTATGAAATAGATCCGATTAGCAACAAAAAGTATCGGTCTTGACGTAACATCTAAAAAAATCTGATGTGTTACACTCACATGACATTCTCTACTCTTGTACAAACTATTTTTACAAACGCTTATTCTCCATGTGCTTCATGTTAATCGAGATGTTAATCTTATTGCTAATTTTCTTGTAGATGCAAGGGGAATTGCTAGGCTTTAAGCGATAGTCAAATATTTTAAGCGCTGGTTGCTATGTGGAGTATTCCATTCTCTTTGCATTATCAGGACAAAAAAAATGAATAACGAATTTGAGAAAAAGTACAAGCGTTGGAAAATTTAAGGGAATAACAAGCAATATCTCGAAAATGGTTCACCCAACAAAAAAAATGTATATGACATTAATTGTGTATTTTAACGCTATCTACATTTTTTGTGTAGTAAAATTTTGTCTATCTCTTATGGTTTACCAGTTATGTAAAAGTCGTTCACAATGAAGAATACTTTTGGAGACATTCCCAGAAAATTCGAGATATACAATTCATTTGCCATAAAAATGCCTTAAACTTATGGTATTTTATTCAAAATCGTTAGAGCTATTTTTGAGAAAATTAAAATTTTCGAAAAATGTTCCATGTAAAGGGTAATCTGGGGTGGGGAGATTTTCTTGAAAACCTTCGTGTCGTATCTCTGGAAGATACTGAACCTAAATACCAAGTTTGGTGTTTATCCGACTGTTCGTTTCTGAGTTACGCTGTTCACAGACACACACACACACACACACACACACACACACACACACACACACACACACACACAGGTTTCCAAAAATGCTTTTTTTGGATTCAGCGGTCTCAAAACATGTATTTCCGGTGAAATCTCGGTATCGAATTTTTGGGTGGAATACAATACTTCCCGTACGTTGTAGAGAAAGTAAAAATCACAAATCATTCCAAGCGCTCTTCAGCAGTGTCGAATTTGACAGAATCTGGACATGGGGAACCTTAACTCATCAAGTTAACAGGACATGCTAGTGCGAGTTCCATTAAACCATATCTGAACATAGGCAAGGAACGTTACTCCAGTATGATTGAAAATTTGCGAGGAAACGTCAGTTGCAGCAGTAGCAGTAATCAAACTGTCAATTAAAAAACCCAAGCATCAGTTGTAAATTACAACTGCACAATCAATATTAATAATAATTATTATATGCATTCCCTAACCTCAGTTACCAGTAACTTAGTTAAATGTTTCATATTTGGTTTAAATAAAATCACATCATTTTAGAGATCCCAGAATTTGTTTCCTTTTGACATACGAGGGCGGATTGGTAAGTCAGTGACTTTTTAAAGAAAATAACACTTTTTTTCCAAAAAAAAACAATTTTATTTCTCAACATAGTCTACTTTCAATTCAATACACGTTGCCCAACGTTTCTCCAATGTTTTAACCCTTCCAAAAGATATGATTTTTCGAAGTCTGCAAAATATGAGGTTGTTTCTGCCATGATGTGTTTACTGGACGTGAATTTCTTCCCAGCGAGTCAATTTTTCAGGTTCGCGAAGAGGAAGAAGTCGCTCGGAGACAAATCTGGAGAATGTGGTGGGTGAGGTAGCAGTTCATAGCCCAATTCCACAAATTTTGCGATGGCAATGGCTGACTTGGGTGCGGGTGCATTATTCTGTTGAAAGAGAACGTTTTTCTTCACCAAATGGGGTCGTTTCTTTAACAATTCCTTGTAAAACTGATCCAGCATCGTGGCATAATATGAACCTGTGATCGTTTTACCCTTTTCCAGGTAGCGGATGTCTATCGCCCCTTGTGAATCCCAAAAGACAGCTGCCATGATTTTTTATGCCGACGGAATGATTTTCGCTTTCTTTGGAGCAGGTTCGCCGAAGGAAATCCATTGCTTTGATTGTTGTTTGGTTTCACGTTGATAGCAATGGATCCAAGTTTCATCAACCGTGATATAACGCAGCAAAAACTCATTTGGATTGCGCTGGAACATGTTTAAACATCCTTGTGAAATGGTCACACGATTCGGCTTGTTCTCAATTGTGAGCATTGCGGCACCCATCTTGCTGACAGCTTTCTCATACCCAAAAATTCGTGCAGAATGTTATACACCCGTTCACTCGAGATGTTTACGGGCTTAGCTTCACGGATTTTCACTCGGCGGTCTTCGACACAATATCGTGAAACTTTGTTCACCATTTCTTCTGTTGCAACCTCAACCGGCCGTCCTGTGCGCACGGCATCTCTTGTGCTTGAAGGGCCATTTCGAAATTCTGTGAACCATGCCACGTGATGGAGCAGAATCCCCAGAATACTTGTTCAGCTTTTCTTTCGTTTCCTTCAGCGTCTTACCACGCAAAAAGTAGCGCTTTATCAGGATACGAATTTTTTTTTCTTCTCTATTTTCTACGAAGCAACACACATCTGCTTATTTTAGACGCTCTCAACAATGTTCTAAGAAACAAATGACGAATTTCTGCGATTATACCTAGAATAGATGTAAGACTTGGGTGCAAACAAGAAACCTGTGATTAGAACGCTATCTCTCACCAAAGTCATAGACTTATCAATCCACCCTCGTATATGCATCTACACTGCAGTGACTAACAAACATGGTTGGCGCTAAACTAGGTAAGTTCATAAGAAGTTTTTCGTGTGATTATCTAGCCGTGTAGGACTCGTGCTACTAGCTTTACATGACAATTTAATTGCGGTTTCAAACTTATGCATCTTGGGTCTCGAAATAATTATCATGAAAGGAAGCATTCGTTAATCTCAATTACATTGTCGTAAAACTGTTGATAATGAACACAATATTATCATAAGGAATGTTGCAAATGTTGCTTTGGTATCTCAGGAAATTTGCATTCACATTCAAGGTTTACATATCCGAAATTGAGTGCACTTCTCCCGTGATGTTTTCTGTTAATTCTTCCAATGTATGGGGATTTGTTGTACACAGTTTAATTTTGAAGTTCCCCCACTGATACAAATTGCATAAGTTAATTCAGGGGATCGTGAGGGACATAATCCTTTACTTATAGCCCTATCTTCCAAAATTTCCCAAATTAAATTTAACGACTCATCAGCGATATGCGCCTGACATTCAACGTGGGTCAGCTGTTCAAAAATGGTGTGAGTGTAACATTCCTGTAACTCTGTTATTGTTTGTTCAAAAAATACAGGCCCTGTTATTCTGTATGCATTACTGCACACCAATGTTCGCGCCAAGCAAGAACATCTCTGTGTAAAATCAGGTTTCTCTGTGCTCCAATATCTGCTATTTTGTGACGAAACATGGCCATAGGTATAGGTGATTCAACGGAGGGGAATACCTCGCGCGCTGCGAGCTGCAGATTTACTAAGGCTACGACGCCCCAGGACGAAGGGATAAGGAACTACAGGAGGCCACAGACCGCAGGTAGGTAGGCGAAGCCGTTCGCGGTGCGACACATCTTTGCTTCAAAGATACGTTTCATGTTACCTGCTCTGTTGATGAGTTCTATTATGTCATCTCGTAGCTCGTTCCGCGTTGTCTCGTGCGCCAGCTGCTTAGTGGTACAGCTATAAGTTCTTTATCTCAGGGTATGCGTGAGTATATTTTGAAAGGATAACACCAGTTTAGTTAGCTGATAAATTTTAATGTTGAAATGTTCAGCTTAAGAAGAGTCGCTGACTGTTGAATTTACGAATTAATTACTTCTATAATTATAATTACGCGAAGTTGCCATAAGTTGCAGAAATGTTACTCGGAAAGATCCTTCACAGTAACCGCCAAATCTTGCTAACACCAGCGCTACACAACTTAAGAAATTACTCACGTGAGTCAAGAATCTCAGGAGAGTCACTAATGTGTCGCGAATGTATGCAGAATGTGAATGTCTCTGATTGGAATGCACGAACGTTTCTTAACTTAAGCTCCGCCCACATATCAATACTCCTACCAACGTTCGTTCTCGCGCGGTCCAATCATAAAATCCTACATATGCATCTTTTACCTTGTTGCTAAGCCGTACCTTTCACTTTTCCAATTTACAGAATTCCGGTCTGCGTGGCTTTGCAAACGTACTGAACGAAACCCTAACTGCATTCCAAGCATCTTACGTTAACGCGTTCTCAATTCGGCTGTTACTAATGACCTCCATACATGACTTGCTAATCAAATTACCTTTTTCTCTCCGGACAATTCTTTCAACGCAAACTTATTACATTATACATTGATTTAATATACGGAAATTATTTATTGCAATTATTTCTTTATTGTACTATCATTTCTTTATTTATTTATATTACATTTAATCATAAAGCCATGCATTATATCTTCCCATCAATAAATACGTATCACAGGCTACAGGAACGCGCGGGGTCCCTAACATTTCCAAGCTTGCAGACCCATCCCACTGCTGGAGCTGCCGAGAGAGGGCGAAGAACGACCCACCAATCAAGTCTGGCACCTGAAAGATGGCCCCTCGCTCGGTAAACATAGCATACAAATGGAACTATGTTTCCTGAGGAGAATACGGCGTAGGTCGATCACTCTACCATTTTGCAAAATCCAATTACAGATTTTTACCCAATCCTGATGATCACATGAAAATAAAGTATATGCAACAAACCCCATACATTGTCAGAACTAAAAGAAAACATCAGACAAGTTGAGAAGAAGTCAGAAATGTGTGGAAAGAGGAGGACATTTGATAAGATATGGTCTTGTCATTGCATGTAACTATGAGAACATGAGACGGTTGCGGAGGAGTCCGAGCTGCGGCGGCCGCACTGTGAAGGAAAATCAGTGTAGATACAATAGTAAGGCAAATGTTTGGTCTTTGAGACAAAACGTAATCGCTTCCATTGCTAACACAAATCAAAAGCAATCAAATTGCAGAAGGCTTAAGAGGCAATTAGAATGGAATCGACTATAAATGCATTTACGTCACTGTTGTTAAGCAACCATTATAGCACACGTGCTAGAAAGGCGCAATTACCTATGTACAATTTTGACAACGTGTTTATAATGCATGGACTGCATAAGTGTGAGTAAACCGTGCAACAGCTATTCTATATCCAGTAGGTATCCCTAGGAATGTAAATGAATGTATCTACGTGGCACAGAAGGAATGTGGTTGGGCGTTGCAACCGTCTCCTAATGAACGCTAAACAAGAAACAGTCTCTATGTTATTTAACAATTGCCATGTAATTATAAAGGTACCATTAAAATTAAAGAATAAAATAAGTGACCAGGGAACGAAAGGATGCTCGCACCTCGACCCAACGCGGATCTTTAGGCTTACCACCCCAGGAGGAACGGTAGAGGTGTAGCAGCAGGAGGCTATAGGCCGACAGACAGAAACGCGCAGAGGTCTCTAACGATTCCAAGCTTGATGACCCGGTTACAACGGCTGGTCGCTCAGAGAAAGCTTCCCTCTGGTGGAATTGGGAAGAACTCGACCCACCTGAGGCGGTTCGGAGAAGGCTGCCATCTGACAGGGCCAGAATAACTTTTCAACGAACAAGCATCGGCGCCATCTGCCCAACACCAACCGACACTGCACATCCCCTAAGCCCACCTGAAACATTAAAGGGGAAGCGAAAGGTTAGGAAATGAGGGAAAGGAAATGTGTGGTAGAAGCGATCAAAATGACCGACTCCAGGAATCAAACCCAATAAATCCCGAATGCGAGCCTCGCACGTTACCGCAGAGCCATCTCGGTCGGTTTAAAGAGTTTATACATCAGTTTACTTACGAGAAAGTAAACAAAACATGTTCGACATACACAGCATTTGTTTAGTACGATTCAGTCAAGTGCAAGAGTGGCTAATGGGTAAGCATAGCCAATAACGAGAATATGCTGATCCCCCCCCCCAAAAAGCATCAAAAAGGCAAATAGTGCTAAATGTGTCCTGATGAACAGAAATGGCAGGGATGATGCAGTGCAACTCGCGGCTGAGTTTACAGTGTTTCTCGTCATGTGTAGTAGACATTTACAAAGAATTTAAAGAAACAGAACTGTGTTGGACAGAATGGACAATTTTGTAAAGTGCGCTATCAGCTCCAAAGTGCATGCTTTTTTTTTTTGTAATGAACCACCGACAAAACACAAAGGTTTAAATGCAGCCAAAAACGATCTAGATTTGCCATACTTCAAGAGCTCGACATTTGACAAATTTTTCTTAGAAACAGACTTCAATAACGTGAATATATACCGGGAACACATAGCAAATATTTGAGAGCTACTCGTTAATATACGCAGGAAAGAAAACAGAACAATACACTAAGCTCGCCTCACTGAGGATTGTCTGTGAGAGAGCATGGGGAGCGTGTACACCTTCTCTCAACTTGCTTATATCCACCTTATTTACGGTGAATTTACAGTTTAACTACTGCAGCACTGTACAGGGAACGGTATCCCGAAAGGCCCTAACCACATCACTCCAATTTCCACTCCAATGATAGGCATTTACTAGAGTGCGGAGCCTTCAAGGTAAACAGAGGCGATACGCGTTTTTTTTTTTTTTGCACGCACAGTGCAATTTGAGGAGAATGTTCTGCAAGCGCTGTTGCACTTGCACTGGGCACTAATCATACACGAACTTCACCCATTTCACCGTCAAAAGATGCAAGCACTAAGCCTGGGAGACTTTGGACCTCGGGTATAATTTTATAACTGGGCTTTGCTCCAGTAGCCTGAATTGTTTTCGTCGGTGTTATTTACTGATGAAGCCTTGTTCACCAGGAATGGTCTAGTTTTCAACTCAAGAATCAGCCAAGTGTGGTACTATGTCACAAATCAGATGCTGTTGTAGGGAATAGTCACCGGCAGACGTTTTCGGCGAACATATGGATCAGAATTATTTCAGACTATGTCATTGCACCATATCTGTTTCCCCCTAGGTTAAATGGAGATGTTTATTTTTGTTTGTTGCAGAACATTGTACCTGTATTTTCAGAAGACGAACCTCTGCATACTCGTCGTCGAATATGGCTACAACTTGATGGAGCTCCGCCCCATTTCTCCTTGGCTGTGAAAGAGCACTTGAACCAAGTTTTTCCCTGCCCGATGGATAGGAAGGAGGAGTCCAACAATAGCTTGACCCCCACGCACTCCTGACCTCAATCAACTGATTTATTTTTCTGGGATCACCTCAGGTCTATTATGTATGAAACACTTATCACCTCAGAAGAGGACTTAACTGCCCGAATAGTGCACCATGTGACGTTATTCGACACACAACAGAAATCTTGGATAGAGTACAACACTGTTCCTACGCCGCAGTCAACTTTGTCTTGAAAATGCAGCTCGCCATTTCGAGCAGTTCCTATAAAACTAAGTAAAGGCTTTGGTGTCTTTACTCAGTTTTTATTGTTTCTTTTCACCCTTTAAACCACTTCCCAGTTTGAAGTACAGCATGTGAATGTATTACGCGTGAATCAACCTTTTGTTTGCAAGGATTGTAATTAATTGTACTGATATGTTGAAATTAAAATGCATATATTGAAACATGAATTTAAAACTTGGGCTAAAACTGTATTAATGTGCTCTACTTGGCGTACGTCTCCTATCTCAAAATACTTAGACACTTTCACACTCCCTGAAAATATTTCAGAGTAGTTCATTAACACCCTTTAAACAGCAAATTAAAGAGGAGATTCTAACTAATAGTGCATTAAAAAAGCTAAAATGTCATTTTTAAGCAATTTTCGCTGTACACTCCCTGCTTAAGGAGTACTCATTAAAGCCTTTTTGTACATCCTTTCACGTCAAAGACAAGAGGAGAGAAGCTGGATATGAAATATACCTGTGTCACTGTTATACACCAGACGTTTCTCTCTTGGACCTCAACACCACATGTTGAGAATGTTGTGAAGAGATGGTGATAAGCGATGTTTGCCAGTGCAATTCCTTTTTTGTGCTCGATGTTGATACAAGGACAACGTTTCCTCTTTCCACATCACTCGCCATGTATTAACAAGGAAAAAAAACACTTGCTAGGCAACAAAGCCAGCTTCTCTGTGTAGCTGAGAACACAAGTTTACATGAATATAACATTCCACCAAAACACATTTCACTTGTGTCAGTGTATGCAACACAGATGCCTCAGTTGCGTAGTGGCCTTCCTGAATCATCTACTTTTGTTGCTACCGAGTTATGCGGAATGTGGTTTTTGGGATCTTAGAACGGCTGATTGTTCTTTGAGTGTACATGTAATCTTTGTGATGTTGGACAGGTGGCCTTGGTTGCATACTTGCCGTCTATTATCATTTTATTTTTGTTCTGTAGATGAAACTTCGGGTCGTGGCTATGAATATACAATCCAATTTTGACCTGGCAATTGACGGAAACCAGAAAAGAACCGAACGCCCGACCTCGCGAATACCAGCCAAACAGCTACCCGCCTGAGACATCTCGCTCGATGTTTCGAGATGATCGTTTACTTGACTGTGCTCAAAATCGTGGCTATATCACGAATAAAATCGATATAAATAATCCTGGTATCACAAAATATGAATATACAATAAAAGTATAATCCCGTGGCGCTTCACTGACTGGCGGCTTCACGCCCACGTATGTACAGCAGAGGTGCGCCATCATCCAACCGATGCAGGGAAGTGATGTGGACAGCATGCACGTATCCTCCAGCCAGAATGTTGTCCTCACTGCCGCGATCGCTGCCTATCGCAGCTCCTCACTTTCCTCAGATGCTGAGTGGACAGCGGTCCTATACCCGAAACTTAAAATCAGCACCTCTATGGATGGAATCGAATCCGGGCGCATTCCATGCCCGGGAACCAGAGTTTTACGCTCCAGGCCACGGCGTGGGACAGATATGCAGTAAAAAGTGCTTTCTAATTATATAGTGTTTAGAACAAGCACCATATCGCAGCGTGATGCGAATTAAATACCAACTGCTGAATTATAAAACAATGTCTAACCTCAAAACCAAATGTAAACGTTACATTAACGGATCCTTGGACTGAATTTATCAACTTCTGTACCTCTGAAGCTAATAGGTTCAAAATCTCTACACATTTCTTATAACTATAAGTGTGTGGAAAAATGCAATTTGATATGATAGCTCTCCAAGATATTAAACATGTTATAACAATATTATACAAAAATTGTTGTAACCTCCAAGAATCCTTAAACATAGAAATTGAAGTAGCACAGAAATAAATTAATTTTTATTCGTTTTAAAGCTTAAAAGAATAAAATTATTTATTCGTTTTTAATATACAAGTATATACAGTATTTAACTCATTATTATTATTATTATTATTATTATTATTCATTTTCATGGGAAACACACGCACATTCACTCACAAATTCATACTTCCAGACTCCGTGAGGGGGGGGGGGTGGTAGGGAATGATTCTAATTAAAATAATTTTGTACACACCACCGCGACATCATTTACAATGTGGTGCCATTATCAAAAAAGATGTGTTGCATTTTCCATTTTCTCTTCTACAAAGTATTCTTACAAAACCTTCTTCTTCTGCTTCTTGTTAAACATTTACACATTTCATGTAAATAACATTTCGTTGCAGAATTAAGAAGGATACAGTAGGTTAGAGCGACAGTCAGATTTTTAAAAAGCGTGTCGCTATGTGATCGCTTTGAAATTTCATTCCCTTTGCAAGAACAAGAGAGAAAATGAATAGTGATTTACCACTTGAGAAAGTACTTGAAAATTCAAACTAATGGCAAAGAATATCTCAGAAACGGTTAATGCCATAAAAATATTTCACATAAACTGTGTGCTTTAACGAGATCTACAGTTTTATACTAGTATGTAACATTGTGTTTCATTCTAACGGTTTACCAATTATACAAAAGCACTCAGAATGAAGAGAACTTCACTGTTTTCCCAGAAAATTTGATTTACGTCTAATTTGTTATGCAAATATGATATTTTAATCAAAATCTAGAGCAATTTTTGAGAAAATAAAAAATAACGAAAATTTTTGCTTGTAAAGAATAATTTAGGATTTTCTCGAAAATCTTCGTGTCGCATCCTTAAACTTAAAAATCCATTTTGATATTTAACTTAGCTTTCATTTTTGAGATGTGTTGTTCACACGCGCGTATTTTTATAGAAGTAGGTGCGGTTTTTTTTAATTCGGGGAGTTTCAAAACTATATTTTCGGTGAAATCTCAAAATAAAAAATTTTGGGTGGAATGAAATTGCTCCTGTACTTACTATAGGTAAGCAAGAAAGAAAGTAAAAATGTTGAAAAATGCCAGAGCACTGTAATATTCGTTTGTTGTTTCTGTATATCAAGGGTGAGATATTCTCTCCGTTAATTATGCTCCAAGCGGAAGATGGGATGTTGTCTTCTGCATTTACCCAGACAAGCCTGGGGCGTGTACAAACGATCTGCAGTTGGCAGTCAACAGCAGGACGGGACACCAGGCAGTTCCACTGGGAGATTTAACACACTCTCAATTAAATACCCAATTACTTAACAGCAACAACGCCAGGAACTGAGCTACTCGGTAGATTAGGTATAAGAACTTAAAAATCTCTACACAAAAATAGTCTTACGAAAGCTTATTCTTCTAATTCATTTTAATCAAGACACAAATATATTTTATTTAGACATTTTGTTGTAAAGTATAGGGTCTTTCAACAAGAGTGTCCTATCTTTGACCTTAAATAAAACACGTTCTATAAATGATAGAGGTTTATTTCTTTTTTTATTTGGGAACCTAATTAATGTCATTACGCATGGAAGAGAACGTCAATTAAGTGACCGCCGCGACTTCGTTGGGTTGCGCGTATACGGCTGACCCAATTTGCAATGACAGAAGAACGTAAATTAGGTCAAACTTCACGAATAACACGCGTGATTTATTCATAAGATTATTTACTGTTTCTGGCTTGTTGATATAAACTCGAGATTTAACATAACCCCACAAGAAGTAATCCAACGGCGTTAAATCACATGACCTCGGGGGCCAGTTAACATCACCACCACAGGAAATGATGAAACCTCTGAACTTCTCCTTCAAAAGATCGATTGTTTCGAGAGCAGTATGACATGTGCCACCATCTTGTTGGAACCAGATGTTCCTGAGATCCATACCATCCAATTGAGGCCAAAAATAGTCCCTTATAAGAGCCCGGTATCTTTCTCCATTGACAGTTAGAGCTTCTCCATCTTCTTCTTGGAAAAAATATGGACCAATGATTCCACCATACCAAAATCCACACCACACAGTAACCTTTTGGGGAAGAAGTGGTCGTTCTTGAATCTGCATTGGAGTGTGATTGCTCCAATAGCGGCAATTTTGTTTGTTAACACAACCATCCATCCAAAAGTGGGCTTCGTCGCTGAAGATGATTTTTCGACAAAAATCCGGGTCAGCTTCCAATTGCTCCATAGCCCAGTCAGCGAATACCTATCGTCGTTGGACTTTAGTTCTTGAGTTGACACCATTTTGTAAGCGTGAAACTTCAAGTCCAGATGCAGAATTCGCCAAGTTATGGACGGCGAAGGCCCCAATTCTTGCGCTGCATGAGCAATTGATTTGTTTCCGTTCTCGCGTACACTCTCACGAACGGCGCCTATGTTTTCGTTGGAGCGCTTACGTCGATTACGTACAGGCGTTCTTTGATCGCTGACAGAACCACTTCTTTAAAATTTATCGATCAAACGCCGAATCGTTCTCTCGCAGGGACGATTATGCACACCGTAAACTTCACGCAATACACGGAAGATTTGACGAACAGATGATCCATTTTGATAATTTCTACGCGTTGCTGAATGCTGTAACGTTCCATGGCTATTTGTCAATAACAATTTAACCACATGAAAAAAATGACTGCTGTAACTGAATAACAACGCCAGCTATCACATGTTAAAGATAGGACACTCTTGTTGAAACACCCTTTACAAAAGGAATACAGGAGGCTGAAGTGATGGTCAAATGTTTATATGCTGCTTTGAAGTTGCATAATGTTTCCATGACATCACAAGAAAACTGGCTGCAGCATTTAACAATCACAAAGTTTGAAAAAAACACTAACCAATAACATACCTCGAAAATGGCTGATGCCACAAATAAAATTATCTAAAACAAATTGTGGGTTTTAAGGAGCTCTAGATTTTCGTGTAGTAACGTTTTGTCTATCTCTTAGAGCTAACCACTTACACAAAATTATATAATATTCATATAGAACGAAGAGGAACATCCTAAGATATTTACAGAACATTCAATACACGCATTTTATTAGTCTGCAAATTTCCTAAACCTATGGTATTTTAATTTCAAGAAAGTCTTCCCATCCCAAACTACCGCTTATGTGGAAAAAGAAAAATGACCGTAAAGATATTAATTAAAATACAACATGTTTAAGATCTTTCCATGACAAATAAAATGTGTATCTTGAATTTTCTGGGAATAGTCTGTGAAGTCCTCTTCATTTTGAATGATTGTTGTGTTAACTTGCAAACCATAAGATATAGACAAAAACTCACTACACAAAAATAACAAAGTGAATGTTAAATAAATGTTTCTGTGGCATTAACGATTTCCGAGATATTTTTTAATATTGGTTTGAGGTTTCAAATATATGCTTAATTTATTTCATGTGGTAAGCCGTTATTCGTTTTTTGTCGTCGTCATGCAAAGAGAATGGGATTTCAAAGCCATCCATAGCAACACGCTTCTTAAAAATCTGACTATCGCTTTAGTTTACTGCAACATTCTTAAATATAAATTGAATATGTAAATCTGTAATGAAAGTAAGCTTTTGTAACAGTTGTGGAAAAGTGAGTAGAGAAGGTATTGGGAACACAAACACATCAATTTTTTTAGCCCAATTAGAACCCCTCCTATGGTAAAGTACTTATTGTATCGAATTTTTTGATGGAATGCAGTACTTCCCCTACTATCTCTAAAAATCGAAAACCTTCGGTTACAATTTTATGTAATGCCTGCTTGGACCAGGCAGATACACTATGTGATCAAAAGTACCCGGACACCCCACAAACATACGTTTTTCATTTTAGGTGCATTGTGCTGCCACCTACTGCCTGGTACTCATTATCCGCGACCTCAGTAGTCATTAGACATCGTGAAACAGCAGAATGGGACGCTCCGTGGAACACACGGACTTCGAACGTGGTCAGGTGATTGGGTGTCACTTGTGTCAGAAGTCTGTATGCGAGATTTCCACACTCCTAAACATCCCTAGGTCGACTGTTTCTGATGTGATAGTGAAGTGGAAACGTGAAGGGACATGTACAGCACAAAAGCGTACAGGCCGACCTCGTCTGTTGACTGACAGAGACCGCCGACATTTGAAGACGGTCGTAAAGAGTAACAGGCAGACATCTATCCAGACCATCGCACAGGAATTCCAAACTGCATCACTCCAAGTACTATTACAGTTAGGCGTGAGGTGAAAAACCTTGGATTCAATGGTCGAGCGGCTGCTCATAAGCCACACATCACGCAGGAAAATGCCAAACGACGCCTCGCTTGGTGTAAGGAGCGTCAACATTACATGATTGAACAGTGGCAAAACGTTGTGTGGAGTGACGAATCACGGTACACATTGTGGCGATCCGATGGCAGGGTGTGGGTATGGCGAATGCCCGGTGAACGTGTGTAGTGCCAACAGTGAAATTCGGAGGTGGTGGTGTTATGGTGTGGTCGTGTTTTTCCTGGAGGGGGCTTACACCCCTTGTTATTTTGCGTGGCACGATCCCCTACATTGATATTTTAAGCACCTTCTTGCTTCCCACTGTTGAAGAGCAATTCGGGGATGGCGATTGCATCTTTCAACACGATCGAACACCTGTTCATACTGCACGGGCTGTGGCGGAGTGGTTACACGACAATAACATCCCTGTAATGGACTGGCCTGCACAGAGACCACCCTTGTATCCTATAGAACACCTTTGGGATGTTTTGGAAAGCCGACTTCGTGCCAGGCCTCACCGACCTACATCGATACCTCTCCTCAGTTCCGCACTCCGTGAAGAATGGGCTACCATTCCCCAAGAAACCTTCCAGCACCTGATTGAAAGTATGCCTGCGAGAGTGAAGGCTGTCATCAAGGCTAAGGGTAGGCCAACACCATATTGACTTCCAGCATTACCGATTGAGGGCGCCACGAACTTGTACGTCATTTTCAGCCAGGTGTCCGGATACTTTTGAGCACGTAGTGTATGAAAATATGAAACGAATGCGAGATATGTTCGGGGACAAATCTGACACTAATCCTAACGGCTGAACTCGGTACCACAGCGTGAGAGGGAAACTATTTTTTATAAGTTATACACAGGTACAACACATTAAGACAGTAAATGTTTTATCAAAAGCTCGCTCCTTGTACCGCCTTAACAGTCCATAAACAGAAGATAAGCGGAGAGACAAGATAAATGTAACATGTGTGACCTGATATATCACGTTTTTTGTGATCTCAAACCTAATTCCTTCCTGCGCGTATTACCGGCGAACTTGGCGTTTGTATTCAATCAAGTCAATTTCTTTATATGTGTGAATAATACGTAGATAATATTCACACAAAAATTCCATATAGAGATTTCGCCCAAAATGCTCCTTCTGAACCCCAGAAAAAGGCATTGCGATAAATTATCCGTATGTGTGTCTGACTGTATGGATAGATATATCTCAAAAACGAAACTTTTATTCCACATTTCATATTTAAAGTCACACAGTATTTAAACATGCCAGCGGACGATTTTCAATAACATTTCCCAACCTGATTTATATACCATATGTTTAAGACCAATGAATGACTAATAAAACGTGTATTAAATTTTCTGCAAATCGGCTTTGAAACCTTCATTTGATTGAGTTTTCCCCCTATTTTATTTTACGTCGTTTTAACTCCTTGGTATATCGCGACGGATCTGTTGGTGGATAACTCTTAGAACGATATGTGATGGACAGTTAGCCTTCTAGGTCTAATCCCTGTAACCACCCGCTCCGTCACGTGTCGCAGAGACCCTAGCGCATAGCTACTGGATCTTCTGCTTTCGGGCCGTGCAGACGGCATTAGGGTGCCGTCCAGTCCAACCACCGCCCCCATATAAAGGCGGACAGTTAGCCTTCTAGGTCTCATCCCTGTAACCACCTGCTTCATGGCGTGCAGATGGCATTAGGGTGCCGTCCAGTCTAACTGCTTACATTGTCTGTCTCGACCTCGTCTCGTCTTTTCAAATTATTCCTTGATTCCGTAATAATGCACGTCCCACTCTCTTATTTCAATATACTATTAAGGGTACAGAGGTAACTTTAATATGTCCACACCTCTGTAGGTTGGCGCTTCACTGATTCCGGGGCATACACAATCTCTTACAAGCACATAACTGAATTAAAAGTCTTCTACGCAGCTTGGAATAAATTTGTGGACAATTTTCACAGATAGTTCCTTCGAATGTGGTCATTACGCTGGTGTATGCTCAATAACACTTTACCAGCTCACAAAGACAGTTAGGCAGCTGCCCGAAGTCGTACACTGTCACGTACTTGATAAGTAATTTATAAGCGTTTTAAAACTGTTAAAAAGAACACTATCTAGCCGCGTTACATTTTGTACTGTTTTATTGTGTTGTAAATTATCGTGTCTTCAGACCTCGCTCTTTTGTTTTTGTCACAAGGAGAACTGTCGAGTGAAACAGCTGTTTCCAAGGACGTGCTAAATATCAATTACATTACCTTCATGATGACAGTAAACACTACCAGGAGGCCGTGACATTGCACATTTCGTGATGGAAATCACAGAACCTGCTTTCAGTTTCGCTTCTCTACCACCCATCTCTACTTTTCTACAAACTATTCTTACAAAAGCTTATTCTTCTATATACATAGTTCTTGATAATCGAGATAAACTTTCATTACTCATTTTGTTATAAGTATAAAAAGAATCCAGTAGGCTAAAGCCATGGTCAGATTTTTAAAAACCGGATCGTTCTGTGATGGGTTTGAAATTCCATGCTCTTTGCATGATCACGAGTAAAAATAGATAGTCACTTTACCAGTTTAAAAAAAAATCTTAAGTATTTGGAAATTCAAACCAGCAACAAAGAATATCTCGGAAATAGTTAATACCAAAACAAAAAAAAGATAAATTGTATGATTTAACAAAATCTATATTTTTACTTTCTCTACTACGTATAGTAACTAGGGGAAGTATTGTATTCCACCCAAAAATTCGATACCGAGATTGCTCCGGAAATACATGTTTTGAGACCCCTGAATCCAAAAAAAGCATTTTTGGAAACATGTCCGTGTGTGTGTCTGTGAACAGTATAACTCAAAGTTGAGAAGTTAGATAAATACTACGCTTCCTCAGCGTCTTCTAAGGATGCGAAACGAAGATTTTCAACAAAAACCTCGCACACCAAACTAACTTTACATGGAAACACTTTTCGTTATTTTTTGTTTCATCAGACATACGTCTGTAGTTGTTAGTGCTTCGAAAGTCTGATTTAAAATCATGGGATATTTGCAGCAACATGAAGAATCGCTTCCGCGCAGAAGCTAATAAGCTCATTATCACTGATCTGTTAAACAGTTCAGCAAGTGAATGAAGATGTGAGACTTCCTTTGTCATCGTTACTTGCGTTTGTGTAACAATTAACGGCAGAGTGGTGTTTACAGCACACACTTAACATCACTTGGGTTTGCTGTTTGGTTATAACTCAGTCCAATAATTGTTCCAGACTTCATCCAGTTAAACTGCGGCTCCCAATGTGCAACTTTAAATAATACGCAGGTACTAGCAGCTCTACATGCGTTACTGCAATGAATGTCGAGATTGCTTCCTTCTCTCCCTTCCCTCCATCTCACCGACTCTGTGCAACTTCAAGTCATGTGCTGTTGTTTTTATTTTCTCTACTAGGTATAGTAAGTAGGGGAAGTATTGCATTCCACCCAAAAATTCGATATCAAGATTTCACCGGAAATACATGTTTTGAGGCCCCCTGAATCCAAAAGCGTTTTTAGAAAAAGGTCCGTGTGTGTGTCTGTGAACAGCATAACTCAAAAACAAAAAGTTGGATAAATACCAAATTGGTATTTCGGTTCAACATCCTTCAAAGATCCAGGACAAAGATTTTCAAGAAAATCCCCTCATCCCAGACTACCCTTGACATGGAACATTTTTAGAAAATTTTGACAAATGAAATGTATACCTTGCATTTTCTGGGAATGTCCGCAAACGTCCTCTTCTTTCTGAATGGCTTTTGCATAACTGGTAAGAGATAGACAAAATTTTACTACATAAAAATGTAGATCTCGTTAAAACACGCAGCTTATGTCATATACCTTTTTTTTTTTACCATGTCCGAGATATTCTTTGTTATTTGTTTGAATTTTCCAATGCTTTTCCTCAAATAGGAATGCGTTCTTTTATATATATGTCCTGGATATACAAAGAGAATGGAATACTCCACATAGCAACCAGCTGTTAAAATATTTGACTATCGCTTAAAGCCTTTCTGCAGATGTTTATCTCGATTAACATGAAGCATATGGAGAATACGCGTTTGCAAAAATAGTTTGTAAAAGAGCAGAGAACGTCATGTGAGTACAACACATCAACATTTTTCTGGTATGTTAACAGGAATTCAAACGTAAATAAAAGGTTTAATTACAAAAGATTGTGGCTCTTCTTATGGTTTTTAAGTGATTGTTGTACGCTATTGCTCGTGGTAACCGCTTAAATAATCACCCTAGCGCCAGAAATATTATAATTATAAACTTTGGCTATGCAATAGTTCTCAAAAAATATCTTTGTGCCTACTATCGTTTGCTTTATCTTCCTTCTACAAACTATTCTTACCAAAGTTTATATCTCCCCTACTTTAAGTCAGTCGACGTAAAGGTTTACAGAAATGGTTTCACTACTCGCTTCCCTCGATACAGGAAGCTGAAACGGCAGTCAAATCTTTAAAAAGCCAGTCGCTATACGCTGGCTTTCAAATTTAATACTCTTTGCATGTCATCACGGGAAACAAACGAATGAACAATTCAAACCACTAACAACGAATAACCTGGAAAGTTGATGATGAAAAAAGGCTATTCCAATGAAATTTGTGTACTGTACAGGGAACTTAAAAACACCCTAAATGCCCTTTCCATGAGAAGTTTTCTATCTTTTTTATTTCATAAAAAGTTTCTCTAAGGATTCTGATTAAATACAATATATAGATACTTATATAACAAATAAAACATATATCTTGAATTTTCTGAGAATAGCTTGTAAGGCCCTCTTGTCGTCCGACGTGGTCTAGTGGCACCTCTAGTTCCCGAGGTCACGGGTTCAAACCCGACGGAGGGCGATGAATCTTTTTGGGCGTAAAAATTTAGCTCGGCTTCCTTCGGAAGTGAAATAAAGCCGGTGGTCCCTGGCGTAGATCTACGGCACGTAAAAGAACCTCAAGCCTGATAAAGAGGCCTCTGATCAAAATTACCGGTCTTTCACGCCCAATGTAGAATGGAACGCTAAGGACCACAGCAGTTAAATAGCGTCCATAAATACGAAGGCTGTCCCAGAAGTACCCGACCTATCAAAGAAAACACAAACATTTTGGGGAAAAAAAATCTTTATTTCTCTACATAGTCTCCTTTCAGCTCGATACACTTTTCCCAGCGATATTCAATAGTTTCGATACCCTGTTTATAGTGAGAACCGTCGAGTGCTGCAAAATAGCCATCAACTGCAAACTCCACCTCTTCATTGTTGGCAAATCTTTTACCACGAAGCCATTTCTTCAACTTCGGAAACGGAAAATAATCAGAGGGGGCTACGTCTGGCGATTAGAATGCTTGAGAAAGCAATTCGAACTTTAACTCTTTGATTTTGGCCATGGCGGTAATGGATGTGTGAACTGGTGCTTTGTCTTGATAAAACATAACTTTCTTTTTCGCTGAATGCGGCCGTTTTTGCTTGATTTCATCATTCAAACGCTGCAATAAGTTTGCATAATACTCACTATTGATTTCCTTTTTGAAGATAATCAATGAAGATTATCCCACGCGCATCCTTAAAAACTGACGCCATGACCTTGCCTGCAGATGGAACTGTCTTCGCCTTCATTGGAACCGATTCACCCCTTTCAATCCACTGGTTTGACTGTTCCTTCGTCTCAGGTGGAAGTGATGGATGTTTCATCCATGGTTATGAATCGACGCAAAAACTCGGCTTTATTGCAGCGAAACGTCGTCAAACACTCGATTGAAACATCCTCATGACGCTGCTTTTGTTCCATTGTGAGTAAACGCGGCACCCATCTTTCTCAGTTAGTATGCAATGTACTGCACTTTTTGAAATGGCTACGATGTCTGCTAGCTCGTGCACTTTCAGTCGACGGTTATTCAATGCCATTTTGTGGACTTTCCTCACAATTTCTGGCGTGGTCACCTCATTTGGTCGACCACTGCGATGTTCGTCTTGGCAGCTCGTACGGCCTCGCTTAAACTCTGCCACCCAATATTTTACTGTTGTAAACGAAGGAGCAGACTCTCCCAAAGTAGAATCTAGCTCAGCTTTAATATTAGTTGGAGTAAGACCTTTCAAATGAAAGTGTTGTATCACATAACGGCGGCCAGTTTTATCCATGTTTACAAATTCGTTGAGAGAGTTCACTACTGATGGCTGCCAAACAATTGCTAAACAACGTCAAACTTCAAACTTAAGCTTTATAAGGGAGGTACTTTCTACTATAGTAATTTGTTTGAAACAACAACCGCTATATGTACGTCAAATCGGGTAATTCTGGGACTGCCCTTGTAAAACTCAATTTAACTTAATTTACGAGGTCCTCTTCTTTCTGATGCAACTTTGTATAATTTTGTGTAACTGGTAAACCATAAGAGACAGACTTACTACACAGAAACTGTAGGACTCTTTAAAGCGCACGGCTTATTTGCTATAATTATTTTTGTGGCACCCCCATTTATGAGATGTGTGTTGTTATTGTTTTTAATTTACAATACTTTGTCATGTTTAAAGTGCTGTCGCTATTACGTTGTTTCTCGCGATATAATGGAAAGAATATGGAATTTCAAGGCAGACATATAGCGATACGTTTTAAACACTCGACTGTCACTTCAGTCTCTGTATCTCACTTGTAACTACAACGAAATGTGTAATGAAATTATTTCTGCAAAGGTTTATCTTGATTAACATGAAGTGGACAGAAAAATAAGGCTTTGTAACAATGATCTGTAAAAAAGTATACAAAAATTGTCAAGTCCCTTTCCCAGACATGAAAGTGAATCTGAAATGAAGGGCAAGCATGTCTAATATATTTATTCTCCTGTATCAAACCCTGCTATCTTTGGCAGCTGACAGAAGAGATAGTTAGCAATGCAGGACCACAGTCAGCTTTCACTTGCTATTTCACTTGCAGCTCCCAGGACTGGATTCAGTTCAAGGATAAGGAGAGTTATTGTGCCAAGGTCTAGGTCAGTGGTCAGCCAATCAAAGCAAAGATAGTTTCATATCAACTGCAGTTGAACAAGATGCCACCAGTGACTGTGAAGATATCAGGAAGTTCAATTAATCCCCACAATTTAATCGATTTCGTTTCATCACGTTCATTTTATGCAGCTACGTGTGCTTGTTTCATGAAAATTCCCCAGGGAACATATTTACAGGTTTTGTAAACATTTAATTAGGTTTTAGGCTGTCCGTGGTTAAGTTATCTTAAATACTAGATTTGTAACATATTAACTTTTCCACTTTAACTCTTTGTTAACGACCACATGACCTTCTCTACCACTATAATTTACTTTCATATCGGTTTTGCTAGTTATTGGTCAGTAACACTTGTTTTTCTACTTTTGTTAATCTTGATATATTTCCGAATTGATTCCAATACACGTTTTGTTATAGCTGCATAGAAACATTCAGGACGCTTCTACGACAGTCAAGTGTTTAAAAAGAAGCTCGATATGCTGGACTTGATATTTTGAATACTCTGCAAAAGAGCGGTAAGAGCATTTCAGAAGTGTGTAGCTATAAATACTGGAACATTCCGATCAACAACAGGCTACACAAGCTACAAAAAGAAAAGTCATTTGACACAAATTTCAATCTCTAAATAGTTCCGCAGTTTTTAAAATTTTTGTCTATCTCTTATTGGCTTCATAGGTAAAGAAAGAAATTCAGTACTAACGAATAATGAGGACTTCACAGGCTATTCGCAGAAAATTCAATATATATATTTCATTTGCCATGAAAATATCTTAAACATATTGTGGCGTATTAGTTGGTATTAGCAACTATTGTCATGCCAGACACATTATTGCGTCGTATTTGCGATAGCATTGTTCGGGCAATTCTTTCGGATTTGAGTTTGAAGTTCCGTCTGGCATGACAGCTCGCCACTTATAGCGGGCGAGCCTAGCCGAGGTGGAGAGAGAGAGGGGGAATAGTTTAGCGTTACTTCTTAGCGTCTTCTTAGTTTAGCGTCAGTCTGGCTTGAGAGTCGAAAGTGTGAGTTTGTGTGAACGAGTGTAAATGTAGTTCGTAATTGTGAAGTATCTCGCCTCAATTCTTTCTTTCTCTTTGTGTGTGATGTAGGGACACCATTAATATTTTATTGCGTAAACCACACGCCTGCACCGGAATATGAATATCAAGGTCCTGGTTCTCTCGTTATTTCTGTAGTTACGCTTCCCTATGTGCATGTTGGGGTGGTGCAAATTTAGTATTTTTGCTGGAAACCTTTACGCCCTTTCCCCAGCTTGTAACAATATGGTATTTTAATCAAAATAGCTAGTCATTTTTGAGAAAATAAAAAAAACCAACAATTTCCCATGGAAAGGGTAGTTTCAGGTGGGGGAATTTCCCTGAAAATTTTCGTGTCGCTGAACTTAAACAAAGTTTGCTATTTATCCGATTTTTCGTTTTGAGTTATGCTGTTCAAAGACTTTGGCTTAATGTATCCTTTTTTTTTTCTTTCTTTTTGGGGGTCTTGGACCTGAAAATATGTACATCTGGTGCAATCCTTTTACTGCTCTTTCGTCATTTAAATAACACCAACAAAACCGATGTAATGTTTCAATACATAATTTTTGTCTACCTACATGAATGGGGTTTTACTGTTACATTGTAAACCTATGAGGTTCCCCAAGCTTTTACAGGGTGTCTATTGCCCTGAAGGTTTAAAATTCCAGTATATTTCCAGTATTTCCAATACAAGTTTTGACAGACTTCCAGTACTGCATTGAGTATATAGCAGTAAAAATGGGACACTATTCAAATGCGTGTTGTAACTAGTTTTACAATTCTACTCGCATTGTTTCCACAGCTGTTATATGAGGCTGCCATGCCTAATGTTGCAGGGGTGGCCTTTCTAAATCTCAAATGACGATTTAATTAAATTTACTCTGTAATCTTTATGATCTAGAATACTTTTATGCCGAATTCTCAACCATTACCTCTTAGAACTATAATGTCATTAAAATTCCCATCCAATGCTATTCATAATAATGAACCAAAGATTCACTGATATTCACAGAAATGGCAATGAAATATCAGCAGATTCTGTATTTCTAATCTTAGCCTCTCCGCAACAATCTTCAAAATTCTGCAAATGTTGAACAGCCAGTAAAAAAATTTAGGTGTGAAAGATTATCCAAATGACTGAATCATTTGTACATAAAATAAAACTTTAGATTAGATAAATTAAGAAAAGAAACTATCATGCAAAACAATAACATCCACAAACTGGTTAATAAGATTTTCCAAGAACCAATCACCTGAAAATTCAACCTGAAATAATCCAATGTTATACGTATGTATTATACAGGGTGGACCTTTAAGTCGAGACTGTACAGTATCTCCAAAACTAAGCGTTGTAGAAAGAAATGTCTTTAATAAAAGTCGCTTGATATTATGGGGGAAAGTAAATACCATTAGTAGTGTTCCATTTTTTAAAATGGGAAACCTACAATTAGGGTCAATTTAAATTCTCTCTAAAATGACCTTCACAACGTCCTCCAAACAAAACACGACTAATGGCATTTACTTTCCCCCCATAATATCAAGTAACGTTTATTAAAGGCATTCCTTTCTACGACGCTTAGTTGTGGAGATATTGTACAGTCTCAACTTAAATGGTCCACTCTGTATATCAGGGATGGCCAGCTACCCGGGTGTTGGGAGCCACATTTTGAGGGAAGAATTTGGAAAGAGCCGCACAATTTTTTTTGGTTAAATGTGAATTTTTACCGAGCAGGGTGGTGCAGGCGGTAACCTCTGTGGCCGGCATTCTGAAGGTCCCGGGTTGAAACCTCCGGGGCCGACTAATCTGATCTAAGGGTTTTTTTTTTGCGGTTTTCCTTGGTCATTGGGTAAAAGCTGTATTGGATAATTTGGTGCGCAAATTTTCCTGTCGTCCCTTTCATCACCACATTTCATTTGCTTCTTCTTCGCTGCCATACCAGGCATTGGGCTGATTGTGCATATGCTATGATCCAGAATTTGCTTGCTCCTCGACAGGCTACTGACCAAGACATTGGCTTTAAGTAGGTACTACAAAGAGAAGGGTAATACATTAAAGTAGGAAATATGTGAATTCTTTGACGCTCATAGACAGATATAACTAAAAACAACAGCAAAAATTATATTTATCTACAAAGTTACATCCCATCACTATTAATGTAGCACACTAATAAACATTTGTAGAACTTCCACAAATAACAAAACTTTGGCCTCGAATTGGTAGGTGGTCAGATAAGGCGGTCCTCACAAGTTCAGTTAAATCTATATCAGTTAGAACTGCTCGATGCTTAAATATAACGAACTTAATCGTTAAATACAATGACTCACACGAATAGCTTGTTCCAAAAATGGAGATCAGTCTTTTTGCACACGGTTTTGTATTTGGATACTTTTGCTCTGGAACCTGCTTCAAACTTCAACCACGCACATCCACTTTCTTTCAACTGTTTCAATCCCTCGAAAATTCCAGAAAACTTAGACAATTTTTAGTTTAGCCTTAGAATTTTAAGAGCCACACGAGAATATTAGAAGATGAGCATGTGCCTCGCAAGCCAGGGCTTGGTCACCGTAGGTATATATCATCTAAATTTTCCAGTATGCAATCACTAATTCCAGTACAATTTCAGTGTATCCAGTATGTAAAAAAAAAAAAAAAAATCAAATATACTTCCAGTAAATCTAGTGTTTCCAGTATCAGCAGACACCCTGTTTTATTTACTTTTAATAGTAGCTTCTGTATTGTTTGAATTTGTGAAGATATCTTAGAGCGTGACGAGATAAAACGACATTTCAGGGCGCATGCAAATGAACATGAGGTGTTTTAAAAAGTCTTAATTCCTGGTAATAAATTACAAACGAAAGCGTAGTTATGTGTTTAGTCGAGTTTCAGATAATTAAAAACCATAATGCTCAATGAGGTACATAAATTAAAGGTTTAACATCAATGTGGAGGCAATCCCGGTCTGTTGCATGATAAAGAAGAACACAAACCATTACACTACACAGAAACTGTTTGTTGTAGAAGTCTATGAACACGTTACAAGTGTTTCGACCACTACCCTGAATCCCATCAGGTTGTATTCCGTTTATAATGGCAATAAAAAAGAGCATATTTATTTTCTTCCGCAGGTTTGCAGTCAATACGTATATATTTCAATGCAGAACAGTAAATCCCCGGTTAACGGAGCTGCACTTAACCGAAACGGCGAGAGGGAAAACGGAGGAAAGCATAAGGAAAAAATACGAGATGCTAAGTTCGTGCTGTCAACATTGCTGCGCCAATTTTAATTATTTGCAAAAACCCTAAATTCCAATACAGGCACTTGGTATTGTATGCAGTTAAACCGCAGCACCTACCCCACATTACAAGAAATACTGTACCATTTAAGTGTTAACTGCTTGCACACGCATTCACTGTTGGTGATGTTGGGCAGCGGTGTATTTGTTTAAGATGCCAGCGAAATGAACGCCTGTTGTAATGAGCATTGAACAGAAACTCGAAGCCGGCAGCGGACGAGGGATTCAAAGCATTACAAGCAAAAGAGACTACAAATTCGTATTCAAAACTCAACGAAAATATTGAAACATGGCACTATCAATAGCATAAAACGTTTTTGTTTTTAGGTTGCTTTACGTTTTGAGGAACAAAGCAGTGAATCAACATTATCAGATGTAATGCTTATCAAACGGTGGCGTGATATAGCTGTTCGCAAAAGTTGCGAGAAGAAAGTTTACTAAAAAATTACTCATTTTATGAAACAGTCTTTGTAAATGCATATTGTGACCGCGCGCGCAAAGCTACCTGCGGACCGCCGGTAAGCGCAACTGTCCCGGCACCTGGGTGGGGTGTGGAACAATAGCCCATTATGTACCGCTTCCCCGCTCCATAGGATTCCTTTGGGCAGTTCGAGTAGGTTCCCTTTCTGGAACATATGCCGGGCGTATATAAGGGGGTTGCTCTTGCGAATGCGTGGAGTTCACAGTTAAGAAGTTACGAAGTCAAAAAGTCGAAGAGTTTGGGCGGTACAGAGTCCAGTTCAGTTGTGACTCAGCAGTTCAGATGTGATTCGATTCGGCGGATCAGTTGTGTTCTGTTCCGAGTGTGTGTTAAATGTGTCTTAAGTGTAATGTTTGTGCTACGTTGAGCACCTAAGTGACAAATAAAGTGCATTTAACAACAACTGGTGTTCTCATTAGTTACAACATTTTAATATGTATACAATAGTAGTTTTTTTTATTAAAGTTTATTACATGTATATGAAATACAGTTAGGTATTTTCTTCCTTTCGCTGCTTAAAGCCGTTACCATCGATTATCCGATAAAATGCGTTATCAGAAACGCTTCTGCTCCCTTTCGTTCGGTTAAGCAGAGTTCTACTGTATTTATGTCTAGCAAGTTGCAAAGCCTTTAGTCTCGGTTCAGAAATACACTGCTGTAACCTCGATTCGAAGACTAATTTCGTACGGACGGACAGTTGCGCACGTTCGCCGCAGAGAAATTAAGAACATATTCGTTATTCACATCACTGCTGTCACATTCATAGTGGGCTCTGAACTTCCTCCTCTTTTGTTTATAATCTGACCACGACTGATAGTCTAGGTGAGTCAGTGAAAAGTTCTTCTCTACATACTGACTCAAGACTGTCCTTGGTAGCCGTGACTCACGTGTCACCAAAAAGGGTATACAACATGTTCAGCGAAAACCATACGTATATTATTAGCAAAGGCTCAGTTGAAACCTTTAATGTTTCTTTTTAGGTGCTTTGGTGTGCATTTTCAGTTCAAATGCTACATACAACGATATTAAAACTGCTGATGTGTTACATTCACATGACTTTCCCTTCCACTCTTTTACAAACTCTTCTAAAAGCTGTTTTTCCAACTGCTCATATTAAGACAAGCATCTACAATTTTATTACCCACTTCATTATATTGACTTTGAAATTCCACACACTTTGAACGGCATCATGAGAAGTAAAATATTGGTCCATTAGCACTTCAAAAAATGTTTGATTAAGCACTGGGAAATAGCAGCGAATATCTCGGAAATAGCATAAGCAATTATGTGGCGTAAATTGTGTTTCAGCGAGATCTATAACTTTTGTGTGCTAAATTTATGTCTTCCTTACGATTTACCAGTTACACAAAATTACACGTAAGTCATTCAGAATGAACACTTCAAAGGCTATTCCTAGAAAATTCAAGATAGGCAGTTTGTCATACAACTATTTAAAAGCTATGTTAGCTTAATGAAACAATAAAAAATAACGAAAATGTTTCAAATCATACTCAAACACGACCTCAAAAAATGCACAATATCTGGTGAAATATTCATATCGAATTTTTGTGTGAAATACAATTAATTCCTCTACCTATTTCAAGTAAGTGGTAGAGAAACTAAAAATCTGATGTGTTACACTCACATGACTTTCTCTACTCTTGTACAAACTATTTTTACAAACGCTTATTCTCCACATGCTTCATGTTAATCGAGATGTTAATCTTATTGCTAATTTTCTTGTAGGTGCAAGGGGAATATGGTAGTATTTAAGCGATAGTCAAATATTTTAAGAGCTGGTTGCTATGTGGCGTATTCCATTTTCTTTGCATTACCAGGACAAAAAAATTAATAACGAATTTCCATTTGAGAAAAAGTATAAGTATTGGAAAATTTAAGGGAATAACAAGCAATATCTCGAAAATGGTTCACTCAACAACAAAAATGTATATTACATAAATTGTGTATTTTAGCGCGATCTACATTTTTGTGTAGTAAAATTTTGTCTATCTCTTATGGTTTACCAGTTATGCAAAAGTCGTTCACAATGAAGAATACTTTTGGAGACATTCCCAGAGAATTCGAGATATACATTTCATTTGTTATGAAAATATCTTAAACATATGATATTTTAATCAAAATCGTTAGAGCCATTTTTGAGAAAATTAAAATTTTCGAAAAATCTTCCATGTAAAGAGAAATCTGGGGTGGGGGGATTTTGTTGAAAACCTTCGTGTCGCATCTCTGGAACATACTGAACCTAAATACCAAGTTTGGTGTTTATCCGACTTCGTTTCTGAGTTATGCTGTTCACAGACACACACACGGACATGTTTCCAAAAATGCTTTTTTTTTTGATTCAGGGGGTCTCAAAACATGTATTTCCGGTGAAATCTCGGTATCGAATTTTTGAGTGGAATACAATACTTCCCCTACTTACTATACGTAGTAGAGAAAGTAAAAAAGAAACACCGTTTCACTCACAATATCCTTTTGGGCGGGGTGAAGTGGAAAATGCTGACAAATTTCGCATTCTTTCCTTAAAATGTGCCTGATACCCAAAAATTACCTCCGGCTTTTTGTTATTCGATGGATCTCAAAACGTGCATTACCTTGAAATAATGATATCGAATTTTTGGGATTAATGCCTCCTCTAGATCAGATGCTAAAGTGCTAAAGAAGATTGAATAAATAATAAATTTAAAAAAATGAAATAAATAAATAAATAAATTACTTCCTTGCTGTTTAGTATTTAGTATACCAGCATACAAATACAGAGGTCCAGGGTTGAATTTATGTTACTGTACATTAAAAATGAATATTTTCTCTCCAATTTAGCTCCTAGAATGTTTTAGTAGAGACGAATATTTTGTGGAGCGACATTCTGTTCCTATTTAATCATCTCAAAATGCCGGTTTCAGTACCAGTGAATTATATCTAATCTTCATCGCACTGTAAGAAACGACTGCCGCTCTTATCTTTACGACTTACTTGATAATATGCTTAACGGCTTCAGCTGAAACTGAAACGCCTTATCTTTAACATACCTATGCTAAATTATGTGCTTTTGTCATTCAACAAGGAAATGTACATAAATGCCTCGAGTTAACAAAGCTTTTGTAGCAATTTATTGCAACAAAGTAAAACAAATGCAAAGATCTGATATATTCAGTGACTTGTCTCTTATTTTAATAGTTTTCTCTGTCCACTTCATATTAATCGAGATGAACATTTGCAGAAATGTTTCATTATGCATTTCGTGGGCACAGGAGCGATACAGGATGCTGTTTAAAAAGCTGGTGGCTGTATGGTGGCTTTGAAATCACATGTCCTTTCCATGACCACGAGAAACAAACAAATAGCGACTTAGCACTTCAAAAATTACTTGAACATTTAATTCACTAACAACGAATATCTCGAAAATGGCTATTGCTACAACATTTAATTCACATGTATCTCTTGTGGTTTACCTGTTACACAAAATTATTGAAAATTCATTAAGGATAAAGATGGTAAGTCCCTATTCGTTTATTTCACCCTCTCGTGGTGATGCAAACAGCACGGAATTTCAAAGTCATTACATAGCGACGGCTTTTCTTATAAAAAAATCTGCCTATCGTTTAGCCTGCTATATTCTTTTACCTACCAATGAAATGTGTTATGAAGGTATATCTCGATTAACAATAAGCAGATAGAAGTTTTGCAGTTTGTAGAAGAGTAAGCAGAGAAAGTCTTATGAATGCGACATTAGATTTTTATGGTGAAAGAAAGAGTATGGTTATGTTCATGACCTAATTTCCTTAATGCACTTCCAAAAGTTATTTTTATGGAAGCTGAGAGATTGGCCGTATTGATTACAACGTCAAATAAATTGCAATTAGTTGAAGAGGAGTTTCTAAGGTCGTAAAGCCTTTTCGATGCACAGCTAGCCGTTCTAAAATAAACTCTAAACTGCAGCCATGTTGTCGGACGTCTTTATGTGCAGTTCTCCTCGGAAATGGCTTTCTGCATAATAACATTGTGGTTTATATGACGGCGCAAGTATGAATACTTTATACTGACGCAATTACTTTTTCCTTTATGTTCCGCGCTATCTCAATATGAGTTTCACTACGACCTTGGGTTGAATAGCGATGCAAAAGTTTCTTTTTAACTATTCTAGCAAAAACCTTACTTCTCTGTCTACTTCATGTTAATCGAGATAAGCGTTTACAGCAATAGTTTCATTACATATTTCGTTTCAGCTACAAGAGACTTAAGTGATAGGCAAGCCTTTAAGAAAGGGGTCGTTACGTGCTGGCTTTCAAATTCCATACTCTTTTTACATTCTCTACTACGTATAGTAAGTAGGGGAAGTATTGTATTTCACCTAAAAATTCGAAACTGAGATTTCACGGAAATATATGTTTTGAGATCCCCTGAATCCAAAAAAAGCATTTTTAGAAACATGTCCGTGTGTGTGTGTCTGTCTGTGAACAGCATAACTCAGAAACGAACAGTCGGATAAACACCAAACTTGGTATTTAGGTTCAGTATCTTCCAGAGACGCGACACGAAGGTTTTCAAGAAAATCCCCCCACCACAGAGTACCCTTTACATGGAACATTTTTCGAAAATTTTCATTTTCTCAAAAATGGCTCAAACGATTTTCATTAAAATATCATACGTTTAAGATATTTTCATGACAAATAAAATGTATATCTTGAATTTTCTGGGAATGTCTCCAAAAGTATTCTCCATTGTGAATGACTTTTGCATAACTGGTAAACCATAAGAGATAGACAAAATTTTACTACACAAAAAATGTAGATCGCTTTAAAAATACACAATTTATGTCATGTACATTTTTGTTGTTGAGTGAACCATTTTCGAGATATTGCTTGTTATTCCCTTAAATTTTTCAATACTTATTTTCTCAAATGGGAATTCGTTATTCATTTTTTGTCTTGGATATGCAAAGAGTATTAATCTGTGGCAAAGGGAATGGTGCTGCACCTAGCAACCAGCTATTAAGAGATATGTATGTGCTTAAAGGCTACTGTATTTCTATATTGCCCTTGCAAATATATATTCCCCTTACATCTACAAGAAAATTAGCAATAAGATAGAGTCTGCAAATGTTTATCTCGATTAACATGAAGTAGATGGAGAATAAGCGTTTGTAAAAATAGTTTGTACAAGAGTAGAGAAAGTCATGTGAGTGTAACACATCAGATTTTTTTACTCTATTTTATTTTACGTCGCTTTAACTCCTTGGTCATATCGCGACGAATCTGTTGGTGGATAACTCTTAGAACGATATGTGATGGATAGTTAGTCTTCTAGGTCTCATCCCTGTAACCACCTGCTTTATGTCGTGCATATGGTGTTAGGGTGCCGTCCAGTCTAACTGCTTACATTGTCTGTAGATAGATGGTATAGCATTCGCTATTACCACTTATTTTTCATTTTACTATTGTTTTAGACTTAAGGTGGGACTTTGTGTCGTGGTATTAAATATCCAATCCGGTATTTACCATGGCGACTGAGGAAAACCACGAAAAAACCTTAGACAGATTGGTCGGCCCACGAGATTTGAACTCGGGACCTGCCGAATGGGGGCCACAGACTTTACCGCCTGATTCATCCCGCTCAGTCATTTTTTAATTCCAGAGGCCTCAAAACATGATTTTCGGGTGGAATCTGGATTTTGAATTTTTGGGTGGAATGCAACACTTCTACATACTAGGCACGTACGTGGTAGAGAAATTAAAAACTGATAAAATCGACATTAAGAAAACCTGCAGTTCAGCGAGCAATAACACCAACAGTTGTTTCTCAAGCCCAAGTCCCTGATATAAGCAAAGTAGTATAAACACACACTCATATGTTAAGTTCACATAACTTTTTCTTACTCTTCTACGAGGGCTGATCAATAAAGACTGAGACTGATTTTTTTCTGTAGTTTCCTTGATAGTTTTATGTCTCTACCACGAATACTTGAAAAGAGCAGGGTTTCATGTATAATGTCCATAAGCGACAGCACTCTCGTAACGGTAGGTTGGTAGTAATGCTGTATATTGTTGACCCTACTTGAATTTCGCATACCACAAAATGGAGGTGACACGAGAGGAGCAATACACCGCAATAAAATTTTATTTTCGTTTAAATCATACAGCCTTGAAACTTTCGAAAAGCTGAAGCAAGCATACGGTGAAGATGCACTACCTCATGCAACGGTGTTTAGGTGGTTCAAGGACTTCAAAGAAGGGGGAGTCCTCTGTGCTAAGCAAGGTGGGCCTGGTGTTTCGGAATGAAATGATTTACCAGCATGCAGTCCCGCCCCCCCTCACACTACTGTTACAGCAGCTACTACACGTCAGTATTGGCTACAATGAGGAAGCACATTAGAAGGAAACGTCCAGAACATCATCGGAATGGGTGGCGACTTCATCACGACAACGCGTGGCCTCACGTCGCAAATCAAGTCCAAGAATTTTTGGCTAAATTCAACATTATCTGTGTGGCGCATCCGCCTTAAAGCCCCGGTCTTACCCCCTGTGATTTTTTTTTATTCCCATTACTAAAGGCAAAGCTCCGGGGCATTCGATTTGAGAGCACTGAAGCAGTGCTAAAGAAAAGTGAGGCGATTCTCAAAGACCTGACAAAGAATGGCCTGCACCATGTGTTCGAGGACTGGCAGAGACGCTATAAAAAGTGCATTCAGTTAGGAGGGGACTACTTTGAAAAAGATCATGTCAACATTGAAATGGAGTAATAAATGTCTGTGAAAAAAAAATCAGTCTCAGTCTTTATTGATCAGCCCTCGTACAAAGCTATTCTTACAAAAGCTTGTCGTCCTCCGTGGACTAGTGGTACCGTGCTAGCCTCTAGTTCCCGAGGTCGCGGGTTCAAACCCGGCGGAGAGTGATGAATTCTTTCGGGCGTAAAATTCTTTAGCATGGCTTCCTTCGGAAGGGAAGTAAAGCCGGTAGTCCCGTGTCGTATATTTACGGCACGTAAAAGAACCTCAAGCCTGATAAAGAGGCCTCTGAGCAAAATTACCGGTCTTGCACGCCCAATATAGAATGGGACGCTAACGACCGCAGCAGTTAAAGAGCATCCATAAATAAAAACGCAATTTAATTTTTACAAAACCTTAGTTAATCGAGATAAACTTTCTATACACATTTACCCTTTTCACTGTAGGATAGAGTAAGCCAAAGCGTTAGTTAGATTTTTAAAAAGCGGGTCGCTAAGTGATGAAATTCCATGTTCCTTGCATGACAATGAGCGACAAAACACAACAATAGCGACTTACTAGTTGAGAAAAGTATTAGTAGGTATTTGAACATTGAAACCAGCAACAAAGAATATCTCGAAAATCATTTAACACCACAAACACATTTAACGGACATAAACTGTAGGCTATAAGAGAAGTACATTTTGACTCTCTTATGGTTTACCAGTTATACAAAAGTCATTCGGAATGAAGGGGAATTCCTGAAATTCAAGATACCTATACATTTTACTTGTCATGTAAATGTCTTAAACAGACTGGCCGCGTAGCTCAGTGCGAGGGATACCGGGTTCGATTCCCGGCTTGGGGGTGTGGTGGGAATTTTTCTCTAGCCAAGATTATTCCCCATCCTCTGGAAGTATGAATGACTGTGTGAATGTCATGTCTAATGTATAAGAAAAACCAGAAATCCACTGACATGTGTATAGGAGTTAATACCATTGCCGACAGGCAATAATTATGTTCCAAGGTAAAACGCCGCTGGAATGACTGCTGCAGTTAAAGCGAAACTGAAAGCGTGAAAGACCGGTAATTTTGCTCACAGGCCTCTTTATCAGGCTTGAGGTTCTTTTACGTGGCGTAAATCTACGACACGGGACCACCGGCTTTACTTCCCTTTCGTAGGAAGCCATGCTAAGGAGTTTTACGCCCGAAAAAATCCATCGCCCTCCGCCGGGTTTGAACCCGCGACCTTGGCAACTAGAGGCTAGCACGGTACCACTAGTCCACGGAGGACGAGTATAAATGGAATATGTATATTAAATCTATGGTATTTTAGCTATAATGGTTAAGAGCCATTTTTGTAAAAACAAAAATGTAAACAGTAGTATGGGATAGGGCAATTATTTGAAAATCTTCACTTGGGCTTTTTTCTAAAAATACATTTTCTTTCATTCAGAGGATCTCAAATTATGTATTTCCACGAAATTTGAATTAAAAAATAGAAAAACAAATCAGTATACTATTTTATTGACAAAAATTTTGAATTTATTTCGGTTTTTGCTCATATTTTACAAGCCTTAATAAGAAAACTGACTTAAATCAGCGATTTTTGTGCACAGAGATGATTTTTGTACCTCACATCTCCTAAAGACACGACTGGAATGCTGTGGTCCTCCTCTGCCATTGTCCTATGTGTTTGATATTCATGTCAATGCCGTGAGAGTTATTGTTGCCTCTTTGTGCGGGAGATGGCATCCCAAGAGTCCATGGCAAGGACGGTGAACACAAGTTCTTATTAAACATCGTGTTATTGTGTTTCCTTTGTAATCTAATGTACTAATAAACATACAATGGCAACTGAACATTCAGAAGCATATGTTTTGATTTTGGGTACACTTTTGACCACAGAAAGAAAGTAACTTATCGCTACTGAAAAGTACCTAATTTCAACTAATAATTACTTATGCAACTAGTATGATATGAGTATCATTTATCCGTCTAATGTGTTCTGCAAGAAGGAAGCATAAGCCGGAGTTCTGTAATTACATGAGAGCGATAATAAAACTCATTGCACTATTGCATACAATATTTTATCCGCGACCATTTAATAATGGCTACTTACCTTATCTGTGTTCATGATATGATGGTTGATTTATAAACAATATAACCATTCAATAAACACTGCGATTCAATGAAAACAAAAGCTAGTTAATAAAGTTGGTCTAGAAACAAAACTATGCTAATTTGTTTACAATAACAATAGAATGGTATCTGGAATCAAGAAAAATCGACTAATTCGTTCTGAAAAATGAAATATTCTGAAGAAAGTAACGCTTCAGATATTGCAGTAGCAGCTTTTACCAAATAAATCGAGGATAAAGTATGAATAAAAATATGTGAAGTTAAGAGAAAGCTTGAGCTTTTATTACAATCTAAACAACCCGGTCTCTGTGCGCATATTATTATTATTATTATTATTATTATTATTATTATTATTATTATTATTATTATTATTATTATTATTATTATTATTTCATGCTGCGGAGGTTATCTCCGTGAAAAGTAAATAATAAAAAACTTCAATATTAACTCATACTGAATTTAATAACAATGTTAATCAAATTCTGCTTATAACCATATGGTATTCGTTATAGGAATGTGCTATAAATGTATATAATAACATCAAAACGACTCCTGAAAAAAATATTAAGCATGACGTGTAAGTATATTATAGAAGACCTTATATGAAACTTTATTTAAGTACAACTTTGCCATTTTTCCACCATTATGGGATAAATCACTAGAATCTGGTGATATTCAGGTTGTTAGGTTCCACTCAGAACCGGCAACTCCTCCACAAATACGCACCTGTTGGGAAGGTCAGTTATATTGCATGTTTTACGTTGACGCCTTGTTTTTATATTCACAGGTGTTCAAACTTTGCACGCCGACCATTTAGTCACTAACTGATGCAATGGCTATAATACTAAATGTTACATTAATTATATATATTATATTACTATTTATATTAGATTGGTTATATTAATTAGGCTAATTATACCAACATTTAATTATTATTAGTTTAGGTTGCTATTAATTATTAGATCTTACCTTTGCAGTTAACTATAAATTTGAATTCTTTTTCAATTTTTGGTGTGCGCGTTGTCTGTCTGTGTGGGGTTTTATTTTTAGAGCAAAAAGACCTGCACAGAAGCAAACCAAGTAATTTAATTGTTTGGTTTACTTAATTAAGCCGAAATCATATTAAAACCTAACTATAAGTTCATGTTCACCTTAGTAGAGTACCTGCAGTAATTTGCAACGTTTAATAACATACGCATGTTACATTAATCAAGTCCATAGTGCTTAACTTAACACTTATGGTGCTTGCAGGTTGTAGGTAATCAGCGATTATAGCGGAGACCACCGAAGAAAACAATATTACAAAGAGTGTATATGATATGATAGTGGCTCTTTTTAAATAAGTTTTCTGGTGATTTCTCTGGTTATATATCTAGTGACTGAAGTTAGAACGTTGATCGCCCTGATATGCGGCATCATCCATCTTTGTTTTCTAGTAACACGAGTTAGGCTGCGCTCCCTATAATTAACTACCGCAGTAAGTGCGACAATGGGTGTCATTGACACGTTTTCTTTGTTGAGGTATGCTGTTAAGACACGGAAATTCCGGAATTACTTTTTGCAGATGATTTAGTGGTAGGTTCTATTTCAGTAGAAGGTCTAACAAAAGTGTTACATATCATATATTCATTTTGTAAGAAATGGGGTTTAAGAATAAATTTTAAAAAAATCAAAGATAATGGTATTTAAAAAGAGATATAAATTGAAGAAGGAGGAAAAGTGGTATGTGGAAGGGGAAGAGTTGCAAATAGTAAACAAGTTTGATTATTTGGGAGTGAGAATAAGTAGTAACGGGAGATGGAATGATCACAAGATAAGTGCCTTAGCTAAGGGAAGATTAGCAATGACTGCTATAAGAATATGCTTAAAGAAAATACCAGATATGCAAATTAAATAGTTGGAAAGGGTTTACAAAGCTGTAGTTGAAGCAAAAATGGTCTTTGGATCAGAGATTTGGGGAAGTGACAAAGGATGGGAGATGATTGATAAAGTACATAGATTGTTCTCTAAATGTATGTTAGGTTTATCTATTTCATCACCTAATGGAGCAGCAATGTTGGAGTTGGGAAGAGTAGATAGCAAGGGCATGATAGTAGAAAGGATACTTAAATATTGGCATAGATTGAAATCATTGGACGAGCATAATATCTTGAGGCAATGTTTAATAATACAAGAAAAAATCCAGTGCTGGGATGAACTGGGCTCAAGGAATAACGAGAATTCTACAGGAAACAGGAATGGGTAACTTATGGGAGGAGAGAGAGAGGGGTTAGTTAAAGGTTTCTGGAAAGAAGTGAGGAACAGAGTAGAAGATATAGAGAAACAAGAATTATTTCAAAGTCTGGAACGAAAGAAAAGTTTGGAACTATATAGACAATTAAAGGTGGACTGGGGAAGGGAGAAGTATGTGGATGTAGGTAATAGGTTAGTGAGAGAAGGGTGGGCCTGGTCTAGATTAAGTGCATATAGGCTAAGGGGAATAGGAAGGGAGCGAATTTGGATAGCTGTCCTCTTTGTGGAGAGGCAGATAATGATTTGTATTATATAATTGAATGTGAAGAAACTAAGTTGTGGAGAGATCAGTTTTTACCTAAAGAATGGCAGAATGTTAACAAAGAAGTATTAAAAGTTAGGATAATGAAAATACAAAAGGAGAGGGATATAAAAACAATAGGAGAATATATGGGGAGAGTAAGAGAAAAATCTGATGTGTTACACTCACATGACTTTCTCTACTCTTGTACAATCTAATTTTACAAACGCCTATTCTCCATATGCTTCATGTTAATCGAGATATCGAGATGTCAATCTTATTGGTAATTTTCTTGTAGATGCAAGGGGAATATGGTAGCTTTTAAGCGATAGTCAAATATTTTAACGCTGGTTGCTATGTGGCGAATTCCATTCTCTTTGCATGTTCAGGACATAAAAAAATCTGATGTGTTACACTCACATGACTTTCTCTACTCTTGTACAACCTAATTTTACAAACGCCTATTCTCCATATGCTTCATGTTAATCGAGATATCGAGATGTCAATCTTATTGGTAATTTTCTTGTAGATGCAAGGAAAATATGGTAGCTTTTAAGCGATAGTCAAATATTTTAACGCTGGTTGCTATGTGACGCATTCCATTCTCTTTGCATGTCCAGGACAAAAAAAATGAATAACCCATTTGAGAAAAAGTATAAGTATTGGAAAATTTAAGGAAATAACAAGCAATATCTCGAAAACGGTTCACTCAACAAAAGAAATGTGTATGACATAAGTTGTGTATTTTAACGCGATCTACATTTTTTGTGTAGTAAAATTTTGTCTATCTCTTATGGTTTACCAGTTATGCAAAAGTCGTTCACAATGAAGAATACTTTTGGAGACATTCTCAGAAAATTCGAGTTATACATTTCATTTCTCATGACACTACCCTAAACATATGATATTTTCATCAAAATCGCTAGAGCCATTTTTGAGAAAATTAAAATTTTCGAAAAATCTTCCATGTAAAGGGTAGTCTGGTGTTGGGGGATTTTCTTGAAAACCTTCGTGTCGCATCTCTGGAAGATACTGAGCCCAAATACCAAGTTTGGTGCTTATCCGATTGTTCGTTTTTGAGTTATGCTGTTCACAGACACACACACACACAGACACACACACAGACACACACACGGACATGTTTCCAAAAATGCTTTTTTTGGATTCAGGAGGTCTCAAAACGTGTATTTCCGGTGAAATCTCAGTTTCGAATTTTTGGGTGGAATGCAATACTTCCCCTACTTACTATACGTAGTAGAGAAAGTAAAAAATGAATAACGAATTTGAGAAAAAGTATAAGTATTGGAAAATTTAAGGAAATAACAAGCAATATCTCGAAAACGGTTCACTCAACAAAAGAAACGTATATGACATAAGTTGTGTATTTTAACGCGATCTACATTTTTTGTGTAGTAAAATTTTGTCTATCTCTTATGGTTTACCAGTTATGCAAAAGTCGTTCACAATGAAGAATATTTTTGGAGACATTCCCAGAAAATTCGAGATATACATTTTATTTGTCATGACAATATCTTAAACATATGATATTTTAATCAAAATCGTTAGAGCCGTTTTTGAGAAAATTAAAATTTTCGAAAAATGTTCCATGTAAAGGGTAGTCTGGGGTGGGGGGATTTTCTTGAAAACCTTCGTGTCGCATCTCTGGAAGATACTGAACCTAAATACCAAGTTTGGTGTTTATCCGACTGTTCGTTTTTGAGTTATGCTGTTCACAGACACACAGACACACAGACACACAGACAGACAGACACACAGACACACAGACACACAGACAGACACACACACGGACATGTTTCCAAAAATGCTTTTTTTGGATTCAGTGATTCTCAAAACATGTATTTCCGGTGAAATCTCGGTATCGAATTTTTGGGTGGAATGCAATACTTCCCCTACTTACTATACGTAGTAGAGAAAGTAAAAATCTGATGTGTTACACTCACATGACTTTCTCTACTCTTGTACAATCTATTTTTACAAACGCCTATTCTCCATATGCTTCATATTAATCGAGATATCGAGATGTCAATCTTATTTGTAATTTTCTTGTAGATGCAAGGGGAATATGGTAGCTTTTAAGCGATAGTCAAATATTTTATCGCTGGTTGCTATGTGGCGCATTCCATTCTCTTTGCATGTCCAGGACATAAAAAAATGAATAACGAATTTGAGAAAAAGTATAAGTATTGGAAAATTTAAGGAAATAACAAGCAATATCTCGAAAACGGTTCACTCAACAAAAGAAATGTATATGACATAAGTTGTGTATTTTAACGCGATCTACATTTTTTGTGTAGTAAAATTTTGTCTATCTCTTATGGTTTACCAGTTATGCAAAAGTCGTTCACAATGAAGAATACTTTTGGAGACATTCCCAGAATATTCGAGATATACATTTCATTTCTCATGACATTATCTTAAACATATGATATTTTCATCAAAATCGTTAGAGCCATTTTTGAGAAAATTAAAATTTTCGAAAAATGTTCCATGTAAAGGGTAGCCTGGGGTGGGGGGATTTTCTTGAAAACCTTCGTGTCGCATCTCTGGAAGATACTGAACCTAAACACCAAGTTTGGTGTTTATCCGACTGTTCGTTTTGGAGTTATGCTGTTCACAGACACACACACACACACACACACACACACACACACACACACACACACACACATACACACACACACACACACGGGCATGTTTCCAAAAATGAATTTTTTGGATTAAGGGGGTCTCAAAACATATATTTCCGGTGAAATCTTGAATTTGTGGATGGAATACAATACTTTCTCTACTTAATATAGGTGAGTAGTCGAGAAAGTAAAAATCTTTTGTATTACCCTTTGTTTCTTACATCGATTAGAATCGATCTCCCCTGAAGCCCTACCAGAATTATCAATACCAACTTGACGAGTGAATCATACGTGCGTGTACAGCCAGGGAATTCCCGACAAGGCGAGACATTTGAAATAATTCGTTTGTGATCCAGCACCGCAAGCAGATTAACAAGATTTCTCTTTACAACTCAGGAACTTCGTTATGGATTCCCGGTACCATACACAAGTGTTTAAGCTGATTGTGGGGAAGAAATTTACAATAGAATATACAGGGTTCTTTGGAAACTAATGGAACTCACGAAGGGGGTTTTCTTGTCTTTTTCTGAGGATATTTCGTGTAAACAAAAATTATTTTTATTTTCTCTACTATGTAGTTACAGTAAGCAGAGGAAGTATTGCACTCCACCAAAAAGCTCAATGTCAAGATTTCACCGGAAATGCATCTTTTCAGGGTCTTGATCACAAGAAAAGAAAACAGCATTTGGAAAAAGGTCCGCATGTGCGTGTGTGTAAGAATAGCATAACTCGAAAACGAAAAGTTCGTTAAACACAAAACTTAGTATTTAAATTCAGGATCCTCGGAGGATGCCACACGAAGACTTTGAAGAAAATCCTCCCACTCTAAACTACGTTTTACATGGAACATTTCTTGAGAGTTTTTATTTTATCAAAAAAATGGCTCTAACGATTTTCATTAAAATATCATCTGTTTAACATATTTTTATAATAAATTAAATGTAGGTATATGGCGAATTTTCTGGGAATAGCCTGTGAAACCTCCTCATTCTGAATGGCTTTTGAATAAACCCTAAGAGAAAGACGAAATCTTACTACACAAAAAGGTAGATCTCGTTAAAGTATCGAAGTTGATATATATATATATATATATATATAAATTACATGGCCCGTGCACACAGCAGCTGCCATATATAACAGTAATACCAATTTGTAGAGCAAAATGTTCCATAAAAGATGTATTAAAGTTTAGCTTTTTACTCCAACGTGTGTATGAATAATACTAACAAAATACAGATGCAGTTCAATTTTAAACATATATTTAAAATATAAGTATTGTGCCTACAATAATAAAATATTTATCAAATAAAAGAGGAAATCTTAATGTATAATATTACACAAAAAGAGGACATTTTCGCCATTTAGTCTCCCCTTACTGAATAGTGAATCAGGTTTGTTTCCGTGGACTCATTTAAAATAACAAGCATAAAACGATTTCCGAAGACACAGACATGTGAAACCATGTCTGCAAGAAAATATTGTGATGAATCCGGCTCCACCCAGAAGCGGATTGGAATGTTTGCTTCAGTTCTCGCCAGCGATTAGTTGGAGAGACAGTGGGCGGGGCGCTCTCTTCGATATAAATACCAGGAACGCCTTCGAGGCGCGACCAGATACTTCTGGACGCTTATTTCCCCCGCCTCCCGCGTACATTCTGGAACTCTCTGACAGTTTTATATATAAGCGAGCGTGTACGTAAGGTAGTCAGTGACGTCGTGTTGTTGTTGCGACATAAAGTGCTGTTCTCCGAGTTGTAACGTACAATAAGAGCTGCTACTGCGAGCGATTAGAGAGGACTTGTGTTCGATACTCCAGTGAGTGAAGTGGAAGGAAGAAGAGGCTCTTTGCACGTGATTCATTTCACCGCTACGCGCAAAAAGAAGTGAAGTGTCATTAAAAACTTAATAAAATCACAGTATTGTCCGTTTTCAACGAAGCTACTCGAAAAGTTTAATTGTTTTGTATCAGTGAATGTGATGTATTAAACTAATAAGGCATTCAAATTTAGTTTATATTTTATTATTGTTCACATACACACATTTAGTATAAATATACATGTTTATTACTTTAACAAGAACTGGGGGCATCACACAACCCCGGGGCAGTGGTAGATTGTCGGAGACTCCCAGAGCTTCATTATAGACGTTTCCGCACATTCAGTATTCAGATGTCAGTTGACAACACAGTGAAATGTGTTTTGTGAGGGTGTTGTACATTTTCACTTTCCTTCTAAGTAAAGCAATTGCTATTTTATTATGTACCATAGTTTCTTTAATATTGTCTTTAAGCTACATATTCGTATAACTGCATTAATATCTTTATAACCTGGGCCATTAACGAAAAACAAACTTAGGCATTTGGGGCGAAACGAGTCAGGTTGCAGTAATGCGTGTGCTGAAGTTGAAGTCACATTAGTCTGTGAGTACTGTGTTTTGGTTATTTTCTCCAAACAAATCAATGTTCTTAAACATTTAGCTTCATCAATTTTTGTGTATACAACACTAAATTTTACTGCCAGTGTTTGAGTTATGAATTAGTAGCTGACTGCCCGACATTGTACGGTAGCTTTTTAATCCCGGACGACGATTTAATTAATTTAGTTTACTTCCGCCCCCGTTCTTTATGAAATTATTGTATTACAATAGTCCAGAAGATTTTTATGGTGATTCCTCCCCTTTACCTCTTATAATTGTAATTTAGTACAGCTCTAGCTATTCCTAATAACGGATAAAAAAATACCTGATATTCACGCAAAAGAATGTAAAACATCGGTGGAGCGCCCGGCTTCCTTAACCCCCCACAGCCTTCCAAGTTTTGGAAATGCTTATAGCCAATAAATACCCCAAGGCGGTGGAACAATCATCGATCGGAATATCCAGTAATTTTTAGATAATTGCAGTAGGTGATATTTTAAACCTCTGTACTTTCTCTTTGGTCCCGTAGTTATTTAATAACGTAAAAGGTGCATCATTTTCTCATAATGTATACATCCTTGGATATACAACGAAATAGAGGTGAAGCTGGTGAACATGGAGATTCCACACTCACAGGCCACTGTGGAAAAGACGCATAGTCTGGAACTATCCAGAAAAATAACATTTTTACTTGCTAATTATAAACTATGGTTGAATGATTTTTAATGTTAGTTGGACACACTTTTCTCACTTTTTACAGTTATAAAAATCGTTGACTGTTTTCTAAAGTTGAACACAATTTTCTCTCTTTGTAAGTTATAAAAATCGTTGGCTGTTTTCTAAAGTTGGACAAATTTTCACTCTTTATAAGTTATACAAATAGTTGACTGCTTTCTAATGTTGGACACAATTTTCTCTCTTTTTCCAGTTATAAAAATCGTTAACTGTTTTCCACAGTTGGACACAATTTTCTCTTTTTTTACAGTTATAAAAATCGTTGACTGTTTTTTAATGTTGGACACAATTTTCTCTTGTTTTACAGTTATAAAAATCGTTGGCTGTTTTCTAAAGTTGGACAAATTTTCTCTCTTTATAAGTTATAAAAATCGTTGACGTTTTCCCATATTGGACACAATTTTCTCTCTTTATATAGTTATAAAAATCGTTGACGTTTTCCCATATTGGACACAATTTTCTCTCTTTATATAGTTATAAAAATCGTTGAGTTTTCCCATATTGTATACAATTTCCTCTCTTTACACAGTTAGAAGCATCCGTTGACTGTTTTCCAATGTTGGACACAATTTTTTCTGTTTATACAATTATTTAACATCCCTACTAACCATGTTGATTATAGCATAGCAAGCAAATAGAGCAAAATATTCTTACTTGAAGGTTACTAAAATATGTTGGCATGGTATCGCATGCGTATCGTTATAAGCAGATTTGATTTTCTTTTGTTTTGCTCTGTCTTGTTTGCTAAATCATGACCATCTAGATCAGTGAAGCCTAAGAGAACAGGTTCAAAGTCCATAGTTCACACCACTAGATTGAAAAGATTGACAAGCTAACCCAATCAAGTTTCAGTCCTTGGCAGCACAGGTGGAAATGAGTGGGAAGGGAAACTCCCTTTATCCCCTCTCTCTGAGGTTGGGCATCCCTGATCTACATACGCAATGTTTGGAATGAAATATCCGCGCCATTTGTTTTACTTTACACTGATATTCTCTGAAGTAACAACTATTTTTTCTACTCCATGGCGCTCTCAATTAAAAACTAAGGCTTTCTTCGCAAGCATGTTCTTTTATAACTCCAATGTGATTGTATTCAAGTACAAGGACTTTGTAAAGCTTTTTTATATTTTAATAATTTATGAAATGAAATTAGTAGGTCTTTTACAGATCATATCCGAGAAAGAACAGGGCTCTTCAGTGGGAAAGAATTATCAAAATCAGTTGAATGGTTTTGGGGATTACTCTACATACGCTAGCCTCTAGTTCCCGAGATCACGGTTCAAACCCGGCGGAGGGCGATGGATTTTTTCGGGCGTAAAAATCCTTAACATGACTTCCTTCCGAAGGGAAGTAAAGCCGGTGTCGTAGATTTACGGCACGTAAAAGAACCTCAAGCCTGATAAAGTGCCTCAGCAAAATTCCCGATCTTTCACGCGTAATATACAATGGGACCTATGGACCACAGCAGTTAAAGAGCGCCCATAAGCAATAATAATAAAAAAAATCTGATGTGTTACACTCACATGACTTTCTCTACTCTTGTACAAACTATTTTTACAAACGCTTATTCTCCATCTACTTCATGTCAATCGAGATGTTAATCTTATTGCTAATTTTCTTGTAGATGTAAGGGGAATATATATTTACAAGGGCAATATAGAAATACAGTAGCCTTTAAGCACAAACATATCTCTTAATAGCTGGTTGCTGGGTGCAGCACCATTCCCTTTCCCACAGATTAATACTCTTTGCATATCCAAGACAAAAAAATCTGATGTGTTACACTCACATGACTTTCTCTACTCTTGTACAAAATATTTTTACAAACGCTTATTCTCCATATGCTTCATGTTAATCGAGATATCGAGATCTCAATCTTATTGATAATTTTCTTGTAGATGCAAGGGGAATATGGTAGGTTTTAAGCGATAGTCAAATGTTTTAAGAGCTGGTTGCTATGTGGAGTATTCCATTCTCTTTGCATGTCCAGGACATAAAAAAATGAATAACGAATTTGAGAAAAAGTATAAGTATTGGAAAATTTAAGGGAATAACAAGCAATATCTCGCAAACGGTTCACTCAACAAAAAACATGTATGTGACATAAATTGTGTATTTTAACGCGATCTACACTTTTTTGTGTAGTAAAATTTTGTCTATCTCTTATGGTTTACCAGTTATGAAAAAGTCGTTCACCATGAAGAATACTTTTGGAGACATTCCTAAAAAATTCGAGATATACATTTTATTTGTTATGACAATATCTTAAACATATGATATTTTAATCAAAATCGTTAGAGCCGTTTTTGAGAAATTTAAAATTTTCGAGAAATGTTTCATGTAAAGGGTAGTCTGGGGTTGGGGGATTTTCTTGAAAACCTTCGTGTGGCATCTCTGGAAGATACTGAACCTAAATACCAAGTTTGGTGTTTATCCGACTGTTCGTTTCTGAGTTATGCTGTTTAAAGACAGACACACAGACATGTTTCCAAAAATGCTTTTTTTTTTGATTCAGGGGGGTCTCAAAACATGTATTTCCGGTGAAATCTCGGTATCGAATGTTTGGGTGGAATACAATACTTCCCCTACTTACTATACGTAGTAGAGAAAGTAAAAGCACACACACACACACAAGATTTCTCTCTCTCCCCAATATTGATGTACATATGCACAACTTCTTCAGCTCTATACCAAATATACTGGTATTCCGTTCTCCCGTGGATCCTGGACAAACCGGACCACAGTGTATGCCTTCATAAAACCAGAAGTAAACACCGGTGCACTCAGTTTTTTATGCTTTTTAAGGCAAAGTTATGTTTTGGCAATGAATACTATAATGAATTTGCTCATTTTCAGGCCTTCACATCTGGCTTTTAAATGTACCTACTGTTCTGCCCCGACTTACCCTATAATGAAACACGAGCAAAAACTGGTGACTGTATATTTCATTGCACAGACATTTGTGATCGGCGCTGTACACAAGATGAAACTGTGAAGAGCATTTAGTGATCGTGTTCCGACTGCGATCGCAGTAAGCTCTGGGGGCAGGAAATCCCTCTTTTATACTCCCCTATTATGCGCCCTTCAGCGAGAGATACCGTTTAAATGCGGTGACGATATAGGCAGTTCAAATAATAAACTGTTCCTTTAACTACAGAGTAAACAAAGGTAAAACTCTGATATCGCCACTAACTTTCGTTTTCTCTAGCAGCATAGCAATGCAAGGCAGAGAGAATATTATTCGGGAGACTTATCTTATCGAGACTTCACCGTAAATACAAGTTTTGAGGGTCCTGAGCAAGAAATATTTAGAAAACGGTCTTGTGTGTGTTTTCTCCCATAAATGGGCGAAGCCACTTATGGGCTATCCGAAATATTAATTTCTAAACAATCTGATACACTACATTCACAAGACTTTCTTTACCCTATCCTCTAATAACTATTATTACTGGGGCCCGGATTCTTAGATGGAATAAACCTTCATTTTAGATTTCTTATATGCTTAAAATCTTTTTTTTATTACACAAGTTTTTTACTTTCTCTACTACGTATAGTAAGTAGCGGAAGTATTGTATTACACCCAAAAATTCGATACCGAGATTTCACCGGAAATACATGTTTTGAGACCCCCTGAATCCAAAAAAATCTGATGTGTTACACTCACATGACTTTCTCTACTCTTGTACAAACTATTTTTACAAACGCTTATTCTCCACATGCTTCATGTTAATGGAGATATCGAGATGTCAATCTTATTGATAATTTTCTTGTAGATGCAAGGGGAATATGGTAGGTTTTAAGCGATAGTCAAATATTTTAACGCTGGTTGCTGTGTGGCGCATTCCATTCTCTTTGCATGTCCAGGACATAAAAAAATCTGATGTGTTACACTCACATGACTTTCTCTACTCTTGTACAATCTATTTTTACAAACGCCTATTCTCCATATGCTTTATGTTAATCGAGATATCGAGATGCCAATCTTATTGCTAATTTTCTTGTAGATGCAAGGGGAATATAGTAGCTTTTAAGCGATGGTCAAATATTTTAATGCTGGTTGCTATGCGCGCATTCCATTCTCTTTGCAAGTCCAGGACATAAAAAAATGAATAACCAATTTGAGAAAAAGTATAAGTATTGGAAAATTTAAGGGAATAACAAGCAATATCTCGAAAACGGTTCACTCAACAAAAGAAATGTATATGACATAAGTTGTGTATTTTAACGAGATCTACATTTTTTGTATAGTAAAATTTTGTCTATCTCTTATGGTTTACCACTTATGCAAAAGTCGTTCACAATGAAGAATACTTTTGGAGACATTCCCAGAAAATTCGAGATATACATTTCATTTCTCATGACATTATCTTAAACATATGATATTTTAATCAAAATCGTTAGAGCCATTTTTGAGAAAATTAAAATTTTCGAAAAATGTTCCATGTAAAGGGTAGTCTGGGGTGGGGGGATTTTCTTGAAAACCTTCGTGTCGCATCTCTGGAAGATACTGAACCTAAATACCAAGTTTGGTGTTTATCCGACTCTTCGTTTTTGAGTTATGCTGTTCACAGACACACAGACACACACACACAGACACACACAGACACACACACACACAGACACACACATGGACATGTTTCCAAAAATGCTTTTTTTGGATTCAGGAGGTCTCAAAACATGTATTTCCGGTGAAATCTCGGTATCGAATTTTTGGGTGGAATGCAATACTTCCCCTACTTACTATACGTAGTAGAGAAAGTAAAAATGAATAACGAATTTGAGAAAAAGTATAAGTATTGGAAAATTTAAGGGAATAACAAGGAATATCTCGCAAACGGTTCACTCAACAAAAGAAATGTATATGACATAAATTGTGTATTTTAACACGATCTACATTTTTCGTGTAGTAAAATTTTGTCTATCTCTTATGGTTTACCAGTTATGAAAAAGTCGTTCATAATGAAGAATACTTTTGGAGACATTCCCAGAAAATTCGAGATATACATTTTATTTGTCATGACAATATCTTAAACATATGATATTTTAATCAAAATCGTTAGAGCCGTTTTTGAGAAAATTAAAATTTTCGAAAAATGTTCCATGTAAAGGGTAGTCTGGGGTGGGGGGATTTTCTTGAAATCCTTCGTGTCGCATCTCTGAAAGATACTGAACCTAAATACCAAGTTTGGTGTTTATCCGACTCTACATTTTTGAATTATGCTGTTCACAGACACACAGACAGACACACACACGGACATGTTTCCAAAAATGATTTTTTTGGATTCAGTGAGTCTCAAAACATGTATTTCCGGTGAAATCTCGGTATCGAATACAATACTTCCCCTACTTACTATACGTAGTAGAGAAAGTAAAAAGGATTTTTGGAAACATGTCCGCCTGTGTGTCTGTGAACAGCATAACTCAGAAAGAACAGTCGGATAAACACCAAACTTGCTATTTAGGTTCAGTATCTTCCAGAGATGCGACACGAAGGTTTTCAAGAAAATCCCCCCACCCCAGATTACCCTTTACATGGGGCATTTTTCGAAAATTTTAATTTTCTCAAAAATTGGCTCTAACGATTTTGATTAAAATATCATATGTTTAAGATATTTTCATGACAAATAAAATGTATATCTTGAATTTTCTGGGAATGTCTCCAAAAGTATTCTTCATTGTGAACGACTTTTGCATAACTGGTAAACCAAAAGACATAGACAAAATTTTACTACACAAAAAATGTGAATCGCGTTAAAATACACAATTTATATCATATACATTTTTGTTGTTGAGTGAACCATTTTCAGATATTGTTTTTTATTCCCTTAAATTTTCCAATACTTATACTTTTTCTCAAATTCGTTATTCATTTTTTTTGTCCTGGTAATGCAAAGAAAATGGAATACTCCACATAGCAACCAGCTCTTAAAATATTTGACTATCGCTTAAAACCTACCATATTCCCCTTGCATCTACAAGCAAATTAGCAATAAGATTAACATCTCGATATCTCGATTAACATGAAGAATATGGAGAATAAGCGTTTGTAAAAATAGTTTGTACAAGAGTAGAGAAAGTCATGTGAGTGTAACACATCATTTTCAATACTTATTTTCCCAAATGGGAATTCGTTATTAATTTTTACTTTCTCTACTACGTATAGTAAGTAGGGGAAGTATTGCATTCCACCCAAAAATTTGATACCGAGATTTCACCGGAAATACAAGTTTTGAGACCTCCTGAATCCAAAAAAAGCATTTTTGGAAACATGTCCGTGTGTGTGTCTGTGTGTGTGTGTGTGTGTCTGTGTGTGTGTGTGTCTGTGAACAGCATAACTCAAAAACGTATAGTCGGATAAACACCAAACTTGGTATTTAGGTTCAATATCTTCCAGATATGCGACACGAAGGTTTTCAAGAAAATCCCCCCACCCCAGACTACCCTTTACATAGAACATTTTTCGAAAACTTTAATTTTCTCAAAAATGGCTCTAACGATTTTGATTAAAATATCATATGTTTAAGATAATGTCATGAGAAACGAAATGTATATCTCGAATTTTCTGGAAATGTCTCCAAAAGTATTCTTCATTGTGAACGACTTTTGCATAACTGGTAAACCATAAGAGATAGACAAAATTTTACTACACAAAAAATGTAGATCGCGTTAAAATACACAACTTATGTCATATACATTTCTTTTGTTGAGTGAACCGTTTTCGAGATATTGCTTGTTATTTCCTTAAATTTTCCAATACTTATACTTTTTCTCAAATTCGTTATTCATTTTTACTTTCTCTACTACGTATAGTAAGTAGGGGAAGTATTGCATTCCACCCAAAAATTCGATACCGAGATTTCACCGGAAATACATGTTTTGAGACCTCCTGAATCCAAAAAAAGCATTTTTGGAAACATGTCCGTGTGTGTGTCTGTGTGTGTGTGTGTGTCTGTGAGTGTGTGTCTGTGTGTCTGTGAACAGCATAACTCAAAATCGAACAGTCGGATAAACACTAAACTTGGTATTTAGGTTCAGTATCTTCCAGAGATGCGACAGGAAGGTTTTCAAGAAAATCCCCCCACCCCAGACTACCCTTTACATGGAAGATTTTTCGAAAATTTTAATTTTCTCAAAAATGGCTCTAACGATTTTGATGAAAATATCATATGTTTAAGATAATGTCATGAGAAATGAAATGTATATCTCGAATTTTCTGGGAATGTCTCCAAAAGTATTCTTCATTGTGAACGACTTTTGCATAACTGGTAAACCATAAGAGATAGACAAAATTTTACTACACAACAAATGTAGATCGCATTAAAATACACAACTTATGTCATATACATTTCTTTTGTTGAGTGAACCGTTTTTGAGATATTGCTTGTTATATTCTTAAATTTTCCAATACTTATACTTTTTCTCAAAGTCATTATTCATTTTTTATATGTCCTGGACATGCAAAGAGAATGGAATGCGCCACATAGCAACCAGCGTTAAAATATTTGACTATCGCTTAAAAGCTACCATATTCCCCTTGCATCTACAAGAAAATTACCAATAAGATTGACATTTCGATATCTCGATTAACATGAAGCATATGGAGAATAGGCGTTTGTAAAAATAGATTGTACAAGAGTAGAGAAAGTCATGTGAGTGTAACACATCAGATTTTTTTGTCTTGGATATGCAAAGAGTATTAATCTTTGGTAAAGAGAATGGTGCTGCACCTAGCAACCAGCTATTAAGAGATATGTCGATGCTTAAAGACTACTGTATTTCTATATTGCCCTTGCAAATACAAAACAAGGGGAACATAGTACGCCTTAAGCGATAGTCAAATATTTTTAGAATTGGTCGCTATGTAAAATGTAATTCTCTTTGCATATCAGAAGATCCTTTCTGTAAATATTTATCTCGATTAATATGAAATAGATGGAGAATAAGAGTTTGTAAAAATAGTTTGTACAAGAGTAGAGAAAGTCATGTGAGTGTAACACATCAGATTTTTTATGTTATACTTCGTGGATCAATACATGTATCAATAATTTGGCCTTTTTTAGTACTTAGTTGTAAGATATATATTTTAGCATTGCAGTAGATACACACATTCTCAAATTTTCTGGCGTAAACGATTTCCTATTATCACGTAACACGTTCTTGTATGAAGAAAAGGTTCTTTCAACGGAACATGACGTCATTGCAGCGTAGAGTATAAATGCCAATGCAGCAGGTTCTCTCCTGTATACTTTTCTCCCTGCAATACTAAATTAATGATTTTCATATCTTCAAAAGCAGGATTTCGTTGAAGAATCTTCTGCAACTTCAAGGAACATGCAACTCTCGCTGGTCCAGGTATTTCTTTACTGGAAACATTGCCAATGATATCTAGAGCATCTTTCAGTGGCAAAGTTGTAGCTTCTGGTATAAAACAAAAATGTGTCTTAATGTTTGCAAGGGAAGCGGCAAGAGTGGGGCACTCGAGTGGTTTCTTAGCCTTGGCAATGCAGGAAGCTTCTGTTTCATCCAATTTCTTTGCCATTTTTAACGTCTTTTAAGTGTTCGGCATAGTAAATGGCAGCAGACAGCCAAGTCCTGATCTTCTAACGGCTGCATCCAGGTGTCACCAGTACTGCGTTTCACTGTAGTAACTTGAACTATCTACTGGCTATAAGTGGTGGAAATAGTTTTACAATGAATTTCAATCCGAAAATAACATTCTTCATTTCGAAAAAGGAAAAACAGCTATTTAGGTTATTTTAGGTGTCAACACCTCATTTAGGTTTTTCTAGGTGTAATGAAATTCGCATATTCTGCTCCAGGAAGTGTGAAACGAATATATTTTGAAATGTGTTAATTAAATAGCGAGTAAAAATATAGGTTAAAACCTAAAAAATTGGGCCCTAATTATTACAAAAGCTTATCATTCTACCTGCTTCATGTTAATTGAGATAAACGTTTACAGAAATAGCTTAATTACACATTTCATTGTAGGTACAAAAGGGATACAGGAGACTGAAGTGATAATCGAATGTTGGAAAAGCACGTCGCTATATGCTGGCTTTAAATTCCATAGCTCCACGACATCAAGAGGAGAAAAGAATGACGACTTAAGACAGAAAAAATCTGATGTGTTACACTCGCATGACTTTCTCTACTCTTGCACAAACTATTTTTACAAACGCTTATCTACTTCAAGTTAATCGAGACAAACATTTGCAGACTCTATCTTATTGCTGATTTTCTTGTAGATGTAAGGGGAATATATATTTACAAGGGCAATATAGAAATACAGTAGACTTTAAGCATAGACATATCTCTTAATAGCTGGTTGTTATGTGCAGCACCATTCTCTTTGCCACAGATTAATACTCTTTGCATATCCAAGACAAAAAAATGAATAACGAATTCCCATTTTAGAAAATAAGTATTGGAAAATTTAAGGGAATAACAAGCAATATTTCGAAAATGATTCACTCAACAAAAAAAATGTATATGACATAAATTGTGTATTTTAACGCGATCTACATTTTTGTATAGTAAAATTTTGTTCTATCTCTTATGGATTACCAGTTATGCAAAAGTCGTTCACAATGAAGAATACTTTTGGAGACATTCCCAGAAAATTCGAGATATACATTTCATTTGTCATGAAAATATCTTAAACATATGATATTTTAATCAAAATCGTTAGAGCCATTTTTGAGAAAATTAAAATTTTCGAAAAATGTTCCATGTAAAGGGTAATCTGGGGTGGGGGATTTTCTTGAAAGCCTTCCTTTCGCATCTCTGGAAGATACTGAACCTAAATACCAAGTTTGGTGTTTATGCGACTGTTCGTTTCTGAGTTATGCTTCACAGACACACACACGGACATGTTTCCAAAAAATGCTTTTTTTGGATTCATGGGGTCTCAAAACATGTATTTCCGTGAAATCTCGGTATCGAATTTTTGGGTGGAATACAACACTTCCCCTACTTATTATATGTAGTAGAGAAAGTAAAAAATGTATGATAAAGAACTGGAAAATTCAAACCACGAGCAACAAATTATCTCGGATATCGTTAATCTGCAAAGAAAATTGGATCTAAACTGTTTTAACAAGATCTACATTTTTTGCGAAGTAAGTTTCTGTCTATCTCTTATAATAACCAGTTATAAAAATCATTCAGAAAGAAGACTACTTCACACATTTTCATAGAAAATACAAGATATACATCTTGTTAGTCATTACACATTTTAATAAAATCGTTATATTTTATTTTTGAGAAAATAAAATATGACGAAAAATTTTCCATATAAAGGGTAGTTTGAGGTGGGGGTTGAAAATCCTCGTGTTTCCTCTCTGGAAAATACTGAACTTATTACCAAGTTTGGTATTTATCACATTTTTTTTGTTTTTGAGCAATGCTGTTTGCAAACAAGGTCTTTTTATAAATTTGGATTCAGCAGCCCTCAAAACATGTATTTGCGGTGAAATTTCGATATTGATTAAATGTTTGGGTAGAATACAATACTTTTCTACTTGCTATAGGTAAGTGATTAAATTTCAACAGAAGCTTCTGTTAAAAAGCCTGCTTCTAGTGATTGTTGATTGATGTTCTTTAACCTTAGGAACCATTTTGTACAATTACCTGAAAATGTAAAGAAAATTTGTTACTGTAAACTGTAAGATTAGCTATAGTTTTCAAATTCTTCCTAACAACTCATACTGGACAGGCCCTATTTCTTTCTAAATCGGTATAGAACGAACGGTAAAAGTTTTTCAGCTTTCACTTTCGTCTGTCACAGATACTGTGATTCGAAACTTGAACATATTCCAGTGTTGCGCTGATGTTACAAACGATACATTGCTGCTTTTGGTTCTTGGAGTGGACGGATGATAGCGTGTTACACAACGACAAGATTAATGCAAACCCGGTATATACGAGGGCTGATCAACAAAGAGTGAGACTGATTGTTTCCTGTAGCTTCCGTGTTAGTTTCGAATCTGTAACATAAATATTTGAAAAGAGCGGGTTTTTATGTATAATGTTGCTAGGCGGCAGCACTCTCGTATTGGTAGGTTGGTAGTAATGCTCTATTTTTTAGACCCTACGTGCATTTCGCATACCAGACAATGGAGGTGATACATTTTTTAAATCGATTATCACCGGTGATGAGTCATGGCTGCATCATTATGTTCCTAAAGGAAAACAAGCCAGCACAGTGTGGAAATCGCCAGGTTCTCCAACACCAAAAAAGGCAAAAGTTGTTTCATCTGCAGGGAAAGGGATGGTGATCACATTTTTTTTACTGTAATGGAATGATTTACCAGCATGCAGTTCCCCCTCACACTACTGTTACAGCAGCATACTACACGTCAGTATTGGCTACACTGAGGAAGCACATTGCAAAGAAACGACCAGAACTTTCTCGGACTGGGTGGCGACTTACGGCCTCACGTCGCAAATCAAGTCATGCAGTTTCTGGCTCGATTCAACATTACCTGTGTACCACATCCACCTTATAGCCCCATCTTGCATCCTGTGACTATTTTGTTATTCCCATCACTAAAGGCAAAGCTTAGGGGTATTCGATTTGAGAACTCTGAAGCAGTGCTCAAGAAAAGTGAGGCGATTCTCAAGGACCTGACAAAGAATGCTCTGCAGCACGTGTTCAAGGACTGGCAAAGACGCTATAAAAAGTGCATTGAAGTAGGTGGGAACTACTTTGAAAAAGATCATGTAAACATTGAATTGGAGTAATAAATATCTGTGAAAAAAATCAGTCTCAGTCTTTGTTGATCAGCGCTCGTATACCGGCTGAGTCTTCTCAACCTACGGATTGAGAAGTTATGCAGCCCTGGTGTTGTACAGGCTATGCTGTAAACACTACACTGCATCGCGTCGTATCAATTTCGGCGGAAATTACTGTTTTGCACCGCTGTGTGTGCAGTGACTTGCACCGTAGCGCAACAGTGTGCGCGTTGGACTTCAATGGCGAAGGTCCGAAGTTCAATTACTGCCACTTTAAGGTACTTTTAACGAGAACTGATAGTTTAGCATGAAGTGTCGTTTCACTTAATTTGTTTAATTATGTGAATTTCATTAAAACACAAATTACTTGTTAGAATATGCTTCAATGAACATCATAAATAAATGCATCTAACACTGTACTTATAGCTTACAAACATAAGGCATCATTAAATAATATTTTACTATTTAAAGCTGTTCTTTCATACAAAAGAAAGCCAATAAATTGTTCTAAGAGTTAACAAAATGCAGTACGTACATACAAACTAGATAACGTTTGCAAGCCCATATTATAATCGTTGTGAACCTCACTGGTTCCCAAAGCGGTGCATTTAACAGTGACTATGACATCATGCCGGACCATCACACAGATAAACCTTTACAATTTACCTGTTTCCTCCATGTGGTTGTAATAGGTGTTCGAACTGGCCAACATGCCGGCGGATGCAAGATCCCAGCCTAACCCGGCGCAACATGACCGGTGTGATGTCACGGCAAGCTAAGGTGATGCGTTCCCTGAGCTGTTGAGGGGTCATTGGTCGCTTCTGGTACACGATATCTTTAAGATAACCCCAAAAGAAGAAATATAATGGAGTTAGATCTGGTGAACGTGCTGGCCACCCTATTGATCCATGCCGTCCGATCCATCGCTCAGGGTAGGTGGCATCGAGATAAGCCTATACACGACGGGCCGAATGAGCTGGCGGCCCATCATGTTGGTAACACATAGTCGGTTCTGCAACGGCACTTCATCCAGTAGAGTAGGCATGTGGTGTTGTAGGAAGTGGATATAGCGACTCCCAGTGAGTTGGCCGTCATAAAAACACGAGCCTATTAGGTGATCACTGAATATACCAGCCCAAACGTTGAAACCCCATCGGACTTGTAAGGCCGCCTCTCGCATCCAATGTGGGTTTACAGTGCTCCAGAAATGCATTTGTGGCGATTTACATGGCCTGTGTTGTGGAACCCTGCTTCGTCTGTAAATAACACAGTTACCAAAAACTGTGGATCTTGTTCAGTTTGTCGTATGATCCACCTAACGAACGTCACTCTCCGTCCATGGTCCGGCTGCAGTAGCTCCTGATGTAGTTGAAGATGATAGGGTTGAAACTTTGCATGATGTATTATCCATGCGGAAGATTGGCTAATATTGAAATGATTGTGAATGTCCCTCATACTACAATGCCGAATGACACTGTCAGTCACACGATCCGTCGTTGCTTGGTCACAGACAGGGTGATCTCTTCGTGGATGTGATGTCTTGTGCACTGTTCCTGATTCCAGAAGGCGGTTCGCAACTCGCAAAAACGTGTGATCTATAAGGAGTGTTATCTGTGGAAATTTCTGTTGGTATAGACGATGTGTCTCCGTTTTTTCTGCTGCGCCTCCCCGTATACTAACAGCATGTCCAGATGTTCTCTATTCGAAAATATTGTTCCACAGTAAGCACGAACGGCTGGAACTTCGTATTTATAGGCAAATCCATTTTCTAGTGCATTCGCAAAGAAATCATGATTTGCTAGAACGTTCTCGAAACATGAACAGAAATCAATTAAAAAAAACTGATTTTATTTGCAGGCGTGATTTGAGCTACTGATCTTCAACATGACTTTCCAGCGTGTTAACCACTGCGCTACTAGAGCACCTTAACAACGAACACCACCGTAGCCCTAATCAGCGGCCTGTGAATGCGGTGTCAGCATCTGCATTTCGCATCGTTTGTAAAATGCAAGGTTGCCTGGTTACCAATCCGCAGAATGAGAAGACTCACGCGGTATATATAAAATACAACATAAGACTGTAGTGAGGGAGTGTAAGAAATGGGGCCTCAACATGAACAGAATACCTAAGAGCAGGACAAGAATAGAGAAGACAAGGGAAGAGAGCTATTTATGTTTTAAATACGCTGTTATGGTCGAGCAGAATGAAAATGAATATGACGATGTATAATACTGCGGTGGAACCTATATTATCTTGTGTTCTGAATGTTGTCAACTATCGGGGAAACATAAAAGGTTAACTGAGACAGTGAAAATTGACTTCCTAAGAAAAACATGTGGGATCCCTACACTTGAAGCCGGAATTATAAGGCAATAATTATCATAATGATCTGAGAAGAATAGTGATATAAAATAAGTAATAATATATTTAAAATCAGTGTATGTACAAAAAGGAGAAGCATTGTGAAAATTGTTGACTGTAAAAGCGACAGAAAGACAAGACAGGCACAGTTTTGTTAATTAGGGACCAGCCTCAGGTAGAAAGGGTAAATACCATTGAAGCAAGTTTTTCCTGGTAAACAGCCGAGTACAGCTGCACTTAGCCTGGTGAAGGCCACTCTAAGCATTATGACGCTAAGTTTGATGAGAGAGAGGGGAAGTTTAGGCGTTGGTTTACCTTGTATCAGCGTGGGTAAATTCAGTCTGTCCTGAGTGCCTGGGGAGTGTAGGACGACTTTCTCGTCGTGTGGAGAAGATTGGCGGCAAACATGCTAGAGGGTAGAACGCTTAGCCGTAGTTAGTATTCCTCGGTCTTGGTAAAGACAAAGTAACTTCGTATGCATTTAATAGTGATCGGCAAACCGCAGTATTATTTTAAATAGTGAATAAAATTGTTCCAAGACAGCGTTTGTGTGTTTCTCTGTACACACCCACGCATACCCTGAGGTTAAGGTTTCATGCTGGAGCAGCCGTGGCAAAAGCAGAACCAACTGGGAGGAGACAAGCAGCAACCGTGAGGCAAAGGTATTGCTTCATTGTTGGAGGACGGAGCGTGGCTGCGTCATATTGCGCCTAAACGTGGGGCTGAAAGAATTACCTGCGTCACACTGCAGCATGTGCCAAATGCTGAAATTCGAAAGACGAGTCGGAAGGACAGAAACTAGACAGTTATTATGGTGTGGTTACGTGAAAAAGATAGAAGAGGAAAGATGGCCAAAATGCATAGAACAAAATAGGAAGATCTGCAACGAATACAACGGAGAGAAGGAATTAGAACGGCTATGCTTGATAATGTATTGCAAAGGAGGAATGGAGCGATAGAGGTGTCGCAGTAATCTGTTCGTGTTATCCTTTTTGCTGAGCGCCTGTTATTGTTTTACTATTTTGAATTTTGGGTTCTTTGTCCTCCGGCTAGCTATTATTACTCAGTCGAGCAAATATCTCTTGAACAGGGTGTGTAAACGGAAAGGAGTTGTTACTAAAAGATAACACTGATAAAAGAATTTGTTTTCACACTTTTATTGCCGTCACACTTAATTAATAGTTCACATCTGTAATCTTTATACACGCCTGACCGAAACTGTTATATTTCCGAATGTAATTACTGTCGTAAGCTTACTTCACGTTTTGTAACTAACTTTACGACGCGAGAGATTCTGTAGAATTGCGTAATGTGTACCTCATGAATGCTTCCTTAGAACTGCCTGACGTGTAACTCGCGAGAGAGATTTCTTAGAACTGCGCGATACTTGCTTTTGGCTCAAGAATTTATACTCCCTCTCCCCGATATGCCTAAACATTATAATAGAGCTGCTATTGGTTAATAAATCGCGCCAACATTAGCGTCTATTTTGTCAGCCAATCATAATTATAAACACATACGCTCTAGGGAACATATTCCCTCCATTTCTAAAGAAAGGCACGACGTCATTTGTTTGTCTCTTCTAAATGATAAACAACTCACCCCATCGCTTCATTGTTACCCACTCCTATTGTCAGTTTCAGTGAGGCCGTGTAAACTTATTTCCTAACAATGCTTATAGCTAACAAATATCTAAAATCATTGTCATACAATAATGTTAATTTACACTACAATCACTCTGGCATTCACAGTGTTGTGATATAAAATACTGCCTCAAGGGACATGGCGATCGTAATTCGGGATGTAGCAAAGGACACCCGGTAAAAATAATAATAATGATAATATTAATATTATCATTATTATTATTGTAATCCGAAGACTGCAAGAGTTTCAGAAAGCAACGCAGAAGCTAGTGATAGAGATCTTATATAATAACTGTTGTGTACAGGGGCGGCTCCGGGGGTAGTGTCTTCGCGCCACGGCACTACCTTAATATAATGAAGAAATACACATTTGAAATTATTTGTACGCTCCATGATTACATCAAGAATATAGTCATGCTTATTATTCTTAAAGGCGCAATGAAATGGCTTGTCTGACAATACAAAACTATAGAAAGTGAAGGAAGCGACTGCAAATCGCCACTTTGCAAGCTTATTATTTTATTATTCTATGGATGCTTCTGTCCTGGCACGGATTCATAGCACTCTGAGCTTTCACTCTAGACAGCAGGGATTGGAGGGTCAAGAGAGTCAGTTCCTGTCACGGCTTATCTTGGCAGCACTTGCGAATCAGAAGTACCAAGTTTATCGTACACCTACGAGTCTTATTATAAAGTGTGCTATACTGACAAGTGAGAAATAAGGTACCAATCACTTGCAGTGTAAAACGTAGCAGAAAATCGTCCTTTGTTATATCATATTCGTCATTAATTTTCCATTGTTTATACTTAAAATTGTGCTTCCTCTATAATATTGCCTCTACAACTAAGGGTCTGTATTACGATCTCCGGTTAAGGTTTCGGTTAACAGCTATCAAGGGAGTTATTCTTAGCGATGAACTTGTACTGTTCTAGGATGCTGTGTCCAGGCCACTTTGTTTCAAATCCACATTATCACCGATAAAGGTGGTCAACGTAAAGGTGACAAAAAGATCTACCTTTTAGTAGTTATAGTCTTTAGCCAGAGTCGAGGTGCGTGAATTAAAATTTCGAATCACGATATCCCGCGACAAGCGGAAAGCTAGCGGAATTACTTCTATCATGGTTTTATCAACCAAAAATCTACTCATTGAGAAAGAAATCGGGCCTGTGTACGTTCGTTGTGAGGAGGAAATTGAAGAAGATAACTTCACAGTTAATTAAACGGAGAAACAAAAGAAGAAACACTAATAATAACATGCGACATAGACGATTTTTGGGTCTAATTACTAGCTTTCTTCCGGAATAAAACAAAAACTACTTCTCTGCATAATAACGTTTATACCAATGTTGTTTCATCCCCGCAGAAAGAAAAACTAAGTGGTCCGCTGCAACAAACGTGCCTAAAAAGACTAAGTGCACAAAGTGAGCAAGTTATATTGTTTCCTTTTCCCGTTATTTCCATCACAAAGATAAAGAGTAACAAAGTGAATGGAGCCTACAAGAGGACGCTCTTCTCGTTAATTATTCCCAGTGAAGCCTGCCTTCCTTCCTTCACTTCAGTAACAACTGCAAGTTTTTGTGGCCGTACGTACGTACGCTGACCCTGGCTGCACCCGAATAATCAATACACACCCTCCCAGTCCCATTGTAGTAGTATACTCTCTTGCTGGAGATCAGGAGCTTGACGTCATGCTGTCTCCCACATGGCTGTCACATACCATTCTTCTGTCTGCTTCTTTTAATCGAACACAAACTTATATTACACAGTTCCTTGTACAGTAGGCTAAATCGATAGTCAGATTTTTAGAGCCTGTCACTATGTGAAGGTTTTGAAATTCCATGCTCTTTGCATGGACGCGAGACAAAAACGAATAGCGACTTCTACTGTAAAAATATAATTATTTAAAAATTCAAACCAATAACAAAGAATATCTCGGAAATGGTTAATGCCACACACATTTGATATAAATTGTTTGTTTTAACAAGAATTTCTGTGTTGCAAGTTTATGCCTATCTCTTAAGGGTTACAGACACCTACAAAATTAATGCAGAATAAAGAGAATATTCCCAGAAAATTCAAAGACACGTTTTTTCTCCCCTCTATTTATTTAATGTCGCTTTACATGGTCATAACGTGAATGATCTGTTAGGAGATACCTTGTCGATTGCTGTGTGACGGAGAGTTAGTCTTCTAGGTCTCATTCCTGTACCATACCATCTTACTTCGCCACATGTCCACAGAGACATGTACATAGCAACTGTACCTCTGCTTCTGTGATAAGTACAACTAGGACAAATATCCATTGAGCGAGGAATTAAAATAACTGAATACACGGACCCAGGGCTGCACTGTCGACAGTCAGTACTCGTAGTTCGCTGGCGTTATTGGTATGGTAGAGTTGCTCTCTGTGAGGTCTTGTTTATGTTCTGTTCTACCCCTGACCAGTTCCAAGTTACCTGTGGCACCCCCTTCCCCGCCGCACTCTCGATACAAACTGGCAGCGTGCACACATTGTGAACCAACGGATATTTGTCGTAACTGTGGTGATAAGCAGAAGACAGGTGTTTACAGAGGCATGTGCACAGCAACTGTACTCTGCTTCTAAACGTGCCGTCCAGTCTACCTGCTTTCATTATCTGTGGATACATACTGCAGCATTAGTTATTACCATCTATTTTTCATTTTTATTGTTTTAGAATTAAGGTAGAACTTTAGATCGTGATATTAATTAATATCCAATCCGATATTTACCTTGGCAACTGAGGGAAACAACGAAAAAACTCCAGTCACAATTGGTCGGTCCATGGGATTTAAACCCGGGACCTCCCAAATGCAGGCCACAGACGTTACCGCCTCAGCCATCCCGCTCGGTACATACAGTTTGTCATGCAAATATCTAAAACATTTCGTATTTTTATCAAAATTGTTAAGAGTCATTTTTTAGAAAATAAAAAATAACTAAATATTTTCCATGTGAAGGGTAACTTGGGTTGGAGAATTTTCTTGAAAATCATCGTGCTGGACTCTTGAAAGTTACTGAACTTTAATATTAAGTTTGGTGTTGAGCCGACGTTTCGTTTTTAAGTTGTGCTGTTCACATACAGACACACACAGGGACTATTTTTAATTTATTCAGGGAGTCTCAAAGTATGTATTTCCGGTGAAATATCGACATAGAATTTTTCGAGTGGAACGTATTCCTCTTACCTACCATAGGATGGTGACAGAGAAAATAATACATGATAATGCATACAGGAATTTGTGTGAACGTTAGACATCAAACTTTTCATTCCAGTGAAAGTTTTACACAGCTCGAAAATCGCAAGAACGAAAATGTTTCTTGTATTCAACAAACGATTTTTGTGCGCTTTATGTGGCGTTAACAATTTTCGTAGTTGAAGCAATGTTGCCACGTTTAAAGCCGACAAGAAAGGTGCAGTGACTATGGACCAGCTGACGAGCGAACATGCTGCAGCATCCAGCAGAACAGGAAGTATTCCTGAGAGCATTTCCGGCTCTCTCCGGGTAATAAATAGGACTGTTCCCTATTACACTGTCTGCCGACCAGCACAACCTCCCTGTTTACACGTTACCCTTCTACATTTGTACGTCTTTCGTGTGTTAACACAGTGTCAAAAGAAACACAAACATTTAACATCTTACCTATAGCAGAGACAGCAAGTATTGCATCTATTCATTCCTTATCAAGATTTCATTGATAACATGATTTGAGGCCCCTGAACCTAAAAACAGCATTTTTTCTGTCTCTACTACGTACATAATAGGCATAGAAGGTATTGTATTCTACCCAAAAAATTCATAACGAGATTTCACCGGAAATACATGTTTTAAGGCCCCCTGACATCCAAAGCATTTTTTAAGAAAGGTCCGTGTGTGTGTCTGAACAGCACAAATCAAAAACGAAAAGTCGAATAAATACTAAACTTGGTACTTAGGTTCAGTAACTTCAAAAGATGCGACATGAAATGTTCAAGAAAATCCCCACCCAAACCTATCCTTTATATGAAACATTTTTCGATTTCTTTTATTTTCTAAAAAATGGCTCTATAGATTTTTATTAAAATAAAATATATTAAAGATATTTAAATGAAAAATAAACTCTACATCTTGAATTTTCTGGGAACAGCACAAATCAAAAACGAAAAGTCGAATAAATACTAAACTTGGTACTTAGGTTCAGTAACTTCAAAAGATGCGACATGAAATGTTCAAGAAAATCCCCACCCAAACCTATCCTTTATATGAAACATTTTTCGATTTCTTTTATTTTCTAAAAAATGGCTCTATAGATTTTTATTAAAATAAAATATATTAAAGATATTTAAATGAAAAATAAACTCTACATCTTGAATTTTCTGGGAATAGCCTACGAAATCCACTTCATTCGGAAAGAATTTGTATAACTGATAAACGTCAAGCGATAGACGAAAACGCACTACACTAAAAATGTAGACCTCTTTAAACCACACAATTTATCTGGAATTAATTTTTTGTGGCATATCCATTTCCGAGATATCCGTCATTAATGGTTCGAACTGTTCAATAATTTGTCATTCTTTTCAGGTCCTCTCGATATTTAGCTGTTTCTTGCGATATCATGGAAACAGTATTGAATTTTAAGGCCAGCATATAGTGTCCAGTTGTTAAACATTTGACTATCGCTGTTCTCTTTGTATCTATAACAAATTGTGTAATATAGCAATTTCTGCAAAGGTTTATCTCGAATAAAATGAAGCAGATAGGAAAATAAACTTTTGTAAGAATAATTTGTATACCCACTAATAACGATAGAGAATAGAGGAAGTCATGAGAATGTCTGTGAAAACGTAACTGAAAAATCTGATGTGTTAAATCACATGACTTTCTCTAACCAGTGTTGTTTATTTCTACATAGATGTAAAAGCTCATTCTTCTATCTACTACAACTTAATAAGATAAACGTTTGCATAAATGGTTCCATTGCAAATGTCGTTACAGGTGCAAAGGGAATAGCGATAATCAAACGTTTAAAAACCGATCACTCCATACTCTTTCCATAACATAGCGAGAAATTACGGATATCTCGTAAGTGGCTGATGCCACAAAATAGTAGACTATGATACAAGTGGTAAAAGTAGGGTTTTAATTTGAGAGTAGGAATGTTTGCGAAACGTATTTTTCAGTCGTCTGATTTGTCCAACACACGGTTTGTGTGGAAGAAAAATTAATTCCATTAATTGACCTAATAGTGATTGAAACTACGAGGGCAGTCCCAGAAGTACCCAACCTGACATATATAGCGGTTGCTGTTTCAAACAAATGATATGGTAGAAAGTGCCAACCTTATAAAGCTTAAATTTGAAGTTTGACGATGCTACGTTGTTTAGTAATTCATTTGAAAGGTCTTAGTCTAACTAATATTAAAGTTGAGCTAGATTCGACTCTGGGAGAGTCTGCTCCTTCGTTTACAACAATAAACTATTGGGTGGCAGTGTTTAAGCGAGGCCGTACGAGCTGCCAAGACGAACATCGCAGTGGTCGACCAAATGAGGTGACCACGCCAGAAATTGTGAAGAAAATCCACAAAATGATATTGGATGACTGTCGACTGAGTGCGCGAGCTTGCAGACATCGTAGGCATTTAAAAAGTGCTGTACATCGCACACTGACTGAAAATTTAGACATGAGAAAGCTGTGCGCAAGATGGGTACCGCGTTTACTCACAATGGAACAAAACCAGTGTTGTGAAGATGTTTCAGCGAGTGTTTGGCGATGTTTCGCTGCAAGAAAGCCGAGTTTCTGCGGCGATTCATAACCATGGATGAAACATGGGTCCATCACTTCACACCTGAGATGAAGGAACAGTCAAAACAGTGGATTGAAAGGGGAGAATCGGTTCCAAAGAAGGCGAAGACAGTTCCAAGGTCATGACGTCAGTTTTTTGGGATGCGCGTGGGATAATTTTCATTGATTATCTTCAAAAAGGAAAACAAACAATGGCGAGTGTTACGCAAGCTTATTGCAGCGTTTGAATGATGAAATCAAGCAAAAACGGCCGCATTTAGCGAGAAAGAAAGTTCTGTTTCATCAAGACAATGCACCAGTTCACACATCCATTATCGCCATGGCTAAAATCAATGAGTTAAAGTTCGAATTACTTCCTCATGCACCCTATTCGCCAGACTTAGCCCCCTCTGATTATTTTCTGTTTCCAAAGTTGAAGAAATGGCTTGGTGGTAAAAGATTTGCCAACAGTGAAGGGCTGGAGTCTGCAGTTGATGGCTATTTTGTAGAACTCTACGGTTCTCACTAATAAACAAGGTATCGAAGCTATTGAACATCGCTGGTAAAAGTGCATCGAGCTGAAAGGAGACTATGTAGAGAAATAAAGATGTTTTTTCCCAAAATTGTTGTTTTCTTTGATAGGTCGGGTACTTCTGGGACAAACCTCGTATGAAACCCGGGAATTATAAGTATGTACAACATTGTAAGTCGCCATCGAAATACGAATCAGCTGGAGAAAATGTCGTGCCGGCATGTTGCTATGGTAGCTCAGTGGTTAGGACAACCGGACGGAGACCGGGAGATCCGTGGTTCAAATCCCGATTATGGCATTGAATTTTTCAGTCGTCTAATTCTACCTTTCTAAATACTAAAGAACAATAACTACAACATAATAATAGTATGAATTTGTCGGATAAAGCATAATAAACTGTTAACATTGCTTTTTAAATAAATGATACAGAGGTGTACAAAATTGATTATTGCAGTAAGGTAAGTGATTAACAAAGAAACAGCTTTTAATTTTAAAGATCGGAGTCAAATAATAAATGTTGCAGTGTCTGTTCACTGGCACAAAGACAACACTGTGTGGAATTTTGAGGTAATCTTGAAATTTACCATGTCCCGTCATGAACAGTTGTGTAGGTACAAAATTCGGATGGAAGTTTATATGCGCACAGTTCACGACGGACCAACTGTTACACTCAAATACATCGCATTATATGACACGAGTTGTTTGGAGTACAGACTGGGCTTAAGGTCCTGTCTTTCCGGAAGTTAGCAGTTGTTTTTTGTCTGTACCTCTTGGTGGTGTGGGAACTTAGCTGTTAAGATCTGCACAAACACTCAGTACAATGTTTCTCATCGCCTCTCAAGGACTTTGCTTACATTTTATCTTTCACGACAAGAAAGGCGAACTTCCGCCGCATTTCCAAACCGCCAATAATAATGAGAGGGTATTATGTAACAATAGCTTTATAAAGTTCCTGCAATATTTAAGTTTTAGCTCTACACTGCATTCAAGATAATAACAAGGACAACACTGTCGTCTGTTCGTCACCTTTCAGAATCTCCCAGCTGCAAAGAGCAAATAACACGTGTTATGTGCCTCACATTCACACGACTTTCTCTGGTCACTATCGTTCATTTTACCTCTCTTCCACAAACTATTCTTGGACAAGTTTATTTGTAGTAATAGCGGTTTGAGTGGCGCAAAACTGCGGCGGTCATCAGCGCTATAAATTTATTCAAGTCAGTACATCAATACAATAAAAACAAAACAAGTACAAGTCAAATAAGAATACAGAAGCAGCTCTGGGTATATAGATAATAATCACATTCTCGTACAAGACCAATACAGTCAGAGCATTCACAGAGAGAAACACCAGGATTACAAAAATAGAAATAGGAAATCAACAAATGCAAAAATGTAAGCAATAGAAATCTCACAGAATATGGCAAATAAGAACTAACCCTGAGCAAATGTAAACGTACAATGCAATTCTACAGAGTTATAAAAACAATAACACACGAGAAACTTCCTTCCTTAATAATCCAATTAATTCCAATCACAGGCTGTCCAAGCAAGGCACCAACTTCGACACCTAGTTCATGTAACACTTGCCTCCCCGCCCTCAGCACCAAAATCACCCAAGAACATCAACGTATCCATAAACTCCTTCACCACACTCTCCCTCCAAACTCTCACGAAAACTCTTCCCTGTCAACTCGTCCTTTCGTACACGGAAAGTATAGTCACATTTCGAAATTGGACCTCAAGTCTATTTTACATAATCCTTCATTAACTTGGTCCAACTCTATTAGGCTCTTCTTTATTCCCTTTGCGATAATAAATGCTATCTTGTGTAGTCCAGGCTCAGTTGATCCACAATACAATAATGTGTAACCCTGTTTATCTATTCTTCCTTTTACACTCCAACGTTTTTCTTGCAACACTACTGTCCAGCCAATACCGTATGAGTTACTTGCCACTGCTTTCATTTTTCCAGGTCATAACATAGTTTGAACGTTCCAAGTCGCCAACAACAAACCATCCTTCTTAACAAGGTTTTTACAAGTGGGGCTCAGAGCCCCATGCTTAACCCCCAACCTGGAGGACCAGGTCTTCTTAATTCTGACCCCAGGAGACAGGGTGGATTGGTTATACAGCCAGACACTGGGTGGCTCAAGGTACCTCGGGGTCGCCACCCCCGTAGCGACTAAGAGAAAGTTTATTTGTATATCTACATCATGTTGATGGAGACAAATGTTTACAGAAATGTTTTTATTACATATTTCGGTGTAGGTACAAGAGGGTAGAGGAGACTAAAATGATAAGTCAGTTGTTTAAAAGGCGGGTTGCTATTCGCTGTATTTGAAATTTCATACTCTGCACAACATCGCGAGAAACAAAAGAATAGTGTCTTAAATATTTATGATAAAGTTATTGGGAAATTCAAACCAATAGTAGCGGATATCTCGGAAATAGTTAATGCCACAAAAAATTGACAAATTGTGTGTTATAATTGTGGGATCTACATTTTTCGTGTAGGAAGTGTTTGTCTCTTACGATTCACAAAATTCAATCAAAATCGTTAAGAGCCGTTGTTGAGGAAATTTAAAATAACGAAAAAAAAGTCATGTAAAGAAGTGGGGAAAACCTTCATGTAGCATCCTTGGAAGATGCTGAACTTAAATTCCAAGGTTGATATTTCTCAGACTTTTTGTTATTGAGTTATGGTGTTCACATACACACACTTTTGTAAAATTGCTGTTTTACTTTCCCTGATACGTATTTACAGTAAGCAAAGGAAGTGTTGCATTCCAACCAAAAATTGATAACGAGGTTTCACCGGAAATACAAGGTGATCCAAAAAGATTTTTAATAAAATGCCTGTGTAGCGTGTGTGTGAACATAACTAAAAAATCTGATGTGTTACACTCACATGACTTTCTCTACTCTTGTACAATCTAATTTTACAAACGCCTATTCTCCATATGCTTCATGTTAATCGAGATATCGAAATGTCAATCTTATTGGTAATTTTCTTGTAGATGCAAGGGGAATATGGTAGCTTTTAAGCGATAGTCAAATATTTTAACGCTGGTTGCTATGTGGCGCATTCCATTCTCTTTGCATGTCCAGGACATAAAAAAATGAATAACGAATTTGAGAAAAAGTATAAGTATTGCAAAATTTAAGGAAATAACAAGCAATATCTCGAAAACGGTTCACTCAACAAAAGAAATGTATATGACATAAGTTGTGTATTTTAACGCGATCTATATTTTTTGTGTAGTAAAATTTTGTCTATCTCTTATAGTTTACCAGTTATGCAAAAGTCGTTCAGAATGAAGAATACTTTTGGAGACATTCCCAGAAAATTCGAGATATACATTTCATTTCTCATGATATTATCTTAAACATATGATATTTTCATCAAAATCGTTAGAGCCATTTTTGAGAAAATTAAAATTTTCGAAAAATGTTCCATGTAAAGGGTAGTCTGGGGTGGGGGGATTTTCTTGAAAACCTTCGTGTCGCATCTCTGGAAGATACTGAACCTAAATACCAAGTTTGGTGTTTATCCGACTGTTCGTTTTTGAGTTATGCTGTTCACACACACACAGACACACAGACACACACACACACAGACACACACACACACAGACACACACACGGACATGTTTCCAAAAATGCTTTTTTTGGATTCAGGAGGTCTCAAAACATGTATTTCCGGTGAAATCTCGGTATCGAATTTTTGGGTGGAATGCAATACTTCCCCTACTTACTGTACGTAGTAGAGAAAGTAAAAACGAACAGTCGGTTAAGTACCAAAGATATTCAAGAAAATCCCTCCGCCCCAAACTATTTACATAGAGAACTTTTCATTATTGTCGATTTTCTCAAAAATAGATAGGATGATTTGGATTAAAGTACCACATATTTAAACCATTTGCAATGACTAATAAAATGTATATTGTTATACACCGGGGTGAGGTCAAAAGGTTTTGCAGCTGGATATTAAATTTAGTTACCCCGGCATAAACATTGGGAGATTAACTGCAGAGATAAACAAGAGGACCAAGAACTTGTTGCACAAATTTAAAGCAGGCGTGGGATATTCATAACAAAATACACTTAAGTTCACATTCAACGCATTACCTGTGGTTTATTAAATAATCGACATGCTGCCACTACATTGTTCACAACATTACGGGAAGACATTGAAGGGAGTTGTTCCACACACAAGACTCACTCACGCTACTAACTAGGAGGTGGGGAGGGAAATGCGGCGCCGGACAAGAATTCAAACTCCCAATCAAAATGATTATAGACAACAATGTCATGCTACACAGCAACAATGTATCCGACGCGACAATGCACACACATACGCTACATCATCTCGAGTTTTCTATGAATAGCCGTCCTCATTCTGAACGACTGTTGTATAACTGGTAAACCGTTAGGTATTGACGGAATCTTACTAACTGCATAAAAATGTAGATCTAGCAACGTATAATTCAAATAACTTTTGTGACATTAACATCTCCGATATATTCGTTATTACTGGTTTTTATTTTCAAGTATTTTATACTTTTTTTGAAGTGTTAAGCCGCTATTCTTTTGTCTGCCGTGATGCCACACAAAGCCAGCATATAGTGATCGCCTGTTTATCTTCTCTATCACGTACCTAATAGGTAGAGAAGGTACCTATTGCATTCCACCCAAAAATTCGATACGAATTTTAATCGGAAATAGGTACATGTTTTGGACCATCTGGACTCGAAAAAAAATTAGAAACAGGTTCTGTGTGTGTTGTGTGTGTCTGTGAACAGTGCAAGTCAAAAACGAAAAGTCGGATGAATACCAAACTTGCTATTTATACTCATTACCTTACAAGGATACGATTCGTGCATTTTCAAGCAAAACCCCTCACCCCAAACTACACTTTACATGCAACATTTTTTGAAATTAATTTTCTAAAAAAGTGGCTCTTAAGGATTTTGATTAAAACACCACATATTAAACATATTTACATGACAAATAAAATATATATCTTGAATTTTCTGGGAATAGCCTGTGAACTACTCTTCATTCGAAAGGACTTTTGTATAATCTTGTATAACTGGTAAACGCTAAGGGATAGACGAAAACGTACTAACCAAACAAATATAGATCTCTTTAAAACACAGATTTATTTCAGATATATTTTTTGTCATCAATCATTTCCGAAATATCCGTTATTAATGGTTCGATTTAAGTCCTGTCGATCTTCAGTTGTTTCTCGCGATGTCATGGAAACGTTATGGAATTTTAAGGCAGCATATAGGATGCAGTTCTAAAACATTTGACTATCGCTATTCCTTTGTTTTACTTTCTCTACTATGTATAGTAATTAGGGGAAGTATTGTATTCCACCCAAAAATTCGATACCGAGATTTCACCGGAAATACATGTTTTGAGGTGCACTGTATGCATATAAAGCATTTTTGGAAGCATGTCCGTGTGTGTGTGTGTGTGTGTGTCTGTCTGTGAACAGCATAACTCAGAAACGAACAGTCGGATTAACACCAAACTTAGTATTTAGGTTCAGTATCTTCCAGAGATGCGACACGAAGGTTTTCAAGAAAATCCCCCACCCCAGATTACCCTTTACATGGAAAATTTTTGGAAAATTTTAATTTTCTAAAAAATGGCTCTAACGGTTTTGATTAAAATATCATATATTCAAGAAACTTTCATGACAAATAAAATGTATATCTTGAATTTTCTGGGAATGTCTCCAAAAGTGTATTTCATTGTGTACGACTTTTGCATAAGTGGTACACCATAAGAGATAGACAAAATTTTACTACACAAAAAATGTAGATCGCGTTAAAATACACGATTTATGTCATATACATTTTTTTGTTGAGTGAACCATTTTCGAGATATTGCATGTTATTCCCTTAAATTTTCCAATAATTTTTCTCAAATGGGAATTCGTTATTCACTTTTTTTTTGTCCTGGTAATGCAAAGAGAATAGAATACTCCACATAGCAACCAGCTCTTAAAACATTTGACTATCGCTTAAAGCCTACCATATTCCCCTTGCATCTACAAGAAAATTAGCAATAAGATTAACATCTCGATTAACATGAAGCATATGGAGAATAAGCGTTTGTAAAAATAGTTCGTATAAGGGTAGAGAAAGTCATGTGAGTGTAACACATCAATTTTTTGTTTGTTTTGTTTAATCATTAGATCATACACACATTCACACTCGCATTCATACTTCGAGACTCTGGGGAGGATACTTGGCTAGAGAAAACTCCCTACCCCGCAGCCAGGAATCGAACCCGGGACCCCTCACATAGCAGCAGTTGCTCTACCGACTGGGCTACGGGGCTATTTCCGAAGGTTTATCTCGATTAAAATGAAGTAGATAGAAAACAAACTTTAGTAACAATAATTTGTATATCTGTTAATAAGCGACAAAGCGTAGAGAAAGTCATGAGAATGTAACACATGAGATTTTTACGAATCTGACTATGGCTTCAGCCTCCTGTATCCCTCTTACACCCCTTTGTAAGAATTGTTTGAACAACAGTGAATGTAGCATATTAGATTTTGAAACATTTTTTGACCGGCACATAACAATATTTCCGACAGCACGTTGAAATGCCATTGACTGCCTACAGCTACAAACCAAACTGGGTAAAATCCATAGAGGAACGCTTAAGTTAATCCACCGGTTGTATGAATGAGCACCCTCCCCCCCCCATTCCATTGATGTGGACAGATGTGGGTGAGTCATGGTTCCACCATCTGCAACTTCACATATAAACAGACGCTTGCGGCCTTCAGACACACGTCTCTCGTGCTGCTGGCCACAGTTCCAGTTTAGTGTGATGTTACATATTTATGTTGGCTACACTGCCCTTGTTAAACCATACCACAAAGCTAGATAGAAATCAAAACAAAATAGTTCATTACCCAGAGGTGTCGGGTTTGATTCCCGGCTGGGAGGCATTTTTCTTCAATCACAATTATCCCTGTACGCATGTGGGTGCTTCATGGTAAAAATCTGATGTCATTTCACATGACTATCTGATGATACACTCACATGACTTTCTCTACTCTTGTACAAACTATTTTTACAAACCCTTATTCTCTATTTGCTTCATGTTAATCGAGATATCGAGATGTTAATCTTATTGTTAATTTTCTTGTAGATGCAAGGGGAATTGGTAGACTTTAAGCGATAGTCAAATGTTTTAAGAGCTGGTTGCTATGTGTAGTATTCCATTCTCTTTGTATTACCAGGACAAAAAAAATGAATAACGAATTCCCATTTGGGAAAATAAGTATTGGAAAATTTAAGGGAATAACAAGCAATATCTCGAAAATGGTTCACTCAAAAAAAAAATGTATATGACGTAAATTGTGTATTTTAACGCGATCTACATTTTTTGTGTAGTAAAATTTTGTCTATCTCTTATGGTTTACCAGTTATGCAAAAGTCGTTCACAATGAAGAATACTTTTGGAGACATTCCGGGAAAATTCAAGATATACATTTCATTTGTCATGAAAGTATCTTAAACATATGATATTTTAATCAAAATCGCTAGAGCCATTTTTGAGAAAATTAAAATTTTCGAAAAATGTTCATGTAAAGGGTAATCTGAGGTGGGGGATTTTCTTGAAAATCTTCGTGTCGCATCTCTGGAAGATACTGAGCCTAAATACCAAGTTTGGTGTTTATCCGACTGTTTGTTTTTGAGTTATGCTGTTCACAGACACACACACGGACATGTTTCCAAAAGTGCTTTTTTTTGGATTCAGGGGGCCTCAAAACATATATTTCCGGTGAAATCTCGGTATTGAATTTTTGTGTGGAATACAATACTTCCCCTACTTACTATACGTAGTAGAGAAAGTGAAAATCATTCAGAATGAAGAGGACCACAGGCTATTCCCAGAAAAGTCAAGATAACACACATTCTATTTGTCAAGCAAGTATCTTAAATATATGGTAGTTTAATCAAAATCGTTACAGCCAATTTTGAAAAAACAAAAAATATATTGAACGTTTTCCATGTGAAGTGTAGTTTGGGGTAGGGAATTTTCTTGAAAATCTTCGTGTGCCAACTTTGGAAGATGCTGAATCTAAATACAAACTTTGGTAATTATGGGACATTCGTTGTGAGTAATGCTGCGCACGCGCGCACACACACATGGACGTTTTTCTAAAAATGCTCTTTTCACTTTCTCTATTACGTATAGTAAGTAGGGGAAGTACTGCATTCCACCCAAAAATTCGATACCGAGATTTCATCGAAAATACTTGTTTTGAGGCACCATGAATCCAAAAAAGCATTTTTACTTTCTGTACCACGTACATTATAGATAGAAAAAGTATTCCATTCCACCCAAAAATTCGATACCACGATTTTAGCGGACATATTTTGAGACCCTCTGAATCCAAACACAGCATTTTTAAACATGTCAGCGCGCGCGCACGTATGTGTGTCTGTGAACAACATAAATAAAAAAAAACGAAAAGTCAAATACCAAACTTGGTACTTAGGTTCAATATCTTCCAAAGATGCGATACGAAGATTTTCAAGAAAATCCCCCCCACCCTCAACTCCCATTACATGGAACATTTTTCTAAAATTTGATTTTTTAGAAAATAGCTAACAACTTTAATGAAAATATTATATATTAAAAATATTTACACGACAAACGAAATGTATATCTTGAATTTTCGGTAAACGTTAAGCAACAGAAGAAAACATACTACACAAAACATGTTGATCTCTTTAAAACACATCCTTTATTTCAAATAACTTATTTTGTGGCATAAGCCATTTGCAACATATTCGTTATTAATTATTCAATATTCGTTATCCTTTTTAAGTCTTGATTTTCAGTTGTTTCTCGCGATGTCATGGAAACAGTATGGAATTTTAAGGCCAGCATATAGCGTTCAGTTGTTAAACATTTGACTATCGCTGTTCTCTTTGTATCTATAACGAAATCTGCAATGTAGCTGTTTCTGCAAATGTTTATTTCGATTAAAATGAAGTAGATAGAAAAATAGAGAGCTTAGGGTAGGCAAAGTCGTGTGAATGTAACACACATATTTTTTCTGTGAAATCTCGACACTGAATTTTTGGGTGCAATACAACACTTCCAGTTACCTACTATAGGGTCTTTCAACAAGAGTGTCCTATCTTTAACATGTGATAGCTGCCGTTGTTACTGAGTTACAGCAGTCAATTTTATTTCATGTGGTTACAGTTGTTATTGACAAATAGCCATGGAACGTTACAGCATTCAGCAACGCGTAGAAATTGTGCAAATTTATTATCAAAATGGATCATCTGTTCGCCAAATCTTCCGTGTATTGCGTGAAGTTTACGGTGTGCATAATCGTCCCTGCGAGAGAACGATTCGGCTTTGATCGATAAATTTGAAAGAAGTGGTTCTGTCAGCGATTAAAGAACGCCTGTACGTAATCGACGTAAGCACTCCAACGAAAACATGAGAGTTCGTGAGAGTGTACGCGAGAACGGAAACAAATAAATTGCTCGTCGAGCGCAAGAATTGGGGCTTTCGCCGACCACAACTTGGTAAATTCTGCATCTGAACTTGAAGTTTCACGCTTAAAAATGTTAACTCAAGAACTAAAGCCCAACGATCATAAGTTGCGCCGTGTATTCGCTGACTGGTCTATGGCGCAATTGGAAGCTGACCCCGGTTTTTGTCGAAAAATCATCTTCAGCGACGAAGCCCACTTTTGGATGGATGGTTGTGTTAACATACAAAATTGCCGCTATTGGAGCAATCACAATCCAATGCAGATTCAAGAACGACCACTTCATCCCCATAAGGTTACTGTGTGGTGTGGATTTTGTTATGGTGGAATCACTGGTCCATATTTTTTCCAAGATGAAGATGGAGAAGCTCTAACTGTCAACGGAGAAAGATACCGGGCTCTTATAAGGGACTATTTTTGACCACAATTAGATGGTATGGATCTCAGAAACATCTGGTTCCAGCAGGATGGTGCCACATGTCATACTGCTCTCGAAACAATCGATCTTTTGAAGGAGAAGTTCAGAGGTTTCATCATTTCCCGTGGTGGTGATGTTAACCGGCGCCGAGGTCATGTGATTTAACGCCGTTGGATTACTTCTTGTGGGGTTATGTTAAATCTCGAGTTTATGTCAACAAGCCAGAAACAGTAAATGATCTTATGAATAACATCACGCGTGTTATTCGTGAAGTTGGACCTAATTTACGTTCTTCTGACATTGAAAATTGGGTCAACCGTATACGCGCAACCCAACGAAGTCGCGGCGGTCACTTAACTGATGTTCTCTTCCACACGTAATGACATTAATTATGTTCCAAAATAAAAAAAGAAATAAACCTCTAACATTTATAGAACGTGTTTTATTTAAGTTCAAAGATAGGTCACTCTTGTTGAAAGACGATATATAAGTAGTTGGCAGAGGAAGTAATAAACGATTTATTTCGGAATAACTTCTAGAAGGATATTTATCCTGATCTGGAGAACGTGGATAGAAGAACCACTTTATATAATATGTAAAGGAGTTGTGTGAATTTGTTATGGGTAGAGAAAGTGGTGTGATTTGTTTATGCCACGTTGTTGTTGGTCAGTGGGTTAGCAGCCTCCACATCTGGAGATGGCGACCTTCACCTCCATCTGTGCCATGAGACTGCTTCCTTTCTGCGACCGGCCGACTGGCTTGTCATACTTCTGCACTTTCAAACTATATATGCTCGCGACAGTAACATCTGGTGTCTCACAGTCACATCAAGTTCTCTGCCCAGCAACGTTTATTGTTGATACATCTTCTGCAATTATTATTCTTATTGTTAAACATTTCATTTTAGGTACAAGGAGGATACATGAGACTAGTCAAATGTAGAGCTCTACCCAAGTAGAACGCTATAGTTATAGCTGGACTTGAAATTCCACTCTGTTTCCATAACATCGCGAGGAACAAAACAACGGTGACTTACCACTTCAAAAGAACTGATGTGTTGCATACACGTGACCAGAGGCGTGTTTATTGGCGAGTATTTTTCACTACGCCGCAAATAATGACCAATCACGTTTAAAGGAATGTTGCTTTTGAACCAACCACGGCCATGATTCTGTTCAATGTTTATCGGAATATAATTACCACCTCCTCCTTTAGGCACCTTTTTACTTTCTCTACTACGTATAGTAAGTAGGGGAAGTATTGTATTCCACTCAAAAATTCGATACCGAGATTTCACCGGAAATATACGTTTTGAGACGCCCTGAACTCAAAAAAGCATTTCCAGAAAAAGGTCCACGCGCCCGTGTGACTGTGAACACCATACATCAAAAACGAAAAGTCGGATAAGTACCAAACTTGGTATTTAAGGATGCGACATGAAGATTTTCAAGAAAATCCCCCCACCCCAAACTACCCATTACATGAAACAAAAATGGCTGTAACGATTTTGCTTAAAATACCATATAGTAAAAATATTTAAAAGACAAATAAAATGTATATCTTGAATTTTCTGGGAATAGCCTGTGAAGTTCTCTTCATTCACGAGGTATTTTGTATAATCTTGTGCAACTAGTAAACTTAACAATTAGACGAAAACGTATTACACAAAAACGTAGATCTCTTTAAAAGACACGATTTATTCCAAATAGCCTTTTTCGTGGAATAAGCAATTTCTGAGATAACCGTATTAATGGTTCGAATTGTTCAATACTTACTCATTCTTAAGTCCTGTCAACATTCAGTTGTTTCTCGCGATGTCATGGAAACAGTATGGAATTTTAAGGCAACATATAGCGTCCAGTTGTTAAACATTTGACTATCGCTGTTCTCTTTGTATCTATAACGAAATGTGTAATGTAGCTGTTTCTGTAAAGGTTTATTTGGATTACAATGAAGTAGAAAACTAAGCTTAGTAAGAATACTTTGTGCACTGACTAATAAATTATAGAGAGTAGAGAAAATCATGTGAATGTATCACATCAGATTTTTTAAATACTGTGAATAGGCTAGCTAGAGTATCATTTTGCAGGGATTCAGCTACCAACAATCAATTGAAACAGAGTTTTATTTATGGACGCTCTTTAACTGCTGTGGTCCTTAGCGTCCCATTCTATATTGGGTGTGAAAGATCGGTAATTTTGCTCAGAGGCCTCTTTATCAGGCTTGAGGTTCTTTTATGTGCCGTAAATCTATAAGGGACCACCGGCTTTACTTCCCTTCCATGCTAAGGATTTTTACGCCCGAAAAAATCCATCGCGCTCCGCGGGTTTGATCCCGTGACCTCGGGAACCAGAAGCTAACCATGGTACCCCTAACAACAATCAATGCCGCTACGTTTAAACATAAAAGTGTCAGGAATGAGATTTGATGAAGATATACACGAGATTCTTAATTAGGCATGCCAATTCTAGCGCAGCGATAAGGAAGAACTTCATTTGTAATCCTTCAAGGATATTCTTATCACATAAATTGATTATTGTTTCATATTTTTCGGCCTTTAAAACCACTGCACTAACGTTTCTTTTTTCCGGTAAGTTTGGAGCACTTTTCTTTGTATCTCTCGCCTCTTGAAACTCCTGGTCTTCAAATAGATTGGACTTTACGAGATATTTCTTAAAAAAATTCTGCTGCGACATTCCACACTGTTTTTATAGCTTGAGTATGTGGAAATCAAACGGAGAAGAGTGCAAGGTCTATGCTATAAAATTAAGGAGATAATTGTGTTTTTAAATAGTTCACAATAAACCAACGAATTGAAACAAGTTAACATCAGCCTGTTTCTGTGAAGAAAGTCATAACCTATAGTCATGCCCGTACACAGAAAAAAATTTCGGGTGGGCGGGTTTCCACAAGTAGATCTAAACTTAACATGCCCCACACAGTTACCATGTACCTACCCCTAGTATATAGACAAGAAAAACTCACCAGAATGAAGATATTCCACCTTACAGCACAAAACATGGAGACTGCTTCAAAAACCGAAATGTATGGTCACCTTACCTATAATCCGACGATGTTAAGTTTCCCTTTTTCTTATAAATATGCAACTAGCAATACACTTACTGTTATCCAACGACATTTTCCCACATTGGTTTGCTACGAATTTATTCATTCATTCATGCATTATCTGTTTACCCTCCTCTTATGTAGGACTTACACCCCCAGGACTTACAAGCGGGTCCCTGGAGTCAGAGGCCCGTCGAGGAGCAGACACTCATGGATCAGACAGAATATCCAGGATGGGTGATCAGCCCGATGCCTGGTATGGGATGAAGGAAGTAGATGAAACGAAATGTGGGTGAAATGGATGAAAGAAAAGGTGATGATGGAGCAGTTGGTGGAATGAATGGCGGGGGAAACCGGAGAACCCGGAGAAAACCCGCCCAGACGCCGCTCCGTCCACCACAAATCCCACATGCAGGTCCCTGGGATTGAACCCGGTCCGCCTCGGTGGGAGGCGAGCGGTCTAACCACTCGGCCACGGCGCCGCCCTTGCTACGAATTTAAATAAATAAAACTGTCAGAAGTTTCGGGGGGGTTGAACCCTAGAACCCCCCCTCTAAATACGGCCCTGTCTATAATGTTGATAATATAGGATTTATTTGTTTCACATTTTCTCTACTAGGAACATTCTTACATTCATAGATACAAGAATAGCTAATTCCTACCGCAAGTTCTGCACGTCAGAGAGAAAACAATACCTACCGAGTGGGATGGCTCAGGCGGTAGCGTCTGTGGCCAACATTCGGGAGGTCCCGGGTTCAAAGCCCGTGGGCCGACCAATCTGACTGAGGTTATTTCGTGGTTTCCCTCAGTCGCTAAGGTAAATACCGGATTGGATATTTAATACCACAACCCAAAGTTGCACCTTAAATCTAAAATAGTAAAAATGAAAAATAGGTGGTAATAGCGAATGCTGTGCCATCTATCCACAGATAATGAAAGCAAGTAGACTGGACGATACCCAATGCCAGCTGCACGGCATGAAGCAGAAGATCCGGCAGCTATGCACTAGAGTCTCTGTGGACACGTGACGAAGTAAGATGGCATGGTTACAGGGATGAGACCTAGAAGACTAACTGCCCGTCTTTCTATATCAAAGCAGCAGTTAGACTGGACGTCACCATAATGCCATTTGCACGGCACGAAGCAGAAGATGCAGTTGCTATGCACTAGGGTCTCTGTGGACACGTGACGAAGTAAGATGGCATGGTTACAGGGATGAGACCTAGAAGGCTAACTGCCCGTCTTTCTATATCAAAGCAGCAGTTAGACTGGACGACACCCAATGCCATTTGCACGGCACGAAGCAGAAGATGCAGTTGCTATGCACTAGGGTCTCTGTGGACACGACAAAGCGGGTGGTTACAGGGATGAGACCTAGAAGGCTAACTGTCTGCCTTTATATATATGAAAGTAGCAGTTAGACTGGACGTCACCGTAATGCCACGGCACGAAGCAGAAGATCCAGTTGCTATGCGCTAGGGTCTCTGTGGACACGACGAAGCGCGTGGTTACAGGGATGAGACCTAGAAGGCTAACTGTCCGCCACACCTCGATCTAAGAATCATCCACTAACACATCCGTCGCGATATGACCCTGTAGCTAAAGCGACGTAAAAAATAGAGTAACAAAAAAAAATAAAAATACCTATATGATCAAGTTACACTGGTCAAACAAACAAAACGTGACCATTCCAACTTGTTTTCAAAAACAATGCCACCTATATTGCAAATAAATACAAATCTTTTATGATTTTATTATAATAATCACGGTTTTGGGTTAAATCAGTTCATTTTATTCGTAAAACAGTTTTAGCAAATGCCATTCATGATTTCCAAATCCTCTAGATAAACTCTATTGTCACTTCGTGATACGAGAATTTATCGATGATTTGGAAACCACTCAGGCGGCGCCGTGGCCGAGTGGTTAGACCGCTCGCCTCCCACCAAAGCAGCCCGGGTTCAATCCCAGGGACCTGCATGTGGGATTTGTGGTGGACGAAGCGGCGTCTGGGCGGGTTTTCTCCGGGTTCTCCGGTTTCCCCCGCCATTCATTCCACCAACTGCTCCATCATCACCTTTCCTTTCATCCATTTCACCAACATTTCGTTTCATCTACTTCCTTCATTCCATACCAGGCATCGGGCTGATCACCCATCCTGGATGTTCTGTCTGATCCACGAGTGTCTGCTCCTCGACGGGCCTCTGACCCCAGGCACCCGCTTGTAAGTCCTGGGGGGTGTAAGTCCTACATAAGAGGAGATAATGAATGAATGAATGGAAACCACTCGTGACATTACTACGGGAAATTTCGCGAAGAAAAAAATCTATACGTTATTTAACGACTTTAAATTCATTTGGACAAACAAAATATTAACTTTATACAATACAAATATTTACTTTTAAATTTTTTTAAGTCGCTTGAACTCACTAGTTCATACCGCGACTCTATAAGGATACAACCACCTTATAATAAGGTAATATTACATTTCAAATGTACATTAGTCAAGACAACATTATAATTTGGCGTACATGTTAGTTTGCTCAATATACAGAAGTGTCATTTTTTCAACACTGGATTGCTGATGGCATCACACATCTCGTCTTGCACTCGTATGGTGAGGACAATCCAGAATCATATGAGGTACAATAACAGTTCTTTGGAGGATGCTTGGTGGCCTCTTTAGCTGCAACGTCAGCTTCCTCGTTCCCTTCGTTGCCGACAGGAACCAGAGTCCAGATAAGCATTCCGAAAGTAATGTCTCCTATTTATTTTCATGGAAACTACAAGAGATACAGAAAGAATACTAACACGTTAAATAGAGCAAGATTTCAGCGACATGCTGTTATTTTTGCACATAATCACCACCATTCCTTATGCACTTTTACCAACGATGAACAAGAGTATAAATGCCACGGTCGTATACATCTGAACCATCTGAGGCTAGCCACTCTCTTCACTAGCTGTGGATGGCTGTGTCTTCAACTTTTTGTTGGAGAAGTCGGATATCACCACTCCATAGACTGTCGTTTAGATTGTGGCTCGTAGTGGAGTTCAGAAAACTGTCACCTTCAGTCTCGTATTGGTCGCAGGTCCCGACAAGTTTCCATTCGATGACTTTTTTGGACTTGTAAAAGCATCCGCGGGACTCATCTCACACACACTTTGCGATACTTAGGGACATTCAGCTCTACACACAATTCCTTGGTCGTAATCCGCCGATCATTACGGATGAGTTGATCGAGACGCTGTTCATTATCTGCTGTGACAGGGTCGACCAGGGCATGGCTTGTCCTGCACATCCTTTTCACCACTTTTGAAACACTGTGCCCACCGCCTCCATCTACTGTATCGTCTCCCTGCACCTTTAGCAAGCGTCGATGGATTTCAATTGGCGCAATTTGTTCAGCGGTAGAATTCAGTCACACATCTCTGTTTTGTACGCACCTCGAGTAGCCATTATGGAACGCTCCCCTTCTGCTTCTATCTGTCGCAGGACAACGAAACTAACAGGACACTAGCGGGAAAGTTCAACAATTAATACTACACCAACACAATCGTACACTCAAAGACAACACAAAAAATGGGAGGCATTACTTTCGGATTGAACCTTATATTTTCGAGATTGAATTGCTGTATTGTATAATGTTAATAGCTCTGCAACCAATGGGTGAGACGCGGCGCTCATAGAGTCCTTGAATACAACCAAGGAGTCATACTGTGTGTTGTCTAGGATGTACTCCAGAGCAAAGCGGATTGCATATAGCTCACACGTGTAGACGCTGAGGTAATTAGATGGACTGCGTAGCATCGCGTGAGCAACCGCAGTTGTCGAAGTCGTTACCAAGCTAGCCTCTAGTTTACGAGGTCGCGGGTTCAAACCCGGAGGAGGGCGATGGATTTTTTTCGGGCGTAAAAAATCCTTAGCATGGTTTCCTTCGGGACGGAAGTAAAGCCGGTGGTCCCGTGCCGTAGATATACGGCACGTAAAAGAACCTCAAGCCTGATAAGGAGGCTTCTGAGCAAAATTACCGGTCTTTCACGCCCAATATAGAATGGAACGCTAAGGACTAAAGTAGTTAAAGAGTGTCCATAAATAAAACTCAATTTAATTTTTTTAGGAAATGGTCAATGCTACAAAAAGTTTATGAGACATAAATATTGTGCTTTAGCGAGATCTAATTTTAAAAAAAATTAAAAATTTTAATAAAAAACTCAATTTGCGTGGGTAGTTAAGTTTAGAGCCGTCAGTATAAATCGGAAATGAAGATGAATTTGATGTTTGGAGATCTGGAAAGATGCTTCGCAAAGTAAAGATCTCGGTAGTGGATTTCTGTATCTGGACAAAGAGGTAACAACTAAGGGAGGCTTGAGCTTCCAGGGTGCTATTGGTGGACAGCAACAGGATACAAACTTGTATTATCCGTAAATTTGAATTATTAATACCACCAGTAGTTTATGCGAGGTTTACCAGAGATGCAAGTTATTTTGAAAGGGCATTAGTGTTTGGTAGAAAATATTAAATTAAATATTATTTAGCCCAACTGTTTATTCTATGACACCACATTGCAACACACATGTTAAAAGTTTTCAAGACATTGAATATCTCGCCAGTAATTACTATTATTATATCTATCGACTATGTCTTGATGCAGTAATTTGTATCACAAATTATGTAAATGTCAAGAGTGATTGTAGTGTGAATATGCATTATTGTGTGACATTGATTTGAGATGTTTGTTGATTATAAGCATTGTCGAGAAGTGGGTTTATACGGCCTTACTGAAACTGACAATAATAGCATGCAATAATGTAGCGAGGGGGTGAGCTGTTTATCATTATTAGAGACGGGCAAATGACGTCAGAGTGGCGTGTGTTTCTTAGAATTTGCTGGAACATTTTTTCCTAGAGCATATGTGTTCATAATTTTCATTGGATATAAAAATAGACGCTAATGTTGGCGCGTTTTATTAACCAATAGCTGCTCGGTTATAATCTTTAGGCATATCGGGGTGTGGGAGTATAAAAAGGGCTAGGTCAGAGTCAAATTCTCCCAGTTCATCGGAAACATTTGTACATTACACGTCGTCTCACGTCGCTGAATACATCGCACAGTTTATCGATTCGCAGGTTACGCGTAGCAAAGTTATAAAAAAATGTCAAGTGTCGTAAAGTTAATTACACAAAAAGTTGAAGTACGCGAATTAAGAATGAGCAGTAAATAAGTTATTATAACAGTTTCAGTTTGGCGAGTGTCAAGATAAATATGTGAAAGTAAATTATGTGTTCGACAATAAAAGTGTAAAACAAATTCTTCATCAGTGTTATCTTTGGATAAAAGACTCCTTTCCGTTTACACACCTGTATAAGATACGTGCTCGACCAAAAAGATCATAGCTAGCCGGAGGACAGTGAACCCAAAAATTAAATACAATAATAGGCGCTCAGTAAAAGATAACACGAAGTGACCGCGACAAATTGTCTTTTATACGTGCGGCAAATAAACAGTAGCATTCTTTCAAACTTAACACATAATACCGTCACAGTCTGTAGCATCATTGATGTTTACGATTGTATAAATGCATTGAAAACACTAAAGTATATTGCATAAAGAATATCTCACTGTCAGCATTTGATGGCAGTCATAAGACTTGAACAGATATCTCACTAAATCTATGAAACTGGTTACCTTTGTCTCTAAATATCAACAAAGATTGCAGTACATCAATTTCATTACCTGATACAAATTTCGGGCACAGTTGCAGAATTCAATGTAACATAAAAGTACATAATTTTTACTCAGAAATTCGGGTAGTTTCTTAAACATAACCTTTAACAAATCGAGACTGATATCAGATTTTGCAATTAATTCTGATGGCTCAAAAAGAATATCGAGTGCTCTGATTACTTTTATATCGTTAACATGTAAGTTTTGTAATTAATTTTTAAAATATGGCAATTTTCGTGTTTATTGCGCAAATAAAGATTTTAATACAGAAGGCGAAATTCGTGAAAGAATTATTATGAAACATACAGATACTTCTAGTCGAAGTGTAGATCATTTTTCACATTTATGGTTAATAACATAACCAGCACATGACTTTCTCTACTCAACCTTCTACAGATGATTCTTAACAAGTCTTATTCTTGTTAATTGAGTAACTTTCATTATACATTTGTATTTTGGTTGTAAGTGTAAGAAGAATACATACAGAAGACTAAAACGAGTCAGATTCTTACAAAGCGGAACGCTCTGTGATGAAATTCCATAATTGATGAAAATCAATTTCCGGTGATTCTCGTTCAACGAATATTCACCGCAACGAATAGCTGTCGCCATACAACGAGGAAATTCCGCTAGCATCATGGGGACGCTCCCAGATTCACCACAATTGGAGGAAATTTTCTATTTAAATAAGGTCCCCACCGATCGCAATTTATCACAATTGGCACCTGTTTCCAGAGAAACGTCAGACAGTTAGAGCGAAGGTCTACCCGGGGCAAAGCCCCCCCTCCTAAGCCCAGGGTGTGGCGCCAACAGAGGGTTTTCCCATGAGGCCAATACCTGGTTTTCTAAAAAGACCCCCCCCCCGCTTATGCGAGGATGGAAGTGGATGCGCCACTTACGCGCGTCATCCCGAAAGGGCGACTACCGGAAGCCTCGGTAGGGCCGACAGCATTCTAGCATGCGGTCTACCGGCTCTCCAGGGCGGTACCGGAGGACATTGAAGCGTCTCACAACCCCGCCGGAAAACCATGCAGACATACCCGATCTCCCACGGGTTTCGGGAACCACTGCCCCGCCGAGTCCAACCCAATCCGAACAACTCCCCAACGGGAGGGGCTCGAATGTTCGACCCAGCGTACTTCTCGTAACGTCAGAAGTGCCACGAACCTGTGGTGAGGCCAAAGCAGAACAAATAGGTGGAAGCGAAAGTGATGGGTCTAGAGGGAACCCGGGACCTCGTGTTCAAGTCCACCAAGAGATGCTCCCGCTACCATGCAAGATACACTGACCTCACGACCTCATACCTGTTTAGCCCTTTCCTGTACAACTATAACTTAATATAATGTTGTAAATTTAAGTAATATTGTTATAATTATATTTCCTTGCACAACTCTGTTCTGTAATACGTTTAATTGTTACGTTCGTGATGTTATATAGCACTTAGATGGTCCTTTATTTGTTGTAGTTTGAAATTATATTTGGAATAAATTTTAAATTGCATGCTGTCTGCAGGACCACGAGAAAAAAATTAGCAACTTACCACTTGAAAAAAGCTTAAGTATTTGAAAATTCAAATCAAACAACTAAGAATATCTTGCAAATTTAAGGTAAAACAAATGTATGCTTTAACGAGATATAATGCTTAGTAAGACTTTGTCTATCTTTTACTGTTTACCAGTTTATACAAAAGTCATTCAGAATGAAGAGGATTTAAGAGGTTATCCTCAGAAAATTCAAGTTATACATTTTATTTGTTATGTAAGTATGTGGTATTTTGGATATTAGGAGTAGTTTGGAGCGGGGGATTTTCTTAAAAATCTTTGTGTCATATATTTGGTATTTAACCGACTTTTCGTTTTTGAGTTAAACTGTTGACAGACAGGAAGTCTCAAAGCGAGTATTTCCGATGAAATCTCGATACAGAATTTTTGCGTGGGATGAGCATTACAGAAGGCAGTTTAAGCCAGCTTCAGTAGGCTGTGAAAGCCACTGCCTTTGTGTGCCAATGAAATATTCCAATAGAATAGATATCGTGGTTGGCAGGGAGGTTAAACCCTCCGTTAGGGCTTAACCAAAAAACAGACGTTGAGTAAATGGGTTTAAGTGAAAACCTGTTAACGCGTGAGAGGGAACGCTGATTTCCTCGGGCGAAAAAGGTGCAGGAAATGAAGAAAGAAAAAGAGAGGAGAAAAAAAAGTCTAATTCCCTGTGATGAGTTTTTCAAATTAACTACAGAGACGGGACGAATTAAAACTGTCCTCTTTCCTTGGATTAGAGGAAGACCTTTCTGCGTTCCTCACGTTTCGCTGCAACGGCACGTGGTGTGCGTTTGCTGGAAAATAAAGTTTAGGGCAAGTTTGTTCCAGTAGGGGATTTCAGTTGGCTCAAAAAAAAATAATAAATAACTCTGATGCGATACTCACATGACTTTATCCACCCTCTATCGTTTATTAAAGGGTATACAAACTATTTTGCTAATCCAAATATGCTTTGCAGAAATAACTACGGGGGTAATCCAGAAAGACCCAGACGTTTTGAAATAAACAATTAACAAAATGCAAATATCAACTTTTATTATGTACATTTGAAAGGTACACTCTTAAGCTATTTTTCTACATAATCACCATTCAAATTGAGGCATTTATCATACCATGGCACAAGTTTTTCAACACCCTCTCTGTAGAAATCAGCCGCCTGCGACTTCAACCACTGGTTTACACCGGCATGCAGTTCAGTATCAAAGCATCAATTTGATGCACCAAACTCCGTGAAATTTGGGGAAAATGTTCCGAAAGTTCTGTAATCGTGAAACGACGATTTTCACGAATTTTGTCATCGATTTGTATTGACAGTTCATCAGTCATAAGGCTAGGCCTACTACTGCGATCCTCGTCGTGAACATTGGTACGGCCATTTTTATAACCCACGCACCAATGCCTGACTCGGCTTTCACTCATTATTCCCTGCCCGTAAACATCACAAAGTTGACGATAAATTTCAATTGGTTTGTTCTTTTTAGCCAACCGAACTTCACAAGTGGCGGGATTTTCTATTGCAGCGCCATTTTAACAACTCACAGAGAGCAGAGTCCTCACGCTACCACAGCTGGATGCGTACTGAATGTAGGAACGTTCTGACAACAAGATGGCGGCTCTAGCCCTACTCATCGCCACGATAGGCTAAAAGGTCTGGGACTTTCTGGACTGCCCTCGTACATTACACATTTCGTTATACATATACACAGCGGTAGTTTACCAACTGCAGCTATACGCTGCCTTAAACTTCCATACTCTTTCCCTGCAATCCCGAGAAACAACTGAATCTTGAAAGGACTTAAAAGGATGACAAATGAAGAATTCGAAGCTTTAATAACGGCTTATGCCGCAAAAGGCTTATATGAAATAAATTGTGTGTTTTAAAAAGAGCTACGTTCTTTGTGTAGTACGTTTTCGTCTATCGCTTAACGTTTACCAGTTATACAAGGTTATATAAAATTTCTTCACAGGCTATTCCCAGAAATTTCAAGATATACATTTTATTTGTCAAGTAAGTATCTTTATGCTCGACCATGCCAAAATGTAGTAGATATTTATACGACTGGTAGCAGCAGTTTAATGAGCCTCATTAAAGTACACCTGTTCATTAAAGTATTGGTATTCGACCAATCAGAAGCGATCACGTAACATTGTGAAAGCGCAAGTATCGATTATTCCGCGTAGTACGTCTCACAACGCTAGTAACTTTGACACAGGTGCTACAAGGTCATTGTATTGTAACCATAGATAAAGGAATAACGATTGTGACACATCACTCAAACGAGAAACGATTATGAAACCTTTCATTTAGACACATGGTCGAGCATAAACAGTCGTATGAAACTTGACTATAATGGTGATTAAAACGCTCGTATGATAATTATTAACGTCGCTTCGCTCGCTCGGTTAATAATAATACTCGCGTTTTAATTACTACCATTATAGTCTCGTTGCATAATATACTATTATGATATAGTATTTTAATCAAAATCGTTAGAGCCATTTTTCAGAAAATAAAAAAAAAATCGGGAAATCTTCCATGTAAAGGGTAATTTGGGGTGGGGGGACTTTATTGAAAACCTTCGTGTCGCATCTTTGGTAGGTACTGCACTTAAATACCAAGTTTGGTATCCGACTTTTCGTTCTTGCGTTATGATGCTCACAGACAGGTAGACACACCATGCGTACCTTTTTCTAAAAACATTTTTAGGATTTAGGGACCCTCAAAACACGTATTTCAGGTGAAAAATGTATACCGAATTTTTGGGTGGAACGCAATACTTTTTCTACCAACTGTGTAACGTGATAGAGAAAGTAAAAGGATTCATTAAAACAAATCATGTATGTGAATTGTTTTCATGACATTAAGCAGGAATTTCTCGTTATTGCGAATTTTCAAATAGTTATACATTTGTGAGTGCTAAGTCAGCAATCATTTGTTTCTGTTAGCGTACATGGAGTGTTGAACATACAAGCCTGTTACACAAGCTTGAAATTGTGATGAGAGTGCCCTACTAATGGAAGCGGCACTAAAAGCAAGAAAGGCAGGCCGGTCGGCCGGTCGGTCCCAAGCCACGTTATAGCACTCTCTTAAGTGACCACGTTAAAGAGCAGAGTGGCGTCACACCCAAGGGTTTTCCTTTCTTGTGCAGTTTGTAAAGGGGAATCACGGCATTCTTCCCCCTCCTCCCATTCAGTTCATTTTTATACACACTAGCTGCAAATTCAAACATATTCACTATATACTACCAGCAGAATTTACACTTAAAAATATAAATTACAATATTGCTGGTATTGAGACCTTTTAATTTGATTATCTCACCTTCATTTTACAAAATTTCCCATTCACACGGGAAATATTTCAAATTGCCTCCTATTTAACATTTTTCAACCCCATCTTTCATTAGGGGAGGTTCTTTTTACTTTCTCTACCACGTATAGTAAGTAGGGGAAGTATTGTATTCCATCCAAAAATTCGATACCGAGATTTCACCGGAAATACATGTTTTGAGACCCCTGAATCCAAAAAAAGTATTTTTGGAAACATGTCCGTGTGTGTGTATGTGTGTGTGTGTGTGTGTGTGAACATTTTTCGAAAATTTTAATTTTCTCAAAAAATGGCTCTAACGATTTTGATTAAAATATCATATGTTTAAGATATTTTCATGACAAATGAAATGTATATCTCGAATTTTCTGGAAATGTCTCCAAAAGTATGCTTCATTGTGAACGACTTTTACATAACTGGTAAACCATAAGAGATAGACATAATTTTACTACACAAAAAATGTAGATCGCGTTAAAATACACAATTTATGTCATATACATTTTTTTGTTGTTGAGTGAACCATTTTCGAGATATTGCTTGTTATTCCCTTAAATTTTCCAATACTTATACTTTTTCTCAAATGGGAATTCGTTATTCATTTTTTTTTGTCCTGGTAATGCAAAGAGAATGGAATACTCCTCATAACAACCAGCTCTTAAAACATTTGACTATCGCTTAAAGCCTACCATATTCCCCTTGCATCTACAAGAAAATTAGCAATAAGATTAACATCTCGATTAACATGAAGCATATGGAGAATAAGCGTTTGTAAAAGTAGGTTGTACAAGAGTAAGAAAGTCATGTGAGTGTAACATATCAGAATTTTTTTTGTATTTCCGTTCCTGAAAGTAGGAAGTAACATTTATCCCTGTATTTAGCGAATGTATGGAGCAAATTAGCCCATTCCTGCTGAGAATACTTAAAATTGCCTTCCCCCGAACATTTTCCACGCCCTCTTTCGCTATAAGCGTTTTTGCGACAGCATTCCCACAGTAGTTTTACTCATGTCATAAAGTATGTGTGTGCCAAATTTTGTCGGAAGCGGTGCAAGGATGTTAATACTACTGGGACAACACACACCCACACACATACCGAGGCTACAATATACGAGAGGTTACCTACTAAAAGTTTAACTTTTCACATGTTTCCACCATTGAGGGATAAGTCACTAGAATCTGATGATGTTCGGTGATGGTGATGATGATGAGATGAGGTTTAAGGGCGCTAAACAGTTAAGGTCATCAGCGCCCTTACAAAGTATAAAATTTACAATCCAAAATTAAAAGACAGGTAAAAAACAGCATAATTAAAAAACGGGACACAAACCCGCGATGTCCAAAAGGTAAAAAAGAAAACACCAATTCCAAAAACGAACACACTAAAAGCATGGTCAATAAAAGAGTAAAGCAACGTGTCAAGAACTGTAGAATGCCAGGGACACGAGCGCCAGTTGTCCACTGGGGAGGAGATGTCCCATGAAAAAGACAATATAAAATCACACAGTCATAAGACGCTCAGCGCATCAAATACGCCGATTAAAACCAATGTCACTGATAAAACGTAAAAGACATTCTACAGCACGCGCGTCGTCTGCCAAAACGTCGGCTATGCCAACAGGCAGACCAACACGAACGCGCCGTGGAGCTAAAACTTGACACTCTGTTAAAATGTGACGCACCGTTAAGGGTGCATCACACTGCTCACAGAGCGGTGCGGAGTCACCACTGAGCAGGTATCTATGGTTAAAAAGACAATGTCCGATTCGTAAACGAGCTAAAAGTACCTCTTCCCGACGACACGAACGAGAAGAGGTACCCCAGACTAACGGGAGAGGCTTAACCTCCCGCAACTTGTTCCCCCGGAGGGCTGTCCACTCATCGCGCCAAAGCGAGAGGATGCGGCTACGTAAAATAACAAACAAATCTGTGGAGAGAAGAACAGAGGTAAAATATCTGGGTAATAAAATCGCCGATCTGGCAGCGGCGTCGGCAGACTCATTACCTGAGATGCCCACATGACCTGGAAGCCACAAGAGGGAGACGCTGATGCCAGAGACACCAAGCGAGTGGAGCAGGTCATGTATGCGCTGTACGAGAGGGGTGGGGTGGGGTGATGTTCGGGTTGTAGGTTTCATTCATAACCCAACTTCTCCGCCAATACGCACCTGTTACGTGTATTGGAAAGGCCAGTTATATTGTATCTGTTACGTTGGTTTCCTGTTTATGTATTCAAGGTGTTCAAACTGCACGCCGAACACTAGTCACCAACTGACTGATGCACTGATTATAATATTAATTATATTACTATTTATATTAGATTAGTTGTATTAATCAGGCTAATTATGCGAGAATTTAATTATTCTCAGGTTTTTTGTTAATTATTAATATTTGCAGTTAACTAGATATTTGAATTGTTTTAGCAACTTTTGGTATAAGGGTTGTCTGTGTGGGGTTTTATTTTTAGAGGAAGATCTGTGCAGAAGAAAACCAAGAAATTTAATTGTTTGGTTTAGGCAAGTACGCCGAAATCATATTAAAGCAAAACTATAAGTTGTTCTTCATACTATTACAGTAGGTACAGTAATTTACAAGTTTAATAACATACACATTGAGGCAGTATTTTTAACACTTAAATGATTTCAATCAAATTATATAATATGTAACTTCAATAACAGCCCGCCTTAAAGTAATATGTGTATGTAACAATATATAAAAAGTGTATATTACAGTCATTGTAAATGTTTATATTATTGCATACATGTGTAATAATGTTATGTGAATGTATTACGTAATTTAATAATATAGGAGCTGTGAGAATAATAGGTTAAAAGTTGCTAACAATGAGGTAACCTTGAGGCAATAATGAATTTGAAAGTTTAAATGCTACTAGTCATTATTGGAGCAACAATAATGTAAATTTTGAGACAGTTTAATAAATAGTCAATCAACAACCAGAAAAAGCTTTAGTTAAAATGAAGGTATTCTGTTGGAGTAGGATTAGCCAATCAGAGACTTGAAATACAGAAGTTTACAAATTTAGGCGGTAGAAATCAAGTCAGCTGCTTGTAAACAGCGCTCATAACTGGACAGTGTAGACAGTGTTCCTAACCGGACGCGAGATGTGTCCTCGAGAAATATAATACGTATTCAGTGTGAGATGAAAATAGTTTATGTGTTAAAAAGTGCAAGTAATTAATTTAAAAAAAAATCTCACAACTCTCTCTATATCAGTGAAGTGTTATTTAAATCGTGTCAAGCATTAATAAAAGGAGTGAAGTAAAATTATAATCTGTGTAAGCCTACATTCTTTAGTCGCACCACAACCCTGCAAAGAGAAACAGGTCTCTAACAATAATACTAACGCAGCCGAGGCAAACATAAATATATAATATTTAAAGAAACAGTCAAATTACAAAGTTAATATTTTTAAACATTTTGGGGGGGCAAAGGCCACCGGAAAGTAAATTTGGGACGAAGGCTACCGGGTACATACGTGCGGTTGCAACTACTTCAAGTTCGGCTCCCAACAGTTGAAATATAATACAACTCTTTCAATACAACCTACTTCAAATTGACGGCCAAAACGTGGGGCAAATAACGTAAAGATACTATCTACTTCAACATGTTATATAAATTAAGTCCACAGCACGGTTCAATGCTTAATTTAACACAAGGTGCATCCAGGTTATAGGTAGTCAGCGGTTATGGCGAAAAAGGAAGGTGATGACCAAATCTTTATACTGAAGAAAAGAATATTACAGATTACTATATATGATATGAAATGATGTAATACTAGCGGAAGACTGAAATTCTGCGTCTTTTGTAAATAGATTGTCTGGTGATTTCACTGGTTATATATCTGAGACACAAGTTAGAACGTTGACCGGCCTGACATGCGGCATCAGCCATCTCTGTTTTACTAAGTAGAGTTAGGTCGTGCACGCGCGCATACGTACGTAAATAAACAAATAAATACATCCTCGCTTCATTACTCATGGTATAACAACCTCCTGGGGTGGAAAGAAGGAAAAGAAATCACATGACTTTCTCTACTCTTGTACAAACTATTTTTACAAACGCTTATTCTCCATCTACTTCATGTTAATCGAGATAAACATTTGCAGACTCTATCTTATTGCTAATTTCCTTGTAGCTGTAAGGGGAATATATATTTACAAGGGCAATATAGAAATACAGTAGCCTTTAAGCACATACATATCTCTTAATAGCTGGTTGCTGCAGCACCATTCCCTTTGCCACAGATTAATACTCTTTGCATATACAAGATAAAAAAATGAATAACGAATTCCCATTTGAGAAAATAAGTATTGAAAAATTTAAGGGAATAACAAGTAATATCTCGAAAATGGTTCACTCAACAACAAAAATGTATATGAGACATAAATTGTGTATTTTAACGCGATCTACATCTTTTGTGTAGTAAAATTTTGTCTATCTCTTATGGTTTACCAGTTTACCAAAAGTCGTTCACAATGAAGAATACTTTTGGAGACATTCCCAGAAAATTCAAGATACACATTTTATTTGTCATGAAAATATCTTAAACATATGATATTTTAATCAAAATTGTTAGAGCCGTTTTTGAGAAAATTAAAATTTACGAAAAATCTTCCATGTAAAGGGTATCCTGGGGTGGGGGGATTTTCTTGAAAACCTTCGTGTCGCATCTCTGGAAGATACTGAACCTAAATACCAAGTTTGGTGTTTATCCGACTGTTCGTTTCTGAGTTATGCTGTTCACAGACAGACACACACACGGACATGTTTCCAAAAATGCTTCTTTTTTTTATTCAGGGGGTCTCAAAACATGTATTTCCGGTAAAATCTCGGTATCAAATTTTTGGGTGGATTACAATACTTCCCCTACTTACTATACGTAGTAGAGAAAGTAAAAGAGAAAAAGAGAGAGAGAGAGAAAGCAAGAATCTCGAACTTTCAAGCATGTCCATTAGGAAACGCTTAGGAAAGGTCTATTCTTGCAAAATGCAATATTTCGAGAACTGTTAAAGCTAGTGGGAAAATTGACATAAATTCGTATTTTAATGACCAGGTATAGGGATTCTTAAGCAGTTGGCTTCAAGCTACACCTACACTTAAACCGTTATCAATACACAGAATGCAAAACAACAGAGGCCAAGAGTCACTGATAGGCACGATTTTGTCTATATCTTGTAATTTCCTAGTTATACAAAATAAAATAAAGGGGACTCCATGGATAATTTATAGAAAATTAAAGATATGTTTTATTTCTCATGCCAATATTAACAAACAACGGTATTTTAATCAAAACATTTAGAGCATTTTGAGAAAATCAAAAGTAACGAGTCGTTGCTATAAGATTTTCGTAAGATGCTGAACTTAAGGGGACCGAAATGTGAAAATTGAGCAAGAATGATAAAAAGATTACAACTTTGGCATATTAATTTATATCTGACTCTCTGGAAACGTCTTCATGTAAATGTTTTTGTTATCGGAGCGAAAATGAGAGTGTTACGTGAAGATTTAAACAACCGCAAGCGGAAGGCGTGGTTGTTCATTTGAGGCTTTTTCTGATATTTCTAGCATCTTTTCCACAATTTCTAGAAATATTTTTGCAAAATTTGCTACAAACATGTTAATGAATTTCTAAATTAATTATTCTAAGTAAAATTGTACCTATTTAATAAAAATACATAAGCACAATTTCAGGACAGTTTTTCTGAGTAAATTTTCTGGAGATTTTTTTTCTCGGTTGTAATATTTTAGACATTTGTCAGCATGCTCCTTACGATACAATTTTTAAGTTACTATAGTGAAACTTTAGAAATACAGTTTCCCCAATATACGCTAACTAAAGCTTGCTATAAGGCAAATGTGTTACGCTACCAAGAACACACAACTTAGATATGTATATATATATATTTTTTTTGCAAAAACTAGTTTTTTTTAAATCAATAAGGAACATAAATCCGAAATGTTGTTTAAGAATTATGAAAATTCATCATAAGGAGCACTTTGTGTAAAATAACCTAAATATGTGTTTTAAAATGCATAATTCAAGAACGACTTAACATTATATGCACCGAATTTTGGAACCACAGGCCTTCTTTACAAAGATACAAAATGTGGTAAAAATTACAGAACACTCAGTGAAATACTTTGGATTTTGGAAAATTCACCGATCGGTTCCCATTAGAATTTATCAGATATTTCGTTTCTGAGTTATGTTCTTCCCTGCCCCCCCAAACAATGTATATCTTGAATTGGTTAGATTCGTGCAGACACCTACCTATCTATTCCATGTTAATCGCTTGGTTCCTGTCTGAATATCCTTTTAATGAAGTAATTCTCGTATTTGAATGTTGGCATGCATGTCAGGGCGACTGCAGGTTTTGCTTCGCTCCTACCCGAGGTAATTTGTATGAAATGATGTACAGAAGGCGGTAATGAAGTCATTCCTTGGCAACGATTATAGGTCGCATGCCATAATTAGCCGTTTATGCATGATTTTGTATGTGATCACTGCCTAATAATAGTACAAGGATTGCAGAAAGTACTTTGCATGATCCTTATTTTTTTCCCCACATGGGTTCTTTTGTAATAAAAACTGGTTTACAATATGCGAGCAGTTGTTTGTACTTGTAACCAAGTTCATATTGCTTAATGCGAGGTTATTTCTAGTCAAAAATGTGAATAGAAAATAAACTTTTGTATTAATAGGTATTATAATACATATTAACATACATACACGGGGTTCCGTCCACTTTGTTCGAACAGGCAACCTAAATGACATCAGGGATTATAAAATATCTACGGTTTTATTATTTCATTACGTACGACTGCTTGCTTTTGTTTCTGTTATTTTATTTAAAAGCGTTCTGGTATTGCCAACACTGTTACAACGCAGGTTGTGTTTGGGCGTACTAACATTTAGTTTTGATTCTTACATCGATCTAACCGACATACTTTTTATTTTATTTATTTGTTTGTTAGTTTAACGTGGCGGCGCCGTGGCCGAGTGGTTAGACCGCTCGCCTCCCACCGAGGCGGCCCGGGTTCAATCCCAGGGACCTGCATGTGGGATTTGTGGTGGACGAAGCGGCGTCTGGGCGGGTTTTCTCCGGGTTCTCCGGTTTCCCCCGCCATTCATTCCACCAACTGCTCCATCATCACCTTTCCTTTCAACCATTTCACCAACATTTCGTTTCATCTACTTCCTTCATCCCATACCAGGCATCGGGCTGATCACCCATCCTGGATGCTCTGTCTGATCCATGAGTGTCTGCTCCTCGACGGGCCTCTGACCCCGGGCACCCGCTTGTAAGTCCTGAAGGAATGAATAGTTTAACGTTCAACAGGGTAGGTTGTATTGGATGCTCAAATGGACCCAGGATTCATAGAATTATCCGATATTCCTCTTCTCATGATAAGAGAAAAGCATGGAAGAAATCTTATCCAGGTAACTCACCTGAACCGAGAATCGAGCTCGGAAGGCAGACACGCTCTGCGGAGGTGGAATGACATGTTTATGTATACATCGTATACTATTATGTTTATAATATGAATATTAATATTCGTAATACATTGCAGTATAGTAAACGGTTGAGGGAGGAGTTGTTTTGCTCTATCCCACCGCTGCCACCAAAAAGAGCAGGTATAAAGAGTTTTACTTTCATAAGAATAATTTGTAGAAGCTATATAAAAATAAGCTGTAGTCGATAGAGCAAAATTGTAAAGATTATTAAAGTGATAAAAGTGATTAAAATGGAAGGATATAAAGTGATAAACTATGAACATTTGAAGGTTGAAGAGAATAATCTTATACATTGGTTAGTAATTAAGTAAAGGGCATATTTAAGACACTTGATATTTTAGTAATTAAATAAATACAAGGCCAACAAATTAAATTCAAATAATATAATTATGTAATAGCACCTTATTATATAACAACAAAGAAATAGCTTGTAGTTTGCAAAGTTAATAAGGTTTAAAAATTGGAATTCTACTTTTAGATTAGGCAGGACGGTGGCTACCAGTAGTTATGAGTCAAGTTAAAGTGAAAGGGGTCTGCTAACTAGTTGCTGGGACTGCTGGTTTTCATACAGGTGTCTACTGCCTTGAGGGTTTAAAATTCCAGTATATTTCCAGTGTCAGTTTTGACAAAATTCCAGTGCTGCATCGAGTCATATTGCAGTAAAACTGCAGCTGAACAACTTTACCGTTTTGTTTCCTCAATACGAAGCTGTGTTTATTACTAGCTGCCAAACCCGATGTTCATTTTAAATCTCAAATGATAATTTATTTAAATGTACTCTTTATGACATTATTGTACAATAATCTGGAAGATTTTTACGCTGATTTCTCGCCATTACGTCTTAGAACAGTAATTTCATAAAACTCCCATGCTAGTCATAATAATGGACCAAAACTCACTGATATTCACAGAAATGGGGATGAAATATCAGCACATTTTGTATTTATCTTAGTCTCCCCCGAAGTCCTTCCACGCAACAAGCTTCAAAATTCTGGAAATGCTGTATAGCCCGTAAAAAAATATTAGGGGTGAAAGATCATCCAAAAGTTTGAGTCATTTTTACACAAGAAGAAAAGTTATAAAACAATAGATATCATGCAAAACAATAACATTCAAAAAATAATTATTCGATTAACAAGGTCTTCCAAGAACCAAGAACCTGAAAACTTAATCTGAAATAAATCAATGCTATATGGATATTGTAGCACCCCTATCTAGGGTGTCTAGCCCGAGGGGTGACATACACCGGAGGGAGGTAGGTGGAGAAGAGCGGATCGGCATCGGGGTTGGTAGGTAGGGCGTAGGCGAATGCGTTATAGGAAGAGGCGTCAAATAAAAGGCCCAGGGGGTGTATAAAAACTAAGAGTTGTATTCATACATAATGTACACGGTTGCAGTTAGGGGCGGCGTTGGATAGCTTGGCGGCCAGGGTGATCGAGAACTTAACACTACTGCATCTTACCTGTACGTTAGTGAGGTGTGGATGTATGCACTCATTAAAAGTTAAATTAATTATGATGGTGTGAAATATCCCTTGTTGCTCAGAGCTTCGCCGTCGAGTCGTCAACCAGACGAGAGTGAGAGAGACCCCTGTGACCTCGACTTGCGGCCATTAAATATCCTTTTGACTGCTGACACAGCCCGTGTGTTACAAAGGCTTCAGGGTTTCGACATTTTATCACCTATTGGCAATACTAACGTAAGTCTTGATATTCTGTTCGAACCTCGCTACAATATTTTAACGAAAATGTTCACTATCTAATCACTAATTCCAATATCATTTCAGTACATTCAGTGTGTAAAAGAATTCAAGCATATTACCCTATATCGAGTATCAGTAGACATCCCGCCGTAGTAGAGAGGGTATGTCACGTTTTTGTTCTTTAGTTGGCTGATTAGGTTTTAATCTATATAACAGGATTAATGTATATACTAATGAATGGAAACAAATTATATATGAAGCAAATAATAAATTATGAATTTGGAATATACGTCCAAGTTTAAATATGCAGATGCCAGAATGATATATTACAAATTTATTTTATTATGGGTGGAGAAAGCCATGTGAATGTTTCATATCAGTTACCGAGCGGGATGGCTCAGGCGATTACGTCTGCGGCCCGCATTCGGGAGGTATTGGGTTCGATTCCCGTGGCCGAGCTTCCTGACCCATGGGTTCTTTCGGGGATTTCCCCGCGTCGCAGGCGAATGCTGGGAAGGATCATTACATCCCCCGAAATTCCTGTCCTTCCATTTCTTCTCATTTCACTTCACTCTTCATCTGCTTGGTCTGTTTCGGTAGGAGGTATCGCCGTGGCATGGCAGGGGAACAGGACGCTCTAAGGAAACCTTCGTCCTCCAGGTCCCGGACCTCCCAAGGGATGTGTAAGTCTAAGTGGGAGAGGGATCCGGCTACACCAGCCAGCACCCGAGCAATTCATATATGTAATTGGTAGAGACTCTGCAATCTGCCTGTCGTGCTCACTGGTCAGGCCACCCTCTGTCTGCTCTCACCTCATCCCTGCCTCCCGGGGGGGGGGGGGCGTGAGGACCATAGGTACAAAAGAGCTGCGTAGGTCAGGGTGCTAACTTCCCCTCCGTACCTAGTCCTATCCTAACATGTCACATTACTTTCTCTACTACGTATAGTAAGTAGGGGAAGTATTGTATTCCACCCAAAAATTCGATACCGAGATTTCACTGGAAATACATGTTTTGAGGTGCACTGAATGCATATAAAGCATTTTTGGAAACGTCCGTGTGTGTGTCTGTGTGTCTGTGAACAGCATAACTCAGAAACGAACCGTCGGTTAAACACCAAACTTGGTATTTAGGTTCAGTATCTTCCAGAGATGCGACACGAAGGTCTTCAAGAAACTCCCCCACCCCAGATTACCCTTTACATGGAACATTTTTCGAAAATTTTAATTTTCTCAAAAATGGCTCTAGCGATTTTGATTAAAATATCATATATTTAAGATACTTTCATGACAAATAAAATGTATAACTTGAATTTTCCGGGAATGTCTCCAAAAGTATTCTTCATTGTGCATGACTTTTGCATAACTGGTAACCATAAGAGATAGACAAAATTTTACTGCACAAAAAATGTAGATCGCGTTAAAATACACAGTTTATGTCATATAAATTTTTTGTTGTTGTTGATTGAACCATTTTCGAGATATTGCTGGTTATTCCCTAAAATTTTCCAATACTTATACTTTTTCTCAAATTCGTTATTCATTTTTTTTATGTCTGGACATACAAAGAGAATGGAATGCGCCACATAGCAACCAGCGCTTAAAAGATTTGACTATCGCTTATAACCTACCATATTCCCCTTGCACCTACAAGAAAATTAGCAATACGATTGACATCACGATTAACATGAAGCATGTGCAGAATAAGCGTTTGTAAAAATAGTTTGTACAAGAGTAGAGAAAGTCATATGAGTGTAACGCATCACATTTTTTTTCTTTGTCCTGGACATGCAAAGAGAATGGAATACTCCACATAGCAACCAGCTCTTAAAATATTTGACTATCGCTTAAAGCCTACCAATTCCCCTTGCATCTACAAGAAAATTAGCAATAAGATTAACATCTCGATATCTCGATTAACATGAAGCATATGGAGAATAAGTGTTCGTAAGAATAGTTTGTACAAGAGTAGAGAAAGTCATGTGAGTGTAACACATAAGATTTTTTTAGTTATGCCTATATTTCCAGTGTAATCTCTATATTGAATTTTTGGGTGGAATGAAATACTACTTCTACCTATTACAGGTATGTTGCTAGAGAAAGTAAAAATTATATAAACAAATGTGACCCACATACACTGCAGTATGGAATTCTGAAACGTCACCTGTCAGGTACGTGACGTATTACATGTTTTAATTTGTATTGCGCTTTTCTTCATTAGCATGCCTTTCTCTCGTTTTGACACTTTCATCTTCCGAAATGCATATTTGATATGATGCATGTGACAATACCGTCAGTATCAATAAAGCTATAGCGAACGCCGTGCATGAGCGACTTTCATTTCGCTCAACTATATATAAAAACGTTTTCTTGTTTATACAGTCCAGTTCAACAGCTGAATTATTGATACAGCTCGCCAGTTGAGAGCGTGGAGAGAAAAACAAAACAATGTTTACTTCGGTGCGTCAGGGGAAATCAATTCAACCTTTACTTTGCGTGAAATGCTTTCAAAAATTCTCTGCATTGTTCTGTCAAACGATTCTATACGTGGAATACGGGACGAAGTCGAGTATTTTCCGAGATTCTGCTGCACACATGAATATTGCATACTATTATTTTATCTACCACGTACCCAGTAGGTAGAGAAGGTATCCAATTCCACTCAAAATACGATATCGAGAACTTCACCGGAAATATATGTTTTGAGGGGCCCTTTGAATAAAAAAAAAGTATTTTTAGAAAAAGGCCCATGAAGTGTCTGTGAGCACCACAGCTCTTAGTATTTAAATTCAACATCTTACAATGATGCAACACAAAGATTTTCAAAAAGTCTCCCCGACCACATGGAAAAAGTTTCGAAGTTTTGTATTTTCTCAAAAATGGCTTTATTGATTTTTATTAAAGTACGTAGAATTAAAATATTTACATGCCAAATAAAAGTATATCTGGAATTTGTGGGAATAGCCTGTGAAGTCCTCTTCATTCGGAAGGAATTTGCATAATTTTGTATAACTGCTAAGCGTTAAGACATAGAAAGAAACGTACAACACAAACATTTTGATGTGTTACATTCACATAACTTTCTCTCGTCTCTATCGTTTATTAATAGTGTACAAATTATACTTACGAAAACTTATTTTCCCATGTACTTCATTTTAATCGAGATAAAGCGTTGCAGAAATAGCTACATTATACATTTCTTTATAGATACAAAGAAAACAGCAATTGTCATATGTTTAAGAACTGGACGCTATATGCTGGTCTTAAAATTGAAGTAGAATATATTTGTTAGCCCCACGTTTGGGTGCCAATTTGAAGTGTGTTATATATGTTATATTTGTTGGTAGTTGGTAGATGCTTCATGTTTATATGCACCACGTATGGAAGCCAATTTGTCGCGGTCACTTCGTGTTATCTTATTTCTGAGCGCCTGTTATTGTTTTACTACTTTGAATGTTGGGTTCATTGTCCTCCGGCTAGCTATTATTTCTCGGTCGAGCAAATCTCTTGAACAGGGTGTGTAAACGGAAAGGATTTGTTACTGAAAGATAACACTGATAAAAGAATTTGTTTTTTACACTTTTATTACCGTCACACATTATTCAATTTCACATATTATTCTTAATACACGCCCGACTGAAACTGTTATGTTTTCTAATGTTACTATAATCACTTATTTGCCGCACTTTATTAATTCGCGTATTTCACATTTATAACTAACTTTACGACGCGAGAGATTCTGTAGAATTGCGTAACGTGTACTTTATGTATGCTTCCGTTGAACTACGCGAGGTATAACTCACGAATACTTATGTTGAACTGATCGACGTATTACACGCGAATGCTTCTGTTGGACTGTGCGACGTGTAATGCACAAATGTTTCTGTTGGACTGTGCGACGTGTAACGCGTGGATGATTTTGTTGAACTGGGCAATACTTGCCTCTGGCTTTAGCTTTTTATACTCCCACACCCTAATATGCCTAAAGATTATAACCGAGCTGCTATTGGTTAATAAAACGCGCCAACATTAGCGTCTATTTTTATATCCAATCAAAATTACGAAAACATATGCTTTAAGGAAAATATTCCCGCCATTTCTAAGAAAAGCGCGTCAATCTGACGTCATTTGCTTGTCTCTAACAATTGATAAACACTCACCCCCTCGCTCATTGTTACCCGCTCTTATTGTCAGTTTCAGTGAGGCCGTGTAAACTTATTTCCTAACAATGCTTATAATTAACAAACATCTCAAATCAATGTCATACAATAATGCTTATTTACACTACAATCACTCTGGCATTTACATTATTGTGATACAAACTACTGCCACAAAAGTCCATTTTGTTTCCATGACAACGCAAGAAACAGCTGAAAATTGGCGCGATTTAAAAAGAGTAACGAAAGTATTGAACAAATCGAAACATTAATAACGAATATCTCGGAAATGACTCATACCATTAAAAAGTTATTTGAAATAAATGGTGTGTTTTAAAGACGTCTACATTTTTTGTAAAGTACGTTTTCGTCTATCACTTAACGTTTACCAGTTATGCAAGATTATACAAAATTTCTTCCGAATGAATAGAACTTCACAAGCTATTCCCAGAAAATTCAAGATATACGTTTTATTTTTCATCTAAATATCATTAGTATATGGTGTTTTAATCAAAATCTTTTAAGTCACTTTTTAGAAAATCAAAAAATTCTAAAAATACTCCATGTAAAGGGTAGTTGGTGGTGGGGAATTTTCTTGAAAACCTTGGTGTCGCGTCTTTGTAAGGTACTGAAGTTAAATACCAAGTTTGGTGTTTATCTGACTATTCGTTTTTGAATTATACTGTTCACATACACACACGAACCTTTTTCTAAAAATACTTTGTATGGATTCATAGGTTCTCAAAACGTGTATTTCCGGTAAAATATTTGTATCAATTTTTTTTGGGTGGAATACAATACCTTCTGTACGTAAAAGCCCATTATTTATTTGAAATAACTTTTTTTTGTGGCATCGGCCACTTCCGAGATATGGGTTGTTATTGGTTTGAATTTTGTGGTACTTTTGTCACCTTTTGCTTTTCTACCACGTATAGTGTGAACGCCTTGAAGACATGTACGGTCCATCCTGCGGCAGAATGGTTTTAAAAGCTATCATGTCGAACGCTACGTCCTTGCCGATGATCACCATACAAGACCTTGTGGCGAGTCATGCATCACCGAACACCATTCAGGACAGGTCAGTGAACAATCTTCCAACGGAACTAACTCAATGTGTAAAATCAGACAGTTCTGTGCCGCAAAGACGTTTTCCATTTTTACTTTCTCTATTATATACTTATAATAACAAGAGGAAGTATTGTATTGCACCCAATAATTTAATGTCGGGAATCCACCGGAAATACAGTATTGAGGCCCGCTGAATAAACCGAACGTTTCTAAAAGGCGCGCGCGCGCGTGGGTGTGTGATATTTATCGGAATTCAAGTTTTACAGCTGTGCTGTTCAAACTCGGCATTTAAATGTAGTATCTTTCAAATACGCGATTCAAACGTTTTCAAGAAAATCTGAGAAGGTTGATGCCCCACGTATGGTACAAACTTTCCGGTGGCCTTCGCCCCACGTTTAAAAAAATCAACGTTGTATTTTAATGTTTATTTAAATATTATATATGTATGCCTCGGCTGCGTCAGTAGTAATTTTTTAGAACACGTATCTCTTAGCAGGGCTGCTGTGGCTAAAGAACAAGGCTTACACAAATTATAATTGCATTATACTTTGTTTATTAATCCTTCACACGATTAAATAACACTTCACTGATATATCCTACTCTAGAGCTGTGAGATTATTGTTAATTGTACTTTTTAAACACATAAACTTTATATTATTCTCACCACAATGAATTTTTATGTCTCACATTGAACACGTTTACCGCTCGGGTACGCAATCTTGTAGCGTCTGCCGCCTCAATTTGTAAATTTCCTCTATTTAAGTCTCTGATTGGCTAAGCCTACTCCAATAGAATACTTTTATTCAACTTTTAGCTTTACTACCTGTTGATTGGTTATTTATAAACTGTTTTAAATATTATATTATTGCTCCAATAATTACTAGTAGCATTATTAAACTTTTTAATTTATTGTTGTCTCAACGTTACCTCATTGTTAGCAACTTTCGGCTTCTACAATGCAATTCTGTTTGCTACGGAAGGTATTTTGCTTCTATTCTCACAGCTCCTACATTGTTAAATTTAGTAATACAATGACTGTTACATACACTTTATATATTATATTATACACATATTGCTTTAAGGCGGGCTATTATTATATTTTATATTATATAATTAGACTGATATCATTTAAGTGTTAAAAATACTGCCTCAAATCCCATCACCCCGTACTATACTTTACATGGAACATTTTTCTTTATTTTTGATTAAAAAGGTTCTAACGTTTGTGATGAAAATAGCATATATTTAAGAGACAATTTACATGACAAATAAAAAGTATATATTGACTTTACTGGGAATAGCCTGAGGTGAAAGGAACTTTGTATAATTTTGTGTAACTGGTAAACCATAAAAGATACACGAAAACAAAAATTGCAGATCACTTTAAAACAAACAATTTATTTCAAATAACTTTTTTGTGGCATCAGCCATTTCCGAGATGTGCGTCATTACTGGTTTGAATTTTTCAATACTTAGCCATTTAAGTGCTGTCGCTATTCAGTTGTTTCTCGCGATGTCTTGGAAAGAGCAAGTAATTTCAATAAACTTGTCACTATCGATTGGGTTTCCTTTATCTCTCTTAAATGTACAACGAAATGTGTAATGGAATTATTTCTGCAAAGTCAAGTAAATGCAACACATTAGGTATTTTTCACTTTCTCTACCACGTACATAGTAGGTAGAGAAGATATTGTATTCCACCCAAAAATTCGATATCGAGATTTCACCGGAAATACATGTTTAGAGGCCCCCTTCCTGTATGTGTGTGTCTGCGAACAGCGGAACTCAAAAACGAAAAGTCGGATAAACACTAAATTTGGTATTTAGGTTCAGCACCCTCCAAAGATGCGACACGAAGATTTTCAAGAAAATCCTCTCACCCCAAACTACCCTTTACAGAGAAGATTTTTCGAAATTTTTTATTTTCTAAAAAATGCCTATAACGATTTTGATTAAAATACCATATATTAAAGGCATTTACATGACAAATAAAATGTATAGCCTGTGAAGTCCTCTTCATTCGAAAGGAATTTTGTATAATCTTGTATAACTCTAAACGTAAGCGATAGGCGAAAACGCACTACACAAAAATTGTATATCTCTATAAAAGGCGATATTTATGCCAAATAAGTTTTTTTTTGGCATAAGCTATTTCTGAGATATCCGTTATTAATGGCTCGAATTGTTCATTACTTCTTTCTTTAAAGTCCTGTCAACATTCAGTTGTTTCTCGCGATGTCATGGAAACAGTGTGGACTTTTAAGGCCAGCATATAGCGTCCAGTTGTTATAAACATTTGACTATCGCTGTTCCTTTTGTATCTATAACGAAATGTGTAATGTAGTTATTTCTGCAAAGGTTTATTTGGATTAAAATAATAGAAAAATAAGTTTTAGTAAGATTAGTTTGCATACCCACTAATGTACAATAGAGGGTAGAGAAAGTGAGTGTGTTACATCAGATTTTTTTCGTAGTATATTCTACAAACCCAATATTTAGTAAGCTATGAAATCAGGGAAAGCGCTCCCCTAATGGCAATAAATGCATTTTTACAGCTGCCCTATCCAGCATTGCACAGATACCTTACCTTATGTAAGTAAAGTGATGGTCGTTTTTTGAATTTTAATATATCCTATAATTTACGCTAAGCCGTATACTTCAAATGCATACATTTATGCCCTGATTGGCCAAGCAGTATACTTTGTGTATACAAGAGTTGAAAATAAAAGGTAAAGTAGTTACTGAGACTTTCGAGGTTTTGTGTGATTAAAGCAAAGCATAAAAAAATTCATAGTTTCTGCAAGTTGTAATGTAACCCATGATGTTTGACAGGACCTATAGAATGCTGTGAAGCTGTTTTGAACAAATGTATCAAACATTGCAAGTATCTATATCAGAGTTTTAAAAGTATGTTAGGGGTATTTTCTGAGAGTTGTAAAGTGTCCTGTAATTTCTGTTGGGTCGTACTGCATTTGTGCACAAACATTTTTCCCAAATAGGCCAGGGAGGGTTGATTGGTATGCTAGGGGGTTGCCGAGCATGATGGCTCCGCTGTAACATATAAAGTTCGAATTTGGGAGGTCCAGGGTTCGATACCCACGGGCCATGCCACTCTTATTTTCGCGGTTTTCCCTGCTTGGTAAGCGAATGCTGTGGTGAATTATAAATGCGGCCAATTTTGCTGCATGTCATTTCCTCATCACGTTTCACGGTCCAGGGATAAGGCGAGTGGACGGCGGCCGAGGGTATGCCTGGGGAGAGGGTTCCCTCCTGAGTCAGGATACACCTGGAGACATTAGGGAACCCGCCTGTGTCAAAGCTTGCCGCTCCGGATCCGGTCGCCCTCTGTGTCCTTCACTTCATCCCTTCCTCCTGGAGGTTTCCAGAAGCACAACAGGTCTTCGTGTGCGCTAAGGTGCCGAAGTTCTCCTGCACTTCCTGATAACCATAACCATGTTACGGGTAGAAAATTAAGGTAGCGGAAGTTTTTGAAGGGTGTAGGGTAGCTAATCATTTTTGGCAGATTCTAAAATTCAAGTATAGCAACTTTGATATGAACACTATGTGCAACTGTGCCTATGCAGTGACTCAAGGCTCCCCATTTATCGCTTTGGACTGGAGTCTGTTATGTTCGCAATAAATAGACAAAAATATCTTCTCATGTTTGTTTTCGAAGAAACGGGATTGAAACTGAGGACACGAATATGAAAACTCCGAGTTTAAAATTTTTGGAAATATTTTATAACCTATGTCCGTCTGGAAGAACACAACTTTTCGATACTGAAATAATTATCAGTTGAGTGATTCTCGAGACTACTCCCCCCCCACGCACATACACGCGATCTTTCTTCATAAGATTAATTTATATTACACGAGCCAACATTTAGGCGCGTATTATGATTCCTGCAAAAAGTGATAATAGGATTTTTTGTTCAAAGATCCGTTGCTTCGAGTATTTACATGTATACTCGATAGATAATCTAACAATGAGATATTTAAACTTATTTTATGGGTAGCTTAAAATAAAAACGAGAATTCTGACTATCTGATGGTTAAGCATGAAGAAATAGCTCAGAAAAAGAAATGCGAAAAACGTTACAACAAGTAATCCAGTGAATAGAAACATTTACATTACACATTTCGTTATAGATACAAAGAGAACAGCGATAGTCAAATGTTTAAGAACTGGACGCTATATGCTGCCTTAAAATTCCATACTGTTTCCATGGCATCGCGAGAAACAACTGAATGTTGACAGGACTTGAAAAGAATGACCAAGTAATGAACAATTCGAACCATTTATAACAGTTGTCTCAGAAATAGCGAATGCCACAAAAAATATTATTTGGAATAAATTCTGTGTTTTAAAGAGATCTACATTTTTTGTGTAGTACGTTTTCGTCTATCGCTTAACGTTTACGAGTTATGCAAAATTACGCAAAATTCCTTCTGAATAAAGAAGCTATTCGCAGAAAATTCAAGACATACATTTTATTTGTCATGTAAATTATCTTTAATATATGGTATTTTAGTCATAATCGTTAGAGCCATTTTTAGAAAACCAAATTTTTTGAAAAATGCTCAATGCAAAGGGTAGTTTGGAGTGGAGTATTTTCCTGAAAATCTTCGTGTCTTTGGAAGATACTAAACAAGTTTGGTATTTATCCCACCTTTCGTTTTTGAGTTATGCTATTCACGCGAGCGCGCATTGCCTAAAAATGTTCTTTTTTCCTTCAGGGGACCTCAAAACACATATTTCCGGTGAAATCTCGACATTGAATTTTTGGGTAGAATACAATACTTCCCCCATTTACTATACGTAGTAGAGAAAGTACGAATCGAATAAATATGCATTTTCATAAACAACATATAATTTGCTAAACGTCTACAACTTATATTCAGGAAGCATAAAATCAACTTCTCAGCTCAGCTGTGTCAGAACTACAAAAAAAATCTGATGTGTTACACTCACATGACTTTCTCTACTCTTGTACAAACTATTTCTACAAACGCTTATTCTCCATATGCTTCATGTTAATCGAGATATCGATATGTCAATCTTATTGCTAATTTTCTTGTAGGTGCAAGGGGAATATGGTAGGTTTTAAGCGATAGTCAAATATTTTAAGAGATGGTTGCTATGTGGAGTATTCCATTCTCTTTGCATGTCCAGGACATAAAAAAATGAATAACGAATTTGAGAAAAAGTGTAAGTATTGGAAAATTTAAGGGAATAACAAGCAATATCTCGAAAACGGTTCACTCAACAAAAAATATGCATATAACATAAACTGTGTATTTTAACGCGATCTACATTTTTTGTGTAGTAAAATTTTGTCTATTTCTTATGGTTTACCAGTTATGCAAAAGTCGTTCAGAATGAAGAACACTTTTGGAGACATTCCCAGAAAATTCGAGATATACATTTCATTTGTCATGAAAACATCTTAAACATATGATATTTTAATCAAAATCGTTAGAGCCATTTTTTAGAAAATTAAAATTTTCGAAAAATGTTCCATGTAAAGGGTATCCTGGGGTGGGGGGATTTTCTTGAAAACCTTCGTGTCGCATCCTTGGAAGATACTGAACCTAAATACCAAGTTTGGTGTTTATCCGACTATTCGTTTCTGAGTTATGCTGTTCACAGACACACAGACACACAGACACACACACACACACACACACACACACACACACACACACACACACAGACACACACACGGACATGTTTCCAAAAATGCTTTTTTTGGATTCAGGGAGTTTCAAAACATGTATTTCCGGTGAAATCTCGGTATCGAATTTTTGAGTGGAATACAATACTTCCCCTACTTACTATACGTAGTAGAGAAAGTAAAAATCTGATGTGTTACACTCACATGACTTTCTCTACTCTTGTACAATCTATTTTTACAAACGCCTATTCTCCATATGCTTCATATTAATCGAGATATCGAGATGTCAATCTTATTTGTAATTTTCTTGTAGATGCAAGGGGAATATGGTAGCTTTTAAGCGATAGTCAAATATTTTATCGCTGGTTGCTATATGGCGCATTCCATTCTCTTTGCATGTCCAGGACATAAAAAAATGAATAACGAATTTGAGAAAAAGTATAAGTATTGTAATATTTAAGGAAATAACAAGCAATATCTCGAAAACGGTTCACTCAACAAAAAAAATGTATATGATATAAGTTGTGTATTTTAACGCGATCTACATTTTTTGTGTAGTAAAATTTTGTCTATCTCTTATGGTTTACCAGTTATGCAAAAGTCGTTCATAATGAAGAATACTTTTGGAGACATTCCCAGAAATTTCGAGATATACATTTCATTTTTCATGACATTATCTTAAACATATGATATTTTCATCAAAATCGTTAGAGCCATTTTTGAGAAAATTAAAATTTTCGAATAATGTTCCATGTAAAGGGTAGTCTGGGGTGGGGGGATTTTCTTGAAAATCTTCGTGTCGCATCTCTGGAAGATACTGAACGTAAATACCAAGTTTGGTGTTTATCCGACTGTTAGTTTTTGAGTTATACTGTTCACAGACACACACACACACACACACACACACACACAGACACAGACACACACACACACACACACACACACACACACAGACACACACACGGACATGTTTCCAAAAATGCTTTTTTTGGATTCAGGAGGTCTCAAAACATGTATTTCCGCTGAAATCTCGGTATCGAATTTTTGGGTGGAATGCAATACTTCCCCTACTTACTACACGTAGTAGAGAAAGTAAAAAGAGCAGGCGGTCTCTGAACAATGGTTTACAATACAAACAAAAAATTGCTTTGAATTATGAAACTTACCTACATAAACAAGAGGATCTACAATTGGAACACTACATGTCGTGGGATACACTTTTTCTTTTTTCCTTTCTATTTATTTTACGTCGCTTTAAACTACGTGGTGATATCGCGACGGATCTGTTAGGTGATACCTCGTGGCTCGGTGTGTGACGGACAGTTAGCTTCTACGTCTCGTTCCTATACCATACCACCTTACTTCGTCACATGTCCAGAGGTCTTAGTGCCAGGCAACTGTACCTCTGTTTCTGTTAGGGGCAGATGGCAGCTTCGACACGTGTCCACAGAGACTTAGTGCTAGGCTACTGTAGCTCTGCTTCTACACACGGGCAGATGGCATTAGGGTGCCGCCAGTCCACTTACTTTTATTATCTGTGGATAGATAACAAAGCATTCACCACTATTTTAATTTGTTACTATTGTTTTAGACTTACGGAGGAACTCTGGATCGTGGTTTTAAATATTAAATCCAGTATTTACCTTGGCGACTGAGGGAAACCACGGAAAAAAAAAAGAAAAAACTCAAGATTGGTCGGCCCACGGAAATTGAACCTGGGAGCTCCCGCATGCGGGCACAAGCGTTACGGCCTGAGCCATTATTCCCATTAAATTTGACTGAAAAAAAAAATCCTATGTATAAACAAAAGGCCTTACGGGAAAATGTACGGGAAGCATGCAATTCATTTTAAAACAATGTTGAGATATTCGAGTTTTACAACACAAAGGAACAAATAAACTATACCAGTAATACTGCCATGCTTAAGAACCGAGCAAGTGTTTGAAAAAGTTAAGACGAAGTGTAAATGTTTATATTTGTTGCCTATTTTGATATGTTAATTTATAAACAAAGCTAACACTGTAGCAAAATATGTAGGCAGTCCCTAATTATTGTGAAATACAATCTCTGCTACACATTCAAACCGAAATTCGCGAGTTTTTCTCTTATGGGGATGCACCACGGAAAACGCTATTCTCCAAAATTTTGGTTAACTTGACTGTAAATTTCATTTGAAATTTGTCTTACGTAACACTGAACTGTTTTAAAATTCGGTTTTGTCTTTAGTTTTTAAGCTACTGAGGTTCAGAAACGAAATGTATTGTCCTATGGCAAATGTTGCATTCGATGAAATTTAAAAATTATATCTTGTTTTAAGTAACCAATTTATTTATTGTTCATATTACACAAAATTGTGTATAATTTTTATTCGCAGTTTTAATTCAAAAGAAAATAACTTTAAAAGCTTATTAAGATAAATATGTTTTTGTATACTTTTATTATCTAAAAACTCATAAGAATATGAAAAATTGATACGATTATTTTCATTTTTAAACTTTTCAGAATGTGCAAGAACATTTTCAGAAGAACTGGACGAAAACCCCGTTATGGGAGCATTTTAAGAAGGCAAAACGCTGAGGGGGGAAAAAGGTTCCAAAAACTCAAATGTTAAAATGGAAAGAATTTTCATTACAGTTTGTTTACCCTTACATGAAGGAAGTTATAACCACAGTATCAAAAGTTAAAACAAATATTGAAATTATAGTTGTTCAATATTTTTGGATACGCAAACCTAAAGTATGATGGACAAAAAATGAGAAATCGTGTCAATGCTCAGAGCGGGAACAATCAGCGATTGTCCCGCAGCTCAGCTGTTTTACAACGCTAGGCTTGTAAAACAGACACACTTCATGCGCAATGGACATTGTAAACATAGGTCTTGTTTCCCGGTTTTCCGCAACACATCTTTGTGGAATATTATTAAACCCAGTTTTTCACAAAACTGAGATGGGAAAGTACTTAAGTTCTCCAAAACAATATTTCAACAAAGCTTTATATTTATCTGTCATTTCCGCATTGTCACAATGTTTCTATCCAGAGATCGAAATTACGATATATTTTTTAATTGTTTACATGCTATTACTGCATACGTCATTTTTGCGATGTGTTTGTTAAAAAGCAATATGTATGTACGGATTTTCCTTGTCAACACTTTTGACGTGTTATACACGAACATACACGCAGTTATAACACCACAACGATAATAATAAATTATCCAACATCTGCGGTCTGGAATGCGAAGGTCAAAGTTTACTCCGTGCACGAGAACAAGATCTTTTGAATACTGGGGTTACAACTCAAAGTTTCTTCTTCACTAAATACGCAACAACAAAACAGTTATTCATTTCTGCAAGCTCTTAAGTAATACACCGATACTTCGAAATCATTACTGACAGCTTGTTTAAAATCATCTGTTTTCAAGACAATGCTAAAAGCCGACAACAACAAACATAACGGTGTGACAGTAACAAAATCACATGTCATGTGTCAACGTCATTTTAAACGGCGCCCTTCTCCACTGCACCCACAATCAGCCACTGATAGCTGCAAGCAGAAAGCGAGCGACTCATTATTAACTTACCTACGCCGTACTTCTTGTTTTTGGTAGGCGTCCACATGTTTAGGTCACTTACACTAACGTAATTCTTGTCAATCAACCATTGTATTTCTTGGGAAAATCAATACCAGTCAACATTTTACAAGTACAAATGCACTAGCACCATTCACAACTTCTCACAACTTACATTCACGACGATAAACTGAAATCTAACCGGTTTCGTCTCCAGCCTGCAGATGTCAGCAGGGTATCACGTGAACAACTGCCAGTGTAACAACGGTAATAACAGTGCTGCACGGAAGTTGTAGATAGCGCGCGCGTCACCGCGCCGTATTTTAAATGTCTACTAATTTCTCCACCTGCTGACACTGACACCGTAGCGCAATCGACGTTGCGCGAGAATCCTAGGTTCGTCTTCCGGCTAGACTCGAACATTTTTTCTTTAACCAAGACGTTTCTCCGTATGTTTCGCAGATGTACCCATGGCGTGGCAGAAAAATCCGTTGTTTAGCTTTTCTCACTTAAAGTGTGAGAAAAACAATGTGAATACATTTCTGACCAGTAGATGCGGCATTTAAATTTCCTCAGCTATTTTAAAAGCCCTGCGCTGTAAAATCATACACAGAGAAAATGTAAGCTTTGGAGGACAACTGCAGCGCCTAAAACAAAAACAAGATGCTATTATTTGTATGGTTTTATTTAATTTCGGAAGGGTAAATTGATGAGGTTGAACAAAAATTCCTTGTTAAGGCTGGTTTACAACCACCCGAGAATGGTAACCAGAACGGGAAGCAATGCACCTTGCAAGATATTGGTTCACAACAGCCCAGTAACGAGAAAAGGGATGCATATCGATCACAAAGTGAAAGTCGATTTTGCGCATTGGGATTTCATTTGTTTTTAACTTACCAATGATATTTTTTCACCTACTTCCAATTTAGCTTAGTCAACCTCAAAATTCGATAGAGTAAACATTATCTAAATGCATATCCATTACATTTCCGATCCCTCTACTTATGCCAAGCTTTTATTCCTTTATTTAATGGCATGCATTAAAATTGTTTATTGTTCTTTTTTTCAATTCCACCGGTTTTAGCTGTTCTTTATAGCTTTTGCCATTGTTTTTAGGTAATAGCCAGTTTTGAGTTGCATATAAATAAACCACAAATGACCCCTTCAACAGAGGAACCAACGCTGATTAGATTTGCGGATGTCGGGATGAGGTTAGGAAACACATTTACTACTAATTACTTCCAGTTTCATGTTTCCAGCTTGCGACTATAGAGAGTGGCTGTTTCATGTTACGGTCGCCTAGAATAACCTCTAGAGTGAAGAGTCTAATATGCACAATATAGATCTAATATGCCGTGCTCGAGAACGAGAAAGTTAAAAGTTGGGCAACTCTTCTTTCCCGTTCCCGGGGCCCGGGAAGGCTTCCCGTCGATTGTGAACACTCTCATTTGAATACATGTATTTCAACGTTCTCGTTCTGGTTACCGTTCTTGTTGGTTGTGAACCAGCCTTTGTAGGACATTCATTTTTAAGCTGCGAAAGTAATTTTGCAGAAATAGATAAAAGAAAGCGAAAGTCACGGTGTGGGGTATCCTTAGGCATATTTAAAGCAACCATCTTTGCCGTACTTGGCAACTCTAATGGAAAAGAGTTACTTGTAACTACAGCAGAGCTGCTGAAACTATACTTAATAGTAAGAAAATACAGACATCCCAAGTCCATGGACAAAAATAATAAAAATTAAGCCTGGAGCAGTAATGACAAAGATGACTTTTAATGAGATAGAAGCTTGGGCTGAAACTCATATTTCTAAGGATGTTATTACAAACAACATGGCGTCTTACCTTTAACCTTTGCAGTGTACTTAACAGGCTCACTGAAGATGCATTACATTCACACGTTTTTTATCGTCTATTTATGGGTATACAGACTATTAACACGCAATTTTTCCCCCTATCTACTTCATTTTAATCGTGATAAACCTTTGCAGAAACAGCTACATTACACATTTCGTTATAGATACAAAAGGAACAGCGATAGTCAAATGTTTTAACAACTGGACGCTATATGCTGGCCTTAAACTTCCATACTGTTTCCATGCTTCCGTGGAGAAACAACTGAATGCTGAGAATTTTAAAAGAATGACGAAATATTGAACAATTCAAACCAATACTAACGGATATCTCAGAAATGGCCTATGGTACACACACACAAAAGTTATTTAAAATAAATTGTGTGTTTTAAAGATATCTATACTTTTGTGCAATCGGTTAATGTTTACTTCTTATACAAGGTTATAGAAAATTCCTTCCGAATGAAGATTATTTTACAGAACATCAGAAAATTCAAGATATATATTTTATTTGTCATGGAAACATCTTTAATGCGTGATATTTTAATAAAAATCGTTAAAGTAATTTTTGAGAAAAATAAACAATTTCTAAAATTGTTTCATGTAAGGAGTAGGTTGGGGTGGTTGAAAATCTTAGTGTCGCATCTTTGAAAGATACTGAACTTAAATACCAAGTTTAGTGTTTATCTGACTTTTGAGTTATGCTATTCAGGCGGTGCCGTGGCCGAGTGGTTAAATCTTGGTTCTCACCAAGGCGCCCGGGTTCAATCCCAGGGAGCCGCATGTGGGATTTTTGTTGGACAAAGCGGCGTGTGAACGGGTTTTCTCTGGTTTCCCCCGCCATTCATTCCACCAATTCCACCTGTCCTTTCATTCATCTCACCGTCATTTCATATCATCTCCCGGGCTTCGGGCTGATCACCCATCCTGGCTGTTCTCTCTGATTCACAGCCTGTGCTCCCCGACGGCTCTGACCCTTGGTATCCGCTTGTAAGTCCTGGGGGTGTAAACCCTTAACAATGGGGAAAGTAAAACAGATGAAGAAGAAGAGTTGTGCTATTCACACACAGAGAGACTTTTTCTAAAAATGCTTTATTTTTTATTCTGGGGGCTCAAAACATGTATTTTCAGTGAAATCTCAGTATCGAATTTTTGTGTGGAATACAACAGTTCCTCTTAATTTACTACAGGCAGGTGGCAGAGAAAGTAATAAAACACTTAAAGGATATGATAGGATATTTAATGGAGAAAGTAACGATTTTTATGAGGAATTTCTAAGCAGGGAAAATTCCTAATTTTTGTGAAAAATTCACGTTTTTGTTTGAAGACAAATGCATGAACCCTATTTTATCAATTTCTGGAGCTTCAAGGCGCTGAAGTACTTGGAACCTTAATAAGCGATATTTTAAAAGGATGTCGTATTTTGATTAACTGCAATCCGACTTTAAATTATATTTACTACAGTTCTATTTTTGAAGTAGTTTACTGCATTCAAAATCTATATCCTCCTACAAACTTTATACAATTAACTTGCAATCTTTACTGGATGCTCTACTAAAGATCATTGGTGAAACTAAGCTTCGAAACGTTTTATATCTTATGTGGTTCTTAAAGTAAAAAATAAATTATCCGATACAGTTCTCCAAAAATTCACAAATTTAATGTTTCATACATTAACTATTTTTTTATTTATTTTAAGAGCCAAATATTAAAATATGAATACTTTAAAAGCTTTGTCACAGGTAATGGTACTGCAGGATTTCTTAAAAAAATTATTTTGGTCAAAATTTATAGCAGGAGAGAGATTTGAAAAAGCGTATGTTTTAATAAAAAACCATTAATAACTCAAAACCCGTAAATCCCGACAATATGAAGCTTTAATAACTGTATCAGTATTCTAAGCAAAAATGTGTGTGCCAAAAATGCAATAGCTCAAATACTATAGCAAGTAATTTCTCCCATATGTGTCGAGCGAAATGGCTCAGGTGGTGACGTTTGTGGCCCGCATTCGCAGATCGTGGGTTTAAATCCCCGGAGCCAACCAATCTGACCGAAGGGTTTTCCGCGGTTTTTCTCGATTGCTACGAATGCTGGGTTGGATAACTTGATCCGCGAATTTTCCTATCATTGCTTTCGTCAATATATTTCATTTCCTTCTTCTTCACTGCGATAACAGACATTGGGCTGATCACCCATCCTGGATATGCTATGATCCAGAGTTTGCTTGCTCCTCGACAGGCTACTGACACAAGACATTGGGCTGATCACCCATCCTGGATATGCTATGATCCAGAGTTTGCTTGCTCCTCGACAGACTACTGACACAAGACATTAGGCTGATCACACATCCTGGATATGCTATGATCCAGAGTTTGCTTGCTCCTCGACAGACTACTGACACAAGACATTAGGCTGATCACCCATCCTGGATATGCTATGATCCAGAGTTTGCTTGCTCCTCGACAGACTACTGACACAAGACATTAGGCTGATCACCCATCCTGGATATGCTATGATCCAGAGTTTGCTTGCTCCTCGACAGACTACTGACACAAGACATTAGGCTGATCACCCATCCTGGATATGCTATGATCCAGAGTTTGCTTGCTCCTCGACAGACTACTGACACAAGACATTGGGCTGATTACCCATCCTGGATATACTATGATCCAGAGTTTGCTTGCTCCTTGACAGACTTCTGACCCAAGACATTGGGCTGATTACCCATCCTGGATATGCTATGTTCCAGAGTTTGCTTGCTCCTCGACAGACTACTGACCAAGTTTAGGGAGTGGTGGGGAATTTTTCTGAAAATCTTCGTATCACGGCCTTGAAATATGCTGGACTCAAACCCCAAGTTTGGTATTTGCCCAAAATTTTCCTTTTTAAGTTATGCTTTTTAGACACACGCAGGATACACACACACACACACACATATATATATATATATATATATATATATATATATTAATATTGGGAGTTGGAGGACCTCAAGGAATGCATTTTCGGTAAATGTAGATCGTGTAAGTCAGACAAATATAGAAATCTTATTACATTTTGCTATATATAACTCAAGAGAAGTTAATTATTTGAGTTTAAACATTTCAATACCTTAATTGAACAGTTGCTTAAAAACGTAATACACAACCTGTAATTAACATTTTCTTTGTATTTGACGTCCACCAGCACATTATTAACAACTATGGAATGCCCATATTACCCTTACATAAATGACATTGATATACTGAAACATTCTTTTACACATATAATGGATGTTAGTCGCTTTCCTTAAAAGTATGCATAGAATATCAAAAGTGGAAAAACATTTTTACACTAACAGAAGTATTATAGCTGCATAAACACGTTTAACATTTAACATCACGGTACATCTGTGACACTAATGGATTTTTTTTCAACCAAAATAATGATACAGCTCTAATACAAAGGTATTTTTGGGTCAGCACTAAAGTGCTGCAAAGACAGCAACAAAAATGCAAATTTATACAGCGTTGTACTCAATAAAAGATAGTGCAATGATATAAGATTAATAGCTCAACACGGCCTCCACACCTGTCCCTCCTGGGTTCGCGAAATGAGGAAACAGGCCTACTAGCAAAAGAAGGTGCAAAATCTACGATGGAAGTTTCATATGCTAGAGCTCCTATATATTACCTGACAGAGAAAATTAAAGTCCACACGACTCTCCAGTGAAATAACATCTGGACCACAACCCAGAAAGCTCACGTTGCGAGAGAAATATATTTTTCCTGAGATCCAGCGTCGACTCCAGAGCAAAATATTTGTGTCGAACTTTGTGCTTTGTCAATTCCTGTCTAGCCATGGTAAATTTAAGTCATATCTCGAGCGATTTAAGATCGATGTCCCAGATGATTATTCATGCATCTGTGGATCCCCTCAGATTGAATAGCACCTGATTTTTGAGTGTCCTGTAATTGGAAAATCAAGATTTACAATCACATGAACTTTTGTAACAATGAAATGGCGAATCCTCTATTTTATATATTTAAAAAATGGTATTAATCTCAATTTCTAAAATTCATTCGTCGTATCTTTAATAACTTTTCACCAAAAAGTTCAATATGTTTGTTAATAATGTGTAATTGGTAAAAAAGGTACGAACGAACGAACGAACGAACGAAGGGGCCCCCGAAACCGGGAGAGAGCACAGTACGCAGGCCAGGCGGCTCCTTGTGTTTCTACCAGTTACCCCCGGGATAGAGGGATGGGGAGAGACCAGAAACCGGGACAGAATACAGCACGTATCCCAGACGGCCTCTTATGCTTCTACTTACGATCCGCGAGAGGGAGGGATGAGGGTAGAGCGACGCCAGGGAAAAAACCTCTACAGAACGCACAGCCACCGTCCAGCCGCCGAACACCGACACCTGGTCCTACAACCCTAAAACAGATGACAATGAAGATGATGTGTACAGAAAATGAGATGGAGAGAAGTCGTGGTAGACGATGAACCATACCAACATTCGCCTATCGACCCGGATCAAACCTCGCGAATGCGGGCCAGGGACGTTGCCGCCTGAGCCATCCCGCTCGGTGTGTGATTGTCAAACCACAGTCCCTATATGTTCTGCATAATAGGGTTTCTTTTCTGGTTTCTGGAAGTTCAATAATAGTACTACAAAGGTAAGTTTCAACGCTACTTAACGTTGTTTCCATAATGTTAGCAAGTGTGGTTTAGAATTTGAAATGTCATATTTTGCTACTCAACATACCAGGAACACACTGAAGCCGTTCTTCTCCGTCCCTGTCAGCCCAAAAGTCTCCCGCAAACGCAGTACAAACGCAAGCTTCCTCCAAGTTGGTTCGTTTTCGCACAAACGACATTTTTTTCACGTTTCTTGGATTTAGTGGCCCTTGTTTGCCTTCTTTTCTTAGCATCAGGGCCGTTCACGAGGGGAAATCATAGCGCAAGTTGAGCCATCAGGAACATTTGGGAGGGATAATTAACATTTGAGGAGATGTAAAAATATTGAAGTATTTGTAAAATAAAAGTTAACTGTGCATTTCGAGTTGTTTGGATTTGTAAAGGAAGAGTAAGTATATTGTAAAATAAAGGTAAACACCACTTACCAAATATTTTTGATTTGTAATTTTTTCTGTAAATATCATAATTTTTATTGATTTTAACTTTACATTTAATTATTTATTTAAGCCTTTATTGTCTACTGGTGCCATAATAGTTACTGTAATACCTATTACGAGTAGCAGTATCACTAACTGCGACGGGGGGCTTTAGCACCTCGTAGAGAGGGGTGAGGTGAGAGGAGACAGAGGACGGCCGCACCAGGAGGCAAGTCAGGGCAGAGGGCAAGGTCTCTACCTGTTACAGAATGAAACTCCCCGGATGGCAGCTGGTGCAACCGGCGCCTCTCCCCTCCTGCAGGCTTGCACATCGCAGTGAGGGACCCGGGACTCGGAGATCGCCCCAATTCCGGGGACGAAGTGTTACACAGAGCATCCTTTTCCCCTCCTATGCAACGCCGAGACTCCCGCCGACACTTTCAACCCTGAAAAAGACAAAGGCAGTATTTTTAACACTTAAATTATATCAGTCTAATTATATAATATTAAAAAAATAGAAGCCGCTTTAAAGCAATATGTGTATAATATATAAAGTTATGTAACAGTCATTGTATTATGTTTATATTATTAAGTACATGTATAATAATGTTACGTGAATGTATTGTTATTTAACAATGTAGGAGCTGTGAGAATAGAAGCAAGCTGCTTTCCGTAGCAAACAGAATTATATAGTAGAAGCCGAAAGTTGATAACAATAAGGTAACCTTGAGACAACAATAAATTAGAAAGTTTAGTAATGCTACTAATAATTCTTGGAACAATAATGTAATATTTAAAACAGTTTATAAATAACCAATCCAAAAATAGAAAAGCTTTAAGTTAAATGAAAGTATTCTATTGGAGTAGGCTTAGCCAATCAGAGACTTGAAATAGAGTAATTATACAAATTCAGGCGGGAGACGCTACAAGATAGCGTACCCAAGCAGTTAGATTTGATACGTGTTCAGTGTGAGACATAAAAATTTATTGCGGTGAGAATAATATAAAGTTACGTGTTTAAAAGTGCAAATAACAATAATCTCACAGCTCTACAGTAGGATATATCAGTGAAGTGATATTTAATCGTGTGAAGGATTAATAAAACAAAGTTAAATACCATTATAACTTGTGTAAGCATTGTTCTTTAGCCACATCAACCCTGCTAAGAGATGCGTGTTCTAAAACTTACTACTGACGCAGCCGAGGCATACATATATAATATTTAAGTAAACATTAAAATACAAAGTTGATTTTTAAACGTGGGAGCGAAGGCCACCGGGAAGTTTGTATCGTACGTGGTGCAAACAGCAACTACTACTTCAAGTTTGGTTCCTATGCGTGGGGCAACAACTCTCAGAGAAGAAGGCTGAAGTGAAATGAGAATGGAGGTAAATGGAGGGACAGGAAACGATCCTTCCCAGAATTCGCCTAGCGAACCGGGGAAACCACGAAAAAACCCATGGGTCAGGAAGATTGGCCGCGGGAATGGAACCCACGAACCTCTCGAATGCGGGCCACAGACGTTACCGCCTGAGCCTCCCACTGGGTACAGTACCTATTAAGACAACCCTTTGCGAAACCTTCTAGCTGCATAAAAACAGGTACTAAATAGTTTGAAACTGAAATCTCAGTAAAAATTTGGGTGATTTTTTGGGGGGGGGAACTCCTTAGTCTTTTGGGGGGATGGACACCCTTGCTTAGGATCATCCAAACGTTCAGAAGAAGCGAGTCGTCCTCCGTGGAGTAGTGGTTATCATGCTAGCCTCTAGTTCCCGAGGTCGCGGGTTCAAACCCGGCAGAGGGCGATGGGTATTTTCGGGCGTAAAAATCCTTAGCATGGCTTCCTTCGGAAGGGAAGTAAACCCGGTGGTCCCGTGTTGTAGATTTACGACATGTAAAAGAACCTCAAGCCTGATAAAGAGGCCTCTGAGCAAAATTACCGGTCTTTCACGCCCAATATAGAATGGGACGCTAAGGACCACAGCAGTTAAAGAGCGTCCATAAATACAATTCAATTTAATAGGAGAAGCGAGTTTTCTTGCAGATGTTTAGCTGCCCCACGTGTGCCTCTAGGTCTAAGGATTTTGGGAACTGGAACCACCTCCACCATTCTTACTCCGCACAGGCTGGTTTTTCTGCCTTTCCCTTTGCTTCGCCGGGCTCACCACTGCCGAAGTAGATGCAGTAGACTCGCCATGACGCTGGCACTGATGACGTAGTCGGCTGGAGTTGTTTCATACGTCTGAAATTGCGATTTCAACTGTCTCATCCTGATAAGCTCCATTAGGAACTGCAGTTCTGTTTTAGAGGCTAAATTCCAGTTTTGGAAACCCATTTACAGCTGTCACTACTGTCGCTGCTTTTAATCAGGCACTCCTGAGGAGCGTGCAAAGCTCGGTTCTTGTGAAGCTAAGCCCTTACTTCTTACAAAGTAATTCATTTTAATGGCCTGAAACAGTGTTGACAGTGTGTATACATTTTGGATATTCACTACATTTTAGTCAAACAGACCTGAAAATGTGAAATAGTATATACTGCATAATAGTTATGGTTATGAACAAATTTTGCAGCTAAAGCTGTTCCTAACAACAATAATAACTTGTGTGACGAAAGGAAAGGTTGTTTTTGTGGATATTTGTTGTTGTGTACTGTGGCGGGTCGGGAATGGATGCCGCTCAGGTTCAACATAGGTGTTTCTTGGGCTTCTGGTGGTCTTTGGTTGCAAGTCCACCAGTTGCTGTCTCGTACTGGGAGCTCCTGGAAATTAAGCCTATCCCTATTTTTTAAAAGTTTTATTTATGGATGCTCTTTAACTGCTGTGGTCCTTAGCGTCCCTTCTATATTGAGCGTGAAAAACTAGTAATTTTTCTCAAGAGACCTCTTTATCAGGCTTGAGGTTCTTTTACGTGCCGTAAATCTACAACACGGGACCAACGGCTTTACTTCCCTTCCGAAGGAAGCCATGCCAAGGATTTTTACGCCCGAAAATATCCATCGCCCTCCGCCGGGTTTGAACACGCGACCTCGGGAACCAGAGGCTAGCATGGTACCCTTAGACCAAGGAGATGACGCCTACCCCTATAGTTTTTATCTCAGGAGTGGGTGAAAGCAATGATGTAGCCATGTATTCCGTTATCTGAACTTTATTCCAGATATAAAAAATCTGACATGTTACACTCACATGACTTTCTCTACTCTTGTACAAACTATTTTTACAAACGCTTATTCCCCATATGCTTCATGTTAATGGAGATGTTAATCTTATTGCTAAGTTTCTTGTAGGTGCAAGGGGAATTGGTAGGCTTTAAGCGATAGTCTAATGTTTTAAGAGCTGGTTGCTATGTCGAGTATTCCATTCTCTTTGCATTACCAGGAGAAAAAAAATGAATAACGAATTCCCATTTGAGAAAAAGTATTGGAAAGTTTAAGGACCTAACAAGCAATATCTCGAAAGTGGTTCACTCAACAACAAAAAATGTATATGACATAAATTGTGTATTTTAACGCGATCTACATTTTTTGTGTAGTAAAATTTTGTCTACCTCTTATGGTTTACCAGTTATACAAAAGTGGTTCACAATGAAGAATACTTTTGGAGACATTCCGAGAAAATTAGAGATATACATCTCATTTGTCATAAAAGTATCTTAAACATATGATAGTTTAATCAAAATCGTTAGAGCCATTTTTGAGAAAATTAAAATTTTCGAAAAGTGTTCCATGTAAAGGGTAATCTGGGGTGGGGGGATTTTCTTGAAAACCTTCGTGTCGCATCTCTGGAAGATACTGAACCTAAATACCAAGTTTGGTGTTTATCTGACTGTTTGTTTCTGAGTTATGCTGTTCACAGACAGACACACACACGTTTCCAAAAATGCTTCTTTTTGGATTCAGAGGGTCTCAAAACATATATTTCCGGTGAAATCTCGGTATCGAATTTTTGGGTAGAATACAATACTTCCCCTACTTACTATACGTAGTAGAGAAAGTAAAAATAAAAGCCGGTAGCAAGCTATTTCGCTTACTTACATATTATGTTGGTAGTAAGTTCCATTTATCCCCCGCCTCTAACTACAATGGTCTTACCGGCGGCCTTTCTTTTGGACCATGTTATGGGCAATAATGGTGTCGACTCTATTCTCTTGTCGTTGGGTTTCTGGTAAACTTTGGATTTTAATCATTACATCACACACATTCAGGCTCTCATTGATACACTACGTGATCAAAAGTATCCGGACACCTGGCTGAAAATGACGTACAAGTTCGTGGCGCCCACCACCGGTAATGCTGGAAGTCAATATGGTGTTGGCCCACCCTTAGGCTTGATGGCAGCGTTCACTCTCGCAGGCATACTTTCAATCAGGTGCTGGAAGGTTTCTTGGGGAAGGGCAGCCCATTCTGAGGAGAGGTATCGATGTAGGTCGGTGAGGCCTGGCACGAAGTCGGCGTTCCAAAACAAAATAAAATAAATAAATCGATAAGGTGTCGAAAGTTAGGGTGTTCACGTGCACTTATGCAATATCCGACACTGGCCTGAAAATCATATATGATACAGGAAGTATTGTATTCAGCCAAGACATTCAGAAACAGCAAATATACTGGTATATTTGAGGATCCTCGAATACAATAAGTTATAATTTTGTCAGGAAAAAGTCCTGTGCGTCCAAAAAGAGAGAAACAAACTTTTCGGTTTATTATTATTTTTTAATTTCATTGACAGAGTTTGTTACAATCTTGTACCATAAGTGAGACGCTATTCTGAAGTAATAAAATGCAGGTAATACATACGTGAGTTTGATAGGCGAAGTCACAAAGATCGGCTTTTGACATACTCTTTCATTACTTCTACGTGAAATGCCTAAGCAGTATTCCCGTATAGGTCAATGGCTTGTAATCGCTATATTCATGTAATACAGCATATTCATGACTATTTTATTCCATAATATAAATATATACATCTTAGGACAGTTTCTAATACAAATTAAGGTTGCAGATAACATAAATAATGAAAAGCATCACAAATATTTCAACCTATGTTCATTATAAACAATTAACACGCATTGCACCCGAGGCATTATGTGACCATTTCCGCTGCCAACATTCACAACCCGAACATAGCGGAACGTACGGAGTACTGCCAACAACCGGGAGTGCAGCTAACACCGTTGCTGCTGATTTAGGGCCGTAAGCCGCAAAGCGTAGCCGAGATGTTTTTTATAAGAAGAGGGAACGACGACAGGGCAAAGTCGTAGATATATGAATGTTCCAGAATAGCGTTGGCGACATTGATTTAGCAAGTTTTTGCCGCTTGTTTCAGCGGTGTCCATCTCAAAATAGCTCCGGTTTCTTCAAAAAAGTGTCGTCGCTATAAAGGTGCGTGGACTATATCATTTCATGCGAGCAACATCTAATGATTAACTCCTTCATTTAACATTCTGAATTATTGTAGATGCACTCTTTACTCGATTTTTAAATCACTTTTATTGATGTTCTTTCTCTACTTTTTATTGACGTCTTGAGATAACTAAGATCTCTTTAATGTCTATTGACAATATTATTTAATTATTGAGTACATTCAATTCTTCTACTGTTTAGTTGTTCAGTATCTATCGAGTTTAGAATACATCAATCACTTTATTTGTATTTAATGTCATTAAACACTATTTTTACTTTCTCTACTACGTATAGTAAGTAGGGGAAGTATTGTATTCCACCCAAAAATTCGATACCGAGATATCACCGGAAATACATGTTTTGAGACCCCCTGAATACAAAAAAAGCATTTTTGGAAACATGTCCGTGTGTGTGTGTCTGTGAGTCTGTATCTGTCTGTGAACAGCATAACTCAGAAACGAACAGTCGGATAAACACCAAACTTGGTATTTAGGTTCAAAATCTTCCAAGGATGCGACACGAAGGTTTTCAAGAAAATCCCCCCACCCCAGATTACCCTTTACATGGAACATTTTTCGAAAAATTTAATTTTCTCAAAAATGGCTCTAACGATTTTGATTAAAATATCACATGTTTAAGATATTTTTATGGCAAATAAAATGTATATCTTGAATTTCCTGGGAATGTCTCCAAAAGTATTCTTCATTGTGAACGACTTTTGCATAACTGGTAAACCATAAGAGATAGACAAAATTTTACTACACAAAAAATGTAGATCGCGTTAAAATACACAATTTATGTCATATACATTTTTTTTGTTGAGTGTACCATTTTCGAGACATTGCTTGTTATTCCCTTAAATGTTTCAATACTTTTTTTCTCAAATGGGAATTCGTTATTCATTTTTTTGTCTTGGATATGCAAAGAGTATTAATCTGTGGGAAAGGGAATGGTGCTACACCTAGCAACCAGCTATTAAGAGATATGTATGTGCTTAAAGGCTACTGTTTTTCTATATTGCCCTTGTAAATATATATTCCCCTTACATCTACATGAAAATTAGCAATAAGATAGACTCTGCAAATGTTTATCTAGATTAACATGAAGTAGATGGAGAATAAGCGTTTGTATAAATAGTTTGTACAAGAGTAGAGAAACTTATGTGAGTGTAACACATCGGTTTTCTTTTTCGTCCTCCTCATTTATTTTACCACTTCTTGATTTAATCGGCTCTTCTAATGAAAGCATGCTATATTTTCCTGGTTGAAGTTATCTTTTGTTTCGATGGATTTATACAATACTTCTGTCATGTTTTCACTTTAACAAACTTCACCTTAACTTCAATAATTGCATCATTTTTAAAAATTAAAACTTCATTTCTACTTTTGTTAGTACTGATAGAAAATTTTGGATCCTGAAATTTCTAAATTTTCCTTGATGCAAACAATTTTGTAGTTTTATAAAATTTAATTTCTTTTCCAAGTTTACCAAACCATTCTCGTTATTAATTTTCCATACTTTGAAGCACTCTTCTTCGTTGTGAAATATTCCATTTTGTAAATTTAGATACACAAATAAATCTACTCCAAACATATTTACACTTCCAAATTCTTAATTACTTCACCTTACGCCTTGAACTTCCCCAGGAGTTAATTTTTATTGTAAAACCTTCATTTGCAGATACAGAAGTCCTCACTTGTACCTACTTACCCAGATCAAACCCCTTTGTGCAGACTGGAAGATGCCCATCATATCTGTCATACACCCTGGTGTTTCCCGGGGTTTTGAGGTAAAACATCAATTTTTCAAATATATATTTACACTTGAATTGCCTAATTAAAACAGTGACATTATTCTTGGTATTCAATGCTTTTCGTTCTGCCAAATATCCCATTCGTACTGAAAATCCTCCAAATTACCCCCCTCCACATTCAACATTTTCAACCTCGTCCCCTATTAGGGTGTTTTTTCGTATTACCAACCCTAAAAGAATAAAGAGAGCAAGATCTATCATTTTATTATTGAATAAACACGCCAATTCGTGCTGAATAATCCTAAAAATTACCCCTCGCCTGACTTATTCCAACTCCTCTACTGTTAGCCTCTTCTTACCCGAGTTGCGGGTTCAAACCTGGCGGAGGGCAATATAGTTTTTTTTTCTCGAAAAAAACCTTAGCATGGCCTCCTTCGCAAGAAGAGTAAAGCCATGTAATGTTTGTGCACGTAAAGTAAAACCATATCCTGAAAGAGAAGTACTCTGAGCATAATTGTCGGCCATTCGCGCCCGCAGCGTTCTGCTTCTCTCCCGTGGCGCTATTTATGGGTGGTAGGCCTATCATCCGCCAACATGCGCACCTAATGCCAGAATTATGACCGTATAAATTCACCTGAAAGCAAGGCTAGGATGTCCATATACACTACGTGATCAAAAGTATCCGGACACCTGGCTGAAAATGACGTACAAGTTCGTGGCGCCCTCCATCGGTAATGCTGGAAGTGAATATGGTGTTGGCCCACCCTTAGCCTTGATGACAGCGTTCACTCTCGCAGGCATGCTTTCAGTCAGGTGCTGAAAGGTTTCTTGGGGAATGGCAGCCCATTCTTCACGGAGTGCGGAACTGAGGAGAGGTATCGATGTAGGTCGGTGAGGCCTGGCACGAAGTCACAGTCGTGGTCTGGCCCTTGGCCGGTGCACATCGCGAGTTTGGAGAGCGCTTGGTTGTTGCCGCGCCTCTTGTTTTCGTGTTGGTGGTGTATTGAGTGTCGACAGTGAAATGGAGCAACAGAAGGCAGTACCTAAAAATACTATAAAAGTTGCGTTTAATAAGAGTATGCAACGGCCCACGGCTTTTGAAATTCACGAATGGATGCACCACACTTTGGAACTCTCTCCAGCGCAGGTACATACAATTCAGTTGGTGGGGAGAGAAAACGCTGTTTATATCAAGTTTCAACAGTGCAGTGTTTATGAAGAAGTACTACGTAAATACGAGGGAGCATTCCAATTTGCTTTAATGTCCGGTGAAGTGACGGATGGGCAACTTACGGCTGCAGGTAGAGAATATACTTTGGTTCGCGTCTACAATGTGCCACCTGAAATCAGTAACGACAGGGTAGTTTACGAGCTTCAGCATTACGGCAAGATACTGCACATCACTACTGACGGTTGGTCTGGCCGTTATAGATTTGCAGTTTCCACTGGTGTACGTTTAGTGCATATTCAACTTACTAAACCGATACCTTCCACGTTAAAGATTGCCGGATTTGAGGCCTACATTACCTACAGTGGACAAGAACAGGTTTGTTTCATTTGCAAGGATAACACACATCTGAAAGTAGATTGTCCTCAAGGCTGGTTACGGGCTTCTGTTCCTCCTCAATCCCGGCTACGGCATCAACTGATGAGTGAGTTGTTTAAACCAATCTCCGATAAAGACGATGCGGTGCCTCCAGCGGACGTGACAATGGTTGCTGCAGTTCCTTCGGCGGTTACGTCTACCGCAGTGCCAATTTCGGTAACTTCAGTGTCTCCTGCTAATGACCGGAGGGCTGCACCTTCTATCACATCTGACAGTGCTGTTACGGACACTTTGCAACGCAGTCATTCGGAAGGTGAACTTGATTCCAAGAAGCTGAAAGGTGAGGCGGTAAACTCTCAAGCACCGAGAGTTGCGACTGTCAACCGGCAAGTGCTACCTGAGAAAGCGACGCAGTCACGGGATCCACGGCTTCGCAAAACAGAACCTCCACCTCAGGACGGCGATACGATGCCTCAACCCTGGTCAGAGGACGTGGACCGTGCCTTACCGTTGGTGACAAACGAATTGGATACTTCCGAGTTGCCCGGCCTGCCCGCCGAGACTCCGGATGGTGATTATGAGAAAGCTGATACACTGAAAGACAAATCTTCGCAGAAACACAGAGTGCATCCGTATGTTTTACCTACGGTGCCGCGAGACAAACCGGGCGAGAAAGGTGGCGGATCAGTTTAAATCTCCCGTTCTTGGTGTCCGGTCCCTTAGTAGTGCTGTATTCCTCGTGTGTGCTTTTCCTTCTGGAGACCCTTTCCTTCGTGGTATTTCGTATATGACACTTCTTCACGTCTTTGTTTCTATAAATGTTAATGGTCTTCGTAATCCGGTGAATCAGCGTTTACTTGCTGCATTTCTACAGTTATATGATGTGGATGTTGGATTTTTGCAGGAAGTCAATGTGCCCAATCTTGATTTTCTGTGTCATTATGAGAACATCGTCAATCTTGGACCGGATGGCCGAGGAACGGCCGTACTTTACCGCAAAGGAATGCGTCTTACCAATATCGACTTACATCCCTCTGGACACCTCATCTCCGCCCTGTACACTGACATAGTCTTGATCAATTTGTATGCACCTTCTGGCTCTCAACGTCGGTCTGAACGGTAATTATTCTTCAAAACCGCTCTTCTCAATGCCCTTTCTAAGGGTTCTACATATCCCATTGGTGGTGATTTTAACTGTACTGTTGCTGCCAAAGATCAGCGTGGGTTGCCCAACCTTAGTCCTATGCTCAAGCAAATCGTGACGCATTTTGACCTTGTGGATGCCTGGGAATCCAAGCATGGTTCTCGTGTGGACTTCACCTTTGTCCGTGGATTGTCGGCTTCTAGAATTGAAAGATTTTATTTCTCTCGCACCTTGGTTCTTACGGTCCATGATCTTCGAGTGCATCCCCTTGCATTCAGTGATCACCATGCAGTCGTCTGTCGGATTACGCAGATTGCACCTGTTCCCTTGCCTGGGAGAGGTTACTGGAGGATTCCTGTATCCATTTTCGCGGAGGAAGATTGCCATCGAGACTTCCGCTTACTGTGGGGGAAGTTGCGTCCCTCGTTCCTCAATTCCCGCAGCAAACTTTCCTGGTGGCTTTATAAGGCTAAACCAGCAATTATTTCCCTTTTTAAACGGGCAGTTCTCCAACGAGCCAGGGACCGGTGAGAGCTGCTGGATTTCTATTATGCTGCTTTATAGGATCTCGCTGAACTGCAAAGAGCCGGTCATGATGTGTCCCAAAGTCTGCATGCTATTAAGGAACAAATTTCGTTAAAGCAATTGGAAATGCTCCGCCTTCGAGACGTCTCCCATCGTCGACATATGGCTGCAGAAGAAACCTTCTCCCTTTTTCATCTTGACGGAGAGCGCCAGCAGGGCAGGCAGCGTTTTATACCTGAACTTTGTCACGGTGGGCGGATAATTTCTGAATCCTGTGCTATCATCTGCTGCTTTCATGACTATTTCAGTGCTATGTTTTCCAAAGTTTCCGATACTGGTGCCGCCTCGTTCCCGCTGCATTATCATCTGCCTTCGCAGAGAGGCTCCTCTCTTTTGCAACCTATTACCTCTGCAGAACTAGCGGCTGGGTTGCAGAGTGTGAAGCAGAACACTGCTCCTGGTCCGGATGGTATTCCGTATGCCTTCTATTCCACGTTTTGGGACGTCATTGCTACCAAACTCACAGAAGTTTTTGCAGAAATTCAGCGTTCCTCTGAGGTTACCGAGAAGTTTGTTGAAGGCGTAATACTACTGCTTCCGAAGCATCGATGTGCGAGAAGCGTTTCAGAGTTTAGGCCAATTACCTTGCTCAATTGCGACTACAAGTTACTGGCGAAAGTGCTTTCTTCAAGGCTGAATCTGGTTTATGGAGCAATTCTCTGCAAAGTCCAGACTGTGGTTCCGAGTGTCAGGAACATCATCCAAAATATTGGCTTATTGAGGGATGTGATTTGTCATGTTGAAACCGAGAAGCTTCCAGTGGCATTGGTTAACCTTGACTTTGAGAAGGCCTTTGATAACGTTAGTCATTCTTACCTATGGTCGCTTATGCGGCACTTGGGGATCCCGGGGCGGTTTCTTTCATTATTACAACACCTTTATGCTGCTGCGACATCCAGGATACTCTGCAACGGATACCTTTCTCCGATTCTCCGCATAGAGCGGTCAGTCAGACAGGGTTGCCCACTGTCTATGGGTTTATTTGCGTTGAGCCTCGATCCCCTTTTGAGACAACTACAGTCATCCCTCGGAGGCGTAGAACTGCACGGTCAGCGATTCCGACTTACCGCATATGCGGATGATGTGACTGTCTTCCTGGCAAACAACGCGGACATGGTCACCTTACATCGGTGTCTACGCGACTATTGTTCCGTTTCTGGTGCCCAACTAAATTTTACCAAGTCGAAGGTGTTACAGTTTGGTCATTGGCCAGAACCCCTGAACCTTCATGGTATGCGGACAGTAAGCCGCACGAAGATCTTGGGCGTTGTGTTTACGCAGTGTTTTCGCGAGACTGTGGCAGTTAATTGGGCTGACAAGCTGACGAAGTTACGGGTGCTTAGTAGAGCAGCGGACTCGGTCACTAAACCTTTTCCAACGAGTGTGGTATGTGCATACTTACGCCCTCAGTAGGATTTGGTACATTGCTCAAGTGTTGCCTATTACCAAGCAATTTTCTCAGAGGATCGAATGCCTGATTGGTTATTTTCTCTGGTCCGGAGCTGCTTATCGAGTTTCCAGGGAACAACTACGTCTACCAGTTAATAAAGGTGGTTGTGGGTTGATCGCAGTGGATGTGAAATGTCTGGTACTTCTTGGGAAAACTATACTGCGTGTTCTGGACGGTGAGGGCCTTCCGCTACAGCGATCTCGTTGGGCAGCTCAACTTCTTCTTCCAGATAGGCGGCTACCCGAATTTCGGCGGTGGTGGAAGACATTTGCGGACCTACCCACCATTACTACGCAGAGGTTGGCCTTTACTCGGTCAGCCTTCTTTTACAAACATCTGATGTCTACCACCAGTGTTCTACCGCGGGTACAACAAAACTATTCGCTTAGACGATGGAGTACAATTTGGGAAAAATCTCAGAATCCGAAGATCCCCACTGACTGGAAAGCTGCGGTTTACTCGGCTGTCAATAAGGTTGTTCCGACAGCTGACAAATTGTGGCGGCATGGCAGAGCAACATCAAATCTCTACCTCAGGTGTTCTGCGGTGGAGACATTGAGTCACAAGTTGGTGGATTGTGCCGTCGTACGCTCAATATGGGACTGGATATATGGTCGCATAGGAGTGATTTGTAGTGGCGTGCTGATGTTTCCACGGGAGGTCTATCTGAATCTCGAATTCAAACACGGTGACAAGAAAGTGACAGATGCCCTTACTTGGCTCATCTTTGCCACCTATTTTTGGGTACTAAAAGTTGGGGATGCAGTGAATCTGCAAGCCTTCCAGAGATTTATCCGGAAGGAACGCTGGGAGTTGGACAAAAGGACCACTTTGGCCTTGGATCTCCCGCATTTAAGGAAGCTCTAAGTGTCCACTGCAGGAGGGCATATGCTAAGAATAGGGATAAGAAGAAGAAGAAACAAAAGTGAAAAATCCTTCTTGTGTAGTAGTTTCCATATTCTCCTAAAAACCTGTCCCGAAATAAAGTAACTAAGTAAATGCACTGCACACAAATTAAAACAAAAAAAAAAATAAAAATAAAACCAAATAAAAAAAATACATAAAAGAAATAAAATAAAAATAAAAAAAATGCAAATAAATAAATAAATAAAATAAAATAAAAAAGAGCTATTTTTCATTTTACTGTTCTATCACTATCATAAATAATTGTTATATGAAATAACAATACTATCAGTTAAATCTTATAAAAGAGAATATATTCCTTATTTTTTAATTTTGCATTTTTCACTAATAAGTGGCAGCCGTATACAAAAAAAAAAGAGAAAAAAAAGGGCCAGCATATAAACATTTGACTATCGCTGTTCCCTACGTAGAATAACTAAATGTGTAATGTAGCTATAATAAAAAAAACGTAGAGAAGAACATTAATTCGCGCAATAGACAGACACGTACTAAAACGGTAATAAAAAAAAGTCGGCGTTCCAAAACATCCCAAATGTGTTCTATAAGATTCAAGTCAGGACTCTGTGCAGGCTAGTCCATTACAGGGATGTGTAAACACACCGCCACAGCCCGTGCAGTATGAACAGGTGCTCGATCGTGTTGAAAGATGCAATCTCCATCCCCGAATTGCTCAACAGTGGGAAGCAAGAAGGTGCTTAAAATATCAATGTAGGTCTGCGCTGTGATCGTGCCACGCAAAACAACAAGGGGTGCAAGCCCCTACAGGAAATACACGACCACACCTTAACACCACCACCTCCGAATTTCACTGTTAACACTACACGCGCTGGCAGATGACGTTCACCGGGCATTCGCCATACCCACACCCTGCCATCGGATCTCCACATTGTGTACCGCGATTCGTCACTCCACACAACGTTTTGCCACTGTTCAATCGTGTAATGTTGACGCTCCTTACACCAAGCGAGGCGTCGTTTGGCATTTTCCTGCGTGATGTGTCGCTTATGAGCAGCCGCTCGACCATGGAATTCGAGGTTTCTCACCTCACGCCTAACTGTCATAGTACAGTTTGAAATTCCTGTGTGATGGTCTGGATAGATGTCTGCCTATTACTCTTTACGACCCTCTTCAAATGTCGGCGGTCTCTGTCAGTCAACAGACGAGGTCGGCCTGTACGCTTTTGTACTGTACATGTGCCTTCACGTCTCCACTTCACTATCACATCAGAAACAGTGGACCTAGGGATGTTTAGGAGTGTGGAAATCTCGCGTACAGACTTCCGACACAAGTGACACCCAATCATCTGACCACGTTCGAAGTCCGTGAGTTCCACGGAGCGTCCCATTCTGCTGTTTCACGACGTCTAATGACTACTGAGGTCGCGGATTATGAGTACCAGGCAGTAAGTGGCAGCACAATGCACCTAAGATAAAAAACGTATGTTTGTGGGGATGTAGGGTACTTTTGATTACATAGTGTATGTCAATGGCGTGACAGGAATCTAGCCCATCCCATTGTGGGGGTGGTTTTTGTTATACAACTCCTAAACGTTTCACGAGAGCAAGTTATATCCTTTCATTATTCATAAAATAGGTCCATTCGTGCTAAATATCCTCAAGATTACTTTCCACCGAAAATTTTCAACCCCATTTCCGCTGGGGATATTTTTTTGTGACAACACCCGCAGTACTTTTACTCTTGTCGTATTGTCAGATTAGGTCAAAATCGGTGCAAGGGGGTAGGAACGAACGCACACATTATTTGTGTATATATACGCAATGCTTTTCCTCAACACTGTGGCCAGCGTACGGCTTCTCGCGCGCCGGCCTCTGCAGCTGCGACTCCCGCCGAAACATTTATAATATCGCTGCAACCACCTAACGTTCTCATATTTACAGTTACACTTGCAATGATAATAAGCATACCTAACCACACATTTCTGGCACCTTCTCAGGAAATTTGTATTCACACTCGAGAGTTCAATGCCCGAAACTGAGTGATTTCTCGCCTTTTCTTTTGGTTCTTGCCAGTTTGTTGTACACATATTGTCTTTCAAGTTCCTTCATACATAAAAAGCAAACACAGTTAAATCAGGGAATCGTGAAGGCCATCATTCTCATTCACTCAATTTCGGATATTGAACTCTCCAGTGTGAATGAACATTTCCTGAGATGCCTGAAATATGCGAATAGAGAAGGTATGTCATTGTAACTATGAACACGTGAGGGGTTGCGGGGATATTAGAACTGTTTCGGCGGTAGTCCGAGTTGCGGCGGCCGGCGCGCGAATAGCCGTGGGTGGCCATAGGGTGAAGGAAAAACACTGCATATATCGCTCATTGGCAAAAATAGTGATTACCACTACGGGAGGCAGAAGAATGGTCTCTATGCATCAAGTAAAGTGACATACCTCTATTCTTATTTTTTCCCGCCTAATTATATAAAGCTAATTTTTCCACTATCGAAGAATGCGCAAATGGCGGCAAGAACAATGATACTTCTTAGTTGTGTCATTGTTTCTGCTTGAACTGCTGTGGTGATAATCTCAGTTGTGCCTATGTTCCTGTATTGCTCTGCATAATCTGATGATGCAGATGTTGACATCTTGGCGATAATTATATCCTGCAAAGAATCGGTTTCGTTGCAGTCACCTACTGCGTTTGTGCTAAATTGTGGATCATGAGTTCAAGAAGCAGAAAGCTTGTTTGTATTGGTGTTAAACATTAGCACACACTCAAACAGTGAAAACTGTGATGAACTGAACAGTATTACTGCAGAGGTAAGTGAATGTTAAACCATTAGCGATTATTTTAACGTTGTTAATAGTAGTAATTCAATAGTGAATAACTGTACCTTCTTCATCTTTGTTATAACTTATTTTAGTATAATGATGGACAGGTACTAGATGATTGAGATTCTGGGAATAGCTTAGAAAACCCTACATCTACCTAATGATGCTAACAAAGTTGTGAACTTAGAAGAGGTTTAATACTAGTATGTATTTTATGCTAATAAATTCAGTTTTTGGATGCTTTTTTTCTAGTTTTCTCTCTTAGGGCAATGACAATAACTGAAACTTACTTTAAATATACTACTAACTGCAAATATTTGCAATTCTTTCAGACATGGAAAACACTTTTAGGATGACATATGGAAAGACAACTAAAATAGTGATCATGGTGTGAAATCTAGGGAAAAAGCTGGTGTTACTAAGGAAATAACTTATCTCCCCCACGTCCAACAACACTGTGAATGAATACACCTTCAAATATTTTTGAGAGTAACCATGAAGAGGAAGGTGGCCTCCAGGAAGCACTAGAAGATGAGAGATAGCAAATAAATAAACAAGTAAATAAATAAGTAAATTTAATAATAATAATACTGTGAGGTACGAGTATTATTGCATATGTGACCTGGCGGCCCAGATCGGATATTGCGCAAGAGTGGAGGGGATAAACCAGTTCTAGCATAGGGTTACCACGCCGAGTTAGCGTGGGTTTTAGTCAGTCAATCGAGGCAAGTTACTGCTAGAGGCAAGTTGTGTGTGTGCGCTGTCCATACCAGCAGTATGGCGTCCTCACCGACAGGCAAGGAAACAAGGAGGTAATGTAATCCCTTTTCATCAATAAATTCAGTTGCCATCCAGTTAGTTTAGTCATGGATTTCTATAGTAGATAGTCCCTTCCCTCATCCACACCATGTAATAGTGCTATTAATAAGTATATTCTGATATATTTTTATAATTTCTCTCAGCTGCGTTACCCGTCTGACCTCGTATAATATGAATTATTAACTTTAAGATCCTTCGGTACCAGTCGCTCTACCCCCCCCCCCCCATTGAGCTAGTTTGTTAAGAAGTCACGACAATACTTAGAATTTTAAATTTTGCTTTGCTAATTTGAGTTCTGAAAAAAATAAGCTGTTATTCTTACTTTTATCCAAACTATTATAAAAGCTAGGGCAACATGAGATCCAATATTCATAACTATAATACCCGAAATGGTCAAATGATTGATATTCCTCAACATAGATTTAAGAAAACTTCTCAAAGTTATTCCTATATTGGCATTAAACGTTTTATTAAGCCACCTCAAATTGTAAATGTTTTGAATTATAAAATATTTTGTAAATGACTGCATTCTTGGCTTGTGGATAATCTATTTTATTCTATTAATGAATTTATTGATCTTAATGCATCAGATATTGATATTTAATTTTTACTTTTTTGCTGTAAAGTTGTACAAGGTGTAGTTTATATTATATTATTGATTTGTATTTTATTGCATTTACTGACAATGTCTATTCCAGTTATATAACTGTTTAATGACAATAAAATTGATATTGATATATTTGAGCATGCACTTTACATGTCATAAAATTTGTTTCAGATAAGAATGAGCAACTTTAAAGAAAGCGACAGTGCTGCAAAGATCAGTGGATTGCTGAAGTAGCTAAAAGGAAACAAATGCCTGGGAATCTTACGCAAGTGGGGACAGTTAATTCCCGAAAGGACTATGTGACCACCCTGTGGAAATAAATGTAGCCTAAAATATTACCTAAAATGGATGACAGCATAAGGAATACCTACTTTGTTAGCAATTTCTGAAGTCCTGCTGATACCAATAGATTTCACTTTAGGAGATTCAAAAAACTCAAGAGTGCATAACACTTTTTTAAGAACACACTAGAAATCTCAGACAGAATGATCATTTATTAATAAAACAGATGGGTCCAGCTTTCTTGCCCCTGATTTCAGGGGTCAGCACAAACAACGTAAGGAAATGATGCTGCAATTAAAGATGATATAAGACACTTATTCTATCCTTTCCTTGAATAGAAGGTCACTGTATAGGAGCAAATACTACCAGAGAATTCACTGAGGGTGGCAAAACGATTGCAGATCTACACAGAGACTATAAAGCTAGGTGTGAAAGTAAAGGTAACTCTCTTGGGAATATAACCACATATTCTCACATATTTTGTAATGGATTTAACATATGTTTTTTCAGTTCTAAGTATAAACCATGTTCTATGTGTGAATCATTCAAAAATACAGACCACAAAGGTGAAGAATTTCAGTATAGGTATGAGATGCATTTAAAAGAGAAGAAACTCAGTAAAACAGAGAAAGACAAAGGTAAGAATGAAGCAAAGGCAGGGAGTTGTATAACTGCTTGTTTTGATCTGCAAGCAGTTTTGCCAACCCCAATGGTGATGTTTCAGTGTTTTATTATAGGTCTAAATTGGCAATATGTAATTTCACAATATGTGAACTTGCTACAAATCAAACATATTGTTTTATCTGTCACAAGAGTGAAGTAAAGGGATGCTCATATGAGCTTGGCTCTTGTGTATGGAAATATTTGAAGCAAAATGTATGTAGAAAGGACATTGCTTTATTTTGACAATTTCTCAGGTCAGAACAAAAATAAGTATATGGTATCTTTGTATTTGTATATTGTTGCTCATTTAGATATTCCAACTATCATACATAAATTTCTCATAGTAGGCCATATACAAAATGAAGGTGATGCATCGTATTCGGTGACTGAGAGACAAGATCTCTCAGATCAGGACCAATCTGTGTTCCATCACAATACATAGGGATTATTCAAAGCTCTAAAAGAACTGGTAAAGCATTTGTTGTGAAAGAAATAGGCTAGAAGATAAATTTGATTTAAAGAAACTCTCTGCAGCATTAAGAAAGAATTTTTCTACAAATGTGGACAACGAACCTGTGCTATGGAATGACATTAAAATGTTGAAAGTTGGTAAGGAAGATACAAATTTCGTTTACTACAAAACTTGCTATGAAGATCAAACATTTAAGAAAATAGATATTAAAATTGTGACAGGAAAACGTATTTTAGCTTACCTGTACATGTATATATTGGTTGCTACAAGAATTGCTCACTGATATGCTATACATATTTATTTTGTTATGTTATCCATACATCTTGGATGTTATCCATATGAATGTTGTATTTACTTGTTTAATTATGAATGTATGTCTTGTTAATATATACATCCAGAATCAAAACTTATTTATTAATATAACAGTAATTTGCACATGTGATGGCTAAGTATAACTAAACAAATAAATAAAAAAAATCTAATATCGTTATTTTAGATAGCCATGGAAAGGTAAATAGAAACATAAAATTGTTATTCTCATTACAAAGAAAACAGAAGATATAATAGCAGCATTGACAAGGAGAAGTAATTAAACTACTTCTGGCAAAAGAAGTCAGTATTCTATCAGCATTCGGACCATTCAGCCTGACCTTGTTTATACCTTTTGTTGATTCTGGACATACATCTAAATAAGCCAGTGAGTATTATCATTATGGATTCAAAATGATTGTAAATGTCAATGAGAATTAATAAATAAAAGAAAATTATGTTGAGTTACTAAAGGAATTGAATTATTTACAAATGATGCACCTGTGACAATGTCCTGATGATGAATAAGATCTCATAGCTTGAAAACAAATTAAAGAACCCAACGACCTTTTAGAAAAACTGCTGCAACATGGAGTAAAGCGGAAGATGGATTTCTGTATATGAATAGAATTGAAATTGCATTCATTGAACCTGCATTAATTTCTACAAATAAAAAGAAAGACCTCATATATTATGCCTTGACAACCATATTCCAAAAAAAACTTCATGAGTTCTATCTATGCTGAATTGAAATATGAATAACTGGTGGCATAATAAGCAGTAGGTGTGTTTGTTGATGCTTAAAACTGAATGAAGGTGAAAACATATTAAAACTCAAAAGTGCTTGTTTGAAATGGGTGCTTCATCTAGCTAAACTTATTAAAAACGTGTGATTTTCTAACTTAACAGTGAAATTCTATGCTATTACAAGTTATAGTTACAAGTAGTTATCTGTATAATAAACAATAGCTATGAAATGATATGAATAGTACTCAGTTATCCTAATAGTTCTCTCAACAACAACGGCAATGCTACAACACACTTCTTTTTATCCAGCGTATTTCCCAGCCTTTATGGCTAAACATTTCACTCAAACCGAAGCAGACTGGTGTCATTAAGTTATACTACAGAATGAAATAAATACTTAGATGGAAATGTTAACTTCATATTTGTTTCCACGTCGTAAAGATTCAATTGCATTTTCCTGAAAATCGTGTGCCACTGTTCTTGCCGATGGGCGATACACACAGATACAGAATGGAAATCAAATCACTGGATGTAAGGATTTAATATGAGAGATCAGGCTTTCTCAGATATCCTCTCCTGTTGATTTCAGAGATACAGTTTATAGGAATAGTTCTAACAACATTATTTTTGCTAACATTCATAAATTAGGGTGTTATGTTTAGGGAATTTTAACGCAAATTTATATTTTTTCTCTATTGTCAGAAAGCATACCCATTTGGTATGTGAGTTAATTACTAAATTTCCAACAATTTAAACAAAATATTATGTTGCAAATACCTTTTTGAAACTCACAACATGAATTTTTATAAATTGTATTGTATTTGCAGCATTGCATTGACAGATTTTACTGTTAACCTATTCCTTTTTTCCAGGGGCATTATTTAAGTTTCTGCTTGGGGAGGGGGCAAGATTACCTGAAGCAGTTGTCCAAATTTTCATGTGAAATTTAAGGACACATTTAGTCTAGAGAAAGTTATCTTTTATTTCTTAAATGTGAAATATTTGTATTAAAAGTACAGTTCTCATAATTCTTCTTTTGGTAGAGCAATAATAGCCAGTAGCCTGATTATTTTTCCTAACTTAGAGGGGGAGCCCTGTAGCCCGAAATGACCCCCCTGCTTTCTTCTGTCCCGGAGTGTGTACTTATTACATTAATGCATATTTTGTCTGTTTTGTTAATAAGCATAATATTTCAGCACCTTGCAAATTATACTGTGTATTTGCTTGTTAACAAGTATGTTTTATAAATATATTTTTATTTTATTCATTTTATCTTCACATTTGATTTACAAATACAATACATTTCCAAATAATATGTGCCATTGAGTCAGTCTTGAAACTTGGCAACACTGATGATAGCTTTCATGCAATACAATAAATAGCTCATGTCATATCAGTGAATCCCCACTTTATCTGGTCATAGCTGCTCACAGTACGGAGGCGGCTGTTAGGGAACTCCCGAAATTGAGTTCAAGTGTGGTGGTTATACTTATATGCAATATTAAAGTTAGTTTAAATTTTATTGTTTAGTACCTCTATAACCTACTAATTTACATAAAGGAATTATTCCTATTTGCAAAAGGAATTAGAAATTCAATTTCAAAAATATTCCTGCAGGTTCACAAAACTTCTCCAGTTGAAACATCAGGCCATTCAATTCCATTGTGTGGTTCTTGTATATGGTGAACCCCTTGTTTTTGTGTTATCATGCCAAATGTAAAAGTGAGCAACAAAGCTACGTTACAGGGGGATATCCTAACTCTTTAATATTAAATATAAATTTCTCTAGGATAACTTTGTTCAATGAATATTTTGAACAGATGAAACAAAATCTTGAACTTTTTAACTCATATGTAATTATTACAGGAGACTTTAATGTACCTGAAATACCTGATCACGTCAGTAAATGTAGTAACAAAGCAAAATTAATTAATAATATATTGTTGTATACAAACATGCAATCTGTGAACAGTGTAAAAAAATGTAAGTGGAAGGACACTGATTATGTTCTAACCATTTAGAAGAGTAACTCTTTGGTACCCATAGATTTATATCATCCTACTCTAAATTTAACATTTAAAACTGAGAAGTTAGTAAAATGTAATATAGCAACAACAAACACTTATAATTTCTGCAAAGCAGGTTTTAATAACATGTACAAGCTTCTAAAAGATTGTAAATGGGATCATATAGCAAAATCTCAAGATGTTAATTACTCTGTAGCCATTTGTTTGTTTGTGTCTACTCATTTGGCCCCACTGTGAGCAACACTGAGGGACATTAACATGCCATATAATTATGAAATATGTTGCATAACCAATACCATACGCATCACCAAGAATAACTTTTTTTTTCCCCCATGCATTATCTAAGGGAAGATAAAAATTTGTAAAATATCGCCATTTCAAGAGTTAACTTCTCAACGTTCATTACAGTAGGAACAACAATAACAAATAAGTGTAAATCAACATGACATACAATCTGTCTATTGAAAAGTAAGAATTTTTGGGGGTTTTAAATAAGGGTCTACAGAAATGACAGGACCCAATACCACAAATAACGCATATGGACCTGTTTTATAATATAAATACTTGCTTACTGTGTGTCGAACTACCCCAGAAGATTATTCCATATCACAACAGGGAGTGAAAGTAGGCAAAATATGCTGTTCTTAAGGCATTTTGACTAAGGAGAGTTTTTAAGTTTCTTAAGGCAAAGCAAACTGAGCTAAATTTTGGTAGCATGATTTTTATCTGTTTTCTCCAGCTGAGTTCTTCATCCATTTGAAGCCCAAGAAATGTATAAGATTGTTGTACCTGATTGTTAATTGTTTTGCTTGTTATGTTTATGCTTTGTTTGAAACTGAATAAAGCTTATTTTACCATAGTTTAATGAAACTTTTACCACTGATGAAAATGCTGATTGCTCTGAGGTTCTATGCAACATCATCATTCCAGGAGAGAATATTGTGTATAGTTTTATCACCAATTATCAGCACTTCAAAACGTAAACCCATAACACCGAAACTAGCATGGCAAATACTTTGTTAACCAATAACACCTAATCTATTATTTCCCTATTTCTAAACAAGCTTCTGCGCAAAGGAGGTAGCAACGTTCATACGAAAACAGTACTATCCTAATTTCACTCTTACTGCCATTAATTGTCTGCTCATGAATCATTATTAGCATAATGAAGCTAATTGCCAACTGCCTCTACTTGTGGTTTTGTTTATTGTATCATTATTAGTAAACCTTTCATGGGATTTCTGCTCAGGTATTACCTATAAATTGTTGCACTATAATGTAAAACAGTAATGCCTCATTTCATGTAAAAATTATGCAATTTTACAAAGAACAGTTAAAGTGCTATTCATTTTGTCCCTTGGATATGAGCTAATCTTTCCAATTTCTTGTGCATAATGCCTTAATACAAAATATAGTAAAGCCTCGTTCATTTCACATTAACATTTTAGAGAGTTTTATAGTAAGCATGTCCTCCCTTGGGGATGAACTTAATGTTTCACAGCTAGAAGAAGCAATTTTGTTGTGGAGAATATATTAATACAGAATACAATAAAGCCTCACTTCTCTATTAATGGTAAGTATACCTCTTAATAGTACCTAAGAAAGGTTATTTTTCTCTTTATATTAAAACCTAACCTCTCACACCCAGAAGCAACTGCAATTTCTTTTATTTTCACGTATTTGAATATAAACTGTAACAAGGCTTCCATGCTAAGTTGTAACTTCAGCGCCTTCTCTTGAAATTAGCTACATATAAAGTGAGGACATTTTCACCTAGCTTCTCAAGATACACGAGCAAGCTGTAGTTTGTATTGTAGATGTTTGAAACACAACTGCATATTTGACTACGCATGTACTTTTGTTCTTCCACATTTGCTGTGCATAATACCTCATTCCAAAATAGTGAAGCCTCATTCTACCTTATTAATATGCAGTTTTTTAGTGAGAATGCTTTAGATCTTTGAGTGTGAACTAACTTACAAGCAGCAATGCATCTGTAAAAATCCAAAAATCTGCAGTTTTCATCTGATTTTCTTTACCACATACTCAGAATATAAAATATAGTGCACATAAAATTTTAACAAGCTATGTCAAACCATTGTTAAGATTATATTTTTTAAAATTCATAATTAATCACTTTTTAATAGAGTAATATGAATTGCTCCTTGGACCTTAAAGTGCATCATATTACCCCCAAATTTGTAATTTGAGCTTAGTGTACAAAGTTAAAGAAATATTTATGCAGACATTCTTAATTTTTACTTAGTTTAGGTAAAAAAACGTTTAATTGAATTTTTCAATGTGAGTTATGGAAAATAATTTCAACTGAACTGTTTAACACTTTTAACTAGTGCACAACACACTTTAAATCTCTAATTCCTGAAAATTTCAAGCTAATCCGTCATAAATCATGATATAAGGGGCATTTTGAATAGTAAACATGCTGGAAAGGAATTAAAAAATTGGAGTTTAAAGTTGAATGCAGTGTTTTACTCAAGTGGCAAACAATCACTTAAATAAATTTGATGTAAAACCATTGATATTCAAAAACCAATTGTACAGCATGAAAGTACAAGTTGCAACTATAAAATAAATTTAAAAAAAAAACACTAAATAAAAATGGTTTACACTTTATTTTATCAAATTTCACTGATGCATTTGCCTTGAACAAAAAATTTGACCTTGCTGTCAGTGGTGTACTTCGTCATTACAGTTTCCTTTATGCATGATCTCAGTTTATTAACTCTTCCGACAGCCTTGCTATAAAGTGAGATTGTTGAATAGGTTTTGGATGAAAGTTTTAACAGTTCATATAACTTCTCTTTGAGAATTGCAAGAAACAAATTGCACATCAGTAGCTCTGTACACAAATTTTAATAAAAATTACCGTGAAAGCAGGTTCTTCATAATTAAAAACCCCCTACTGTGGGGTACTTTCCACCCCTGAGCAACTGCTTTCCTTGTATTGCTTATGGGTAAAAGTTTTTCTTTCTTTCTTCCATTTTTGCACTTACCATATTTTTTTAAAACATTTCTAGAAGGCCAGGTCCACAGTATGCTCATCGTGCATTGATAAAGTTTGTGTATAAATGTAAAAATTTACACATTTCAGTTCAACTTGTCACAAAATTATATTTCACGCCTCTTGTTAGTTTTTCCTGCTCTTGTATCATTGCTTTTGTTACAACCAGATTTGCAATGCTGGGGACTAACAGAATAGAACTTGTTGCATTCACATGAACTATTCACTTGACAGATTGTATGTCTGTAGTCCAATTTATGATTCAACAACAGTATAAGGGTTAGCTCAGCTGTTTCTACAGCATACAGCAGTCAACTTGCAGTCCCAAGATGGCAAGCATTATTAAAACAAAATATGTTCACACTTCAGTGCTAAAGTATGGTGATTAGAATTATACAGGCAAACCATTAACACATTTAATTTTTGGGGTTTTTCAGTTGATGTGTGCAGACTTATATGATGTTAGCCAACCAGCCAACTGTCTGCCGCATCATATCAGAGGTGTCAGAACCATTGACAAGGCAAATGAGCAAGTGCATACGGTTTCCTGAGAATTTAAATGACTTGAAAACAGAATTATTTCGTAAAGCAGGCTTCCCGGGGTAATTGGTGCTATTGATGGCATACATATACGTATAAAAAGCGCAGCAGGAGCCAACATTGAGATTTTTAGGAACTGCGAAACCTTCTTCTCTATAAATGTGCAAATTGTTGTTGGCCTGAAGGAGGAAATACTTGATAGTGTGGTAAGATGGTCAGGTTGTGCCATGACAGTAGAATTTTTTATAGCAGTGCTGTTAGGATTGGTTGAGTGAAGGGCAGTTACCTGACCTGCAGTGGCTATCCCCAGAGACACTATGTGTATACACTTGTTACACAGACAAACAATGTTGCTGAGGCTCGATATAATTGTGCCTATAGAGCTACAAGAAGCACTGTAGAAAGAGCAATTGGAACATGGAAAAGGTGCTTCCCTGCTTGTATTTTGAACAGCAAAATAATGTGATAGCATAACAAGAATCATCACTGCTTGTGCAGTTTTGCACAATATAGGTATTGAAGTAGATGATATGTGGGAAAGGGAAGAGATTGAGGGAGGAAGAGATATAATAGATGTGCCAGTGGCACCTGCAGCGGAAAATGTGAGCGGTAATGTCATCAGGTAAAACTTCATTCAGAGACATTTTCACAATTAAGCACTAATGTAATGGTTTTATTATTTTAAATATATATACTTTATACATCTCTATGTGCATTTGTTTTTGTTTTGTTTTAAATTTCCAGCTCCAGATGCCTCTTCTCCTTGAGGAATTGCTCTTTGTTGTAAGTGGTCTGCAGCTGCATCTGCAGCAGCTCGCAACGAAAGCCTCCTCTTCTTTTCCTGAATATCTTTTTCTAACTATAGTGCGACGATTTTTAATGTTACTTATGTGTTTAACATTAATATAGCACCACGTTTGGAAGCCAATTTGTAAGAGAACAAATTGTATTTATTGTAACATTACTGTAGCTCCGCGTTTGGAAGCCAATTTACGAGAGCAAATTTATGTTTTCTTCACGCGATGCCATCTTGTGTGACGTCACTCCTTGTTTGGTTCGTTTAACTCCATCTGGCGTAGCAATTTGCATCAATTAGGGTTCGAAAGAATTTTAAGTTTTGTATATTGTCCTCCGGCTAGCTATCATATTATCTTAGTAGAACAAGTATCTCTTGCAGGGTGTGAAGCGGAAAGGAATCTTTTGTCTAGAAATGATATTGACGAAGAAATTGGTTTTATAATCTTTATTGCAGAACACGTTCACGAACACTTTCACAGATTTATCTGGATAATCGCCATACTGAAACTATTTGTAATAACTTCTCACTTTTAACTCACGTACTTCAACTTTATATATTTAACTGTATAATACTTTATAATAGTCCTTGTAATTCTGTTGCGCGTAACTTGACGAAATAAATGAACGGAGAATTTTGTAGAACTGGTGGGCTGACGTGTAATGTGTTGAGAATCTTGTTGAACTGGGGGAACGCTCCCTTGAACCTACACTATTTATAGGCTTGCCTCAAGATACGCCTAAAGATTATAAATGAACTGCTATTGGCTAATAAAACGCGCCAACATTAGCATCTATTTTACTATCCAATGAAAACCACTAATACATATTTCTTTTAGAGAACATTCTAGAAGCTTTTTTACCGAAAAGGCGCGAAACATTACGTAACTTCCTGGTTCCCGGTAACGATAAACAACTCACCCCATCGCTGCATTCTTGCGCCATTACTAACAGTTTCAGTAAAGCCTTATATTATTATTTACCAATAATAATTACAATTAATAAACCTCTGAAATCAATGTCACATAAAAATACATATTTATATTACAATTATTATTTACCTTTAAGTAATTTGTGATACAAATTACCGTATCATATGCCCCACTAGAAACATAATTATAAATATTTATAACTTGTTTAGAAATTTTAAAATTGTGTTTTTAGTCTCCTAAATCTTGGAACACACGTTATCACTTTCACTTGACACTTCACACGCATTTAACACACGATATGTTTTTTTTTTTTTTTTTTTAAATTGCCACTACTTACTGGCTCTGGTTTAATTAATTTAAATATTAATCTGACATCACAAAATTTTTTTGATAGCAAATACTTTACCCTAAATTATTTAATTACTGTTACCAAATTGTTTACTTTGAGTTGTTGACAAAAATTTATACATTTAAGATTTTTGTAATTATTATACATATTTACCAAAATATTTACCCTCTACATATATTTACATCTCTTAAATCTAGACAATGTTTCACCTTTTATGTTTGCTACATAAGTATTTGTTTCAATTATTTTTAATTATATTTACCAATTTTTTTTTTTTTTTTGTTATTTTATACTTTACAAATATATTTACATCTCTTAAATCTTGACAATGTTTCACCTTTTCTGTTTGCTACATAAATATTTGTTTTTTTTTTTTTTTTAATTATTTTTACCAATTTTTGTTATTCTGAATTTTATTTTAACAATACTCTTTGAATTGTATTTACGTACTTTTGATTTAATATCATATGAAGTTTAATCTTTGCATTCTTAATTTTTAAATCTTGGAATTGTATTTACGTACTTTTACTTTAATATCATATTAAGTTTCAATTATTACCTTCTTCTTTTCAAATACTGTTACAGTTACTAAAAATTTAAACATTTCTCTTTTTTTTTTTTTTTTTTATAATTTATTTCTCTTTTCAAATGACATATATAAATAATTAACCCTCTTACGTTCCAATACATTTCTCTGCAAGTCGTCTTTAACTATCCAGCATTTACTTTACATCACATTGCTATTTACCCTCCTGGATCAAATTGTGTGTGGCTAAACATTACTCGTAGCCGTATCCTAACCTTCAAATTTTTGTTAATGAATAACCTCTTGTATTCATATGACATTTCGTTCCCTGATAACATTTGAAAACAATCTACAGTTTCTTGAACAACACATCTTTTAACAACTTTCATTTTCAATTCATCTGCTATCTCTTTACTTTGAGAATACTCTGACAAATCTGTACTAAACTGTACTGGACTGGAGTTTTCGTTTTGAACATCTTGGTACAATTTATTTCCTTGCATTTCTGATTCATTCTGTATTTCTGATATTTCCCCACTGAAATTAACTTGTGCCTCATTTACATCTACATTCATAACCTCTTTCCTCTCTCTTATCTCACTTGCAATGTTACTCATTCTACTACCTGACTCTGTACATTCTAAATTAACCTCACTTTTAGTATTAACCTCACTTTCTTTGTTACCTATTTCCTTGCTCATGTTTAGCATTTTCTTTGAAATTTCTCCTATCTCACTTGCTATTACTTCCTCATTTTCATCTCTCATTTTTGGCATACTACTATCTAACTTCGTAACTTTTTCAATTTCTTTACTGCTTTGATCTACTTTTTGCTCTAATACATCATTACTCCTACCAATATCTTCCCTTAATTCCCTATTATTCTTTTCCATATCTTCCAATATTTCCCTGCTTTTTTTTATCTCTTCCCTTTCTTGATCTAATTTCTTACTAAGATCTTCCCTTATCTCCCTACTCATATTTCTCAGCATTTCCATAATCATAATAGTATCAGGATTAACATTTCCTGCTATTCTATTCTCACTTTCTACACTAACATTTTCTCCCTCCAATACTACATTGTTTGAGCTTTTTTTTGTAACCTGTATTGACTTACAGCTAACTGTTACACTATCCCCCTCCATCATTGTTTCTTCTGTATTACTAGCAGCTATTGTTTTTTTGTTTTCTAAAAAAAAATTACGATACCTTTGTGATGCTTTCTGTTGATGTAGCTTTGATGTCCAGCGTTCTGCCCCATTTTCCTAGGTTTGTATGTCGCTTCTGCGTTGTATGATGATGAATCTACGTTGTCTCGATGTTTTTGTAGTTGATTTACCCTGTTGTCTCGGAATCTGCGTCTTGTAGATCGTTTCACTGCTGCGTTCGCCTCTTCCTGGTTATTCTTGTTCCTTTCCTAGTCATCTAGCCCCACGTTATGGGTGCCAATTTGCGACGATTTTTAATGTTACTTATGTGTTTAACATTAATATAGCACCACGTTTGGAAGCCAATTTGTAAGAGAACAAATTGTATTTATTGTAACATTATTGTAGCTCCGCGTTTGGAAGCCAATTTACGAGAGCAAATTTATGTTTTCTTCACGCGATGCCATCTTGTGTGACGTCACTCCTTATTTGGTTCGTTTAACTCCATCTGGCGTAGCAATTTGCATCAATTAGGGTTCGAAAGAATTTTAAGTTTTGTATATTGTCCTCCGGCTAGCTATCATATTATCTTAGTAGAACAAGTATCTCTTGCAGGGTGTGAAGCGGAAAGGAATCTTTTGTCTAGAAATGATATTGAAGAAGAAATTGGTTTTATAATCTTTATTGCAGAACACGTTCACGAACACTTTCACAGATTTATCTGGATAATCGCCATACTGAAACTATTTGTAATAACTTCTCACTTTTAACTCACGTACTTCAACTTTATATATTTAACTGTATAATACTTTATAATAGTCCTTGTAATTCTGTTGCGCGTAACTTGACGAAATAAATGAACGGAGAATTTTGTAGAACTGGTGGGCTGACGTGTAATGTGTTGAGAATCTTGTTGAACTGGGGGAACGCTCCCTTGAACCTACACTATTTATAGGCTTGCCTCAAGATACGCCTAAAGATTATAAATGAACTGCTATTGGCTAATAAAACGCGCCAACATTAGCATCTATTTTACTATCCAATGAAAACCACTAATACATATTTCTTTTAGAGAACATTCTAGAAGCTTTTTTACCGAAAAGGCGCGAAACATTACGTAACTTCCTGGTTCCCAGTAACGATAAACAACTCACCCCATCGCTGCATTCTTGCGCCATTACTAACAGTTTCAGTAAAGCCTTATATTATTATTTACCAATAATAATTACAATTAATAAACCTCTGAAATCAATGTCACATAAAAATACATATTTATATTACAATTATTATTTACCTTTAAGTAATTTGTGATACAAATTACCGTATCAATAGCAAGAATTTGGCCTTTTCTATTCTCAGCTCTTCCTCATCAGCAAAAGCTGAGAATCTGGATTTCCTTTTAGGTCCTGAAAAAGAAGTTGTACATGAGTAAAATATCAAGTCAAATTATTAATTTTTCCTCTACATTACTTCTTTTGATAACAGTACCACCAACTGCTCAATTATACTGCTCAAAATACAAGGTATGAGTAACAGCAACAGTCAGTTTATTTGCTGTGACTTTGCAAGCTAAATGGTTATTCCCTCACACTTTACCATAACACAATTCTGCAAATTTGCCATGAATATCTGTGGACACGTAAAGCTGTGACTATGCAAAGGATGGAAATGTTTACTTTCCACTCATTCTGCAAATGAAGCTGGTAAACACTTGATCTCTTTATAGCAGTGCATACCAGTCCTTTTTTGGTGCTTACGTAACTGCAGCAAAAGTTCTATGTTAGGGAAAGGTTACTGTTACTTGTAAACAACTGTTCCTCTGGTGAGTGTAAAGGAAACTAAGCTTCACTCCAATGAGAATTGTATATTGAGATAAGCATAATTTGCAATGGTACCATTCAATGAATTATAATTTATTTTCATAAATGTTTCTACAAATTACTCTTACAAAAGCTTATTTTTCTGTGTGCTTCCTATAATAAACATTCTTTACAAATGGTTTCAACACTTTATGATTGTGCAGGCACACACAGGAGGCTGCCGACAGTCTGTTGGTATCCACTAAACAGAGATACAAACCTTGCTTATGCATATAATTCTGACAAGAAGTGTTAAAATTCTGTTAAGGGAGGTGATGGGTGAAATTTCTACTTTGCACAATTTTAAAGCTACATACTTAATTTTTTGTACATATATTTGGGGTGTTATGTGACACTATTTGGCAGACCTTCTTTTTGGATCTGAATTAGTTTTTGAATTATTGAAAATTTTCTTTAAAAAGATTTTTAAATTTCAAAATGAAATTCACTTTACACTTTTTTGAAAAAAAGTTTGAAATTTTTTACAAAATCAGAAACTCATTTACAAAAACTTGTCACATGTATTTTGTAATATTTTAACTGTCACGGAAATTAAAATATGACCTGCATAGCAAAAATTTCAAAATTGTTGCAATCACTATACACATTTTATTTATTATCTAAAAAAGTACTACATTAATCCTGAATTCCATGTGACAATTTTTTTATGCTTTATAGGATGTACAGTAAAAATTTCAGCCCTCTAACATCTAATTTGTGGATGTAATTTTGTTTTGAATGAACAAAAGTGTAGCAAAACTTAAAGTGAGGAAAAATGAGTTTAAAAGCTTACATGCAGTTAACCAGAAATAATGACTTGCAAACCTTCCTATAAGTGTCCAGCTTAGATGTGTAATTTGTACTTTGTTTTTTTTTATTACAAGCACTGCAAATCAGTTCTAATTTATGGCATAAGCCAAGCCTTCCAGTGCCAAGTCCTGTGTACAAACGCTTTTGACTGTGGTCATTACACTTCAGGTCCTTCACCAAAGATGACAGTAAAACTGGTGTCCACCAATATATATTCACACTCTTTGTTGTTTACAACAGGTATATGTTCAAATTATCCTCCAGCTGTTTCCGCCTTAAATTTTTCTTTTGTACACCACATTCTTGCTCATCTAACCTTTCATCGCTGGTATTATTTACACTTGTTTCTGGCTCATGTATATGAAACAACATATAATTTGATGTTACACAATATCTACCAGCAGAGCTGCTGTTACTATGTTATACCGATCATGGTGGTTCAGTAACAAATCAGAAATGAACCTTCATGGAAAAAATCCCACAAAAAGCTGTATAAAAAAGCGGATTTTTTGCTTCATGCAGCAATTTCATCACCTGCCATACCTTTTCAGGGACATTTAAGGAGAAAAGACATTTAAATATAATGTAATTAGGGCAACTTCCAGACACTGTTGTGCTTTAAAACTTTGCATATATGCACTTGAAACCAACTAGTATTTTTTGTACAAAAAACACAATATGTAAAATTTTGTCATATTTGGTCACATTTTTCCCCTTAAAGGGGAATGCCTGCCCATAAATAAGCTGTGAAATAAGTTTTAAACATGCGAATGATGCAGGCAACAGCCAACATATTGCACCTATTCCATTAGACGTAAATTAACTAGAATGAAACACTGCAACATTAGAACTCTTCGCAGCTTCCCATTGCATTATGGCAGAAAGGTTCCATCCATAAATATCAAAGGGCTTAATGCTTAGTAAAGGGGCACCACTGGAAGCTAGCACCATGCATTTCCTATACCAGGTAAACAAATTTACAAAGTTAAAGTGCAAGGAAAGAGAGAGAGGAGTGGGGTTTAAGGGCGCAAAACAACCCAGGTTATAAGCGACCCCACTAAAGCTAAAAGTGTCAATAGTTAAAATAAAATCATGATAACTAAAAGAACCATTAAAACAAAGAAGACAGGAGTAAAAACAACCAGTGCCTCTTGCGTAGGATGCCAAGTGAAAGTCCTAGAGTGTTAAAAACAGGGATAAAACTGTTAAAAACAAGATGCACAAATCTTATTACAAGTCAGAAGAAACTCATAGCACAATCTATATTTGGGCAGTAAAACCACTTTGGGAGATAAAGGCTAAAAGACGTTCTACAATACTAAAACTATCTGCAAGCAGATCGGAAATCCGGCCTGGCAGAGACAGATGCCGGCATAAAGAAGCTAAAAAGTGAAGCCGGAATTATAAAGGCAATAATCATCATAATAATCTGAGAAGGATAGTGATATAAAATAAGTAATAATATATTTAAAATCAGTGTATGTATAAAAAGGAGAAGCATTGTGAAAATTGTTGACTGTTAAAAGCAACAGAAAGACCAGACAGGCACAGTTTTGTTAATTAGGGACCAGCCTCAGGTAGAAAGCGTAAATAACATTGAAGCAGGTTTTTCCTGGTACCAGCCGAGTGCAGCTGCACCTAGCCTGGTGAAGGCCCCTCTCTAAGCATCATGATGCTAAGTTTGAGGGGAGAGAGGGGAAGTTGAGGCGTTGGTTTTCCTTGTAGTAGCGTGGGTAGATCAGTCTGTCCTGAGTGCCTGGCGAGGACGGGACGCCATTCTCGTCGAGTTGTGAACATTGGCGGCGAACATGCTAGAGTGTAGAATGCTTAGCCGTAGTTAATAATTCTTCGGTCTTGGTAAAGACAAAGTAACTTCGTATGCATTTAATAGTGATCGGCAAACCGCAGTATTATTTTAAATAGTGAATAAAAGTATTCCAAGACAGATTTGTGTGTTTCTCTGTACACACCCACGCACACCCTGAGGTTAAGGTTTCATGCTGGAGCAGCCGTGACAAAAGAAGAACCAGCTGGGAGGGGACAAGCAGCAACCGTGAGGCAAAGGTATTGCTTCATTGTTGGAGGACGGAGCGTCGCTGCGTCATATTGCGCCTAAATGTGGGGCTGAAAGAATTACCTGCGTCAAAAGCGACAATGGAGTAAAATGTGACGGACCGTCAAAGTTACGTCACAGTGCACACAAACTGGTGTGGGGTCACCATTTAATAAATAACTATGGCTGAAAAGGCAATGTCCAATTCTCAGTCTGGTTAAAATTACCTATTTGTGGCGAGTGCAAGAAAAAATGCACTTTTCTGAACAGCACAACTAATAGATTTTCTGGTATATATAAATCTTGGATGATGTGCATTTGTAAGACTGTATCTTTGTGTAATAGGCAGCATGCTGTCCTCTAACTGCAAAGGTCTCGGGTTTGATCCCTGGAAGGAGAACCATGTTTTCTTTAAACATTCTAGGTGAACCTCAGAGCCTGACACTTATTAATCATAACTGCTAGGGCAAATGTGAAATTTGCAATACCCTCCACACTCATCCAGTTACCAGAAAAATAACTGCTTCTAAAATCAAAACCACATATAATCATCTGCGAGAGGACAAATTGTATATTGTTTACTTCACCACGTTGTGGATAATGTTTCTCACGTAATGTTGTTTACCTCACGCGTGCAGCCATATTGTGTGACGTCATTCGTCGGTCGCCTGCTAACTCCATCTGGCGTAGCAATCTATATGAATTAGTTTTAAGGTTATGTATATTGTCTTCCGGCCAACTATTTAGGTAGGCATTTAATTCTTGCAGGGTGTGAAGCGGAAAAGGAATCTTTTATCAAAAAAAATTACTAGTGATGAAATGTGTTTTATAATGTTTTATTGTCGCACACGTGCACTAACACTTTCACAGATTTATCTAGATGATCGCCATACTGAAACTGTTTATCATAACTTCTCACTTTTAACTCACGTACTTCAATTTTTGTATATAAGTGACTTTGTAATATTTTAGATCTTTAATGATTTTCACTGCGTGTTATTTAACGAACTGAAGGACCGATAGGCGACATGTAGTCACGTATTGTACACGAATCTTTGATGAACTGAGCGGGAGACGATGTGTAATGCTTCGTGAATCTTGACGAACTGGAGGACGCTCGCTTTGAATCTACACTATTTATAGGCTTACCTCAAGATACACCTAAAGATTATAAATGAATTACCATTGGCTAATAAAACGCGCCAACATTAGCGTCTATTTTACTATCCAATGAAAACCACTAATACATATTACTTTTATAGAACATTCTGGAAGCTTTTTTTACTGAAAAGGCGCGAAACATTACGTAACTTCCTGGTTCCCGGTAACGATAAACAACTCAAACCCTTCATTGCAGTATTGTTATTGTTAACAGTTTCAGTAGAGCCGAAAATTATTATTTACCATTAATAATTACAATTATTAAACCTCTGAAATCAATGTTACATAAAAATACATATTCATATGTAAATAATTATTTACATTAAAGTAATTTGTGATACAAATTACCGTCTCACATCATAGCAGCTGCATAAAGGGAAGAGCAGTAAAAATATCTGCAGTATGTCTGACAGTTATGAACAAAATATATGCAAAGTGCTGCGCAAAATCTGTTATGTTGCAGCAATGGAAATGATGAAAAGAATTTTAAAAATTAAACCATGGGAATAGCAATGTAAAAAGTAATTTTGACTTGATTACATGTGTACCTATGGTAGGTAGAAGTACTGATCTCCACCCAAAAATTTCATAGAAATTTCACTGCAAATATAAGTTGTGAGGTCCAATGAACCTAATAAAAAGCATTTCATGAATGTGTGTCTGTGAAAAGGATAACTCAAAAATGAAATGCCCATTAAATACCAAACTTGCTATTAAGTTCAGCATCTTTCAGGGTTGGGACACAAACATTTTCAAGAGAATCCTTCCACCACAAACTACCCTTTACATGAAGATTATTTTTTATTTTCTTAATAATAACTCTTAATGATTTTGACTAAAATACCATAAGTTTAGGAAAGGAAATTAAGATCTTGTTATGGTACACAATTAATGTCATTAAGTTGCTATTCGTTTTTTCTCATCATACAAAGAGGATTGAATTTTAAAGCCATGTTATATAAAAATCTGACTATGCTTAGGCTACTGTATGCTTCTTATCCTGCAACAAAATATGTAAATGTGTGCTGAATTTATCTTGATAAACAAGAAGTAGATAGAAGAATAAGCTTTTATAACAATAGTTTATAGAAGTCAGTAAAGAAAATCATGTGAATGCAACACATCAGGACTTTCAAGTGTTGTCAAGTCTTTTCTAGCAGTGTCATGCAAAGCGTATAGTATTTTAAAGAAAACAAATAGTGATGCTAGATTCACTTGCCTCCTGTATCCCTCTTGTATCTACAACAAAATGTATAATGAAACCATTTCTACAAATGTTTATCTCAATTAACAGGAAGTAGATAAAAGAATAATATTTTCTGACATCTTATAAGAAGAGATATAAACAATGGTGGATAGACAAGGACATTTAAATGTCACAAATCAGATTGTTTTGTATGAGTTAGCTATTTCACTTTTCATAACTTAACTGTAAACACAGAAGCCTTAACACAAACTAAGAGCAAGCTATATCAATTGTTATTCTATCAGTATGGCAGAAATATTGCTCTTGATCACCACATAAACACAATCCCCTCACCCCATAAAGCCAACCTCATATCCAAATATTGTACAATGGTAACTGTAACAGATTACAATCTGGTATCTTACAGAACCTTTCCCAGTACAACCATAACCCTCTGCTGAGACACAAGAACATATGACATTATATGCTGAACTGCTGCATCCTCCCAAAAATTGTGAGAAATGGAAACAAATGCAATGAAAACACTTAAATTAGAAATTTAGGAGATGTGAACGCTTGGAAAGTCTGGAAGTCACTCTCCCACCATTTTAAGACACTTTCTTTTGTAGCAAAACCATTGTGAAATATCAACAAAGGACTCCATTTTGTTACTAGATTAGATTAGATTTATTGTCAACCTTAGGTATTACAAGAATTCATGGTATCATCAAGAAAAACAGTAAATGAACAAGATAAGAATAAGTATGTACACTTAATTACAATATGTTAAATTACACACCCTAGAAGTATCATAGTTATTTAAAAGTATTTGCAAATTCTTCAGTTGAATAAAAACAGTGCTGCAATAACAATTCTTTTACTTTGAATTTAAATGTAGCTTCTGAGGTGGTAAGTTTTATATTATCAGGTAACTTGTTATATAATGTAATCGCAGAATGTCTTATGCTTTTGCCAAATAATGACGTGTTATGTGTAATTATGCTCAATTTATGCCTATTTCTTGTGTGATAGCTATGCTTTTCACAGTTTGCCTGAAAGTATACCAGATTTTTCCTAACAAAAGCGACAACTTCTAATATATACAGGCAAGGAAGTGTCAATATGTGGAGTGTTCGAAATAGATTGTTGCGGGAATCCCTTTGTTTCTTCCCCATTATTATTCTAATTGCTCGTTTTTTAATTTTGAAGATTATATTTCCTTTATCATAGTTACCCCAAAATATCACGCCAAATTTCAATAAAATTGTTGAAGTGTGCAAAGTATAGATTCCTCAGAGTTTTTAAGTTTGCAATATTTTTTTATCGACCTAAACATAAAACAAAGCTGACTCAACTTAGATGCCAGTTTCTCAATGTGTGTGCTCCATTTCAAATGCTCATCAATCCATACACCCAGAAATTTTGTAGTGGGTCTATAATGTACTAATTCATTTTCTAGTTTTATTTGTGGCTTATGGACAGTGGTATTTTGAACGTGACTGAATGAAATGGCTACAGATTTATTCTTATTTATTACCAACTTATTTTGAATGAACCATTCCTGCATTTTTTGTACTAAAATTGATATATCTGCTTCAACATCTTTATTACTGCCTATTATGTCTATGGATGTGTCATCAGGAAACAAAACAATGTTACTTGGATGTAAATAGCTTACTAAGTCATTGATGTATAATAAAATTAAAAAAGGCCCTAAAACTGAACCTTGGGGAACTCCACAAGTTACACATTTTTTATTAGATCTATACACTTACGATGTATTATTATGGGAATTTGCTTGTACTGTTTCAACTAGTTGCTCACATTGATTTAGATATGACTTAAACCAGTCGTTTGCCAGACCTCTTACCCCAAAGAATTCTAATTTTTTCAGCAAAATGTTATGATTGACTAGATCAAAGGCCTTGGGAAAGGTCTAGAAATATTCCGATATTGTTTTCTTTATTTTATCTAGTGAACTGTATACTGCATCTAAGAAATTGAATATGGCTGTCTCAATCGATTTACCTTTAATGAACCCATTTTGTGTTGCAGCTAACATATTATGTTTTTGTATGAAGTTTTGACATCTATTACACATAGCCTTTTCTAGTACTTTTGAGATGGAAGATAGTATTGCTACTGGTCTATAGTTTTCAGTTTTGCTCTTGTCACCCTTTTTAAATATAGGTATTACTTTTGCAGTTTTCATACACTCAGGAAACACGCCTGTTGAGAAGGAAGCATTAATTAAATAGCAAAGAGGTACAACAAAAAGCTGATAACAGTTTTTAAAAATACAATCAGGAATTTCATCTATTCCATGGGAGGTTTTATTTTTCATGCTCTTTAATATTTTACTCACTTTGCTAGTTGTGACTGGATAAACTGTATTTTTATTTCTGGAGATTTGCTCACTTGTCCATGGTGTTTTATATTTATGTGTAAGATCATTGATTATGTTTACAAAGTAATCATTAAATGATCTTGCCACTTCTTTGGGTCCGAGATAAGCTCACCTTCTTTATTTCTAATGGTGGGCTTGTGTTTTTCTGAGCTAATTCCTAATTCTTTATTCACTATCTGCCATATAGTTTTTGTTTTATTTTTGGAGCTTTGTATGGTCATTTCTGTATGGTATTGTTTTGCAGCTATTAGAACCTGTTTATATACCTCTTTGTACTTATTAAAATATAGCTTGAAACTCACTGAATTTGTGGTTTTGTTAAGTTCACTAAGAAATTTTAACCTTCTAGATGATTTTACGATTCCTTTTGTTAGCCATGGCTTGGACTTTCCCCCCTATTTTTATTTGCTTTTTTGGCATCACAATGTCAAGGTAATACTTTATTATAATAGAAAATGGTTTGAACCCTTCATTTAAGTTCACCTCCTCATATACTTTTTCCCATGTTTCATTTTTTAGCAGATCTTTGAATATATTTGTATTATTACTACTATAAATACGTCCTATTCTATACCCATCTCTCGAATCATATTTGCAAGTGTTCAAAACAATTTTAAATGTCTGTGATCTGTGATCAGAAAGCCCTGTTTCTACTACTCTATGTTTTCTACCTTAAGGCAGCCTTGCTTTATTAATGCTTGATCAATGATAGTTGCCAAGTGGGTTGTCACCCTAGTGGGTATATTTATAATGGGCATTAGGTTAAAGAGTAACATTAATTCTTGCATTATTTTACATATTTTACCAGGGGAGAAGTCAATGTTCCAGTCTCCTATTATTACAATATTTTTAGCTGGTTGCACCTAGACTTGTTATTAATATGTTGATGTCACTATCTGGTGCCCTATAAAGACAAATAATAACCATGTTATGTTTGGTTACTTCTATTACACTGGCCTCAAAGTGTGATTCTATGCTTTCAGCTCTTATTTTTGGTATCTCCCTAGCTTATAAATTTACTTTAGTTCTTATGCACGAACTGCCTTGTTTTTTTCTAGATCAACAGTAGTGTGATGCAAGTTTATAATTATCAAGACTTAGGGATTGGATTTCATTGCTATCCAGCCAGTGTTCCGTAAGGCAAATTATATCAGGTCAATTTCACCTGAATCAAGCAAGACTTCCAACAATATTTTCTTATTTCTAAAGCTCTGTACATTTTGATGGAAAATGCTGATTGTATTTTCCATTGTCTTAGGCTTGGCTTGTTTACTTTTCACACATTGAGGAATCTGTCTGCTACTTACCACCTCAGAACTATTGTGTAATGGTCTGTCTATATCACCATCTGAGCTACCAGTTAGTTTCCCTGCTGATGTTTACAAATTTCAACTAGTCTGTGTATGTGCAGAAGAAACTGCCAAACCAAGTGTACAAGTATAATCTGCAAGAACAGGTTATTTGAATCCAGTTCATATACACATACATTAATCTAGGCATTGTAATCTAACACTGTATTAAATTTCACTATCACAGAACCCTGACATCCCCTTCACATACACACACACACACTAACCTAAGTGTTGTTGCCTAACCTCAAACTAAATTTCGATACCAACAGGACCCTATCATTTTACTGCATGTTTTTCACTCAAATGTTGGAAACTATTCACTTGTGAAGTGCATCAACAACGAGAAGCACAAAGTTCCACCTACTGGCAGAAGTGCAACTAGCCAGAGGAGCTGGATAAGGAAGTTTCTCGCATTACATTACCAATTATAATATATCAAGAAAGAAAACCACCTAGCATTCGGCATCTACAGGAAACCCACACACAAAAATAGCTACTAAAACAAAACAGTTTCAGTTCGGTTCCCCACCAGCATGCAGTACTCAATAGTCTTGACACACCGACTGGTCAACGTCCCCATGAACAAAGAGGAATATGCATTTGAGCTAAACAACATATTGGACATAGATATAGAAAATGGATTCAGGCCAGAAACAGTACATAAGAAAATGAATTGAGCCGTGAGCAAAAAGAGAATAAATGAAGTTACCACATTCACCACTGCTGAAAAAGAAAATAAGATCTTCAAAAAATTCACATACCACCCAACAGCTTTCTACAAATTTCAGAGAATCTTCAAGCAGCACAACATCTCTTTGGCCCCAAAAAACAATTACACCATCAAGAACTTATTAAACTCCAAATTAAAAGATGACATCCCACAGGAGAACAAATCAGGAAATATACCAGATCAGCTGCAATGACTGTGAAAAAATCTACATTGGGAAAATCAAAAGAAACATAAAAACAAGAGCAAAAGAACACTTCAGTAACATAAAACAAAAACAGGAAGAAAAATCAGCAGTAGCTTGACACTTTTGGACAGACAAACATACCATAAACAGAAACCCTAAAATACTAAAAATCATTTCAGGGAAAACAGAATTTACAATTTGGGAAAATATTTATATTTCGAAAAACAGAAACCGCATTTATAATTTTGAAATTCCACCAGAAGACTTACTTTTGAAGAAGTTCTTCCACCCACCACCACAGATCAAGCTAACAGCTAGGACAAATGATGCATGCAGTCAACAAGGAACTGAGGATGGGAGCAATTAGCTCCTGAAACATGTTTTCGCTTTTTTACAAGTAAATGATGTAGTAAAACACACTTGATGAAAGTGGAGTCCACCTAAACACGCTTACTAACTTCACACACTTAAGCCTAAGCCACTTTTGCAAGTATGTTCTTTTATGACTCCAACATGTTTGTTTTCAGGTACACAAGCTGTGCAGAAACAAGTGAGTGAAGCTAGTAAGAGTGTTTAGGTTGACTCCAATTTCATCAAGTGTATTTTATTAACTGCTTAACTGTGTATGATTCTACAATTTTTTGGATATTATAAGTGATGTAGTGTTACAATCAACCCAATAATTACTAAATTATAGACACATCACTGTCACAAAGTCCACCATAAGCAATTTTATATGAAATATTATACCCTATTCAGCACTGTACAGGAAAGTCTGTTCGGATTTAAAACTCAGCACAATATTTTAACATCCGTAGTATTCAAATATCTTGCGATATAGCACTTTAATTATTTTAATATAGGATGATACTAATGCACTTGCGCTGTGAATTCAAAACGTAAAAAATGGAAGTTATGACAGAAATATACCTTCACTGCTTTTGGGAGTTTTGCAAGTCCCTGCGGTATCAGTACTAGCAGCAGCTTCTGTAACAATAAAACAGGAAAACATTTAAATGAAATAAAACAACAATTGAGATGTATAAAATTACCTGCACGTGTTTATTTGATAGCCTCTTACCTTCATTATGTGAGCCATCCCGTCTGTCCTCGATAGTGGTGGCAGATGGCTGTACTGCATCCTCTAGGAAAAACGAAACAGTTATTTATAAAATGTCAAGCTATTATGATGACAAAGTCCTTGATAATTCTCTTCAAAAAATGAGTAGCCATCTCCACAATAATTTATTCAATCTCTGTAATTATCCAGATTGACTTTTGCTCCAACGGTTTAAATCTTGCAGTCCATGTATAAAGGAAACAGCTCAAGTCTTGATTAATGCACTCTGTGTGTATTATTTTACATGTTTCGGACAACTGATCAAACTAATTGTAGGAGAAGCATAAGTGCAGTGGCACATTCTACAATCACTGCAATTTTGTCACTGTTTACACAACAGCCCACTTTCATTCTTACCTGAACTTTGATGAGGTACGTTAACAACAAAGAGTCTCTCCAGATTCAGCAAAACTGAATTGCTGTCTACAGCACCTTTGATATCTATATCGATGCTGCAGACTGAATCCAACTCCGGATTGCCAGGGGAGGAAGGACCAGAAGGAGGAGGGCTACTACCTGTCCGCGTTGCAGCTGTTCTCTCTGCTGTGAGTTCTGCCTTCCTGCAGAACTTTAAGTTTTCCCACAGCTTCTTCAGCTGTGATACTTCTTTCTGAAACATACATATTGCAAGCATTACAGTATGTCTAATCTTTGATACAGGCAAATCAAAACAAATGCCATAATCTCAATGGCAATAAATATGCTTCTGTTAAAGTTTTGCTAATAGTATTAGCCTCATAACATTAGCAGGAATGACAGAAACATGTTGACATTAGATTAAAATTTGCTTCATAAAATTATGTTCTTATAAGTGAAAACATATTAAGGAATTTAGTAACTTAATGCGATTTTCTTCATGTACGAGGTGTCATAAAAGAATAACAGTATTCAATTCAATTTCCCGAGCTTTATACATCCCATGTTCAAAATTTTTGTTTTATTTTGTTGGTACACATGTTCTTGAAGTATGTTTGCATTTTCAGCTGTTTTGAATGTTTACTTTATTGTTGACAGTCGAAAAACTTATACGTGTTTGTGAGTGCTCGGCAAATTTTTACTTTCGAAAAAGATGGATCAAAGAATATGCATTAAATTTTGCTTGTAAAATGGAATAAAGTGCAGCACCACATTCGAAATGTTGCCTGTGGCTTTTGGCGAATCTTCTATGAGTAAGACAAGAGTTTACGAGTGGTATAAACGTTTCAAAGAGGGTCCAGAAGACGTTGAAGATGATGACCACCCCGGATGCCCTAGCACATCAATTACTGACGGTAATGTGGAAAAAGTAAAGAAAATGGTTCTGTAAAATCACCAAATCACATCAGAGAGGTTGCTGATGATATTGGTATATCCTTTGGCTCATGTCAAGCAATTTTTTCAGATGTTTTGGGCATGAAACATCTAGCAGTGTAGTTTGTTCCGAAATTGTTGAATTTCGACCGCAAACGATGTCGCACAGACATCACTCAGGAATTGCTGAATGAAGTTGAAAACAATCCAGAACTTCTACAGAACATTATATCAGGTGACAAAACATGGGTATATGGGTATGACGTCGAAACCGAGGCCCAATCATTCCGATGGAAACTGCCTGAATAGCCAAGACCCAAAAAAAATTTGACAAGTTCGATCATGTGTGAAGGTTCTTCTCACTGTTTTCTTCGATTACAATGGGGTAGTGCATCAGGAGTTCCTCGTACAGTCAATAAGGAATACTACCTGGAAGTTATGCGCCATTTGCATGAAGCAATCTGAAGAAGACAACCAGAATTGTGGCAAAACCACTTGTGGAAATTGCATCACGATAATGCACCCGCTCACACCTTAATCCTTGTTTGCGACTTTTCTGGCAAAAAACAAAACTGTTATGCTGCCTCAGCCACCATATTTGCCAGATCTGACCCCCTGCAACTTCTTTCTGTTCCCGAGGCTGAAGAGAACCATGAAAAGACGACATTTTGCCACCATTGATGAAATAAAAGCAGAATCACTGAAGGAGCTGAACACCATAACGAAAAGTGAGTTCCAGAAGTGCTTCCAAGATTGGAAATAATGTTGGCACACGTGTATTATATCTGAGGGGGATTAATTTGAAGGGGACAAGTTGATGTTGATGATTAAACAAAAACTCTTTAAGAAAAACAAAAATTCCCATTACTTTTTGATCATACCTTGTATAAAGCAGTTTACTATAGTTAAATGGTAAGTAATGGAAAAGCCAAGTGAAAATCACATTCAGGAACTTGCATTTTTTCTTATTAGTATATCAGGTGACACCGTTCTCATTTGGCTTTGGGTTGCATAGCATTGTGTCTCCACTTTCAGTTTCAATAGAGACCTTACATAGTGGATGCATAAAACCATACTTTTAGTAGGGAAAAAATTCTGATCTGTGCATTTGCATATTCTCTCTGCTCAGTCTTCTCTAAAATATAATTCTAGACCAAATTATTAAGTGAGCATTCACTGCTCTGTGTTTAATGCAAAACTATCAGCACACATGAATAAAATCAATGCTATTTTCATTTTACTATTTCCCTGAGACGTCTATCATTTTCATTTGTCTGAAATCACCCATATTAGCTACTTGCATAAGAGCATACAAGTTTCATACAGCAAGCATAGTGGTTGCATTTGTTACAAAAGATTTTCAAACATTTTAATTTAACAAAACTGTAACTTTAAGAACTCTTGCTTTGTTTTGCGATAGCCAGCATTTTCCATACAGATGCACAGAAAAGAAAACTAGATGCAGTTTGCAAGTAAATACTTAGCAGGTTGTTCTTGGCATTAGAGTTAAATTCCAACTTTATCTTTTCCCACATTGCTTTCTTCTTGTGTAAAGCCACTGCATCCACCTGTTTGCTTCCTACAACATCTTTGTGCTGCAGTACCAGATTCATCAGGTTTTTCCTCTCGGCTTCACTGAAGTGGTTTCCTTTTGACATTTTAGAAAAGAAAGAAAAGAAAAACAAAAACAGCTCTAGAAAATTACACTCGTGCTACACCTGCAGCATCAAACAAACAAACAAACAAACAGGAAGTGTATTTCAAATTAGTAGCAATCAACATGCGTTCGTCCCCAAATGATCAATGGAATGCAAGAATGGAAACAACATCATAGTTCTTTGCTTGTTGCCATGCTTTATGGTTATAAGTGTTCACAGAGCACACGCCCTTTAAGTGCTATCTATGAATTGCAAACATCTTTAAGCTTTCACTCTTTGTGAGTGAGCACTTGTAACTTAAAGCTTCAGTTCACACTTAAGACGACTATGAATCGGCCCTTTAGTACTTTCAAATTTTGCCTAATAAAGGCTGGTTCATAACCACCCGGTAACGGTAACCAGAATGGAAACGAGAATGGGAAGCAAGAAATTTTGATTCACAACAGCCCGGTAACAAGAATGGGAATGCATATCGATCACAAAGTGAAAGTCGATTTTGCGCATTGGGATTTCATTTTTTTTAACCGACCAATGACATTTTTTCACCTACTTCCAATTTAGCCAAGCCAACGTCAAAATTCGATAGAGTAAACATTATCTAAATGCATATTCATTACATTTCCGATCCCTCTACTTATGCCAAACTTTCATTCCTTTATTTAATGGCATACATTAAAATTGTTTATTCTTTTTTCATTTCCACCGGATTTAGCTGTTCTTTGTAGCTTTTGCCATTGCTTTTTAGGTAATAGCCAGTTTTGAGTTGCATATAAACAAACTACAAACGATCCCTTCACCAGAGGAACCAACGTTGATTAGATTTGCGGGTGTCAGGATGAGGTTAGGAAGCACATCTACTACTAATTAATTCCTTCCAGTTTCATGTTTCCAGCTTGCGACTATAGAGAGCACTAGTGGCTGTTTCATGTCACGGCCGCTTAGAATAACCTCTAGAGTGAAGAGTCTAATATGCATAATAGGGATCTAATATGCCGTGCCCGGGAGCGAGAACGAGAAAGTTAAAAGTTGGGCAACTCTTCTTCCCGTTCCCAGGGCCCGGGAAGGCTTCCCGTCGGTTGTGGACACTCCCATTTGAATACATGTATTTCAACTTTCCCGTTCTCGTTCTCGTTACCGTTCTCGTTGGTTGTGAACCAGCCTTAACATCTACAGACACGGAAACATCCTTCTCAGCATACAAATCTGTGTTAATGGATAAACATCATAAGGTTGCACCTGAGAACCTGGAGAGAGTGATCATTGTATAGTGCAGATCAACTAACAACAACCAGAATGGAAGAATGCACATTATAAGTACCAAAATGTACAATGTTAAAGTTAACAATTTTTTGTGCATGATAAGTGCATACTTTCAAAATTATAGAGCATATTTTAAAGATTTTTAAAGCATAAATGCATGTGCACATAAATCCGACGTCTAGTAATAACATCTGGTTCAGAATCACAGCCACTGATTCTGGTTTTCTGAATTCTATTTGCTAAGTAAGATCTGAACCAGTTTATAGAGCACTCATTGAAGCCAAAACATTTTAACCTTTGCAGCAAGAGGTTGTGATGTATGCTGTCAAATGTCTTAGCAAGTCACAAAATATTCCTAATGGTAGCTCCCTTTTAGCCAAGCCTGTTAATACTTCAGAAGTGAGCATGTATGTTGCATTTTCTGTTGACATCTTTTTTCTTAAATCCAAATTGGGGAACTGAAAGAATGTTATTGAACTCTGTGTATTTTATAACCCAATTATTTACAGCTTTCTCCATTACTTTAGAAAAGGCTGTCAGAAGTGAGATGGGCCAATAATAATTGGAAGTCAAGCTTTTGTCTCCCTTTTTGTATAGAGGCTTAACAATTGTGTGTTTCATTTTTTTCTGGAAATGTCCCTGACAAAAGGGAATAATTGCATATATGACTAAGAGGGTTACTGAACTCTCTGGTAGACAATATTTTAACAATTTGGTACTTATCTCATACCGCACATGAGAAATTTTACTTTTTAACAAGCTAATAATCTTTTCTCTCTCTCCTTTGTATCTCTCTGGTATACATAGGAAGAACCAAAAGAAATCTGGAAATAAGACTTAAAGAGCAAATGAGATGCATTTACCAACAACAGATGGTAAATCAGCAGTAGCACATCATTTCTGGTCTTCAAACCATGAAATCGCTCCAAACATAAAACTCTTAAAATCGATCATCAACAAGTATGAATTAGACATCTGGGAAAAAATACATATCATCAAACACAGGAATCACCTAATGAATTTCGAGATACCGCCACCCAGCAGCCTTTGAACGTTCATCAACCCAGCACCAGAGAACACCACTAGCCACACACATCCTCCAGACAGTAACTGGCAAAATCAATTGGAAGCAAGCTGAAGATGGGAGTAAACCGTTCTCCCGAAACGTATTCAAAGTAAGTACCTTTTAGTGATGTAGTGTAATAACCTCTGACTCTCTTTATTTTACATTTTCTATCTCTTTTGGAGTTGTGGAGTCCAGCTCAAATTTGCAATTCATTTTGGAATATGCCTTTTTTAGCATGGGATCTATTTGTTTTGCTTTTGCTGCATTAAGGCATTGGCCATGACACAGTAATTACTGACTTCTTTATTTCCAATTGTGAGCAATATTACTATTTGTATTAACTCTCCCTGTTAACTTGTTATTATTCCATTGTTTGAATTTTATTATTAGATTCATCAATGGCTAGTGCGTAATAGCTTCTTTTCGCATGATTAATTACTCTTTTAAGTATTTTACTATATGTTTTGTAGTGTACTTTAATGTTTGGATCATTCCTCTGTGATACAGTAAGACAAATTTATTTTATTTGCACAGGACTTCCTTACACTGCAGTAATCCAGGTTTTGACCTTTGTTACTTGTGATGAGGTTATTGTTTTTTTAGGGAAAATAGTTTCAAATGATAGTAGCACAATTGTAAGGAATTCATCAAATTTCTCATTTACTTGAGTGTTGGAATAGATGGAAGCCCACATTTTTTGTTTTTTAATGCTAGTTTAAATTTATTGATATGCTCATTGCTAATTATTCTTATTGTAATTCTACTTTTTCTACTTTCAGTCTCTTTGCTAGCTATGGCAAGCACTAACAATACCTGAGCATCATGATCTGACATGTGATTTACAATAGGAGTTATGATATTGTGCCTATGACCCAAAGTTATTGGGAGGTCGGCACGGGCAGTCAGGGTAAACAACAGCTGCTGCTCACAAGTGTAAACACCAGGCATGCTATCAACAGATAACTAGAACCTTCTGGAAGTTTGTTATACCCTGCCCTCCTCCAGAAAGTGTGTCAAAATAGTTCTAGAATGTTCAAGAACCTTATGGAAAGATTACACTGACTATACAAGCAAGTGTTCTCACGAGTGCGAATAGAGTTGTTGAGTTAGACAGTGAGCAAATGAGTTAGCGAGTGCATCTCTGGTGCGGCATCAAGAGCAATTCTTTGAGAGAGTTAGTGACGGCTGTTGTGACATGCAGTGAATGCTACTGTGGAGCGATGGGTTGTGGAGGTATTGTGTTTGATTTCCAAATGAAGTAAACCATCTGAGGTGAAGAGGAAGTCATGAAGGAAGTGAAACGATGGAGAATTCACTAGTTCACCTTAGTGAAGTGACATTACTGAAGTGAACTTCCAGTGAAGTTGAAAAACTGGACAGTCACATTATAATTTGGAATTTTTCTGAGTCTAGAAATATATATTATCTATAGCTGTTGCAGTGTTGTTCATATGAGTTCTGTACGGAAAGTGAACCACATATTCCAAGTTAAATGTATGTAACAGGGAAGTGAGGTAGCCTTTATCACACTGTCATTAAGTGTGTTTATATTAAAATCTCCACAAACTTTTATTTTATCATTTTTAGTGTAAATGTATGAGATGGTTCTTTTTTACTATTTATAAATCCGTGGAAGTTACCTGTGGGAGCACTATATACTGCTAGAATGATATATGTATCCCCATCAAATTCTATTTTTACTGAACAGTATTCAAATTCCTTTTCCTCGCAAAAAGATACTACATTTATGCTGGTAAACTTTATTGGCTTTTAGCAACTATACTCACTCCTCCACAATCTAATCTACTTCTACAAACATTAGAACATAATGTGCACTTACTGAAGTTCATATTTTTGAGCTCTGCTTCTGTCATGCGGAGCTCTGTGTGCAAATTACTGTGATGTTATAATTTAGATCTTGAATATATATACTTAACTCCTCTACTTTATTCTTTAACCCTCTTATATTTTGACGATATAAACCAAATAAATTATTTTATACTGAAGTGGAGGCATCAGTGTTTACAATGAACATGTCTGTCATGATTATTACACTTCAACTTTTCTGTCAAGGAATATGCAAGCGCCCTCTTGCCTAAGAAGTTGAGATGCAATGTATGCCACGTGAAATGCTCTCAATGGAGGCTAAACATGGGCCAAACATCAACGTGATTAAAGGCAGTACTTCTCTTCCACAGATCGTCCTTCATTTAGGCTATCATGTGACAAAGTGCTGGTTTATTGTGTCTCTGAAATAGCTCAACAAATTTAACATTAGTATGAGTGCTTACCTTGACAATGTGGTTCAGATCTTCCTTGATTGAATACCCATAATCAGCATCAATGCTTGTCACAACCCCCAATGTATTTATCCTTAGTGAAACTGACAAACTCTTAAGATCTGAGGTCACATCTCAAGTTTGGCACTTGGCTTGCCTATACATTCCACCTTGAAGTTACTCCTGAGTTCCTCCTGCAGCAAAGACCCATCCTTCTAGCATGGCTGCTGCCTACACAAGCACTCTCTTCTCGTTGGTCTTTCGTCTGTGTGCTGCAACATCAGGCTCTGCTACTTTCCCCATCCCTGAAACATTATCTTCCAAAATAGAAATGTATTACTAGTCCATACACTACCTGCTATTATTTCCGGTGACTTCCAAGCCATCTGTTTCCTTGCCACCTGACTTCTACAAATGAATCATCTTGGTGCCTTCCATTTGCATCTTGTAGCCTTGCCTTCAGCATCCAGATATCATCCTGCAACACATTAATCAAATCTTTTAGTAGTTCAACTTCTGTCTCTTTGCTATATAATTTGCAAAACCAGTCACCATTTACTCAGTACTAGACAGATGTGCACCCAAAAGAAAACAACATAAATATAAATATCCTGCTTGCTTCACGAAAGAAATAATAAAGAATATAACATTAAAAGAAAATTACAGTAAAAATAAAAGTATATCAGAATATTACATGTGGTGTTATAAAAACACTCATACAATTTTAAAAAAACAAATTAAAATAGCTTTTAGAAATCAGGTAAATGAGTCAAAGTTAAATTGTTGCAAAATCCATTACCGTTAATATTTCTGAGTACCTTAATATAAGAGCATTAAGTGGTAATGAAGTCAAATATGCAATAATTAAACTTAAGAGTAAAAGATCTGCAGCGCCTGATGGAATACCAGCTTACATTTTTAAAGGATGTGGCGATCTATTATTATACCCTTTAACTTTAATCTATAACCAAATCTTACATCAAGGACATTTTCCTAATGCGTGAAGCAAAGTAAAGTAAAGTAATTTCCATTCCCAAATCTGGAAATTCTAAGATGATAACTATAGACCTATTCCTGTTTTGTCTACACCAGCAAAAATTACTGAAAGTATTATTATATGCATATTTTCAATTATATAAAGTTAGTGATTTCACCATTGCAGCATAGGTTCATGCCAAAAAGATCAATTGTTACAAATCTGTTTAACTTTACTGAATACATATCTTCAGAACTAGACCAGTTTAAGCAAGTAGGTAGATGTAATATATACCGACTTTCAAAAGGCTTTTGATAAAGTTGATAATGATTGTTTACTTACTAAATTATCAAAATTAATTTTCTTATTTCCCTTTATGAAATTACCGTCATATTTTGCTTTTTTCCAAAGAATTATAGCATATGGTATCTTTACTTTGGGGTAATAGCTCCATGTTTCTGATATACTTTTACTGCAAAAAAAGATTAAAGTAACATCAGATGAATCAAAGCTAGCTCATTGCAAACCATTATTTATTGGACTAAGAATAATGACAGTATTAATCAACATATTTACAATGTGTTATTGTATATTAAAAGCCTTCCATCAGAATTACAAAATAGATAAGATATACATTCCTATAATACCAGATTATGCCAACATATTGATGTTCCATATTGTAGATTGACTACAACTTGGAAGAAAGTGCTTGGTTCTAAAATGTACAATAAGCTATCTTTAGACTTAAGACAATGTTCTACAGCAACCTTTAAGCATAAACTGTATGACTGGCTTGTTGCTACACCTTTTTATTTTTTACAAGAATATTTTGAAATATAATAAGTACATTTTGGTACTTTTGTTGTTTTCTTGGTTATTACATATTAGGACCATGTGGTACAACACATATGTAACTTTTAACCTGTATTACTTTGTACTTTCAATTTTGTACATACTCTGTATTTATAATAAGACTAGTTATGTAATATTACTTGTAACCATTTCATTGTAAGTACTTTGATATTGTCTATTGCTTCCAAGCTCAATGACAATAAAATTACTATTTATTTATTTATTTACTTATCATATTTAAAAGCAGATCACAGATGGTATATTATAAAAAGTACATTTCATATCAGTTTAATGTTAATTCAGAGATTCAGCAAGGTTCCAACTTAGGACCTTTGTTATTTTTGTGCTTTATAAATGACGTACCTAGTGCTGTTGTTAGCTAGAACTTCAACACGACCTAGACTCTCTAAGCACACAATAACAAACTTCTATTTAATATTACTAAATATGTAAAAATGTCTTTCACTAGAAGTAAAAACTCCTTTAAAACCTTTGAAGTGGTTGAAAATAAAAGATTTAGTAGTACATTTTGCAAAAGAGCTCAAATTCAAGACACACTGAATTAATTCTAAAAAAATTGTTAAAATGTCTAGGCTTCATTTCTCGACATTCTACAAATTTGAAGAAAAAACATTAATTCGACTTTACAACTCCTTTGTCAGGCTAAATTTTGAGTGTGCATCAATCATTTGGAATCCTAAGACCATAAAGCTTGCCAAATTAATATAAAAAGTATCAAAATTTTAAAAATATTTATTGTATAAAAGAATACATATACTAATTATGAAAACCTTTTAAAAATATTTAATTTAGGGCTTTAAATTCCAGAAGAGGCATTACAGGATTAATATTTCTGTATAAGGTTCTGCATTCGATTATTATTGATATGCATATTGCTACAAACATATCCTTTTACTAGGTACCAAGTATAATAAGTAGTTTCAATAAACATTTTTCAACCAAAGCAAATATAGAAATGCATAAAAAATTCATCATTAAACAGAATTATGCATCTATATAGCCAAGTTGATTATTTTTATGTAGATATTTTCAACATGCCTGAAATTCAGCTCAAAGATGCTATAGTTAATCATAATTATTATTAGTAGATTAAGATAAATATTGAACTTAAAACAAAAACTGCTTAATTAACGACCATGCCACCTTCTCTTTCTTTCTTAGTGTTTCTGTTCCATATTCTTTTATTTGTCTACACAAATTTTCATTTTCAGCTATAAATTTTATTAGTCTTTTCTGTACTACCTAGATATTATTGTAAATTACTACATTTTATAATGAACATTGTAATTGGGCTCATACCTGTTATAGGTAACACCAGGGATATTGGCATATGACCTTCAGGGCTAGCCCAGTTAGCCAGCCCTCTGATGTTTCAATACCTCCCTTCAAGTAGCACATAGTTCCTTCTGTCCGGTTGTGGCCCAGTTCCTTCCACTGTACACAGCTCCCATCTCAACTTGCACCATTCTTTGAGCTGCAGCCCCATATACGGATGTCTTAATAGTTTTATATAACAATAATAATGATGATGATAATAATAATAATCTCCTATTTTATATGGGTCCTCATTGGTTTGAGTTTTATTCATGCTCACCCTATGGTAATAATTTGCTCTCCTTGTGTCATACATACAACAGTCTTTATTAAGTATGTTAAATTCCTTTTTATCTTTGACAAGCATAGTAGTTTTGAACATATACAGTGAAACTAGATAGCATATTTGTGTCACCAATGCTTCCAGACAGGACTGCCAAAATACAAGGTATACACATGGGTGCCCATCTCCTTCCAAAGGCTATGGCACATACCCCCAAATTTTCTGTGAGCTCATTTAAATTATTTAGTTGTTTTTCTGCATTGCTGGAAAGCTTCACAAAGGAGCATGTTACAGGTACTACAGTAACTATTGTGATACCAATATATAATAAAAGCTTAAACTATAATCGGAAAGTTAAAATGAATAAAAAAGCCTAATATTTACAGCAGAAATTACTAATAAAAATATTTGACATGTGTTGTATTTTATTACTTGGTTTTTCAATGTATCCTATTGTCGCAATCTTAAGGGTTGTGACTGGGAAACGTAGCTTAAATGTGAAGGTAGATAGCAAAACAAATAACCAGCAATGTTTCTTGGTGGTCCATTTTATTGTGTTAATTAGAACATAAAGTGATGCTGGGCTTCAGTCCCCAGATTTCGGTCTGGAGGAGACCTGTTATGGAATGTACAAATGTAGTCCTGAAGGGACTAGGCATTCAGACTGAACTGGCTGAAGGCTCAACACATTACATTACTGTATTCTTGTGTATTCTTTAGGTATTCAATAAAATATGGTGATCTTACCTTACGAGAGTTGTCAGGTATTGTAGTTGCAGGTCCAGCAGCATGGACAGCTGACAAGAACGACCCCTAAGCAAGGGTCTGCAGCTCCTTATAAAGAAAGTTACTGCCTAGGGGGGTCCCGACAATTATGCCATGAGCATTACCAAGCATGGTGTGCCACCGCCCTAGGTTTGAAATATTTCGGCCAATCATGGCTCGATACGTCAATGTTCTAGAACATTCTATGTGACGTATCGTGGTTTAAGGTGCAGCTAAAAGTCTGCAGAAAGACACGTACACCTCAGGAAGTGATGGCACAGTAACATCCCTTTGAAATGTCAAAGGAAGTAGCAGACCACGGTTTCCTGTTATAAGTTAACTTTCACTAGAATTCCAAGTCAAGAAAGTGTATGAAATATAAAAATGACCGAATGTGTTAAAATGTAAGAGTTTGGCTAATATAGTAAAATATCTAATCTATGACTAATTATCTTGTGGCCTGCAACTGTATACGTGACACATCCCCGTCGGCTAAAAATATCGCCCCCCTTGGCGAGAATATAACTACTGCAGCACAAAGGCACCACCAAGATGGGCTGCAGGTGAATCCCGAAGGATTAAATCAGAAAACAGACATATACAAAGTTTTACAAGTGGATCTCCTTACGAGTCCAAAGGAAACAAACATAAAAGCCATGAACTGGCATTAAAGATAAAATACAGGAAATAATACTATGGGATACAGAAGTCATCAAAAAAAATTACACAATGAAAGCATTACACACATATATGGATCAAAATATATATAAAGAATAAAAATCATCTGAAAGGTTCTGATAACACCTGAAAAAAGAAAGAAAACCGGGAAAAGGAGAGAGCTGAAGGAACTGCCGAACAGTATGGACAAGGGTGGAAAGGAGAAAAAAAACAGAGGGGAAAGGCTATGAGAAAAGGAGGATGCGTCAGGACTAGACAACAAGGATCTAGTAAATGGTAACAGCACACAACAGTTCAGACACACCGAGCGCACCAGCAGGTTCAGTGCACCCAACACACACACACACATACACACAAACAGCCATGATGAATGTAGAGAGCATAGAAGTTACTGTTCTTCACAGCATGAAGAGTGCACTAAGGGCACAACCACTGGGAAATCCGATCGGCAAAGTGGAAGAGAATGTTCGGGAGAGATTGTAAGGTCCATCTCAACCCTATCACACGGTGCCGGTATTGATGAGGTCCAAAACTGAGGAGGGCAAAGATCAAGTCCATCCTGTAGAATTGTATAGTGCACTAGCCCTCCAGTTCAACATGTAGAAAAGCAAACTGCCCCGACGAAGTAGGATTTCCCAGCTACACTGGATGAGAAGGTGCGTGGGCAACGTCCATCATACTTTGCAGGGTGCGATGCGCTCCAGGTATGCCGGCAGTAAAGGTCCATTCGTGTAACATAGCAAACAAAAAAAACAAAAAAACAAAAAAAAAAAAAAAAAAACAGAGGAATTATAAGTTGGGGAGAAAATGAGAAGGAAGTACACAACGGAAAAGAAAAGGGAAGGTGCTAGGTAGGCACTGTTACTGGAATAAGTTATCAAAGGAGAAGGGCATAGGGACAGTATACAAAGAAAAGGAAAACAAGTAACTGGAAGTAGGTGCTACCAATAACAAATATGTAATATCTAATACTAATACAGAAACTGGAAAATGAATATATAAGTTGTATATATATAATGAATTAAAAATAATAAAGAGGAGAAGAGACATTCGTGTGGCAAAGTGAACGGAGAGAGAGAGAGAAAAAAAAATGCAAAGTCAAATGCGGCACGCAACAAACAACTTCTGCGCATCACCAATGCCTTTTCTCTTATATAGAAATAAAAACAAACAAACAGAATGTATACTGATTGAGCGAGAGAAACCTAAAGGATCAATAAAGAGATTACAGCGACACTTGATAAACGGTTACACCTGTGATGCGGCAACAGTAGTGTAAGGCCGAGGCCGGACATACGTTAGGGGCGTTGGCCTTGGGAACGTATAGGCAGTCTCTCCCGTTCGAGGAATTTCGTATAAAGGTAAGGCAGGAGCAGGAGTAACAGGGGTGAGTGGTAAAGGAGCTGGTGCAGGAGGAGCGACTTCGTCATAACCATGCCGAGACCGTGAGGTTAGGGATGACGGAGGGCTATGGGAAGGAAAATCGGCAGACCAAGGCCTAACGTTCCGCCAACAAATAGGATACAGTCCGTTGGTTATAGCTAACCAAAGTAAATAAGCAATTAGTAGTGCATTGATGCCAAATAATATTCCAAATAGAGACATAGTAGTGATTGTCGAATAATCTTAAAATGCCAGTTAGAATTGTAACACTCGTCCAATGACGTATAAGTGGGGTAAGCTGCTGCATGATAAGGCGGTAGTATAGTAGTAGCAATGGACGACCAGGGTGCTGGTATTAACCTATGAATTTACTGAAGGTTGGGCCATGGCAACACATTGTCTAGGTGGTAAGAGCAAATAATGGGCCGCAGTGGCGTTGCATTGACATGGAATGCGGACCCGATATGCGCCAATATCACTATGTAAGTGAATAGTCCGCTGCGAGGCAGGGCACTGTACCTGAAACTCAGGCACGTGAGTAAGGGTAAACGTAAATGTATCATAAAGAGAAACCATAGGTTTACGGTTATTAATGCAAGACATTGGGCATACATTAGACAAGTTAAAAGCTGAGCTTCCATGCAAGATGGCGGCTGTACAAGCCGTGAATAATGCCGAAACTCCATAAGCTGGGGTCAACAGACACATACTAGATCTAGAAGTATGGCATTGTGGTATTAAAATCCGAAAACCACTATGGGTATTTAGGATTGCAACCGCGCGTCCCTCTAAGTCGATCATGCATGTTTTTTCTCAAAAAATGCAAAGGGCGTGGGCGTAAAATAACGTCCCACCGCCTCTTGTACGTCCGCCTGTAGCAAAGGAACGTGTAGGCCCAACATAATGAATTGCGTGGAAAAGAGACAATCTACTATTGGCGCAGTATAATATTTACGAATAACATCCTTACCCCAGACTAGTCGAAAACGTGTTTTTACGTAACACAGCGTGCAATGCTTCATTTAAAAGAAAAGTGGATATCACTGAGGGATGCAAATGACGAGTTACACATGATCTGTACGGCCCACCTGGTGTAAAAGTTCAAATAAGGGTCCAGCACCCGAAGGACGTAATGTTAGAGCATCCTGAAGATTAAAGACTCTGTCATAGAAAGATGTATTAAATAATGTGACAAAATGATTGAATCGCCGCACTTTCTGCAATATACCGCGTATGGCATTATCAAAACATACATATTTTCTACATGCTGCTTATCAGCAAGCAAAAATTGCTATCCGAAAATAGATCCATCACCTCGTAGGGGATTTTGATTCGACCGAAAAAGGGAAGCATATTCCTCTTGAACAGTTTTAAACTTAGATAACAGCCAATCGCAGAATGCAGAAGTACTGGCGTTCAATTTACAATATGGTGATATGGGCGTGCGTACTTCACATTGTGAAGCAAAGAACAATACTGGGACTGAATTTTCATATAACGTCAAATTTGGGAGTGAATAAAAATCACCACCAGCCGTTACCTCTATAGGTGAAGGTTCATGAAGTCCTCCACATACATTAGGGGTTGTCAGGGTTAAAACAAAGTAGAAGAACATGCTTGCGGTAGCCAGTTCGGAAGTCATGTTCATAAACAACTCTTCTCACCGTAACTTATTCACTGTTTTACTTGGTCCTAGGACATTAATAATACAATAAATCTTCAAAAGAAATTGGTTTCATGGAGCAACCCGCGCGTCCAACAACCAAAAACAATTAAAACGCGTTAGAATATTCATTGTGCACAACATATATTTTCATAGAATCTCAAACTTATCAGAGATCAATCCAGCAGGACCTCGCGGTGCTCTGCAGATTGAGGCACTCTGGTTCTTAAATGGACCTTCCTTATTACGGAAAAGCTCACAGGATCTTGCGATATATCTGCGAACACAAATAACTTATCTACGTGGCTTTGTCACAACCCACCACTGGGTGTGATCGGGAAGCGTAGGTAGACAGGATCAGAAGGCAAAGACACTCGCTTACGCTACTGATCTGCATGAATATATTTTGAAGGGAAACCCTGAGATGGTGATGTACAATAATTAGGGCAATGACTTTGGTAACTACATGACACAGTTAGTAGAATCAATTACTGATAATACCCTTCTGGGCTTACCTTGGAGATATGTTGGTTACGCAGGAAGGAGCTGCAAGTTGATATCAATCGTGACCAGCTGTACACGATACCCATCCGCAAGAAGAGCAAGAAGAAGACCGAGCGGGCCTCGCTCGCTTGCTTATATAGAAGCCCGGCTTCTATCGGGGTCTCCATATTGTCCGAGTGGATATTACCTTATATGGTTCGGAGCCGTCCTAGAGTTACGCAAGAGCACATGTATTTCCCGGATACACATATTCATTTCTGGAACATTGTTCCATGAGTTTCCATGGGGAAGTTGACGTCACTGTAAAGTCCAAGAAACACTCCTAGGAAATAAGCAACCGCTAGCGTCCGGTCACGTACACAAGATTAACAGAAATGTCATAAACTAAGAAATAAGTAGAATAAGATTCTACATAAATTTAGAAGAATGTAACCGAATATTAAGATATCACCAATTGGTGTGTAATAATAAATCCAAGACTCAGCTCCTTACCGGTATAACGTATCATATCCCCCAAATCAAGAAAAGCGACCCCTGGCGCTTGCAAAATAATAATGAACACCAATAGGGGACGAAAATGAATATACATAAGGAGGAAACCACACATCTCAGGAGAAGTATACAATCCAAATGTGTACATCAAAACATAACTAGACCACTATGTGGCAGTAAGGATATACAAGAGACATAGCCAGAAGGGATGAGTCAAAATAAGCGACAGTCATTATACATACAACGAGAAACAGCCAGAAGGGCTGCATCCACAAAAATATTGCAACTGACCTACACTGTAAGAGGTAAAACAGTTGATGGCAATACATTGTACAAAATCATAAAATCAAATAATTTGGAATCAGATAATGTCACAGAAAAAATTAAGAGATAATAAGAGCGAAAGTTTGTTGTACAATTATGAAAAAAAGCTTAAGAACAAATTAATACAAGTGAGTGACACAATACATACGTAATAGAGAACCAAGAAATACGCTGTCTAGAAGGTAAGGGAGGACGGGAGGGAATAAGGGAAGGAGTAACAGAAGGGGATGGGGTTGCAAAAATAAAGTTCAGTAATGGCGCACACGAGAACAAAGAGTTATAGAGGCACACATACATATTCACACCAGGTAACAAAGTTCAGACGCACGACCAGAAAATACAATTTGTTTTCAATGCGTAAGTTCAACACATTATTGTAGAGTTTATAACGATCCATCACTGCACGGCAAAATATTCATCTTGACGAAGAGTACACCACTGGAGATAGAGTGCGGTTGATAAGAGCATCCGCACAAGAGTACAGATAACAGTTCTGATGTCCCTGAAGCGAAGACAGTGTAATTAATAATCAGCTGAGGATGTCATGATATAACGAGCAGTCGAAACGTAGAATTCCAAAAGTAGTTGTTGTTGTTGTTGTTTTGCAAGGGTCAGTGCAAACAGCAGGTGTGTTGTGATTGAGCCATGATGATGATGAGATGCGGTTTAAGGGCGCTAAACTGCTAAGGTCATCAGCGCCCTTACAATGTATAAAATATAAAAGAACCGCATAATTAAAAAACGGGACACAAACCCGCGATGTCCAAAAATTTAAAACAACAATAGTACCACAATGCCAAAAACTAACACACTAAAAGCATAGGCAATAAAAGATTAAAACGTGTCAAGGACTGTAGAATGCGAGGGACATGAGCGCCTTTTGTTCACTGGGGATTAGAGTCCCCATAAAAACAGACAGAATAAAATTACTAAGCTAAAAGACGCTCAACGCATTAAATGCGCAGATTAAAATCACTTATGAATAAAACGTAAAACACATTCTACAGCACGCGTGTCGTCTGCCAAAACGTTGGCTAGGCCAACAGGCAGACCCACACGAGCACGCAATGCAGCTAAAACCTGACACTCTGTTAAAATGTGACGCACCGTTAAGGGGACGTCACACTGCCCACAGAGTGGTGCGGGGTCACCACTGAGCAAATACCTATGACTAAAAACACAATGACCAATACGTAAACGAGCTAAAATTACCTCTTCCCGACGACACGAACGAGAAGAGGTACCCCAGATCAACGGGAAAGGCTTAACCTCCCGCAACTTGTTCCTCCGGAGGGCCGTCCACTCATCGCGATAGCGCGAGAGGATGCGGCGACGTAAAATAACACGAATCTGACGAGGGAACAACAGAAGTAAAAAATCTGGGTAATAAAATCGCCGATTTCGCAGCGGCGTCGGCAGACTCATTACCTGAGATGCCCACATGACCTGGAATCCACATGAAGGACACGCTGATGCCAGAGACACCAAGCGAGTGGAGCAGGTCATGTATGCGCTGTACGAGTGGATGGTAATGGTACAGCGCATGAATAGTCTGAAGGGCACTCAGAGAGTCCGTACAAATAAAACAGTGCCGTAAGTCGTGCCGCTGAATGTATAAAACAGATTGATAAATGCTAAAAAGTTCGGCGGTAAAAATTGAACATTGTCCAGGCAAACGAAACTTAAAACTACAGTGACCACAAACAAAGGCACATCCAACTCCAGCTTTAGTCTTAGATCCATCGGTAAAGATAAAATGGAAGTCCCCGAATTGAACCCGTACTTCTAAAAAAGCCGATCTAAAGACTGAAGCAGGGGTCTCAGTCTTCGGCATCGACGTTAGCCCAAGGTGACAGTGGGCCTCAGCGCGGGACCATGGAGGAAAACGCGTTTCCCCCCGTGGAAGGGCCGGCGCTGGCGGAACGTCTAAATGCCGAAGGAGCTGTCGAAAGCGAACCCCTGGTGGGAGCAAAGCAGAGGAGCTAATGAAATAGTGACGATCAAGTGACTCCTCGAAAAATAACTCAAAGGACGGGTGGTCAGGCAAGCTTGAGAGTCGACAGGCATAGCTGCACAAGAGCATCTCACGCCTGAAGGACTGCGGAGGCTCTGCAGCTTCAGCATACAGGCTAAGAACAGGGCTGGTTGGAAAGGCCCCTGTAGCGACTCTTATGCCACGATGGTGAATGGCATTCAATCGACGTAACACAGATGGACGTGCCGACGAATAAACAATACACCCGTAATCAAGCTTGGATCGGACCAAAGAGCGATAAAGGCGAAGAAGGACGGTCCGATCAGCTCCCCAGGATGTGCCTCTTAAAACACGTAAAAGATTAAGAGAACGCTCACACTTAGCTTTTAAAAAGGAAATGTGCGAGGTCCAACACAACTTCCTATCAAAAATCAACCCCAAAAAATTCACCTCGTCTGCAAACGGAAGCATCTCCGGCCCAAGATGGAGAGAGGGCGGAGGGAAATATTTCCGGCGCCAGAAGTTGATGCAGACGGATTTCTCGGCGGAGAAATTAAAGCCGTTGGCGTTACTCCAGGCGTAGAGACGGTCGATACAGCTCTGGAGAGGGCGTTCGAGTAGACAGGTCCGCCGTGAACTGCAATAAATGGCAAAATCATCAACAAAAAGGGATGATGAAATGCCAGGTGGAATACAATCAACAACGGGGTTGACAGCAATCGCAAAAAGTGTGACACTGAGTACAGAGCCCTGCGGTACTCCGTTCTCTTGAATAAAACGACTAGCTAAAACCGAGCCACACGTACACGAAAGACGCGGTCCGTCATAAACTCCCGAAGAAATATGGGAAGACGACCGCGGATATTCCATGCGTGAAGTGTACGTAAAATGCCGCCCCTCCAACAAGTGTCATAAGCTTTCTCCAGGTCAAAAAATACAGCCACGGTTTGACACTTTCTAAGAAATCCATTCATAATATGCGTCGACAGGGACACCAGATGGTCGACGGTAGAGCGATAGCGACGAAATCCGCACTGAGCGTTCGCTAGAAGTTTCTGAGACTCAATCCACCATGTCAACCGCCCGTTGATCATGCGCTCCATCACCTTGCAAATGCAACTGGTGAGGGAGATAGGGCGGTAGCTGGAAGGTAGTTGGCGATCCTTCCCAGGCTTAAGAATAGGGACAATGGTGGCTTCGCAAGATGGCGGCAGACAAAGGGAGCGAATAAAAGAAATAGGCCTTTCAAGACTGCTAAAGCAAGAGTATTATAAATAGTCAACCCGCTCGAGTGACATAACCAAGGCAAAAAAATTGAAATGAAAGTGTACATTAAATGTTAGTATGTACAACATTTTATTATTGTGCAATAATTGTATCGACTCAGCATTAAGTAGGGGGAGAAGGTAAATATACCTTTGCATACGCATTAACAAATATACAGACAGATAATAATAGAATGTAACATGAGAGGAACCTGCAATAAAATACAACGTAAAATGCTCAAAATTATATTAATTAAAAATCTTATATGTATAATATCCCTAATTTATTTTCAAAACATGAATAAACATGTACATTCGTGTCACTATACTTATGCCGCAAAGCAAGCCAAATGCATAAAAAATACTGTGAGAAATCGACGTTTTTGTCTGGTAATTCTCTAACTTGCAGAATGGGCCAAACGATCGGACAATTAGGCCTGTGCACAACAGAAATAAAACAAAGTCACGCAGGTCTTACACTCAAGACGTGAGCAAGGTGGGAAATCCTTGCGGACAGTGCTTATAGTCTGCAGAAATCTCCACGGAATAAACAACTATGCAGCTACAGACATTGCGGTTAACATTCGCGTCATATCGTTACTGTCAGGATGTAAGAATTCTTCCGCTGGTCAGTATGAAATCAAACACTGGTGGATGCACAGTGATGTCCAACGACGAACAGTTAATAACGGCGTGGTTATAAACTATGTGTAAATCAAAGAAGAATCGACAATTTCACATAGAAGTTAATCCGGGTGAGTACACAATTAACACTTATATAGTTATTGTAAACGCACTACCGAGGTAGTTCAGCGTGTTGAAGGTTTCCAGATTAAGCGCAATTAAGCGCTGGAGTGTAATGACATAATTTAAAGTAACGTTACGCTACCGGTGAAAAAATTAACCGAATCCTGTATAATAGAATAATCTTGAAGTTTGTAATATGCAGTGAAAAATAAAGATCTTGTGCTACATTCACATGACTTTCGCTGCCATGGTGCAAGTAACCTTTTTGTTTTTTTTTACAAACGGGTATTTTGCTTTCCCTGTATGCGTATTAAGATAGACATTACTAGGAATGGTTTTTGTTACGATATTTCGTGGTACAAGGGAATAAAGGAATATGAGTTAAAGTAATATTCAACTCTTATTAAAAATCTCGTCCATATATAGTGGTAATGAACAAATGTGTCATTTACGATATATGATATATATTGTTAAGGTGTTCACCGACACTTAAATACATACATGAACCTTCATCATATGTGTGTCGTCGGATAAGAAACCCTAATGCGTCTAATTCCGATGTAGTCTCAAGATGTAAATTTTAGGTGGAATGCAACACATTCTGTCAATCAACGTGCTGCATACTAAACAGTGTAAAAAATGTATTTCCGGTTGTATCGTAATAGTGTAATGGAGGGTTATTAATGATTATCTAATGATAATCATGGATTATTAAGGGAATTTACCCCGCTAAAGAAAGAAACATAAAACATTTCAAAATGTTGGCATGTAAGTACGCATGTGTTATAAACATACAGGATGGTACAGCTTCATGAAACACAGAAGTTTATTTTATCATAATACAGTTGTGGAACACTTGGAGAGAAAAAAATGGTAAATAAATATCTGGGAAACTATTCAAAATGCTGATATTTTGTAAACACAGTGTGTGTAAACAAGAATCTGTTGTCGCGGGAAATGCGAGTTTACAATGCATTAACGAAGTGGCTAAATGTCACGAAAGTTGGCAATGAGGATTTAAATATGTGATCATGATTTCAAGACATAAGGTTATAGTTTAGTTTAAAACTGACTTTTTTTGTTTATAGATCATTATAATTCCGAAGTTTAACAATTAAAGGTATACATATCGAGGTAACGTATTCCGAACTCAAACAAACAAAGAAAAACAGCAACAAAAGATCAATAAAAAGTCATTATTGGAACTACATGTCTAATGACACACATATATAACAATTTCCATAATTTTTCAGAAATGTGGATGCAAATTTATACCCAAAAAAATTCAAAAAAATGGATAGGGGTGGCGGTGGTGGTGGATCTGATCCTGGAGGGCACGCTGTTGGACGTAGTTGGATGGCGACATCCTACTGGTTCGCTTACTACTGATCTTTAGTCTGGTGCAACCAAACTTAGTCTGGGCAAAAGTGGCCGTGGTGAAAGTGAATGGCGCCGTAAAACAAGGGATAATGGGTGTTACCTGACTTGGTAAGCCTTCGTAGGTATTATTATTTAATAACGCTCCACCGAAAGATGAGGCCACGGCCTCGATGGGCCTGAAACACTGCGCCTCAGGATTGAGGGTTTTGGTGACTCCGCGGTCTGCGACAAAAGAAGTAACGTGTGGATCAAACAAATCGCTGAATAACACCTTAATGGCACCCCTCTCGCCGATCCTTAACTAACCTCTCCGGGATCGACCCATACTGTCAATTCTGGTGGCAGTTCCTGGAGAAGATCCTGAATGGGAACCCCGCTTCCTTTGGCAGCTTGCTCCAGAACTGGATCCACTCAAGTACCGGTCTGGAGACATCTGAATGCCGAGCCCTTTAATGGCGCTTCTGGGTGCCAATGATCCTTGAACTTGTTGATTAATAACTTTTGAAGTTCTTCTCCGAAATGTTTACTCTCTGCCTGGGCAGCTTATTGTACAGGTGAGACATGACGAAATTTAGAGCGACTTTTACTTCCATGTGCATCGTGGACGTTTCAGGTATTTTTTTGTTGTTTTTGTTTTTAGAGTAGGGGCGAATATTTCTGCTTCAGGCGGCAGTTAATTAGAAAAGAGGACTCACAAATCTTAAAGAGAAAACAAACTCATACTTAACATATCGGAAAATTGGAAGTACCCATACGGGTGGACCTTAACTCAAGACATGGGTGTTACGCCTTATTTTTCTGGAAAGGAGGCAAATACAGAGAGATACTGACTTGAACCATGCTAACTTGAAAAATTAAATTTGAAGGGGCTAGTCCTTGGGGGACGTCTAGGAAAAATGAATTAGAGAGGCCGCTGCCTTCCCCATGGTCTGAAATCTGTTTGTGAGAGGGGTACTAGCACTTGCAACGATGGTTTTCTAATAAAAAATGGAGATATAGAGAAGCCGATGCCTGAACCATAACTCTCGCGTGATAAAATAATATGTAGAGGTAAGGACTTGAATTCTACTTTTCCCTAAGAAAAGGCTGATCGCGGGGAAAAGCCGATGTCTTCACCCTAAACATCTTATAAGGAATAAAAAAAAACAGAGGTACGGGGTCGAACCATACTTCTCAAAAATGCTTTAGAGAAACCGGCGCCTCCAACATAATGTCACACCCCGACACTGGGTGTGATCGGGAAGCGTAGGTAGACAGGATCAGAAGGCAATGACACTCGCTTAAGCTACTGATCTGCATGAATATATTTTGAAGGGAAACCCTGAGATGGTGATGCACAATGATTAGGGCAATGACTTTGGCAACTACATGACACAGTTAGTAGAATCAATTACTGATAAAACCCTTCTGGGCTTACCTTGGGGATATGTTGGTTACGCAGGAAGGAGCTGCAAGTTGATATCAATCGTGACCAGCTGTACACGATACCCATCCGCAAGAAGAGCAAGAAGAAGAAGAAGACCGAGTGGGCCTGGCTCGCTTGCTTATATAGAAGCCCGGCTTCTATCGGGGTCCTCATATTGCCCGAGCGGATATTACCTTATATGGTTCGGAGCCGTCCTAGAGTTCCGCAAAAGCGCATGACTTTCCCGGATACACATATTCATTTCTGGAACATTGTTCCATGAGTTTCCATGGGGAAGTTGACGTCACTGTAAAGTCCAAGAAACACTCCTAGGAAATAAGCAACCGCTAGCGTCCGGTCACGTACACAAGATTAACAGAAATGTCATAAACTAAGAAATAAGTAGAATAAGATTCTACATAAATTTAGAAAAATGTAACCGAATATTAAGATATCACAAATTGGTGTGTAATAATAAATCCAAGACCCAGCTCCTTACCGGTAAAACGTGACAGCTTAATAATCATCCGTCACCACCAAGAGGGTCTCACGACGTCCTCTGAGAGTGTACGGGTCACTTTCTTGTAAACAGAAGCAAGTGAAAGGAAAAAATTATTAAAAACCTGACAATTCCTAAGTATTTACAGAAAATATGAAATAATAAAGTACTTGTTAAATAATGACGTTAACATACTGTAGGTAAAGGCTGGAAAGTTCTAAGAAGAATAACAGGAAGCGGAGTAGTCACCACTTCCTATAAAAAGTCACAGTAATACGTATTTACAGCGCCACTTACAATCTTACTGAATATGAACATAAGAGAGAGAGAGAGAGAGAGAGAGAGAGAAGAATAAACCAATTGACATTACCAATGTAGTTAGTGTGTTAGATTTGGTCCTGCTTACGGTATTGGATCCAGTTGTGTGAGTGGCTTCCCTCTGGGTGCCACTGGTGGCGTTGTAAGCGAGAGTATACTTCCTGTAGGTTGTTCAGGAGTCGTATTAGGCGTTGGTCTACGTACAGCCCAATGTAGGGGAATTACCTGCCAACACAACCTACCCCAGACTAACGGATGAGATTTAACCTCCCGCAACTTGTTCCCCCTAAGAGCCGTCCACTCATCGCGCCAGCGCGAGAGGATACGGTAACGTAAAATAACATAAAAATCTGAGGAAGGAACAACACAAGTAAAACATCTGGGTGATAAAATGGCCGATTTGGCAGCGGCATCGGCAGACTCGTTGCCTGAGATGCCCACATGACCTAGAATCCACACGAAGGAGACGCTGATGCCAGATGCACCAAGCGAGTGGAGTAGGTCATGAATGCGCTGTACGAGCGGGTGGTAAATATACAGCGCGTGAATACTCTGAAGGGCACTCAGAGAGTCCGAACAAACAACACAGCGCCGTAAGACATGCCGCTGAATGTATAAAACACATTGATATATACTAAAAAGTTCGGCGGTATAAATCGAACATTGCCCGGGTAAACGAAAAGTAAAACGCTGTGCACCAAAAACAAAGGCACATCCTACTCCGCCATCAGTCTTAGACTCATCGGTATATATAAAATGACAGTCCTCGAAATGTGCCCGTAGTTCTAAAAAAGTGGATCTAAGTGCGGAAGCAGGAGTCGCATTTTTCGGCATTGACGTTAACCCAAGGTGACAGTGGGCCTCAGCCCGCGACCAAGGAGGAAAACGCGTTTCACCCCGAGGAAGGGCCGGAGCTGGCATAACGTCTAAATGACGAAGGAGCTGTCGAAATCGAACCCCTGGAGGCAGCAATGCAGAGGATTTAATCAAATAGTGGCGATCAAGCGACTCCTCGAAAAATAACTCGAAAGACGGGTGGTCAGGCAAGCTTGAGAGTCGACAAGCATAGCTGCTCAAAAGCATCTCACGCCGGAAGGACAGCGGAGGCTCTGCAGCTTCTGCGTACAGACTGGGTACAGGGCTAGTTGGAAAGGCCCCTGTAGCGACTCTTATGCCACGATGGTGAATGTCATTCAATCGGCGTAACAGAGATGGACGTGCCGAAGAATAAACAATACACCCGTAATCAATCTTGGATCGGACCAAAGAGCGATAAAGGCGAAGAAGGACGGTCCGATCAGCTCCCCAGGATGTGCCACTTAAAACACGTAAAATATTAAGAGAACGGTCACACTTTGCTTTTAAAAAGGAAACGTGAGAAGTTCAGCTCAGCTTCCGGTCAAAGACCAACCCCAAAAATTTCACCTCGTCTGCAAATGGAAGGACCTCCGACCCAAGATGGAGAGAGGGCGGAGGGAAAGCCTTCCGGCGCCAGAAGTTGATGCAGATGGATTTCTCGGCGGAGAAATTAAAGCCGTTGGCGTTACTCCAGGCGTAGAGACGGTCGATACAGCTCTGGAGACGGCGTTCGAGTAGACAGGTCCGCCGTGAACTGCAATAAATGGCAAAATCCTCAACAAAAAGGGACGATGAAATGCCAGGTGGAATACAATCAACAATGGGGTTGATAGCAATTGCAAAAAGTGTGACACTGAGTACAGAGCCCTGCGGTACTCCGTTCTCTTGAATAAAACGACTAGATAAAACCGAGCCCACACGTACACGAAAGACGCGGTCCGTCATAAACTCCCGAAGAAATATGGGAAGACGACCGCGGATATTCCATGCGTGAAGTGTACGTAAAAGGCCGCCCCTCCAACAAGTGTCATAAGCTTTCTCCAGGTCAAAAAACACAGTCACGGTTTGACACTTTCTCAGAAATCCATTCATAATATGCGTCGACAGGGACACCAGGTGGTCGACGGTAGAGGGATATCGACGAAATCCGCACTGAGCGTTCGCTAGAAGTTTCTGAGACTCAAGCCACCATGTCAACCGCCCGTTGATCATGCGCTCTATCACCTGGCAAATGCAACTCGTGAGGGAGATAGGGCGGTAGCTGGGAGGTAGTTGGCGATCCTTCCCAGGCTTAAGGATAGGGACAATGGTGGCTTCGCGCCAAACGGAAGGAAAAACGCCGTCTTGCCAAATACGGTTATAGACCTGTAAGAGAAAGAGTTTACTGTCGGCTGAAAGGTTCTTTAACATCAGGACATGAATGCCGTCCGGCCCAGGAGCGGAGTGCCGAGAGCAATGAAGAGCGTGCTCCAGCTCCCTCATTGTGAAAAGTTATTATAACACTCATTATTAGCAGACCGAAAATTAAAGGTGTCGGAATCCAGCCGGTCTTTGATAGAGGGAAAGCCGGCGGAATAATGGTCTGAACTGCAAACCGCCTCAAAGCCAACACCGAGAGTGTTAGCGATGGAAACCGGATCCACTATGGTGGCATTGGAAACCTGAAGGGCCAGAAACAGTACAATGCGACACTGTACCTGAGAAGCGACGACCTTTATCCCAAACAACAGATGAAGGCGTAAAGCGATTAAAATACTCGACAAAACGAGTGCACGACGCCTTCTTGCTATCCTGAATAATGCGACGAGCCCTGGCGCGCGATTGTTTAAAAGTCACCAAATTATCAAGTGTAGGGTGTCACCGAAACACCCTAAGTGCAGTCCTACAAGCACGAACAGCGTCCCGACAATCCTCGTTCCACCACGGAACAGGCGGTCGCCGAGGTTGAGAGGGTGAACGGGGAATTGCGCGTTCGGCGGCAGAGAAAATCGTAGACGTAAGGTGCTGCACTAGTTGGTTAATGTCGGCGAAGGGCTGATCGGAAAAATGCACGAGGCTGGAATACAAGCTCCAGTCGGCTTTTGTGAATATCCAGGTAGGTACTCTGGAATGCCCTACGTGGTGTGACAGAAGACAAACGATGCAGGGGTAATGGTCGCTGGAGTAGGTGTCAGCGACGACGTTCCACTGAAGACGACTAGCAAGCTGGAGTGAGCAAATGGCAAGGTCCAAGTGAGAGAATGTACCAGAAGAATCAGAAATAAAAGTAGGTTCACCTGTATTGAGGATGGAAAGATTGAACTGGTAAAAAATGTCGGAAAGAAGAGTTCCCCTCGCACAAGCCTTTGGCGAACCCCACAGTGGGTGATGGGCATTAAAATCTCCCAACAGAAGAAATGGTGTTGGGAGAGCGGCCCCCCGCGGGACTGCAGTTGAACAGCGGATACGAACACAAACCCTACATGACGACCCCGGGTAGTGGGGATGACGCCATTACCCGCTCACCCAGCTGCGCACCAGTGCGCGGGTGTCCACGGAGGATTAACATAAAAGGTTAAAAGAAACTAAAAGTGTGTGGGCGTTTCGCACTCAAGGTAGGCCGGCGAAGAAGTAAAAGAGACGTGTAAATGAATGGGCGTGGGGCGAAATGTGCATAAATAGAAGAGAAGACAGGTGCGATGGCGAGGGGCGACATGGAATGAAGTGCACAGAACGCACGAGAGCCTACCTTGAGTCCCCCGGTCACGAGAACGAACCCACCTCGACCGGACGGGGATGAAAGGGTGAAAATGGCTATGAATGGCTCGGGTACCCCGGGTGCGCCTAACCTGTACTCACAAAAGGTGAGCCCCTGGGGGGACATGTCGTAGAGCCCCATGCAAAGGGTGTGCTCAGAAATTGAAAAAGTTCCTATTGTGAACCTCTTTGTCTTACTGGAATTTTAACAGTGACTAAAATATAGGTTGTGCTAAATGAACATGACGTAATTTCGAGGTCAAAATAACGATGAATTTCGGTTGTGTCAATAACTAATGCAAAGTTAGTACTAACCAGACTTTGTTTCAGTTGTAACAAATCGTGTTCGAAAACATCATAGGGGATTACGGCATAATAGCATTGCATCCATCTGCTTTAAAAACAGTACAGTATGTACGGATCTCTGAGTATTCTGCAAAATTTCCCACAAGGAAAAAAATTGATGATCGGTCATTTGATCTAATTCGTTGCGTATACTGCTATACTGTGATTTGCGGCTCTCATTAAATCTTTAGTCGGTCATTAATTTTATCAAAAGATCTAGTCAATTGTTCGCTATAGTCATTCAACTTGTCTCTTGCAGCCGAAAACCAAGCATGGTCCTCGGTAATAATACGTTCCATGGATGCATAATGATCTAGTAATTGTCGGTCTGTGGTTGCTAAAGCATTAATTTGGTTTGACGTTGTGACGTCACAACAGAAACGAAGTATTTCTCCGAAAAAAAGCAATTCCACGTTTAGTTCGATGATCCTCCATGTTAGTGAAATTAAAAACAGCATCTGATAACTTACGCAGTTCTCGGTCAAGAGTTTGTCCAATAAAATTAATATCGTCTTCCAATTGAATTAATATTTGTGGGGGTGAACGTCTGCCTGCTGGCCTTGGAGCAGTCAGCTGTTGTCGCTCCACCCTCTCTCGTAGGACCTTAAATGTCAACGGAACAGAAGCCTGATAGGCTGTAGTTTTGGGCAAGCGTCTCATAGCCCCCCTGTTGCTATGCGTATAGGCCTGTCACTTATCTCCTCCGTGGTGATAGCTGGCAGAAGGGCCATTAGCAAAAGGAGATGCACGTGGAGATAGGACATCTGGAAAAAGTGCATAAGAAACGGTAAAGGGCCGATAATACCAATAGAAAAACAGAAGGTATTACAGAATGAATAACTTAATTCTTATATGACATAGTACACTTATTAACTAATTTATTTATTTATTAATTATATATATTTGTTTCATGTACACCACAATGGGTGGCATGACATATGGTACAGTATAAGACATCATTTAGGAATATTTAAACGCATAGAAATGGAGCTTTATTGGATTATATACCATAGTGGGTCAAAAATGAGTGTTTGAGGATAATAGCTGAGCGCTGCGTAATCTACAACATTCAGAAACAAGTAAAGAACTAACAATAAAGTAAATAAATACTATTTCATTTCTTATTACAAAATGCCGTATGTAATATGCTACTAAACGAAGACAGTGCAAATTTGCGTCTTCGTTTATCACTCTAAGTAACAGGAAGTGGTTACCGGGAAGAAAGCCCAGACACCAAGTGTATCCTGAACTTTTCCTAGTGTTTTTACTAAGCTAGACGATATAATGTGCATTCCCGGGACGGTCCAGATGCTTCTCGGGGGCCTATATACCCCTAACCTGCTGCAAGATATTATGAGCACCTTGCATCCGGACGCACAAACTATTTTGAATAGTGTATGGGTAAGTAGGCACTTTAGCCAATATACATACACCTGCAAAGGAAGGCCAGACGATTGGCAAATAATATCATAGGGGGTTAAGTTCTAGGGGCGGCTTAACCGTGAGGTAAGCTCACCACCTGCGTACCTGGGTACGGGTCCGTCTATAGCCGCCAATGAGGGGCCGGACGGGTACCACGACGATGAGGCCTCTGAGGATGCCGATAGGGCATCCACTAGTGACACCGCGGGGGCTGCTTAAGGCAGCCTTAAAGGAATAAAATTCAGGGTAAG